>CM033738.1:35981651-37181651 GCA_019671005.1 Hibiscus mutabilis
CTAGGTTAAGTCCATCAAAATCTTCTTCAAGATAGTCTCGAATAGTTCTGTTTTGCAAGAATCACTCCTCCTCCTGCTCGAACATCTTGATTCATATTCCGTCTTGATTTGCCATTGCTTCTCTTATCCTTCGTCTAAGTCTTTGTAAGGTTCCTTCGATTTCTGGATCAAAGGGATATTCTGGTGAAGTCGGTCTCGCCCTGGTCATATACCAATGCAAAACCAAAGTTTGTTAGCCCTTTGAATTTTAAACAAGAAAAATAAAAAGAAAGTGCAAGAAAATAAAAACAAAGTCGCTATTGCCAATCCCCGGCAAAGGCGCCAAAAACTTGTTGTTCGTAATAAGTGCTACGCAAATGTGCAAGTATACACGTCGCAAGTTATAGTATAAAAGATATCGTCTCCACAGGGATTGGTGCCACTTCAAGAATCAGTGTCTTGCACTGTAAAAAGTAAAAACACAAGTAAAGGATTATAGGAGTTTAACTAATAACTAATCTAGAAAGCAATAAAGTAAATGAATAGATGAGATCAATTGAGAGAGAGATAGGCCAGGTTATCGTGAGTTGAGGTGTGATAGCCGATTGGATCGTTTTGGTAAAAGAGTGCACGGGCAACTCAGTTGCCGTGGCAACTTGCACAAAGGGGTTGCCTTGGCAACTAATCGATGGTTGCCTGGGCAACTACTTGGGCGTCTGGGCAGCAACCTTCAAAGTTCGGCAAAGCGTTCTTCAATGGTTTCTTCTTATCCCTAAGTCAAAACTCTAGCTACTTGTGCATGCCTTGATAATACATCCCTGCGTGAATCAAGGGTGAACAACAACCAATCTTGCGCTCCTTTTAGCCGTTGAAATCCTTAACTTATTCCTAAGCCGGATTAATCTTCACCATCAATAGATTGAATAAAGATCATATTCATTCGTTTCTTGAATCTAACTCTCCCGATATTAGATAAATAGATGAAATCACGAGATCCTCTCCCAATTCACTCGCAAACAAGAATAAGAACCAAGAATGAATAAACCTTGAAATAGAAAAGTGCAAACTCTTATTACCTAAACAAAAACCAATAGTTTCTCACAACCACAAAACACAATAACCATAGCCAAGTAGATTTAGTTCATGGCTAGGTTCCAAAGAAACACAAGATAAATAATCCCTAGCATGAACCCAATCGAACAAGAAGAAAAAGGATGAAGGAGGAGGCTTGTCGAAATCCTCCTTGCCCTAGATGCTTGTCGAAAATTCTCTCCTCTTTCCCTCCTTGGACTTGTCGAAATTCCCCTCCTTTGTTCTCTATCTAAGTTGTTGAAATCTCCATCCTATTTATAGGGCTAGGTCAAAGTCCTTCTTTGAGGAGGAGTTTAAGTTGGAATTAAATTATCTTTAAAGAATATAATTCTTTATTATAATTGTATTCCTACTAGAACTTCTCCTATCTTCTTGGAATTTAATTCTTCTTTAATCTCTGCATGGAAATCAAATTCCTTTGGGTTTGGGCTTTGCTACATGTCATCTTGGGCTTGTCTAGTCATCAATTTCGACCACCATATCACCTTTGCTCTTGTCGGCAATTGCCATGGCAACTGGCTCAGCGTCTCCTTCATGCATTGCCCTGGCAACTAGCTCGGCATATCCTTCATGCATTGCCCTGGCAACTAGCTCTAGCCTTTCTTTGGCAAGTGATCCTACACATACACACAAAACACACCAAAGCAGCATCTTTTCCCACAAAAACTACCAAGTTATGTAATCAAGCTCAACGATGGAAGGAAACATGGATTAATGCATGAATGGCTAATTATGCAACTAATATGAGCCTAAGTCATCAATATAAAAAGGGTAAGGAAAATAGTACTTTTGAACACTTATCAATATACTCTACTATACATCATGCTAATCATCAATATAAGCATACAAGCTAGTACGAGCAATAAGGAGAGATAATAAACATGTGGCACTACCACTAGTCACCTAAACACATGCTCTTATCATGCAAATCATCATACATGAGATACAAGGCCCAACCATACTCGGGATCTCAACAGATCATCTGAGAAAAAGAATAAATAGCCATAACCACAAAAATAGAGTAAGGCTCAGTATCACACAACCTTGGGAACGTACACTCTAAGTGAGGCCAGTGTCACACAACTTCAGGAACATACACTCTATAGGTGAGGCTCGGTGTCACACAACCTCAAAAACGTACACCCATACTCAGAATCTCTCCCTGAGTATCATCGATTGAGGCTTGAGGTCACACAACATCGAGAACATACATTCGACATCTTTAACTATAGTGTTGCAACACGCTATTTGGGTATCCAGATTCTCTCCATTAATGACTCTACTAAGCAAAATACCTACCCGACATACAAGCAACGTGACCCCAAGGATCTCCCTACTATTGTTAATCATCAACACATCATTTATTTTACATTACCGAGTTGTTAATACATTATAGAGGAGTACACAATTATTCTCATTAATTATCCCCATTAATTCATATCATCCCATTAATTTAGGCATTAATCATATTATTAATTATACTTATCAATTTCCATTTCCTAATTAGCATTTATAGGTTATTTCGCTTATCAAGTATCGGTATGACACCCTCAGGTAATGATACTCACACGCGTACCAGTAATGAAATTATTTACTAGAAATTTTAAATTTCCCTAATTACCGATACAAGTGGACCTATACCGATACAGTGTTGAATAGCGTACCACTACAGCCGAAGCCTATGCCGATACCCTACTCACTAGCTTAAAATGTCTTAGCATAGCACACGATTACGAGGCCTTACTCGCTCCTTAAATCTTATGAAAGTCAATAGGGTTTGTTTGCTAGTGCATTTAATTATTTAATATCAACTACCGATTTATGCCCATTTAATCAAATATTGATATTTATTTCTTTTAACATGGTATCCTTCAAAACAATAAGTCATTTAACTAGCACACACAGTAACATACATCAATCAATAAATCTTTAGTATAAATATGCATATCGAGTGACCTTACACGGTCCCTAAAGTCTCCACGAGTCTCATCATATTTGTAACATCATTATGCATCCCATAGGTATTAAGTCTCGGACTACCAATCTCTAAACATGCTCATTTAGCGTCTATCTATTTTGTAGTCACTAACACGCAAAGCAATCACATTTATGATGCTCATGAAGCATTAGGAGTTTGAGGTGTACTAACCTCAAGCGCTATCGGCAAATCATCAATTTAGCTCCTCAAATCCTACCATTTAAGACTGCATAATCTTCGATTAAAAACAAATACTACTACATAAGCAATTTGCACAGTCAAACCAATCTAGGGAATTAAACGCATAAAAATACCTTGCCGAGTTTTAATTTGACAAAAAGGGCAATGAAAACAAACTCAAGATGTCAAGAGCCCCCGAGGCAGGGTTTTTGAAAAAAATTCAACGGCGATATGACTGGTGGTGCAACGACAAGGTGCGGTGTTATATAGTTGCATCGTGTTGGGTTGTGCATTTGGGCTATATTGTGTGGCCTAGTAGGCCGATTCAAACTGGTTCAACCTAAACTGATTCGGCCTAAGTGGCCTAGTTCACCATGCCACTCTCTGGTTCAACTAGCGAGGCACGCCCATGAGCAGGTGGTGGCGCATGTGGCAACCTCTAACGACAAATGATGACCAAAATTTATCGGCTGACTGTTCTAGAGTTGGTGATTCTAATGGTGGTAACGACTTACGGTGGTGGACAGCGGTTCATGCGGATTCCAAGCTCCCAAAACTTCTTAAGCTTTACCCCGGCGAGTGGCGGTGGTGAAGGAAAAGGGGTGACCACGGGTCGACTTATCTCGATGAGCCCGATCTAATGATGTCAGTAGTGAAGTAAACGATAGTACAGATGATATAGATCGGAGCTTCAAGACTCCCCCTACTTTTTCTCTCATTTTATCTCTCTCCAAAATATCCTCATTTTTTCTTTCTTTCCCACCTTTCAGCGACTTTATTTCAAATACACCATCCCCAACCATTAATGGTTAAATCCTCTAATAACCACTTATTCTTCCACCTTGTTTTTATTTTTAGACACAAACCTTGTCCCCTGTCATTTGAGTCCTTAAGTCCTTAAATAAAGCTTCCCACTCTTAATTATCTTTAATTTTATCACCAAAACAAATATCCAAAATCCAAATTCAGGACCCGATTTGCTAATTCAAAAATTGGTTCATTATATGACCGGTGAAAAGAATCGTTTCATAAAGCTAAAGCCGAAAAGTGGATAAGTAGTGACATTTGGTGACAACTCCAAAGGCCGCATTGAAGGAATTTGTTCTATTGGTAACAATTCTTCTATACTCATTGAAAATGTTTTATATGCAATAATTTATAACATAACCTTTTAATCATAAGTCAACTTTGTGATAAAGGATACAATGTCATTTTTTAGTATAATGGTTATAAAATTATTGACATTGCATCTAACATGATTATTCATTTTGGTCATAGAATAGGTAATATCTATATGGTACATTTAGATGGCATTCATATTTCAAATTTATGCTTAGTTGCTAAAGAGAGAATGAATATTTGTTGCGACATAGAAAACAAGGACATGCTAGCATGAGTATTTTGCAAAAGTTGATTTCAAACGATCTAGTAAGAGGTTTGCTTAAAATCAAATTTGATTTGGATAAACTTTGTGATGCATGTATAAAGGCGGACATAAAAGAGTTTATTTTAAACCTATTAACGATGTGTTTACTAGTAGAATTTTGCAATTGATCCATCTAAATCTTTTTGGTCCTATTAGGACTATGAGCTTGGCTGAAAAACAATATGCATTTGTTTTAGTTGATGATTACTTTAGATTTACTTGGGTTCTATTCTTAAGTACAAAAGACGAAACTTAAAAAAATCATCACATTTTCAAAAGCAAATAAAATGAAGTTGGTTCCTCAATTTCAAATGTTAGAAGTAACCATGGAACCAAATTTCAAAATCTTGGTTTTGATGAGTTTTGCAACTAAGATGAAATTAGTCATAATTTTTCAGCTCCTCTCATTACTCAACAAAATGAAGTATTTGAGAGGAAAAATAGGACTTTAGAAGAAATGGCTAAAACCATACTTTGTGAAAATAATTTGTTAAAGTATTTTTAGGCAGAAGCCACAAAACTGCATGTTATATTGTCAACCAAGTAATGATTATGTCACTTTTGAAGAAAACCTCTTATGAGCTTTTTAAAAATAAAAAACCTAACATTAGTTATTTTCATCCTTTTGGATGCAAATGTTTAGTTTTAAACAATGGAAAAGACAATATTGGCAAGTTTGATACAAAAAGTGATGAAGATATTTGTCTTAGATATTTTTTGAACTCTAAAGCTTATCATGTATTTAATAAGAGAACTTTAGTAGATGAAGAGTCTATACATGTTTTCAATGATAATCCCCTTCTGAGGAAGGATTCTTGTGAAGATGATGTAGGTATATTAAATGCAAATAATGATGAAGGAAATCATTAAAATTAGAAGGAGAATCATCAAAGGTTGAACTTCAAGAACCATATCAAGAAGCTCAAAAAAAGTTATCTCTAGAGAAAAGGGAAATCTCGTACCCATGAGTGTTCAACTATGTCAAAAGTGGTGAAATTTTGAATGATCAATCCAAAGGGGTAACCACTCAATCTTTTCTTAGAAATAATTGTAATTTCGTTGTTTTTATCTCATGCATAGAGCCTAAGAATATCAAAGAAGCATTAAATGGTGATTATTGGATTATGGCTATGCAAGAAGCGTTAAATCAATTTGAGAGAAAAAAGTTTGGACATTAGTTGATAGGCCTAGTGATAAGTCTACTATAGGTACTAAATGGGTTTTTATAAATAAGCTAGATAAGAGTGGTAAAATAGTGAGAAACAAAGCTAGACTTGTTCAAGGTTGCACTCAAAAAGAAAGAATCGATTTTGATGAAACCTATGCACATGTAACTAGAATAAAAGCTATTATGATGTTACTTGCATTTGCATGCTTTCATGAATTCATGATTTTTCAAATGGATGTTAAAAGTGATTTTCTAAATGGCTTTATAAATGAAGAAGTTTATGTTGAACAACCTATCAATTTTGAAGATTCAAAATTCTCAAACCATGTGTTTAAACTTTCAAAAGTTTATATGGTTTAAAACAAGATTCTAGAGCTTGGTATGAAAGATTATATATTTTTCTTATTAAAAAAGGTTCTAACAAAGGGAATGTTGATACTACACTTTTTATAAAAAGAAAAGGAAAAGATATCTTAGTATTTCAAATTTATTTTGATGATATTATATTTGGTTCTACTAATGGATTTCTTTGTTAAGAATTTGCTAATTTAATACAAGTTGAGTTTAAGATGATCATGATATGTGAGTTTTCATTTTTATTGAAACTCCAAATCAAACAAAGGAAAGATGACATCTTCATCAATCAAGCAAAGTAAATAAAGGATATGCTCAAAAAGTTTGGACTAGAGAATGTGAAACATCAAGCCACTCCAATGAGCACATATACAAAACTTGACAAAGATGAAAAAGGTAAATGTGTTGATGTTAAACTTTATAGATCCATGATTGGTTCATTGCTTTATCTTACCGCAAGTAGACTAAATATTATGTTTAGTGTTTGCTTGGTTTCAATCATGTCCTAAGGAATCACATTTACATGTTATTAAGAGAATCTTTAGATACCCTAGAGACACTCTTAGTTTAGGACTTTGGTATCCTAGAGACTAATCCTTTAATTTGCATGCTTACTCGGATACAGATTATGGAGGTTGCAAAATAGATAGAAAGAGTACCTCCAGTACTTATCAATTCCTAGGAAACATTCTTATTTCATAATTTTCAAAGAAACAAAATAATATAGCATTATCAACCATCAAGGCATAATACATTTTGGTCTGTAGCTATTGTGCACAAGTTTTATGGATGAAACAACAACTTTTAGACTATGGAATTGATGTCGGTACCATTTCCATAAAGTGTGACAATACCAGTGCTATTTTTCTCACTAAAAATCACATCCAACATTCTAGAACCAAATATATAGAAATAAGACAACATTTAATTAGAGGTCATATCTTAAAAGATGATATAGTTCTAGAGTTTGTAGACATTTTGCATCAAGTAGCGGATATCTTTACAAAGCCTTTAGATAAAGAATGCTTTAAGACATTTAGGAGAGAGCTAGGTCTTCAGAACCTTTGTGATATTTTTATTTTATACTTTTAAGCTTGTTTGAATTTAAGTGAGATCCATGTTTTGAGTGATTCCTTGATTCTTACATTCAACTGGGGATTTTTTTATGCTCATACTTTTATTCTAGTGATTTTTATGCCCATACATCATATACATTCATATAGAAGCATTCTGGTGACTTTTTGAGGTCCATGGCTTCAAAATCAACATTTTTGTGTATTTAGTATCGATATTGCTTATCCCGTACTCGTACGAAATTCATCTAAGGATTGGTACAAAAAAAATTAGTACTATTACGTGGGTACCGGTACTAATTAATCCTCGTACTGGTGTGCGTGACCTAAGGGATATAAATAGGGTTCATATTAGATTTTTTTCCAAATTTTAAACAACCCTAACCCTAAAACGCCAATCTTGCCAATTTCTCTCCCAAAATTGGTACGACTTTCACCCAAAATCTTCTTTTTGAATCAAGTTTTTGTCAAATCTTCAAAGGATTCATCCTCATCTAATCATAATATGCATCAAAATATTTTTTGTCTATATATATATATTTTAAAACCATATATATATATGTATTAATTTACACTGTTTATATATATACACTTTACTATTTAACTAATTTTTATACGCATATATATTCTTTCTAATTTTTTTATATCTATATGTTGTTTTCTTAGATATTTTCGTAAATATTGGTAGTTTTTTTTATTGGATTGAAATTGATGAATGCATACATTAGATTTGTCTTATTTTGCGGGAGGTGTAACCCCCTTGACCCGGCCTAGACGCCCAACCGAACCAAGAAGGCTACACTAGGTTTGTCGTAGCAAACCGAAGAGATACAACAAAACTTGGTTCCCTTTTTTTATCTTATCTAGCTGTCAATTATTAACCCTACATGTTCATGCAGACATCAGGTGCAACCCAACTCAATTGGGCATCAATTTAACGGGCATCAATTTGACACTTTTAAGTTACCAACTTTTAATTAGTCAGGTTCCAAACTTTCATCTCACATATCGAATCAATCCGATTATTCTATCACATACAATTGCATTGACAAGATTCAGGGACTAAATGCAAAGAAATCAAAACTGCCCAGCTGACATTAACAAAAATCGGCCTCGAGTATCGGTACTGGTGTTGCCGTACCGATACGTATAAAACGCACCGTACCGATACACCACGACCCGTACCGATACGTAATAACCAACTTACCTAACTTTTAAATTTTTAACATTCGTACCGGTACGCTTACGTGGGTATCGGTACACGGGTTTAGGTTTAAAAGTGAAATTCTAGAGGCTAGAACGTGTACAAATACTCTTGTCCCATATTGATACGCCAGGCTAAAATTGCCTAGGCGTACTGGTACACACACGCGCGTATCGATTTCCCCAATGCTAAATGGTGTCTAGACGTACCGATACGGTCCCCAGCATATCGGTACACCTGGACCTATAATGTCTTAACTTGCTGGTTTTTCACCCCAAAAGCATTCCCAAACCATTCTCACATGCTTATAACACAACACCAACATACAAAGCATATTACAAGCATTCAGGCTTCACAAGATCAACAACGCAACATAGCATCATGAGTCAAAAGATGATCTATAGGCATGCTCCCTATTATGCAACCAACCAACATATCAAAAGATAAACCAGCACCAAAATCAAACGTTTAAGGCCATTCACAACTTAAGGGCAACTAATGAAACATGCTAAAATAGGGAGTTCCACAAAACATCTCCCAAAACACAACAAGTACCCCATTGCCCTTATTCATTATAGTCTAGTCTCTAACATACTTTGGAAACAAGTCTTGCCAAGATCCCCTTGCTTCTTGCTGCCTCCCGGGACTTTAATTCTCTGCATTGATGGACAAAGAGAGCGTAAGCACACATGGCTTAGTGAGGAATGCTCAAAACAAAACACCATCAATGCATTTAAAACCATTTACTTTATATCATCCTTTAAAACATCATGCCCTTTTTAAAACATGCACTTTACATCATTAAAGCCAGTATATTAAACCATATGCTACATGCATCATTAACCAACAGCAAGTCACATTGCTAACCCTCTACTTAAGCCTTCCCATGCATTACTACCAAATGCAAAGCTCAAGGAGAAACATGTATAAATCACATTATATAACGTAAAACATTTCAATGATACATTAACAATTATATTAGCTTACAAGTGATCATTAAATAAGTCCAATAACAAAAGAGTTCATCAGATACACGGATTCAACAAGTGTTAACCCAACACTTCAAGCCATCTCAAATGGAATAGCGATACAATCACAATCGTGGTACATTAACAACCGGGTACAATTTCAACCCACGGGGACACCAACCCTTTTTATTGGTTAGATGCTTAACTCACTAACGGGAGTTTTCGGTACCGTATAACCCCCCAATAGTTAGGGTACTTGGATGGAGTATTCAGTACGTCGTATAAACCCCTCAACATCCAAGGTGACTTATTTACAATGCACTCAATCCTATGTCCGGCCAACTATATCCGATAACAATTTTAAAACCACATCACTTGCCAATATAATTAACCAAATAACATTTACCTCACTATTTTTAACAAGCATTAAACCATGCCATTTCCAAAGAAACAACCATGCTTTAAAACACAAGTATAAACCATACTTTACAAGGATCACTTACCATGTGCGTCCTTCAGCAAAACATGCTTAAAAACAGTATATCGGATACTTAAAAACATGCTTGAATAGTAGGTATATGAACACTAAACCAAGTGCATAAAATCATTTGAAAAAGCACGACCGAGAGAATAAAACCACTTTATACTTACTTTCGAGTCTAGGTAAACTTTTCAAGCTCTACCTTAACTCCCAAAACTCTATTCCCAAAACATCAAAATGCTTTAAACCACGTTTTCACTCACTGATACGCAAAACCTCAATTTGCCAACGCGAAATCAAGTATCCAAAACCTCCAACGCTTCTCCAATCACTTTCGGATCAACCTCCCCTATTTTTACCACAAAACAACAGAGGATTAATGCGTCATAATGCATTCTAAGCATAGCAACCATAATTCTTCTCAGATTTCCACAAAACTTTCACAAATAACCCTCCACAACAACCGAAAACATGACCAAAACACTTTGATTCACAACCAGTCAACATCTATCAATCTAACATCACTTTCAACATCAAAACACATCTAAAAACAGATCTAAAACAACCTACCACCTCCAGCAACCTTACAACCATAGAAACACCACAAAACCTCAAAACTCACAACCTAAACAAATAGAGATTCTTAAGTTTCGGGATTCCATTGATAAAAAACACTTATCAACATTATTAAATATCCAAAATATAAATAAAAGCATCCTTAATTACTGGAAATTAGATCTAATCCGTGAATTAACTCATTTTCCCCAAATAACTCAATTAAACATTAGAAAATCATCAAAATCAGATTAGAAACACAAAAACAATGATCAAATGCTTGGGAATTTCAGTAAAGAACCATACAATAGATGAGATCTCGTACCTTACCCCTATTGTGAAGTTTCTCCCTCAATTGATTTGTGAAAAGTTAAGAAAACACAAGATTATTGTAAGATTTTGTGTAAACAATCTTTATAAAACAATTTGAAACAATAAAATCAAGTTAAAAGCCACCTCACCTCTAGAAATTTGATGAAAACCTGAGTTTTTGGCTGAGAATAGAATGGAGGGAAAAAGTTGAGAGAAAAATGACATGATTTTTATTTTGGAAAGTAATAACTAAATTTTAACAAAAATCCTCTTTAATTAATAATTAAAACACATGTTAAAATAACTTCAATTAAGAGAGAAACCTTTAGAAACCAATTGGTAAAATAGCTCCTTAAAGATTCTAAGTATTTGACCCTTTTCATTTTAGTCACTAGGAAATCACAGTTTTCAAAACTTTCATTTTGGTCACGAACCAAAATGTACATCTTTCAAAACTCGTTTCACAAAATCGATATCACTATTATTAAATACAATAATTAATAATGATTTTAGAGCATTTTCCATAATTTTTTCAACACCAAAAATATACAATACCAAAACTGACTCGAATCTCTACTCCGGTCCACCAAACCATCTAATAAACCACCAAACTGCTAAGCCCTAAAACCGGGGCATTACAACTCTCCCCTACTTAAGAAATTTTATCCTCGAAATTTACTTGGAGGAAACAGGTGCGGAAACTGTTTCACCATATCTGACTTGCGTTCCTACGTGGCCTCCTCAACACTGCGGTGCTTCCACAACACCTTAACTAGCTCGAATGTTTTGCCACGTAGCACCTTACCGCTGGTATCAAGAACTTCTACTGGTTCTTCATCGTAAGATAGGTCTGGTCTCAACTCAATCTCCTCCACCGGCATGATATGCGATGGATCCCGCCTATACCTCCCCAACACCGAAACGTAGACACATCATGAATCTTTATCAACTTCAGAGGTAGCCTCAAACGATACGCAACATGACCCACACGCTCAATAACCTCGTATGGTCCAATGAACCTCGGGCTAAGCCTCTCTTTCCGCCCAAACCGCAACACTTTTTTCTAGGGTGACACTTTTAAAAACACATTATCACCCATAACGTACCTCGGGCTAAGCTTTTCTTTCTGTATAGGATTTCTGGTGATCTGCAGCTGTTTTTAAGCGTTCACATATCAACTTTACCTTTTCGGTTGTGCCCTTCAAAATATTGGGCATCGACACAAACTTTTCCTCCGCTTTTGCCCAACATAAAGGCGTACGACATTTCCTGCCATACAACGCCTCATAAGGTGCCATCTGTACGCTATCATGATAACTGTTACTGGAAGAAAACTCCACCAATGACAACTGCTTCTCCCACGTTCCCTGATACTCGATAACACAACACCTCAGCATATCCTCGAGAACCTGAATCACGCACTCCGACTGGCCATTTATCTGAGGATGATACGAGGTACTAAAATTTAACTGTATTCCTGTTGCGCGTAATAAGTGCTACGCAAATGTGCAAGTATACACGTCGCAAGTTATAGTATAAAAGATATCGTCTCCACTGGGATTGGTGCCACTTCAAGAATCTAGTCTCTTGCACTGTAAAAAGTAAAAATACAAATAAAGGATTATAGGAGTTTAACTAATAACTAATCTAGAAAGCAATAAAGTAAATGAATAGATGAGATCAATTGAGAGAGAGATAGGCCAGGTTATCGTGAGTTGAGGTGTGATAGCCGATTGGATCGTTTTGGTAAAAGAGTGCACGGGCAACTCAGTTGCCGTGGCAACTTGCACAACGGGGTTGCCTTGGCAACTAATCGATGGTTGCCTGGGCAACTAGTTGGGAAACTACTTGGGCGTCTGGGCAGCAACCTTCAAGGTTCGGCAGAGCGTTCTTCAATGGTTTCTTCTTATCCCTAAGTCGAAACTCTAACTACTTGTGCATGCCTTGATAATACATCCCTACGTGAATCAAGGGTGAACAACAACCAATCTTGCGCTCCTCTTAGCCGTTGAAATCCTTAACTTATTCCTAAGCCGGATTAATCTTCACCATCAATAGATTGAATAAAGATCATATTCATTCGTTTCTTGAATCTAACTCTCCTGATATTAGATAAATAGATGAAATCACGAGATCCTCTCCCAATTCACTCGCAAACAAGAATAAGAACCAAGAATGAATAAACCTTGAAATAGAAAAGTGCAAACTCTTACCACAAAACACAATAACCATAGCCAAGTAGATTTAGTTCATGGCTAGGTTCCAAAGAAACACAAGATAAATAATCCCTAGCATGAACCCAATCGAACAAGAAAGAAAAGGATAAAGAAGGAGGCTTGTCGAAATCCTCCTTGCCCTAGATGCTTGTCGAAAATTCTCTCCTCTTTCCCTCCTTGGACTTGTCGAACTCCTTTGCTCTCTCTATCTTGTCGAAATCTCCATCTTATTTATAGGGCTAGGCCAAAGTCCTTCTTTGAGGAGGAGTTTAAGTTGGAATTAAATTATCTTTAAAGAATATAATTCTCTGCATGGCAATCAAATTCCTTTGGGTTTGAGCTTTGCTCCACATCATCTTGGGCTTGTATAGTCATCAATTTCGACTACCATATCACCTTTGCTCTTGTCGACAATTGCCATGGCAACTGGCTCGGCGTCTCCTTCATGCATTGCCCTGGCAACTAGCTCGACATATCCTTCATGTATTGCCCTGGCAACTAGCTCTAGCCTTGCTTTGCCAAGTGATCTTGCACATACACACAAAACACACCAAAGCAGCATCTTTTCCCACGAAAACTACCAAGTTATGTAATCAAGCTCAACGATGGAAGGAAACATAGATTAATGCATGAATGGCTAATTATGCAACTAATATGAGCCTAAGTCTAACAATAATATGAGTAAAAAGGGTAAGAAAAATAGTACTTTTGAACACTTATCACACCCCCAAACTCGAACTATTGCTTGTCCTCAAGCAATGCAAACTCATAATTACCTGCCAAGACTTCAACTTTCACAAACTTAGCTTTGAACTTGATTTCAATTCTCTAAACCGGGGCACAAAGTATGGTTGGCTTTTTATTTTTCGGAAAACTTAGGAATTACTTGGAATCAAACTATAATGCTTGTGAGTGTGTGCGGAGTTGTGTGCAAGTTGATTTTTCGGATTCTATGCAAACAAGAGGTTTTCAAATTACTTTATTGGGTTCTTTTTAACATGTTTTAACTAGAGCCAGTTTTGGGCACCTCTAGTGTTTTGTTTTTAGTTTTATTAAGTTAATTTATTCGACTAGAGCTGGTTTCGGGCACCTCTAGCGATCAATTTTTTTAACACATACTAGAGCCAGTTTTGGGCACCTCTAGTGATCAATTTTTTTAGCACATGCTAGAGCCAATTTCGGGCACCTCTAGCATTCATCCAATTTTTATTATAATCCCCCAATTTGTTAATTATCAACCTATGTTTACTAGAATTCATTAAATCAATCAAACCACAATAGTGTTTCATCAAAATTAGCATCATAGTAAAATTCTAAGTTTTTCCATGGTTATCCTAGAATAAAAATTCTATCAGTTAAGTGCATTGGCAAAGTCATCATCGGGTATTCATCAAATCTAAGCAATTCTTGTTCCAATTAAAGGCATGGCAAGCAATTTGTGTATCCTAAATGTAATACTTAAGATGAATGTAACTAAACATGGTAACTACTAATAACAATCCCCCCCAAACTCGAGTGAGGCATTGTCCTCAATGCATGCATAAAAATAATGAAAAAAATAAAAGTAAAATGCATACGAGGACTTACTCTGAGAGTTCGTCATCGTAGATGATTAGTTTCCTTTTGGTCGGTGTCTTGATTCTCTTGCTTGAACGCGATGGTTGTTTTCTTGTTGCCGGGATGTCTTTAGCTTTGGTTGCCGTGGCATCTTCAGGGTTGGTTGCCGTGGCATCATCTTGTTCAGGCACGATGTAGGTTGCCGCGGCATCTTCTTCATTGGTTGCCGGGGAAAGGATCTCGGCAGTAAATTTCTTTAGCATAGTAGTTGTGAGTCTTGTTGTGAAAAAGAAAACAAAGAAAACCTGAAAACTAAAGATAATGAAGAAAATTAAAATATCACCTAAAAATAAAAAAATGAAAATAAAAAGAAAAAGAAAATATTGAAAGGAGAGCATGCTCATGCATCTCCTAAAGTGACCACTTCTTTGTTACGTTCCACATGGGCACCATTGTAGTGCTTCAATCTTTGTCCATTAACTTTGAATTCATGGTTGTCAGAAATGGACTTGATTATCACGGCACCATGGGAGAATGGTTTGACAACTTCGAATGGTCCCGACCATCTTGATTTTAGCTTTCCCGGGAAAAGTTTTAGCCGAGAATTGAATAAGAGAACTAGTGCCCTGGCGTGAATTGTCGTGGCAATAGTTTCTTGTCGTGCCATCGCTTTGTTTTCTCCTTGTAGATTCGTGCATTGTTATAGGCGAGTGCACGGAATTCTTCTATCTCATTGAGGTCCATCAAACGCTTTTGTCCGGTACTTTCCCAATCCATATTCACGGTCTTGATTGCCCAGTACGCCTTGTGCTCGATTTCCACCGGTAGATGGCATGTTTTGCAATAGACAAGTCAGAAGGGGGACATACCTAAGGGTGTTTTGAATGCAGTGCGATATGCCCAAAGTGCGTCATCTAGTCTTAATGACCAATCCTTCCTTGAGGGATTTACGACTTTCTCGAGTATTCCCTTCAACTCTCGGTTGGAAATTTTTGCTTGCCCGTTGGTTTGTGGGTGATATGCCGTGGCGATCTTGTGTGATATGCTGAAGCGTTGCAACATCTTGGCAATTAGTCTGTTGTCAAAATGCTTGCCTTCGACACTGATAATTGCTCTCGGCATCCCAAACCGTGTAAATATGTTTTTCTGCAAGAATCTTTGCACGGTCTTGGAATCGTTGTTGGGAACTGCAGTTGCCTCAACCCATTTAGACACGTAGTCGACGGCAAGTAGAATGTAGAGGTTGCCGAATGAAGATAGGAAAGGTCCCATAAAATCAATCCCCCATACATCGAACAATTCCACCTCGATGATGTTCTGGAGTGGCATCTCATGTCGTCTAGAGATATTGCCCGTCCTCTGGCAACGATCACATTGCTTGTAAAAGTCTTGGGCATCTTTGTACAATGTTGGCCAATACAAACCGGATTGCAAAACTTTGGCCGCGGTACGAGTTCCTCCAAAATGTCCTCCATAGGGTGAAGAATGGCATTGCCAGAGTACATTTTGTTGCTCTTCTTCAGGGACACATCGGCGTATAACCTGATCTGCACATTGTTTAAATAAAAGAGGCTCATCCCAAAAGTAATGCTTAGCATCATGGCGGAACCGCTTCTTCCCTTGGTGAGTAATGCCATAAGGTAAAATACCACAAACAAAAAAAATTAACTAAATTCGAGTACCAGGGTATTGCCGACGCATGTGCTGCCATGGCGACTGCTCCCAGAATTGCCGAGGCGTGCGCGTCAAAGACTGTTGCAGCGTCGAGAGTTTCTGAGGTGTGTGCATCCATGGTTGCCGAGGCGTCGATGGTTGCCGAGGCATCGAGGGTTGCCGAGGCATGCGCATCCATGGTTGCCAAGGCAACTAAAAGTTGTTCATCCGGGAATGCATCGCATATCTCTAGATCCGCGTCCTACTCCTTATTGCGTTCCAAACGTGATAAGTGATCGACCACTTGATTTTTTGTTCCTTTCCTGTCCTTAATTTCAATATCAAATTCTTTTAAAAGTAATATCCAACGAATCAAACGAGGTTTAGCATCCTTTTTAGCAACTAAGTATTTGATTGTCGAATGGTCCGTATGAACAATTACCTTTGTACCAATCAAATAGGATCGGAACTTGTCAAATGCGAAAACTACAGCTAGTAACTCTTTCTTCGTTGTTGTGTAATTCACTTGAGCACTATTAAGAGTTTTACTAGCGTAGTATATCACATGGAAGGTCTTACCTGTGCGTTGGCCTAGGACTGCTCCTACCGCGAAATCACTTGCATCACACATGAGCTCAAAAGGTAGCGTCCAATCTGGTGGAACGACAATGGATGCCGAGGCAAGCTTTTTCTTTAGGGTTTCGAATGCTTGGGTGCAAGAATCATCAAAATCGAAAACTTTATCCTGTTCAAGCAGATTACACAAGGGTTTAGTGATTTTAGAAAAATTATGAATGAACTTCCTGTAAAAACCTGCATGTCCGAGAAAACTTCGAATTCCTTTAACCGAACTTGGTGGGGGTAATCTCTTGATCACGTCCACCTTGGCTTTGTCTAATTCAATTCCCTTGGATAAAATCTTGTGGTCGAGCACTATTCCTTTATCTGCCATAAAATGGCATTTCTCCCAATTAAGGACTAAATCCGTTTCTTCACATCTTGCCAACACCCTCTCTAAATTGCCGAGACAACTGTCGAAGTCATTACCAAAAACAGAAAAATCATCCATAAAGATCTCAAGGAAGTCTTCGACCATGTCTGAAAAGAGCGCCATCATGCATCTTTGGAAGGTTGACGGGGCGTTACACAATCCGAACGGCATCCTTCGGAAGGCATAGGTACCGTATGGGCATGTGAAGGTTGTCTTTTCTTGATCTTCTGGTGCTATGGCAATTTGATTGTAACCTGAATAACCATCAAGAAAACAATAAAAGGGTTTACCTGCAAGACGATCAAGCATTTGATCAATAAAGGGTAATGGGAAGTGATCTTTCCTAGTGGCTTTGTTTAGCTTTCGATAATCCATACAAACCCTCCAACCGGTCACAGTCCTGGTTGGAATGAGTTTATTATTTTCATTACTTACCACTGTTATACCTCCCTTTTTCGGTACACATTGTACCGGACTTACCCACGTGCTATCAGAGATAGGGTATATAATGTCGGCGTCAAGCCACTTGATGATTTCTTTCATTACAACCCCTTTCATGGCATGATTCAGTCTCCTCTGGGCCTCAATTGAAGGTTTGTGATCATCTTCCAGCAAAATCTTGTGCATCCACACTACCGGGCTAATTCCCTTCAAGTTGGCAATTGTCCACCCTATTGCCTTTTTGTGTACCTTCAACATCTTGATCAGCTTCTTCTCCTGCTTAGGCTGTAACTTAGAAGAAATAATTACAGGCAATGTATTATCGGTTCCTAAGTATGCATATTTTAGTTGCTCTGGCAATTGTTTCAACTCAAGAATCGGTGGTTGTTCAATAGAGGGTTTTTCGAGCTTACCTGAGCAATCCAGTGGTTCAAAGTATGTACCTGGTCGATTGACTAGCCAATTTGCCTCTTCTTGTTGTTCCTCATCGACCGGTTCTTCATACTCCTCAGGTTCCTCTTGATCGGCAATGTAGTTGTCGAGGCAACTAAATTCCTCGTCGAAGTTAAACTCTGTCGTGGCATGAAGAAGTTGGCATTCTTCTGGATCATCGGCATGCCTTAGTGTTTGGAACACATTTAGTTTAACTTGCTGGTCATTCACCCTCATTGTGAGTTCTCCCTTTTCAACATCGATCAAGGTTCTCCCTGTTGCTAGGAATGGTCTCCCGAGAATGATGGGTTCATGCCTATCTGCTTCACAATCCAAAACAATAAAGTTAGCGGGAAAAATAAATTTATCAACTTTTACCAGTATGTCCTCGATTTTTCCCTCTAGATCCACATAGGATCTGTCGGCTAGCTGCAGCATAACTGTTGTAGGTCTTGCCTTCCCGATTCCTAGTTTCTGGAAAAACCGATTTAGGCATCAAGTTTATGCTAGCCCCAAGGTCGCATAATGCTTTCCCGACATAGTGATTTCCAATGGAACAGGGTATTGTGAAACTTCCGGGATCCTTCAACTTGGGTGGCATACGATTGTGCAACATTGCCATGCATCCCTCTGTTGCGGCAACTGTTTCAAACTCTCCTAGCCTTGTTCTCTTGGACACAATGTCTTTAAGGAACTTGGCATAGTTTGGCATTTGTTCAATTGCTTCCACCAATGGCAAGTTGATGTGGACTTGCTTTAGGATATCAAGAAACTTCTTGAATTGATATTCTTGCTTTTGTCACTTCAACCTTTGTGGGAATGGTGGTGGAAGTCGGATATCTTCGATCCTTTCATTGGTTTGAAACTTGATTGACGGCATTGCCGGGACAATTGGAGTTGCCGAGGCATGCTTATCGCAAGTTGCCGAGGCGTCTTTATCGTCAGTTGCCGAGGCATGTTTATCGCAAGTTGCCGCGGCAATTCCTGGTTCAGCATCTGAGGCTTTGCCGCTAGGTTCATCTTGATCTTTTTGTGGAGTTTTGTTTGATGAGCGGGTTTGAATCTCCCTAAGTTGTTGGCCACTTCTAGTGGTGATCGCCTTACATTGCTCATGGCCAGTTCCTCTTGCGACTTCAGTATCGCTAGGTAAACCTCCTTGCGGTCTAGTATTCAGATTTTGAGCAAACTGTCCGACTTGATTTTCCAATGATTTGATTGCCGCCTCTTGGTTTTGCAATCTCATCTCGGTCCTGTTAATAAAAGCATCAGTTCTTTTTATGAAATTACTATTCTCAGCCATATAAGATTCAGTTTTCATCATAAAAGCATTTAGAGAATTTTCCACATAACTAGATTTTGTCGGTTGTTCTTTGCGGCAAATATTTTTGCCGTGGCATATTCTCTTTGGAATCGATGCTTGTGCATTCTGATTGTTCTGGTTTTAGAGCATTGTTGGGATTACTCCATGAGAAATTTGGGTGCTTCTTCCAAGCTGGATTGTATGTATTGGACATCACATTGTTGTTCGATTGTAATTCCCCACATAGAATTTGGATTCGGATTCTCGCATACATTTCGGAAGAATTATGGTTATCACCACATAACTCAAAAAAAAGAATCCATTACCTTGACTTCATGTGTGTTGTTTGGTTTTTGCATGTTCTGGACCATCTTGGTTAGAGTGGCCAATTGTGCGAAATTGAATCGATGATCCTAGTTCATGTATTGTGGCTTAGCGTCTAACTCCTCCTCTTCTAGTAGATGGGAATTGATAATCATTCTTGGCCAGCCTGTTTAAAATTTGCATTGCTTCCTCCGGTGACTTATCTAGGAGTATGCCGTTTGCCGAGGCATCTAGCATCATCCTTGTTGGTGTATTCACGGCGTTGTAAAACATTGTTACTTGAGTCCACACCGGGAATCCGTGTAGGGGGCATTTGTGTAGAAGTTCTCTATATCGCTCCCAAGCCTCGTACATGGATTCATCATCTGTCTGTCAAAAAGAAGTAATGTCGTTACGAAGCTTATCAGTCAAATTTGTAGGATTAAATCTAGCAAGGAAATCAAGACAAAGATCAGTCCAAGATGCTATTGATCCGGCAGGAATGCTATTCAACCATGCTTTCGCCCTATCCCTCAGTGAATAGGGGAATAATCTTAATCGTAAGATATCGGGGGCGACTCCGTGTATCTTGAACGAGTTGCAAATCTCGAGGAAAGATTTCAGATGTTGTCGTGCATCTTCAGTTGTTGAGCCGCCAAATTGACCTATTGTGTTGATCATATTAAACATTACCGGTTTTAACTCAAAGTGGTCGGCTTCAATTTCAGGTGCGACAACTCCTAGATTAAGTCCATCTAAATCTTCTTCAAGATAGTCTCGAATAGTTCTGTTTCGTGAAAGAATCACTCCTCCTCCTGCTAGAACATCTTGATTCATATTGCCGTCTTGATTAGCCATTGCTACTCTTATCCTTCGTCTAAGTCTTTGTAAGGTTCGTTCGATTTCTGGATCAAAGGGATATTCTGGTGAAGTCGGTCTTGCCCTGGTCATATACCAATGCAAAACCAAAGTTTGTTAGCCCTTTGAATCTTAAACAAGAAAAGTAAAAAGAAAGTGCAAGAAAATAAAAACAAAGTCGCTATTGCCAATCCCCGGCAACGGCGCCAAAAACTTGTTGCACGTAATAAGTGCTACGCAAATGTGCAAGTATACACGTCGAAAGTTATAGTATAAAAGATATCGTCTCCACAGGGATTGGTGCCACTTCAAGAATCTAGTCTCTTGCACTGTAAAAAGTAAAAACAAAAATAAAGGATTATAGGAATTTAACTAATAACTAATCTAGAAAGCAATAAAGTAAATGAATAGATGAGATCAATTGAGAGAGAGATAGGCCAGGTTATCGTGAGTTGAGGTGTGATAGCCGATTGGATCGTTTTGGTAAAAGAGTGCACGGGCAACTCAGTTGCCGTGGCAACTTGCACAACGGGGTTGCCTTGGCAACTAATCGATGGTTGCCTGGGCAACTAGTTGGGCAACTACTTGGGAGTCTGGGCAGCAACCTTCAAGGTTCGGCAGAGCGTTCTTCAATGGTTTCTTCTTATCCCTAAGTCGAAACTCTAGCTACTTGTGCATGCCTTGATAATACATCCCTGCGTGAATCAAGGGTGAACAACAACCAATCTTGCGCTCCTCTTAGCCGTTGAAATCCTTAACTTATTCCTAAGCCGGATTAATCTTCACCATCAATAGATTGAATAAAGATCATATTCATTCGTTTCTTGAATCTAACTCTCCCGATATTAGATAAATAGATGAAATCACGAGATCCTCTCCCAATTCACTCGCAAACAAGAATAAGAACCAAGAATGAATAAACCTTGAAATAGAAAAGTGCAAACTCTTATTACCTAAACAAAAACCAATAGTTTCTCACAACCACAAAACACAATAACCATAGCCAAGTAGATTTAGTTCATGGCTAGGTTCCAAAGAAACACAAGATAAATAATCCCTAGCATGAACCCAATCGAACAAGAAAGAAAAGGATGAAGAAGGAGGCTTGTCGAAATCCTCCTTGCCCTAGATGCTTGTCGAAAATTCTCTCCTCTTGCCCTCCTTGGACTTGTCGAAATTCCACTCCTTTGCTCTCTCTATCTTGTCGAAATCTCCATCTTATTTATAGAGCTAGGCCAAAGTCCTTCTTTGAGGAGGAGTTTAAGTTGGAATTAAATTATCTTTAAAGAATATAATTCTTTATTATAATTGTATTCCTACTAGAACTTCTCCTATCTTCTTGGAATTTAATTCTTCTTTAATCTCTGCATGGCAATCAAATTCCTTTGGGTTTGGTCTTTGCTCCACGTCATCTTGGGCTTGTATAGTCATCAATTTCGACTACCATATCACATTTGCTCTTGTCGACAATTGCCATGGCAATTGGCTCGGCGTCTCTTTCATGCATTGCCCTGGCAACTAGCTCGGCATATCCTTCATGTATTGCTCTGGCAACTAGCTCTAGCCTTGCTTTGGCAAGTGATCCTGCACATACACACAAAACACACCAAAGCAGCATCTTTTCCCACGAAAACTACCAAGTTATGTAATCAAGCTCAACGATGGAAGGAAACATGGATTAATACATGAATGGCTAATTATGCAACTAATATGAGCCTAAGTCTAACAATAATATGAGTAAAAAGGGTAAGAAAAATAGTACTTTTGAACACTTATCAATTCCCAAAGCACGATGCAGACTCACCCAAAACCTTGCGGTGAACTGTAGATACCTATCCGAAACTATAGATTTGGGCACTCCGTGCAAACGCACAATCTCAGAGATGTATAGTTCAACCAACTTGTCCAAGGTATACGTAGTATGCACTGGCACAAAATGCGCACACTTTGTATACCGATCCACAATCACCCAAATGGAATCCTTTTTGGTCGGTGTCAAAGGCAGCCCAGACATGAAATCCATGGTGATTCTTTCTCACTTTCATTCTGATATCCTCAACGGTTGCAACAACCCGGAAGGAAACTAATGCTCAGCCTTTATCCGCTGACAAGTCATACACCGAGCAACGCAATCAGCCACATCCCTTTTCAGTCCAACCCAATAGTACTACTCTTTCAACCCACGATACATTTTAGTAATAGCAGGATGCATAGCGAAAGGACTAGCATGTGCCTCAATCAAAATAGTATGCCTCAACTCCTCGTCCTTAGGCACCACTATTCGACCTTTGAAACACAACACCCCATCATCATTGAAATGAAAATCCATAGGATTCCATCCCTGATATCTTCTACACGAGGTAGAAAACTCCCATCATACGGTTGATTCTCCTTAATCATTTGCGACAAGGACGGCTTCACCTGCAATTCGGCTAACAAACCCCCGTTATTTGTCACACTCAACCGAGCAAACATGGCTCTCAACTCTACAGCCGCTTTTCTGCTCAAAGCATCCGCCACAACATTGGCTTTCCCCGGATGATACTCAATGGTTAGATCATAATCCTTAAGCAACTCCAACCATCTACGTTGCCTAAGATTCAGCTCCTTCTGTGACATCAGATATTTCAAACTCTTATGATCCGTATAAACCACACATTTCTCACCATAAAGGTAATGCCTCCAGATCTTCAAGGCAAATACAACCGCTGCAAGCTCAAGATCGTGAGTAGGGTAGTTATGTTCATGCACCTTCAACTGCCTAGATGCATACGCCACTACCTTACCCTCCTGCATCAACACACAACCAAGTCCAACATGCGACGCATCACTATAAACAACGAACTCCTTCCCCGATTCTGGTTGAACCAAGACTAGAGCTCGCGTCAAGGCTTCCTTCGACCTTTCAAAAGCTCACTGCTTATCTTCCGTCCACTAAAACCGAACATTCTTCTGTAGCAACCTAGTTAATGGAGCCGCCAAATTGGAGAACCCTTCCACAATCATTCGGTAGTAACTCGCCAAATCAAGGAAACTTCTAACCTCCGTCACAAACTTGGGATCCTTCCAACTCACTACAGCCTTAACCTTATGCACATCGACAATAATTCCTTTAGCCGATACAACATGCCCTAGAAACACAACTTCCTTAAGCCAGAACTCATATTTGCTTAACTTAGCATAAAGCTGATTAGACAACAGCGTCTGAAGCACAATTCTCAAATGTCTTTCATGGTCCTCCTCGGTATGGGAGTACACACAAATATCGTCGATAAACACAACCACGAACTGGTCTAAAAACTTATGAAACACTCGGTTTATCGTGTCTATAAAAGTAGCTGGTGCATTGGTCAAACCAAACGACATCACAAGAAACTCGTAATGTTCGTACCTCGTACGAAAGGCTATTTTGGGCACACCCACCTCCTTCACCTTTAACTGGTAGTACCCCAACCTAAAATCTATCTTGGAAAACACCGAGGCTCCCCTGAACTAATGAAACAGATCATCTATCCACGGTAAGGGATACTTGTTCTCTATTGTCAACTTATTCAGCTACCAATAATCTATACACATCCACAACGTACCATCTTTCTTCTTAACAAATAGCACAGACTCTCCCCATGGTGAGATACTGGGTCTAATCAACCCACGGTCAAGCAACTCATGCAACTACATTTTCAACTCCTTCAATTCCTTCAGAGCCATGGGGTACGGAGCAATAGATACTGGTATCGTACCCACAAAGACTCAATGCCAAAATCTACCTCACAGTCAGGTGGCAACCCTGGTAATTCCTCCAAAAAACACCCGGAAACTCACATACAGCACAAACATCCTGCACCCTCAACTCCTTTGATCCAGGATTCATAACATAGGCCAAATAAGCCTGACATCTCGAATCCAACATTCGACTTGTTTCCAAATCCGAAACAACATTAGACAAAAACTTGGCATTAAACCATGCCATTTCCAAAGCAATAACCATGCTTTAAAACACAAGTATAAACCATACTTTACAAGGATCACTTACCATGTGCATCATTCAGCAAAACATGCTTAAAAACAGTATATCAAATACTTTAAAATATGCTTAAACAATAGGTATATGAACACTAAACCAAGTGCATAAAATTATTCGAACAAGCACGATTGAGAGAGTAAAACCACTTTATACTTACTTTCGAGCCTAGGTAAGCATTTCAAGCTCTACCTTAACTCTCAAAACTCTGTTCCCAAAACATCAAAATGCTTTAAACCATGTTTTCACTCACCGATACGCGAAACCTCGATTCACCGATGCAAAATCAAGTATCTAAAACCTCTAACGCTTCTCCAGTCACTTATGAATCAACCTCCCCTATTTTTACCACAAAGCAACATAGGATTAATGCATCATAATGCATTCTAAGCTCAACAACCACAATCCTTCTCAGATTTCCACAAAACCTTCACAAATAACCCTCTACAACAACCGAAAACATAACCAAAACACTTCGATTCACAACCCAGCCAACATCTATCAATCTAACATCACTTTCAACATCAAAACACATCTAAAAATAAATCCAAAACAACCTACCACCTCCAGCAACCTTACAACCATAGAAACACCACAAAACCTCAAAACTCACAACCTAAACAAATAGAGATTCTTAAGTTTCGGGATTCCATTGATAAAATTCACTTATCAACATTATTAAACATTCAAAATATAAATCAAAGCATCCTTAATTACTGGAAATTAGATTCAATCCGTGAATTAACTCATTTTCCCCAAATACCTCAATTAAACATTAAAAAAATCATAAAATCATATTAGAAACACAAAAATAAGGATCAAATGCTTAGGAATTTCAGTAAAGAACCATACAATAGAGGATATATCAGACCTTACCCCTATTGTGAAGTTCCTCCCTCAATTGATTTGTGAAAAGCTAAGAAAACACAAGATTATTGTAAGAATTTGTTAAACAATCTTTATAAAACAATTTGAAACAATAAAATCAAGTTAAAAACCACCTCACCTATGGAAATTCGATGAAAACCTGAGTTTTTGGCTGAGGAGAGAATGGAGGGAAAATTTGAGAGAAAATGACTTGATTTTTGTTTTGGAAAGTAATAACTAACTTTTAACAAAAATCCTCTATAATTAATAATTAAAACACATGTTAAAATATCTTCAATTAAGAGAGAAACCTCCATAAACCAATTGGTAAAATAGCTCCTTAAAGATTCTAAGTATTTAACCTTTTTCATTTTAGTCACTAGGAAATCACAGTTTTCAAAACTTTCATTTTGGTCACTAACCAAAATGCCCATCTTACAAAACTCGTTTTGCAAAATTGATATCACCATTATTAAATACATAATTAATAATAATTTTAGAGCATTTTTCCAACACCAAAAATATACGATCTCGAAACCGACTTGAATCTCTAATCCGGTCCGCTGGACCGTCTAATAAACCACCAAACCTCCAAGTCCTAAAACCGGGGTGTTATAGGAGGTAAAAATCTTGTTTTTACGTTAGTGTCTAGATCTCTAGTTTCTTTTTCAAATTCTATTTTTATGGCTTCAAAAATTCCTACCAAACATTATCGGACAGATTCAACTTCTTCGAGTCAGTCTGAAGGATGCTCCTCAACCTATTTTACCCTTATCATCATTTGATACTAGTTTTAATGAACCCATCCAACAAAACCAAAGATAAAATTTTAAAGCTTTTAAAATTTTCAAAATTTAACTAGAATGGGTTGTTGACTATGAGTATCTTGTGTACACCATTTTTAACTCTCGCTGTCTTGATTTTCTTAAATGATGGAAACTTATGACCATGCTTAAAATTGAATTCATTGTTTATCCTAACTTGGTGCGTATTTTTTACTCTAATACTCGTTGTGTTCTCTATGCAACCGGTACGTCTACCATTGGTATCGAGTCTTGCCTTATGGGAAAACCTTTTGTCTTAAACACTACTGTTATTGCTACCCAACTATGTTTCCAAAATATAGGTTCTTTTGATCATAATGGGGTCATTCTTGTTGTTCATGCTCCCGAATTCTCTATTAGGGTGTTAGATGTCCAAAACCATTTTCTTCATCTCTTTATCACTTCGTGATTTTGACCATCCAGTGGTAAGTACTCTAGCATTCGTAGGGTTGTTGTTCGGTGGCTTCATTGTGTGGCTATGCGTGGCTAAGCTACTTTGGATATTATGCTTTGTTGGTACTTTATTGGTTTATATATTATGTTTTGTTGGTACTTTATTTGTTTATATATTATGCTTGTTATTGGATATATTTTTGGTTGTTTAATTTCCTATTTTATACCATTGATTTTGATCTAACAAAAATGTGAAGAATTTGTGTTTAAATTTTTCCATAAGGCTTCTATTCAAAAAGAAAAGGGGAGACTTCTTAAAAATTTATTTTGGTTTTGCTATATAAAAAGGGAAATATGGTTAAAACAATATGTTTTGATTTTGATATAAATATATAAATTATTTATAAATAATTTTTTAATTAAACTGAAAATCAAAAAAATTAATTTGACTAAAGCATTCGATCAAAAGTGACTTATTTTAAGAACCAAAATATTTCTTAGTCATTTGAAATGGTTTAAAAAATATTTTACAAGTGTTATACTCAAAAATGCAATTTCAGGAATTGAGTACTACTACGGCTCTAATGTGTACCGATACGATATTTTTAACTTCAAAAATAGAATGTTCAACCAATATTTGTATGACTATATGCCTACCGAGAAGTTCAAGTTTGTAAGAATTCAGTGAGCTATTTTAATAACGATATGACCTATAGTACCATTATGATAAGCCTCGTACCGATACTCGATGTATGAGTATTGGTACACCCTTTGTTTCACAACTGCTTTTTTCTATTTTAAACATGTACCAATACACCTACTCGAGTACCGATACCGACAGTTGCTGAAGTGCATTTAATGTGAGAAAACCTCTCCTAACGGCTATAATAAAGTCTCCAACTACTCAAATGGTTAGAAATCAGTGAGATAGTATATAAACAAGTCTCCAAAGCTTCTTCAAGCACAAGACAACAAATTCAAAGCATTCAATTCATATTCAAAGATTTTTTTATAGATTTATTGTATTATTTTTGAAAGAACATTTGAGAGAGCTTAATCGTAATCTTATTCCTTCAAGTGGTTAGGGTGTGTGAGCACTTCATTTTACTTCAAACATCTACCTAGTGAAGTTTCTTAAGTTTGCTCATTTGTAAATTTCTTTGAGAAAAGGGTTTCACAAGATTTTGGGGTATAAATCTTGGTAAGTGTTGTAAGGTTACTCCTTGTCCTCAAGGGAAAGGCAAATTTAGTGAATTTTTGAAATCCTTAGTGTGGTAGCTAAAGTTGCAATTGTAGACTTCATTTAGGAAGTTGAACCACTATAAACCCTCTTTGCAATTTTTTATTTCTTACTTTTTTGCTATATCAATTTTTAAATTACCTATTCACCTCTTTGGCCATTGTCAATTATTTGATCTACTCAATAGTGCCATGTGATAGGGAGGAATGGGAACTAGCACGGTACCTAGCATTACCTCAACTTGAACTCTATCCCATGATCATAAGGTGATCATGCCAACTTTCCATGAAAACATTAATAAACTCTCTAATGGTTCAAACGCTCTCAAGTGTAGGACTCTAAACTCTTGCATCAATCACATGGGCCAAAAATGCCTCACAATCTTGTTGGACCATTTTTTGTTCGGCCAATGCGGAAATAACATTACAGAGACAATGGTTACTTTCATCCATTACCAATAATATGGCTTTATCTGAACCTCGAAGCTTAAGACACTCTGTTCGACATGTCAACTAGCGTTATGCTCAAACAACCAATTCATACACAAGATAACGTCAACTCTTGAAAAGCCAACTCCATTAATTTAGCAGGAACCATTTGACCTTAACTCTCAATCGAAAATCTATGGTATACCTTGTCCACAATAACATCAACCTTAAAAGGCTAATAGCTCAAATCCCTAGTCTCTAAGCCATCAGATGGGAAACTCCACTATCGAGTACTCTCACTACTAACGCGCAAATTAGTGGACCCCGAGTCCACCAATCCCGAGCAATGTCCTTGAGAAGGGAAATGATACTTTCCAAGTATCAACAAGACTCTTTATCAACTGATAAAGGGTCCTCTGGTTAACGTGCAACCATTGGTCGACTGGAAGCATGGCATCCTCATGCGTGCAATAAAAGTTAATTGTTAAATACCGATGAAGCCTTTCCACCATAGTCTTTCACGATGTATCCGAAGGCCTCAAATAACTCATGCAATATGATGAAGAACACCATTTGGGTTGCAGAAGGAGGACGTATCCTCAACTTTGACATATGTTATATAATATATATATATATAACCTTAGTTCTTGGGCAAACTCGTCACCAGAATCGTTATCACTAGAGGCTCGACTCTCAACTCAGCCCTCACAAACACAATCGTAATCATCTTAGCATCGTAATTCGATGATTTACAAGAATAAAGAACACACCATCATGATTCTAGTCTTGCATGAGTACAACTTAAACTCAATGGCTTGTATTCATTAGAAATCTTACTACGACACACATAAACTCTGAGGTTCTCCTCGAACATGCAAAACTTGAACGTACTGATATCACTAAATGTAACACCCCGATCCGACCCGACGATCTGAAATTCCATATTGAGCTTATCGATTATCGAGTCAAGTCGAGCACTACTCAACTCGTGATCGACTCGCTCGATAAGAACCCTACTTATAGGAAAATAGTTGTTTTTGCCTCATAATCCATATTAAAAAATAGCAAACCAAACTATTTCAAAGATTATTTATTAAAATAACTAAAAGTTTATTTTTTAAAAATTTTAATTATTATGTCTTTTCAATTGATATTTTCAAGTTCCTATAATAATAAGTAGAAAATATGACTGAAAATGTAAATAACTAAAACATTAATATTTTGAAAAAATATGACAAAAAGGAAAGGAAGTCTAAATTTTAGAAACCAACTTTTCTGTTTAAGGGTGTAATTCGACTCTCATTGTCTTTTATGTCAGCTTTTTTTTAATTACTTTCTCATTCTCATCATGAAAATTTTGAAATATTAGTTGAAAAGGTATAAATTATATTTTTGAAAATCGACTTTCAAGTCAAATGGTTACATTTAAAGTAACTGAGTAAATGATATTTAGAATAAGTTAGTATAGTATCTATATATTTTAATATGGGTTATGTATGTAAAAGACCTAGAATAACCCACCAACCTCATTAAAATAGTATATTATTTTTAACGTGTTAAAATATAAGTCAAGAATATAAACTTAATTATGTTTAATAAACACAAAACTAGAATAAATAACATATTTCCTATTAGACACATTTAATAAATTTTTATTAGATATTTATTTTACTCAATTGATGAAAATATTATTTGTAACACCCCTATCCGACCTAAGGATCCGAAGTGTCCTATTGGTTACTGACTCGACATGTCACAATTTAAAACTATAGTTTAGCCAATTAATTAAAATTGTTATCATTATACGGAGCTTCACTTTTTAAATAAACTTATAAATAAAATGTTCATATGATAAAGTAATTATAGACTCGACGATGTAAGGTCCTATGAATACAAAACTCAAATAAATACAAGTATTGTACTATGATAAAGACATCATGCTAAAATCTCGCTCTGATGGTGCTCCTCAAGATCATATCTAATCTACTAACCTATGAACGGAAACAACGATTCTGAATACTGAGATTACAAAGCTTAGTGGTATTCTTCTACTCTACTATACTTCATGTCAATCATAAACATAAGCATGCAGCTAGTATGAGTGAAATGGTGAGATATATCAACAATTGGCGCTATTATTAGCCGTCTAAAAATGTACACTTATCAATCAAGGATATAATCATAATATCACCAATGCAATCACATACAAGTCACATGATCACAAACCTTGAGTGAAGCCCGATGTTACATAGCCTCATGAACGTACAATCTATGCTTGGAATCATCCTTCAAGTATCTTCGAATGAGATCCGGTAACATACAACCTAAAAAACATATATTTAGCATTTCTTACCATGGTGTTGCAGCACTCACAGGGTATCCAGATCCTGAACTATACAACAAACAATGCCCACATGGCATACAAGCAACGTAATCTCAAAGATCTCCATATAGTACCTAATCATCAACACATCATCAATTATCGCTTTCCAAATTGTTAATACATTATGAAGTACTTAACCATTCTCGCCATTTAGCTCTAGTAGTCCACGCCACATTAATAATAAGGCGTTAACCATGTTTTAGGCAATAGAAATCATCTCCCAACTTAAGCTAACATTATTTATCATTTTACACAATAAGTATCGATATTCACATGTGACTATCGGTACTGCCTATAGGGGATATAGGTACTAAATTGACTCAAAATTTTGAAAATAAATATTTGTTATAGATACTGCCCCATGAATACCGGTATTGACCTTCCTGGTATATGTACTCTACTCGAGTACCGATATTGAAACTCGCCTCAATGTTTCAATAAATTCTCTTGGTCGATACTAACCAGCAAGAATCGATACCGGATGAATTGAGTACCGACACTAGGTTGAAGCCAGTATCGGTACCCCTCTCATTGTTCCTCCCAGTTTATCATAATGCAAGCGATATCAATACTTGTTCACTACAACCCAAAAAATGCATTTTAAGGCTAGAAACTCAACCCCAATCTACCCAAATTTGATGTATTAGGGCTCTAAATTGATCCTAAAACTAATTGGAGTTATTAGAGGTGAAAAGCCAATTACCAAGTTATGATGATTAACCAAGGTTTCTTCCCTAAAACACCAATACAAAGCATATGAAACATCATACTTATGATGTTCATGAAAAACTTTAAAATTGGGAGTGTACTAACCTTAAGCAAAATCTCGAAATAAAGTTCCTTGAATCTTTTTCTCAAAATTTTCCCTTCGTCTTGAATTTGTAGGATTATTCAACTCCTATCACTTAGCTCTTTCTCTCACCAACTTGGGCGTTCTTTGGAGAAGAAGATGGATATGCCTCATCTTTTCTCCTTTTCTTTTATTTAATATCTCTCACCTTTTTTCATTTAAAATAAATCCTAAATACCCATAAATTCATTTCATCCAATGGCTTAAATTGGGGATGAAAAACTCATCCAAATCTAATGGTTAAAAATGGTTGCTTGTGTAAGTAGCCAAAATCGCCTTTGAAAAAATTAATTCATAAAGATGCATCACTCATGTTGTTTCTACTTTAGGCACTTGGTTTTCATCTCTTTTTACCATTGTCCTATAAATTATGGATTTCCCTCAGATAGCCCTCAAATTAATTTAAACTATCAATTTAATCCTCAAATTAATTTTTGGGGCATTACATTATTATTTGATGTTATATCTCATCTATTTAGTTTTTATTTTTTAATATCAAATAAAGAGACTTTGTCGCTTCTCAATCTCACTTATATAATAAAATATCGTCTTCTTTGTATCAAATAGTTATTTTTAATGTAAAATATAAAAAGATTGTATCGATTCACCTCCGAGCATGTAAAATTATAATATATCATGTCCTTGGTAAACATAATCTAAAAGTTCATATATAGAATAGGATGATCAAGATAAATTGTATCAAGTCGCGTTAGTATGAATTTTGTTTAATCAAAATAGATATATGGAATAGGATCCTTATCTCAAATGTTCAATTTCTTTTGAACCTAAAAATTTCAACACCTAAACCACCTACTAAAAATATTTATATTTAAGTACATTTAAATTAACAGCCTCTTAAATACTACAATAAAAATTGTACTAATCGAATAATATTCTATCGACATCTCAACCGTTGAAACTTTGTGATGGCACAGGCGTTTTAATTCATTATTTGTAATGAATTTTCTCTTTTGAGCCCAAAACCAATTGGAACCGAAAGAAAAAAAATAGACAGAATGTAAAACTATTATTATAATTAAAATGCGATAAATTGTGCATTTAGACACTCAACTTTCACTTTGTCTATGTTTTGGTCATTCAACTTTAAAAAAGTTGATTTTATCATCCAACTTTAGAAATTTATTTTTTTCACTCGGTCGTTAGTTGTTTAACGATAATACTAAAACACTACATTTTGGGATGTTGTATTTATAAAATCAACCTAATATTTTATCCTTTTTTCTCATGGTCGACAACCTTTCCAGTGTTGTTCGACCATTTCCGACCATCGTCTACGACATAAGTAGTGCCAAAAACGTTCACTTTCTCATATCTTTCCTCATCTCAGTTTGTTTTTACTCAAAAGCGGGAAAACTCAACTCAAAGCTTCAATCTTATACTGGTCCGATCTACAATCTCCATCATTTGATCATCATGGAATCGAGAAATGTTATATTTCTCCTTCTCGACCACCCCATCGTTGGAATATGGAATAAAATATTTCAACACTCGTGGAATACGAAAATCTAGGTCTTGGCGGAAAGTTTCAGAGGTTTTTTTTTATATAAATTTACCCAAAAAATTTAAACGACGTTAGACCCTTGGTCAAGTGAAAAAGTTAAAATTTGAAAGTTGGGTTATAAAATCGAAACTTTTGAACATTGGGTGACCAAAACACAATAAAAGTAGAGTGACTAAAATACATATTTTAGCCTTCAAAATTTAACAAAACCTTTTTGGAAAATAAATGCATTTGAGGGGAATGGGTGATACGGAATTTGATCCTTAACATGCAACAATTTTATTTTAACTGTGAATATCATATGAGTTTGTAATATGTACACGCACTGCCCATTGGTATGGAAAGAAACATTGAAACTCATAACCCAATTCTATCCATACATGATAATTGGATTCCCATAAATGGATGAATATTATTAATATACTCAGGTGTTTGATACATAACATTCTTCTCTTCCATCCTTATCACTAATATGTTTATGAAGTCTTTTTTTTAGTTGTACTATGCGGCTAGAAAGTTAAGACTAATTTGTTGCGTGATTGGTCCAACAGGTAATTTGTTGAACTTAAAATGTTATCTTATCCAACCGTAAATGTCATTATGTCCACTCTAAAAAGTTATATATTTTATAAGAATTCGAGTTACAATCTATAAGGTTAAACGAGTTCCTCGATTGAATAAAACTTACCGTTGATGGTATCTTTTAACATTTTAACCTAAAAATTTATCCGATTTACATGATTTATTATGGAGAACGTAATATTTTCGATTCCAACCTAAAATGTACCTTGTCCACTCTGAAAAGTTAGACAATTAGAAAAATTTTCAATTACAACCGAGAATGTTACATGAGTTTCTCAAGTGATTAAAACATATCCCTGACTGTAACTTTTAAAGTTTTAACCTAAAAAGTTATATGATTTACACGATTAAACCTAAAACAACGTAATAATTTCAACTCTAACCTCAAATGTTACCTAGTTTACTCTAAAAAATGTTACATACTTTAGTAAAACTTTCGGTTGCAACCGATAATGTTACATGCTTTTCTCAATCGAATAAAACTTACCAATGACGGTAACGTTTTTACGTTTAACTCTGAAAAGTTATTAAATTTACATAATTTGTTATTGAGAATGTATTATTTTCGATTCAACCTTAAATATTACCCTTTCCACTCTAAAAAGTTACACAACCGGTAAGAATTCCGGTTAGAACCGAAAATGTTCCATGATTTTTTCAATTGAATAAAACTTACCCCTAACAGTAACTTTTTAGGTTGCAACTTGAATAGTTAACAAATGTACATTACATGATTTGATATGGATAATCTAATATTTTCGTTTCCAATCTAAAATGTTACTTGGTTTACTCTAAAAATTTAGAGATTTGGTAAGTCTTTCGGTTACGACTGATAATATCATATGGGTTTTCAATTGAATAAAACTTGGTAACTTTTTAAATTTCAGCCTGAAAAATTTACATAATTTGGTATGGATTGTTCTCGATTTTAACATAAATTGTTACCCTATACCTAAAAAGTTATACAATTAAAAAAATCGCTTACAACAAAAAATAGCCTTTTTTAGCCTTATATTTACCTGTTTTATTTTAGACTCATTCAGACTCACGACTCAAAACTAAATATGTAGATTTCTTTTTTCTATTCAGATGGAATCCAAAATTAAATTGGACAGGTCAATAGGAAAGTCTAGTCTTCCGATTCACCTAAAAACAAGAGCATTGAGTTTTAATCCACTCTACCTCCACGTTTTGCCTACGTTCATCTCCAACGTTCAACTTGAGTTTGGTCTGCCGAGGTAAACGAACTGAACGTTCAACAAATTGTTCGTAAACCATTCAGCGGATAATTCGTTTATTTATTAAAGAAACGAACATGAACAAGATTTTTTGTTCTTTTAATTAAATAAACGAAACTGAACAAAGGGCCCATTCGTTTTTTTATATTTGTGAATGTTTAATAATCCATTCATTTATATTTGTTTAAATTTATTTAAATATGACCATTTATATTTATTATTTTTTAAAAATTTTAAAAACATATGTTAAAATAAGAAATAAAAAAATTAAACAATAGTCAATGTACGAGACTTCAAACCTTTTAAGGAAACAAAAAACTAGATTTTTCATCTCTCCATTCAATTTCACTGTTTCGTTCATTTATGTTTGTTTGCTCCGTTTATCGTTTTAAAGAACGAACACGAATAAACTACATTCCTCAAAGAACGAACACGAATAAACTACAATCTTTAACGAACGAACACTAACAAAAAATTATGTTCGTTTAGTTGTTCGTGTTCATTCACTTGTTCTGTTAAAATTAAACGAACGAACATGAACATACCCTCGTTCGTGTTCGTTTACAGGCCTAGTTTGGTCCACTTTTTTTTTACAGACAAAACATGATACATATAAAAAAAATCCAGTCTTCTCAGCAATCAATTCACATTCCAATATGCATAATTACTTGTAAACACATCATGTATGCTGCCTGTATGTGTAAAAATAACATCCAAAATCCAAAGAGTACCATTCAAATATACAGAATGACTCCACATAGGATTACTCCAAAAAAATCTTCGATCATACACACCTGAAAGATGCCTAGTAACTACAGTATTATGTGAGAGAAAAAAAAAGTGAAGGATGTAAGAGAGAGGGTATCAAGGAAGGTGGACATAGCCTAGTAAACTGATCATAAAAAGGGTTATAGTAATCGAGTAATAATATTAACTTCCCCGATGATATATCAAGTTACTTTGGGGCACAAATTTTTGTCTATGTTGCAAACAACAATAACAAGGATGATACATCTATCAAACAATAAGTAATTCATATATCAAAATAATGTTATGATCTCAAGCAGGCAGAGGTCTCAACGACAACTGCATTTAGAACTGATGTCAACGATAACAAATAAAACCTTGCCTGTGTGGCAAAAAAATAAAGGGAATATACTGATTGCAATGAAAACTAAAAATGGGTAAAAACAGGAGGTCAGCATTACCTGCTACTTTAATATTTGTCATCACAAATACCACATCATCGAAAATCCCCCACCATCCTTTGAAAATAAAAGGGTATATATATCAAAGGTAACTATAAGTGTATCCATACTATATTTCTAAAATATATATATTTTGAATAAATTTATTATATATATTGTAGAGCACTAGAAAGCCGAAAAGAAGTGGGGTAATCATCCTATCCACTGTAATAGACTTGCAATGGTGCGGCTTTCTAAACCAGATGCAAGATGATTTTAGCCATACACAAGCAACTTATCCGGTAAGACTTATTTGAAAAATTAATCAATTGATCCATGTTCAAGCATACTGCAACACAAGAAATAAACATTAGCCTTGCTTCCATATTCTCTATCGTAACTTTATCAAGCAAAACAGTCATTTCCTCAAACAGACGTACAACCTTGGCAGTGGCTATCAACTACAGACTAACAATGCATAAAGTTTTACGAACAGATGGCCGATAAGTAAATTTTTTAATCTAGAAATACGAACCTAACCAAACGGCAAGGTCCTTTGGCAGGGATGAGAAAGAAGTCTGAGACTCCAAGACACATCTTTACGCAGACAGACAATATGGAAAAGAAACTAAAATCCTGACAAGAACAAGTTTTATTCAAGAAAATGTAGTTGATAAGCACCATCCCTGCTCTAAAATCCTTAATCCCAACTTCAAAAATCAATGCAGCGCTTCACTCTGCAACTGAATTGCTAACCTTACACAAACTATTACATGCTCAGCGATAAGAATCTTGCGCACCGTCTTTACAAATAACAATATTATGAATCATTCTTGTTTCTGAGATAAGAATCACTCGTGAAAATAGAGAGAAAGAAACTTGCACACCGTCTCAATCTACCAAATGTAAACATCTTAACATATCCGCCCTATGGTCGTTAGTGGTCAACTCAACCTTAGTTTCAGTAATGGCATCAAATACAATCTTCAACCTTCCACAGAATCTCCATGCCCCATTTTCTCCACAGGCTAACACAACTGGAACATGGGTTATTCTTCCCCCAAACAACTGATATTTAACAAGAACGTACCGAAAGAACCAACAGTAGAATGTTTCTTAGATCATCCTTTTCTTCTTTCTAAGGATACCATGTATATGCATCGGCATATTGATACGGAGTCAATAAGCCACAGTTTATTTTCAGTTTCATTTGAACATCACTCGATTGGTTAAGCAAATTAAACTCAAAATCCATCAAAACTCAATAAGTAAACATTGGATTATGATCACAAATAAGTCAATGACTTTCATCGTCATCAAAAGCACAAAACCAACTAAAAACAACTAGAAGTCCTTCAACAGAACCCAATATTTTATTAGAACTACACATTTTATCAACAACAGAGAATCAAAAGAGTTGCAGAGATCCGTACCCAACAGACCCAGATTGAAGTTTAGGCAGAAAACATATCAATCAGAAGAAGAGGAGGATTCGGCGGCGAGTTTCTCAAGGGCTTTCTGGTGTGTCCAAGTCTCGATAGTAAGATCGGGCTTGGCATTGAGGCCGACACCAAGGATGACGATGGTGAGGAAGCTTGTGACGTAGCAAGGCAACTCCCAATCCTCCCATTTGCGGGATTAACCCGGAGGTGGCGGGGTCCGGTTGAAGAGGTAACCGTTGGGTCGATCCTGGTGGCCCGGAGAAGTCCAGCGGCTTGGACCGGCGTGGGAAGAGAAGGCACGGGAGAGGAGGCGTTGGCGTAGGACATTGATGAAGGCCATTGTTGTGATGGCTGAACCTGAAGGGAAAGAGGGAATTTGGGGAGGGATTTTGTTTGGTTTTGTAGAGAAAAGGCTGGATATGATCCGGGTTTTGTATATGGGTAAATTACAGATTTCATCGATAAACAATATTTTCACTTTTATTTTGATTATTTAATTTTTAAATTTTTTAATTTAATAATTAAACTTTTAGATTAATTTTATTTTGGTCATTTTCTATTATTTTATTATTATTTTAATATGACATAGTATTTATTATTATTATTATTTAATATAAAAATAATTTAAAATAAAAAATAAAATCCAACAGTTTGCTGTCCTCGGACGCCACCGTCAACTGTCGTAGATGGTGGTTGTTCGGTCTCAAATTTCATCGGTCTTCTCGTCTCGGCTATCTCAATTTAAATCTAACCTCTAGTTTGTCAGAAGTGCTCTGAAGTCCACAAAAAACAATCGAAAGTGAGATAACCGAAATGTTTCAGTTGAGATTGGCGGGTTTCAGGATATTTTTCGGTGAAACAACCACCAGATTCGAACTTAGAGTGTCGAAGAGAGTCTCCCGGTGCATTTGGGGATCAAATGGTTGCTGATTTCGAAGGCGAGCAATGGTCGACGGTGACGACAGATGGCGGTAATTATTTTAAATATTTTTTAAATATAATAAATAATAAAATTGTATTTAATAATATTAAAAATATAATGTCATAGGAAAGTAATAATAAAATAATAGAGAGTGACCAAAATAGAAGTAATTTGAAAGTTTAATTATTAAATTATAAAGTTTAAAAGTTAAGTGACCAAAATAAGAGTTAGAAGATTGTTGAGGGATGAAATTTGTAGTTTACCCTTTGTATATTAGTCTTAGTTTAATCGTTTATATATAATATGGCCTCGCTTTATAAATTTTATCAATTTAATCTTAAATTTATTTAAACTAACAAATATAATTATTTATATTTATAAATTTATCAATTTGATTTTAATCTTAAAATCTAAAAAATATAATAAAAATGAAAAATACTTTAAAATGGAATACTACATTAAACATTTTTAATTTCAAAATAATTATAAAAATTAAAGAGTTTTATAGTGTTGTAAATGATTATAAGAAAAAGAAGAAAATGACATTTTATTAATCGAAGAAAAATATTAAAAATACATAGAGAAAAGATGAGAAATGACTTTTCATAACCACCTTACACCCACTCCCCTGCTATACGCTCACTAACTTTAATATTTTGTTACGCTCAAGACTGACCATCAATTTTCATTGTTTTTTAGATATTATTATTATTATCATGTGATACACTGCAGTTTTATTATATAATATTTATAGATTTTTTAAAAAAATTATTTTTTATAATTTTCATAATTTTTTTAAAATTTTTAAATATTTTTTAAATAAAAATTCTAAAAAAATTAAATGTCGATCTATAACAAGACAAGTTGCAGCAATAAATTTAACAGTCATCGTTGATCAAAATGATAAATTGATGAAACTTTGGAGTAAGTTTATCTGGATGCAAAAAAATAGTTTATGAACTTAAAAAGTTCAAAGACTTATGGTACCCTTAAGCCAAAAATTAAAACAAAAAATTTATTTTAAGAAAAAAATCAAGAAAACAAATATGAAGAAATTGGATGGCGTTATAATTATCTTAATTTCAAATAATTTGTTTTTCCTATATTTTTTATTGATTTTTCTGAATCCATTGAAGTAACCTATCAATGCTGTTAATACCTCAAAACTGTTTTGTAGGGTAGCTTAATTTCAGCAGACACCGGCCAATACCATCTCTATATTTGCACTGCAAAGAATAGTCATCGATTTAGAGATGATCTCTGCATCACCTGACTTGGTAAAAGGGTGTCTGCAATCCTCTGCTTCATCCTGTATTACAGTTCACTCCATGTGCGTATCTACCATAGGTCATTGTGGGTCACTTGACATACCATGAAAATTTTGGATAAACTACATTAGAGGTCACTCAATTATCAATAAAGTTATGATTGTGTCTCTCAATTATTAAAAGTTACAATTAAGTCTCTCAATTAAAGTTTTAGTTACTATTAGGTCTCTCGTTAAAATACAAACATACATTTAACAAGATTTGGTATAATAACAATTTTAGTCCTGGAAACTTGTATATTCTATCAATTTAGTCCTAATTTAAAATAATTCAATTTAGTCATTTTCTTCTCCCAAATTGCATGTATATCCTCGTTAACAACAAAATACTTCATTTAAAATCATTAATTAATATGATACACAAATTTATAAATGTAAACATATTTATAGTTATTTTTTAATGTTAGATCTGTAATTAGTATATATATTAACATTATACTCATTGAACTCTCATTTTCTTTGTAGTAGGGATAACTTAAGGGTAATTGTGAGCATTTAACATGGAGAATCCATGGAGGTCCACGGCAAGGAGCGGAGGGATAGGTCAACAATCCAAGGCTAGTTTCACAGCGTTTGTGGATAGAGTTAGTAAAAGGATCCCTAAATCAGCCCTTTGGGAAGCTTTCAACGCTTATGGTGAAATAGGGGATGTGTACATTGCATACTGTAATGCGAGAAGACAGAACCTGAAATTCACTTTTGCTTTTGTAAGGTTCAAAATGAAAGAGAGTCTGTTGCGAGTCGTCGAGTTGGGGAATAACAAGAGAATGGACGACTTTCACTTAGAGGTGTCAGTGGCAAAATTTATCAATAGGCAGTCATTGATAGATAAGGCAGGAAGGAAGAAGAGGGATACTAAAGGACCAAGAACTGATGCAGTAAACCAGTCTTCAAGTCCAAGAGGTCTCTATTCCTCTGGTCTTAGAGGCCATTGGTCGTACAAAGACGTCTTGTTGGGTCAGAAACAGTCTGAGGGGTCGAAGGTAAATGAATTGCCTTGCAAAATGATTACAAACGCGGAAGTAATAGCGTCTCAGTGCCTAAAAGTATTGGTGTCTCCTGAGGAGATAGCTTGGATTAAAAGATGTTTGGCTGGCAAAATAAAATATATGTATAACCTAGAGTTGGTTCATCAAGCTCTTAATGCCGATGGGTTCAAATGCAAAGTCTGCCCCTAGCATGGTTCTTTAGTTTTTCTTTGTTTTGACTCTAATAAAGCCGTCAATACCGCTTGCAGGAGAAAGGAGCAGGTGTTGGGTCCTTGGTTTGACCAGATCAAACCGTTAGCAATCTCTGAATCAAATAGAAGGGTGAAAATATGGATAATCCTTGAAGAGGTCCCTCTCATTATCTGGCATGATTCCTTTTTCACTAAATTTGGGAACCTTTGGGGGTCCTTAATCAAAATAGATGAGGAAACTTCAGGTAATATCCCAATTTTTGGCTAGTGACCAAAATGTAAATTTTGAAAGTTTTGTGGCTAAAGTATAACTTTGGAAAAGTTTAGGGATCAAAGTGTAATTTTCAAAAGTTTTGTATTTTAACCCCTTAAATAAATAGTTTACCACCAAGAATGACGTTTCCGTGTTACCCGAATTTTTCGTACGGAGTTTGTATTAATGGCTATAAAGCGATAAAGTTCGGAAAAATATTCTAATAATCGGATCGAGCTAAAATTTCAGAGACAGTTCCATGGACCTTATAAGAGTCATAAAATATCATTTTATGAATATTTGTATGTTAAAAAAGATCAAAATTTTTTTAAATCGATTGAAATGACATGGAATGGCAATTTTGAGAATAAGTTGATCAGTAAAGGGCATTTTGGTCATTTCGCCCAAAAGGGACATGGAAGAAATTTTAAGATTTCTTTTTATTGATGAATAGTGACTTATTAGAATCCAACTAAGTCTAGTTGGAATGTTACAAAATGGCAAATTAGAAATATAGATCTAGTTGGAAGGTATTTTTGGAAAATGGAATTTATTGAATTAAAAATTCATTTTTTTCATAATACAGGTGTCCTAAATACATGAAATATGAAGGAATTATCAACCAAATACCCTTCAAAACCGTTTTGAAGAGAAAAAGAAGAGAAAAATTTTATAAGCTCGATTTAAGCCCCGAATCTCGGTTTTTTGGTAATCTTTTGAACTACAAAGTTGTTATACTCTTCGAGCTCTATCTTTTGATGTAAATAATTCATAGAATACTAGTTTGGTTGATGAGATTTGATATGAGGAAGAAATTAGGGTATATGAACCAATTGGGATTTTATGAATCCATGGTTGATTTTAAGTTAGAATCATGCTTGTATGATGTTAGAATCATGTTATTGAGTTGGGATTTAAACCCTACTTATTTCAGTTTGTATAGAGAAGATTAGGGTTTATGGATTCAAGTCTAACTTAGGGTTTGTGATGTTGGATTAATGATCTAGTAAGCTTGATTTTTTGTTTGGAAGCAAAATTCTAAGTTAAATATATAGGGACCATTTTGGCAAACTTTAAAACTAAGGGACCAGATCTGATTTTTATGAATTTGATGTGTATCTATATTATTAATGATGTTAGAGACATGAAAATGAAGTTAGAATGCTAAATAATTAATCATATTAGTGACCATTTTGACAATTTGTCAAACTTCAATGGTCTATTCGGCAAAAAGGATATGTAGAAGGAGTAAATCTGATTTTTAGTTAAAATGATGGAATTAAGGTAGTAATGTTGATTTTAGGACTAATTTGCAAAGTTAAGAAGCTTGAATCCTTATATTGGAAATTTGATGACCATTTTGACAAATCAAGAGAAATTAGAGGAGTAAAGGTTTAAGCTTATTTTAATGAAGGATGTAAATAGAACATATGAATACAAGCTTTATTCTAGCCATTTGAAGTAAAGTATGGGACTAAATTGACAAGTAGAGAAATAAGTAGAAGTTGTTGTAAATTAGAAGTTATTCATGGAAAGTTACGTTAGAATTTGAATTATGGCAGTAAGTTTTAAAATTCGCCATAAATTCTACAAAAAAATGGTTAGATGATGAATTTTATACCGTTGTAAAGATTTTTTAGTCTAGTTCCGTTTCCAACAAACGAAACTGATTTCGAGTTCCGAGTTAAAAGATATGAATTTTTAATCGAATGAAGGTCAGAAAAATTACATAGCAGTTTCTTCTTGGACAACTCTGTGATGTGAATGTAAGGAATTTTCATAATTTTTGTATATTTTATTAATTTATGTGGCTTATACCGTTAGAACCGTTATCGAATCTAGTTTCTTCGGTATAAAGGAAATTGAGATCCAGTATGTATTCTACCCTATACAAGTAAATCTTTAAAGGTAGCACAATCTGTAAAAAAATGGAATTTGAAACATTTTGAATTTAAATGTTAGTTAGCAAGCTTGGAATAGTTGATGGAAGTTCAAATTGGTCACTAAGGACCATAAAGAGTTTTCGAACAGTATAAGGAAGAAAGGAAAATAATTGAAAATTTTATTTTTTAATGATTATGTTAAACAACATGTTTAAGGTGTTGTTAGATTTGAATCTAACAAATATTTTATTGTATGATGTGGTTAATGGAGTCAAGTCTGATTCAGAGAAGGTTCGAGGTACTATGAAAGAAAGGATCGAACTAGGACTTAATGAGGCATCGTGTTAAGTGGCCAAGGTGAGTGCAATGCATACATAACATGATATATGAATATTTTATACATCATTAGGGAGACTTGCAATGAGTCTACCGTATTTATATATTGGCTTGATGTTTATGTCATTGATCATATATTGACATGTTTTAAATATGTCAAAGGTTGAGCATAAATGCATAGATCACTAGTTATATATGATGTTATATTATGAATGTTATTTTGGGTATGAACTGCCCAATATTAAATTATGTTGATATATATTGCCATGGATGGAATAAATATGGAATATATGCCCAAGTATGTTAATGAGGGACAAGGTATAGTTGGCATGCCATAGAGTCCTAGCAGCTACGTCATAGCACTACGGTGCGAGATAGACTCTTCGGGATCGAGATAGACTCTATAGAGTCGAGTTAGACTCTACGGAGTCGGTTCAAACACTACGGTGTTACATGGCACAAAATGCGCGAGTGTGAAGAGCAAAGGGTATCCTCGAGTATGTACTCATCATTAGACGCTACGGCGTTGTAGACACTATGGTGTCTGTTATGATGACTCGTGTACCAAAGTATCACATTATATTGTACTTGGGCTATAATGCATAAAATGCATTTATGCAGACAGTTAAGTTCAAAAGCTTAACGTATATTTGATTAATAAAATAAAGGTTTGCTGATATGATATAAACTACAATTGGGACTCGCTTGCCATTTTGTAAGAAATATATTGCACTATTACATGACAAACGAATGACTTTTATAAGTCAGTTTTATACGATTATATATTTTTATATAATATACACAGTAATTTGTTTATTTATGTTATTTCTATACATTGAAATTCTTTACTTTAAATTATAGTTGCCTCACTAAGTGAATACTTAGCGTGTGTTATTTCACACGTAGATTATTGGAAACTTACCGGAAGATGAGTCAAGCATGTTAATCAAACTACAATCTGCTAAACATTAGTAAGACATTCTAATTTATGATATTCTCTAGTGGGAATGTATCAATTTATTCGTTAGTTGTTTTAAAGATAAAATTTTTAATTATCGTTTATAACGTAATGATTTGAAAATTTAAGAAAGGGCCTAGGCAGTATACCTAGTCTTCACCCTGAGTTATATACTTATTTTAATAACTAATTAACATGTTTTATAAATCAATTCAGAGTCAAAACTAGCAATATACAATTAGGTTATGAATACTTTGAAAGTTGAAAAAGGGTTTTTTATAAACTAGATTTATGTCAGATCTTCTAAAAAATTTAAGTCTAGAACTCAATTAAATAATGTATATTCGTGCTACGAGTATACGTTGAGGGTGCTACATTTAGTGTATCAGAGCTACAGGTTTAGCCGGTTCTGGATGCTAAACCAAGTTTGTTATATGTTTGTCAGTAAATACATGCCCCTAGAATGTCATATTATTGATGTGTTGATTGTATGATTTGAAACTGCTCCTCATTAGTATAATATAGAATAAGATTATAGTAAGAAAAGTAAGACGCTATCAGCTTTCATCAATCGACAAATCTTAGAGGTCAAGAAAGGACTCACAGCAAGTACAATAAAGTAAAGTATGTACTATTCTCGACTTCTGACTTGGCTGATCTACTTGTGTAGTAGGGAGCTCAAGCACAAGAGCAGGGAATACTATTTTAGATATTAGAAGAAATACATGAGAGGTTTTAACCTCCAATATCTGTATTTGTTAGGGCATTGATTGTTAAAACTTTAAGTTTTCTGAGTGCCCTAAATTTTATAGTAAAGGTGAATTGATGACTACTTATCTAACGTTAAAGGATGATAAAAATCATATTGGAAGGTCTGAAAGATATAAAAATTTAAAAGTCAGAAGAAGTAATATTGTTACTAAGGGAACATGTTTGTATTCGGGTGGACTAATGCCACAGAGTAGTACTTACAATAGAAGTGACCTAGAAAATTTCCTAGAAGGAATTAAAAGAGCTGAAAGCTCAGCTGTAAGAATTGTTAGACTGGAGTTATAATCAATCCAGTGTACTACTGTGAGAAGCTCCAAAATTATTCATAAAAAAGGAAGATAGTTCTTTATGACCATGTAGTGATTATTTATAAAACAAAATGATATATTTTCTATCAGGATTATCAATTAACCTGAACCAGAAAGACTTGATGTGAGTTTTGGTTATTAAAAGTGGCTTTCTTAGGTCATATTACTTCAACTGTAGAGATTCAAGTAAAAAATATTATAGAGTTTTGCAGTTTCTTAAAACTTATTGGTTATGAATGAAGGTCTATGAAAGATTTCTTGAGGATATGTTATGAGCTTGTATAATTGAGTTCGAGATCATGGAAAAGATATATGCCATTAGTAGAAATTGCTTATAATAATAGTTATAAAAAAGTATACAGATGGAACCCTATGAAGCTATCTATGGTCGAAAGTGTAAATAACTAGTAAATTGGTATGAGTTAAAGATCATAAATTAATTAAGCCAGATCTATTACAAGAAATAGAAGAAAAAGTAAAGATTATACAAGATAATCTTAAAAAGACTGATGATCGATAGAATTCTTATGCAGACTTGAAAGGAAAAGATATTCAATTCGAAGACAAAAGAAGAACATGATGCCTATCTTCGCATTGTTCTTCAGACTCTTCAAGAAAATAAGTTATATGCTAAGCTGTCAAAGTGTAAATCTTGGTTGCTGGAAGTTGCTTTTCTTGGTCATGTGGTTTTAGCAAAAGAGATAAGAGTAAATCCCAAGAAAGTACCAACTATAGTTGAATGGAAACCTCTGAAGAATGTTTCTGAGGTTCGAAGTTTCTTGGGACTTGTTGGTTATTATTGAAAGTTTGTAAAGAATTTCTCGATGATTGCCTCCCCACTGACCAAGCTATTAAGGAAAGACATGTCATTCTAATAGACAGATAAGTGCCAATAAAACTTTGAGACATTAAAGAAGATATTAACCGAAGCCCCAATATTAGTACAACCAGAATTGGGAAAAGATTATGTGGTTTATAACGATGCTTTTCATAAAGGTTTAGGAAATATACTTAAGTAAGAAGGAAAAGTAGTGGGATTTGCTTCGAGACAACTTAAGGCGCATGGGAGGAATTATCCTACTCATGATTTGGAGCTGGCAATGGTTGTATTTGCTTTAAAGATATAACGTCATTACTTATATGGCAAATGATGCTATATTTACACATATTATAGAAGTTTAAAGTATCTGTTAACTAAAAAGAAGTTGAACCTGAGGCAAATAAGGTGGATCGAGCTTCTTAAGGATGATGATGTGATCATTGACTATCATTCAGGAAAAGCTAATGTGGTAGCTGACGCCTTCAGTCGAAAGACATTTGTTGCCTTAAGAGCTATGAATGCGAGACTAGCATTAAAAGAAGATGGAGCATTGATTTTCGAGTTAAGAATAAAGTCTACTTTATTATATTTGAATAAAAGATTTTTAGAGAAAAGATGAAAAGTGTTTTTTAAGGTTCAAATAAGTGGAAGAAGGTGAAATTGAAGACTTTGAAGTTAATCTGATGAATGCTTGTATTATCGAGGAAAAAAATCTATTTTTCAAACGATGAAGAATTGAAGAAACAACTTATCTTTGAGGTACATTATATTCCTTTGATTGTACATCTAGGTGGAAACCAGATGTATCAAGATTTAAAGAGTCGATATTGGTGGCCAAGCATGAAAAGAGTTATAACTGAGTTTGTTTCTAAATATCTGACATGTCAACAAGTAAAAGCAAAACTTCAGGTACCGTCTGAATTATTGTAACTGATTTCCATTTCTCAGTGGAAATGAGAACAAGTGATGATGGATTTTTTATTAGGACTATCTTTGACATCGAATAAGAAGGATTCAATCTGGGTGATTGTTAATAGATTGACTAAGTTAGCACACTTTATCCCTATTCGAATAGATTACTCTAGGGATAACTATGCTGAGTTGTATATTAAGGAAATAGTTCGACTACTTGGGGTACTAGTCTCGATAGTATCTAATAGAGATCCGAGGTTTACTTTAAAATTTTGGAAGTCTTTACATAGAGCCTTGGATATTCGACACAATGTTAGCACAACTTTTCATCCTCAAACAAATGGACAATCAGAGTGGACTATTCAGATTTTGGAGGATATGTTAAAGGCATGTGTGACTGAATTCAAAGGATCGAGATGTAGTTGGCCCTGAACAAATTAAAGAAGTAAAAGATAAGGTAAAGATGATAAAACATGGAGTCAAAGAACTAAGGATATAAATCAATTTCGCTTGTTAAAGTTCTTTGACGAAATCGTAAAGTTGAGGAAATGACTTAGAAAAGAAAAGGCGATATGAGAAAGCAGTTTCCTCACCTTTTTGAACCAGGCACATGTTGAAAATTCGATGATGAATTTTCTTAAGGGGGAGAGAATTGTACTATCCCAATTTTTGGCTAGTGACCAAAATGTAAATTTTGAAAGTTTTGTGGCTAAAGTATAAACTTTGGAAAAGCTCAGGGATCAAAGTGCAATTTTCAAAATTTATGTATTTTAATCCCTTAAATGAAGAGTTTACCACCAAGAATGACGTTTCTGTGTTACCTGGATTTTTCTTACGGAGTTTGTATTAATGGATATAAAGCGATAAAGTTTGGAAAAATATTCTGATAATCAGATCGAGCTAAAATTTCATAGACAGTTCCATGGACCTTAGAAGAGTCATAAAATATCATTTTATGAATATTTGGATGTTAAATAAAAAAATTTGGAACGATTGAAAAGACATGGAATGGCAAATTTGTGAATAAGTTGATTGGTAAAAGGCATTTTGGTCATTTTGCCCAAAATGGACATTGAATAATTTTTAAGATTTATTTTTATTGATGAATAGTGGTTGATTAGAATCCAACTAAGTCTAGTTGGAATGTTACAAAATGGCGAATTAGAAATATAGATCTAGTTGGAGGGTATTTTTGGAAAGTAGAATTTATTAAATTAAAAATTCATTTTTTCATAATAGAAGTGTCTTAAATACATGAAATATGAAGGAGTTATCATCCAAATACCCTTGTTGCGCGTAATAAGTGCTACGCAAATGTGCAAGTATACACGTCGCAAGTTATAGTATAAAAGATATCGTCTCCACAGGGATTGGTGCCACTTCAAGAATCTAGTCTCTTGCACTGTAAAAAGTAAAAACACAAGTGAAGGATTATAGAAGTTTTAACTAATAACTAATCTAGAAAGCAATTAAGTAAAAGAAAAGATGAATTCAATTGAGAGAGAATAGGCCAAGTTATCGTGAGTTGAGGTGTGATAGCCAATTGGATTGTCTTGGTAAAAGAGTGCACGGGCAACTCAGTTGCCGTGGCAACTTGCACGACGGGATTGCCTTGGCAACTAATTGATGGTTGCCTGGGCGACTAGTTGGGCAACTACTTGGGCGACTGGGCAGCAACTTCAAGGTTCGGCGGAGCGTTCTTCAATGGTTTATTCTTATCCCTAAGTCGAAACTCTAGTTACTTGTGCATGCCTTGATAATACATCCCTGCGTGAATCAAGGGTGAACAACAACCAATCTTGCGCTCCTCTTAGCCGTTGAAATCCTTAACTTATTCCTAAGCCGGATTAATCTTCACCATCATTGGATTGAATAAAGATCATATTCATTCGTTTCTTGAATCTAACTCTCCCGATATTAGATAAATGGATGAAATCACGAGATCCTCTCCCAATTCACTCGCAAACAATAATAAGAACCAAGAATGAATAAACCTTGAAATAGAAAAGTGCAAACTCTTATTACCTAAAAAAACCAATAGTTTCTCACAACCACAAAACACAATAACCATAGCCAAGTAAATTTAGTTCATGGCTAGGTTCCAAAGAAACACAAGATAAACAATCCCTAGCATGAACCCAATCGAACAAGGAAGAAAAGATGAAGCTTGTCGAAAATCCCTTGCCCTAGATGCTTGCCGAAAATTCCCCTTGCTTCCTCTCTTGGAGTTGTCGAAATTAACTCTTGCTCTCCCCCTGGAATTGTCGAAATCTCCTTGATATTTATAGGGCTAGGCCAAAGTCCTTCTTTGAGGAGGAGTTTGAGTTGGAATTAAATTATCTTTAAAGAATATAATTCTTTATTATAATTTTATTCCTATTAGAACTTCTCCTATCCTCTTGGAATTTAATTCTTCTTTAATCTCTGCATGGCAATCAAATTCCTTTGGGCTTGGGCCTTGCTCCATGTCATCTTGGGCTTGTAAAATCATGAATTTCGATATCCCTATTGTATTTTGTCTTTATCGACAAATGCCATGGCAACTGCTAGCAAGCATCTCCTTCATGCATTGCCACGGCAACTAGCTCGGCATTGCTTTGGCAAGTGATCCTGCACATACACACACAAAAACACACCAAAGCAGCATCTATTTCCACAAAAATCACCAAGTTATGTAATCAAGCTCAACGATTGAAGGAAACATGGATTAATGCATGAATGACTAACTATGCAACTAATATGAGCCTAAGTCTAACAATAATATGAGTAAAAGGGTAAGAAAAATAGTACTTTTGAACACTTATCACACCCCCAAACTCGAACTATTGCTTGTCCTCAAGCAATGCAAACTCATAATTACCGCCAAGACTTCAAATTTTCACAAACTTAGCTTTGAACTTGATTTCAATTCTCGAACCGGGCACAAAGTATGATTGGCTTTTTTTTTTCGGAAAAGCGAGGAGTTACTCGGAATCAAACTATAATGCTTGTGAGTGTGTGCGGAGTTGTTTGCAAGTTGATTTTCGGATTCTATGCAAACAATAGGTTTTCAAATTACTTCATTGGGTTCTTTTTAACATGTTTTAACTAGAGCCAATTTGGGCACCTCTAGTGTTTTATTTTTAGTTTTCTTAAGTTAATTTAATCGACTAGAGCGGTTTGGGCACCTCTAGTTAAAAAAATTTAACGCCTCCTAGAGAGCGATTTGGGCACCTCTAGTGATCAATTTTTTAGCATATGCTAGAGCCAATTTCGGGCACCTCTAGCATTCATCCATTTTTATTCTAATCCCCAATTAGTTAATTATCAACCTAAGTTTACTAGAACTCCTTAAATCAATCAAACCACAACAAGTGTTTCATCAAATTTAGCATCATAGTAAAATTCTAAGTTTTTCATGGTTATCCTAGAATAAAAATTCTATCAATTAAGTGCATTGGTAAAGTCATCATTGAATATTCATCAAATCTAAGCAATTCTTGTTCCAATTAAAGGCATGGCAAGCCATTTATGTATCCTAAATGTAATGCTTAAGATTAATGTAACTAAACATGGTAATTACTAATAACAATCCCCCCCAAACTCGAGTGAGGCATTGTCCTCAATGCATGCATAAAAATAATGAAAAATAAAAATAAAAATAAAAATGCATACGAGGACTTACTCCGAGAGTTCGTCATCGTAGATGATTAGTTTCCTTCTAGTTGGCGTCTTGATTTTCTTGCTTGAACGCGATGGTTGTTTTCTTGTTGCCGGGATGTCTTTAACTTTGGTTGCCGTGGCATCTTCATGGTTGGTTGCCGTGGCATCAGCTTGTGCAGGCACGATGTAGGTTGCCGCGGCATCTTCTTCATTGGTTGCGGGGCAAGGATCTTGGTGATAAATTTCCTTAGCATAGTAGTTGTGAGTCTTGTTGTGAAAAAAGAAAACAAAGAAAACCTGAAAACTAAAGAATATGAAGAAAAATAAAATATCTCCTAAAAATAAAAATGAAAAAAAAAAAAAAAGAAAAGAAAATCTTTTGAAAGGAGAGCATGCTCATGCATCTCCTAAGTTGACCACTTCCTTGTTACGTTCCACATGGGCACCATTGTAGTGCTTCAATCTTTGTCCATTAACTTTGAATTCATGATTGTCGAGATGGACTTGATTATTACGGCACCATGAGAGAATGGTTTGACGACTTGAATGGTCCCGACCATCTTGATTTCAGCTTTTCGGGAAAAGTTTTAGCCGAGAATTGAATAGGAGAACTAGTTGCCTGGCGTGAATTGCCGTGGCAATAGTTTCTTGTCGTGCCATCGCTTTGTTTTCTCCTTGTAGATTCGTGCATTGTTATAGGCGAGTGCACGAAATTCTTCTATCTCATTGAGATCCATCAAGCGCTTTTTGTCCGCACTTTCCCAATCCATATTCACGGTCTTGATTGCCAAAGAGCGCCTTGTGCTCGATTTCCACCGGTAGATGACATGTTTTACCATAGACAAGTTGGAAGGGGACATACCTAAGGGTGTTTTGAATGCAGTGCGATATGCCCAAAGTCGTCATCTAGTCTTAATGACCAATCCTTCCTTGAGGGATTTACAACTTTCTCGAGTATTCCCTTCAACTCCCGGTTGGAAATTTCTGCTTGCCCGTTGGTTTGTGGGTGATATGCCGTGGCGATCTTGTGTGATATGCGAGCGTTACAACATCTTGGCAATTAGTACATTGTCAAAATGCTTGCCCCCATCGCTGATAATTGCTCTCGGCATCCCAAAACGTGTAAATATGTTTTTCTGCGAGGAATCGTTGCACGGTCTTGGAATCGTCGTTGGGAACTGCAGCTGCCTCTACCCATTTAGACACATAGTCGACGGCGAGTAAGATGTAGAGGTTGCCGAATGAAGATGGGAAAGGTCCCATAAAATCGATCCCCATACATCGAGCAGTTCCACCTCGATGATGTTTCGAGTGGCATCTCATGTCGTCTAGAGATATTGCCCGTCCCCCTCGCAACGATCACATTGCTTGAAAAAGTCTTGGGCATCTTTGTATAATGTTGGCCAATACAAACCGGATTGCAAGACTTTGGCGTGGTACGAGTTCCTCCAAAATGTCCTCCATAGGGTGAAGAATGGCATTGCGGAGTACATTCTGTTGCTCTTCTTGAGGACACATCGGCGTATAACCTTTGATCTGCACATTGTTTAAACAAAAGAGGCTCGTCCCAAAAGTAATGCTTAGCATCATGGCGGAACCGCTTCTTCCCTTGGTGAGTAATGCCATACGGAAAAATACCACAAACAAGGAAGTTAACTAAATCTGCGTACCAGGGTATTGCCGAGGCATGTGCTGCCGTAGTGTCTGCTCCCAAAATTGCCGAGGCGTGTGCATCCATGGTTGCCGAGACGTCATAGGTTGCCGAGGCATCAAGGGTTGCCGAGGCAATTAGAATTTGTTCATCCGGGAATGCATCACATATTTCTAGATCCACGTCTTTCTCCCTATTGCGTTCCAGACGTGATAAGTGATCGGCCACTTGATTTTCTGTTCCTTTCCTGTCCTTAATTTCAATATCAAATTCTTGTAAAAGTAATATCCAACGAATCAAACGAGGTTTAGCATCCTTTTTAGCAAATAAGTATTTGATTACCGAATGGTCCGTATGAACAATCACCTTTGTACCAATTAAATAGGATCGGAACTTGTCAAATGCGAAAACTACAGCTAGTAACTCTTTCTCTGTTGTTGTGTAATTCACTTGAGCATCATTAAGAGTTTTACTAGCGTAGTATATCACATGGAAGGTCTTACCTGTGCGTTGGCCTAGGACTGCTCCTACCGCGAAATCACTTGCATCACACATGAGCTCAAAAGGTAGCGTCAACGGTGGAGCGACAATGGGTGCGAGGCAAGCTTTTTCTTTAGGGTTTCAATGCTTGAGTGCAAGAATCATCAAAATCGAAGACTTTATCTGTTCAAGCAGATTACACAAAGGTTTAGTGATTTTAGAAAAATTATGAATGAACCTCCTGTAAAAACCTGCATGTCAGAAAACTTGAATTCCCTTAACCGAATTTGGTGGGGTAATCTCTCGATCACGTCCACCTTGGCTTTGTCTACTTCAATTCCCTTGGATGAAATCTTATGGCCGAGCACTATTCCTTAATCTACCATAAAGTGGCATTTCTCCCAATTGAGGACTAAATCTGTTTCTTCGCATCTTGCCAACACCCTCTCTAAATTGCCGAGACAGCCGTCGAAGTCATTACCAAAACCAAAAATCATCCATGAAGATCTCAAGGAAGTCTTGACCATGTCCGAAAAGAGCGCCATCATGCATCTTTGGAAGGTTCTTTGGGCGTTACACATCCGAACGGCATCCTTCGGAAGGCATAAGTACCGTAGGGGCATGTGAAGGTTGTCTTTTCTTAATCTTTCGGTGCTATGGCAATCTGATTGTAACCTGAATAACCATCAAGAAACAGTAAAAGGGTTTACCCGCAAGACGGTCAAGCATTTGATCAATAAAGGGTAATGGGAAGTGATCTTTCCTAGTGGCTTTATTTAGCTTTCGATAGTCCATACAAACCCTCCAACCGGTCTGATCTGGTTGGGATAAGTTCATTATTTTCATTGCTCACCACTGTTATACCTCCCTTTTTCGGTACACATTGTACCGGACTTACCCACGTACTATCGGAGATAGGGTATATAATGCCGGCGTCAAGCCACTTGATGATTTCTTTCATTACAACCCCTTTCATGGCATGATTCAGTCTCTTTTGGGCCTCAATTGAAGGTTTGTGATCATCTTCCAACAAGATCTTGTGCATGCACACCGCCGGGCTAATTCCCTTCAAGTCGGCAATTGTCCACCCTATTGCCTTTTTATGTAGCTTCAACATGTTGATCAGCTTCTTTTCTGCTTCAGGCTGTAACTTAGAGGAAATAATTACAGGGTAATGTATTATCGATCCCTAAGTATACATATTTGATTGATCCGCAATTGTTTCAACTCAAGAATTGGTGGATTTTTGATAGAGGGTTTTTCGATCTTACCTTCCTTACCCGAGTAGTCCGGTGGTTCAAAGTATGTACTGGTCGATTGACTAGCCAATTTGCCTCTTTGGTTGTTCCTCATCGACCGGTTCTTCATACTCCTCATGTTCCTCGTGTTCGGCAATGTAGTTGCGAGGCAACTAAATTCCTCATCGAAGTTAAACTCTGCCGTGGCATGAAGTAGTTGGCATTCTTACGGATCATCGACATGCCTTAGTGTTTGGAACACATTTAGTTTTACCTACTGGTCATTCACCCTCATTGTGAGTTCTCCTTTTCAACGTCGATCAAGGTTCTCCCGCCGCTAGGAATGGTCTCCCGAGAATGATAGGTGCATGCTCATCTGCTTCACAATCCAAAACAATAAAGTCAGCGGGAAAAATAAATTTATCAACTTTTACCAGTATGTCCTCGATTTTTCCCTCTGGATGCACATAAGATCTGTCGGCTAGCTGCAGCATAACTGTTGTAGGTCTTCCTTCCCGATTCCTAGTTTCTGGAAAACCGATTTAGGCATCAAGTTTATGCTAGCCCTAGGTCGCATAGTGCTTTCCCGACATAGTGATTTCCAATAGAACAGGTATTGTGAAACTTCCGGGATCCTTCAACTTTGGTGGCATACGATTGTGCAACATTGCCATGCATCCCTCTGTCGCGGCAACTGTTTCAAACTCTCCTAGCCTTGTTCTTTTGGACACAATGTCTTTAAGGAACTTGGCATAGTTTGGCATTTGTTCAATTGCTTCCACCAATGGCAAGTTGATGTGGACTTGCTTTAGGATATCAAGAAACTTCTTGAATTGGTATTCTTGCTTTTGTCGCTTCAACCTTTGTGGGAATGGTGGTGGAAGTCGGATATCTTCGATCCTTTCATTGGTTTGAAATTTGATTGACGGCATTGCAGGGACATCCGGAGTTGCCGAGGCATTATCAATCTGGGGTTGCCGAGGCATGCTTATCGCAAGTTGCCGAGGCGTCTTTATCGTCGGTTCCGAGGCATGCTTATTGCCGGTTGCCGCAGCAATTTCTGGTTCAACATCCGAGGCTTTGCCGCTAGGTTAAATCTTGATCTTTTTGTGGAGTTTTGTTTAACGAGCGGGTTTGAATCTCTCTAAGTTGTTGGCCACTTCTGGTGGTGATTGCCTTACATTGCTCATGGCAGTTCCTCTTGCGACTTGAGTATCGCTAGGTAAACCTCCTTGTGGTGCGGTGTGTTGATTTTGAGCAAACTGTCCGACTTGATTTTCCAATGATTTGATTGCCGCCTCTTGGTTTTGCAATCTCATCTCGGTCCTGTTAATAAAAGCATCAGTTCTTTTTGAAATTACTATTCTCAGCCATATAAGATTCAGTTTTCATCATAAAAGCATTTAGAGAATTTTCCAAAGAACTAGATGTTGGTTGTTGTTGCCGCGGCATCCATTGCGTGGCATATTCTCTTTGGAATCCCGATGCTTGTGCATTACGATTGTTACGGGTTTAGAGCATTGTTGGGATTACTCCATGAAAAATTCGGGTGCTTCTTCCAAGCTGGATTGTATGTATTGGACATCATGTTGTTTCCCGATTGTAATTCCCCACATAGAATTTGGATTTGGATTCTCGCATACATTCGGAAGAATTATGGTTATCACCACATAACTCACAAAAAGAATCCATTACCTTGACTTCATGTGTGTTGTTTGGTTTTTTGCATGTTCGGACCATCTTGGTTAAAGCGGTCAATTGTGCGAAATTGAATCGATGATCCTAGTTCATGTATTGTGGCTTAGCGTCTAACTCCTCCTCTTCTAGTAGATGGGAATTGATAGTCATTCTTGGCCAGCCTGTTTAAAATTTGCATTGCTTCCTCCGCGACTTATCTAAGAGTATGCCGCGTTTGCCGAGGCGTCTGCATCATCCTTGTTGGTGTATTCACGGCGTTGTAAAACATTGTTACTTGAGTCCACCGGGAATCCGTGTAGAGGGCATTTGTGTAGAAGTTCTCTATATCGCTCCCAAGCCTCGTACATGGATTCATCATCCGCCTGCCGAAAAAAGAAGTAATGTCGTTCTGAAGCTTATCGATTAAATTTGTAGGATTAAATCTAGCAAGGAAATCTTGACAAAGATCAGTCCAAGATGCTATGGATCCGGCAGAATGCTATTTAGCCATGCTTTCGCCCCTATCCTCGGTGAATAGGGGAATAATCTTAATCGTAAGACATCGGGGTGACTCGTGTATCTTGAACGAGTTGCAAATCTCGAGGAAAGATTTCAGATGTTGTCTTGCATCTTGATTCTTTGAGCCGCCAAATTGACCTATTGTGTTGATCATATTAAACATTACCGGTTTCAACTCAAAGTGGTCGGCTTCAATTTGGTGCGACAACTCCGGGTTAAGTCCATCAAGATCTTCTTCAAGATAGTCTCGAATAGTTACATTTTCGTGCAAGAATCACTCCTCCTCTGCTCGAACATCTTGATTAATATTGCCATCTTGATTTGCCATTGCTTCTCTTATCCTTCGTCTAAGTCTTTGTAAGGTTCGTTCGATTTACGGATCAAAGGGATATTACGGTGAAGTCGGTCTCGCCCTGGTCATATACCAATGCAAAACCAAAGTTTGTTAGCCCTTTGAATTTTAAACAAGAAAAATAAAAGAAAGTGCAAGAAAGTAAAAATAAAGTCGCTATTGCCAATCCCGACAACGGCGCAAAAAACTTGTTCGCGTAATAAGTGCTACATAAATGTGCAAGTATACAAGTCGCAAGTTATAGTATAAAAGATATCGTCTCCATTGGGGATTGGTGCCACTTCAAGAATCTAGTCTCTTGCAATCTTTGTAAAAGTAAAAACACAAGTGAAGGATTATAGAAGTTTTAACTAATAACTAATCTAGAAAGCAATTAAGTAAAAGAAAAGATGAATTCAATTGAGAGAGAATAGGCCAGGTTATCGTGAGTTGAGGTGTGATAGCTAATTGGATTGTCTTGGTAAAAGAGTGCACGGGCAACTCAGTTGCCGTGGCAACTTGCACGACGGGATTGCCTTGGCAACTAATTGATGGTTGCCTGGGCGACTAGTTGGGCAACTACTTGGGCGACTGGGCAGCAACTTCAAGGTTCGGCGGAGCGTTCTTCAATGGTTTCTTCTTATCCCTAAGTCGAAACTCTAGTTACTTGTGCATGCCTTGATAATACATCCCTGCGTGAATCAAGGGTGAACAACAACCAATCTTGCGCTCCTCTTAGCCGTTGAAATCCTTAACTTATTCCTAAGCCGGATTAATCTTCTCCATCATTGGATTGAATAAAGATCATATTCATTCGTTTCTTGAATCTAACTCTCCCGATATTAGATAAATGGATGAAATCACGAGATCCTCTCCCAATTCACTCGCAAACAATAATAAGAACCAAGAATGAATAAACCTTGAAATAGAAAAGTGCAAACTCTTATTACCTAAACAAAAACCAATAGTTTCTCACAACCACAAAACACAATAACCATAGCCAAGTAAATTTAGTTCATGGCTAGGTTCCAAAGAAACACAAGATAAACAATCCCTAGCATGAACCCAATCGAACAAGGAAGAAAAGATGAAGCTTGTCGAAAATCCCTTGCCCTAGATGCTTGCCGAAAATTCCCCTTGCTTCCTCTCTTGGAGTTGTCGAAATTAACTCTTGCTCTCCCCCTGGAATTGTCGAAATCTCCTTGATATTTATAGGGCTAGGCCAAAGTCCTTCTTTGAGGAGGAGTTTGAGTTGGAATTAAATTATCTTTAAAGAATATAATTCTTTATTATAATTTTATTCCTATTAGAACTTCTCCTATCCTCTTGGAATTTAATTCTTCTTTAATCTCTGCATGGCAATCAAATTCCTTTGGGCTTGGGCCTTGCTCCATGTCATCTTGGGCTTGTAAAATCATGAATTTCGATATCCCTATTGTATTTTGTCTTTGTCGACAAATGCCATGGCAACTGGCTCGGCATCTCCTTCATGCATTGCCCTGGCAACTAGCTCGGCATTGCTTTGGCAAGTGATCCTGCACATACACACACAAAAACACACCAAAGCAGCATCTATTTCCACAAAAATCACCAAGTTATGTAATCAAGCTCAACGATTGAAGGAAACATGGATTAATGCATGAATGACTAACTATGCAACTAATATGAGCCTAAGTCTAACAATAATATGAGTAAAAAGGGTAAGAAAAATAGTACTTTTGAACACTTATCAACCCTCCAAAATCGTGGTGAAGAGAAAAACAAGAGAAAAATTTTACAAGCTCGATTTAAGCCCCGAATCTCAGTTTTCTGGTAATCTTTCAAACTACAAAGTTGTTCTACTCTTCGATCTCTATCTTTTGATGTAAATAATTCATAGAATACTTGCTTGGTTGATGATATTTGATATGAGGAAGAAATTAGGGTTTATGAACAAATTGGGGTTTTTTTGATTTTATGAATCCACGGTTGATTTTAAGTTAGAATCATGCTTGTATGATGTTAGAATCATGTTATTGAGTTGGGATTTAAACCCTACATATTTCGGTTTGTATATAGAAGATTAGGGTTTATGGATTCAAGTCTAACTTGGGTTTGTGATGTTGGATTAATGATCTAGTAAGCTTGATTTGCTATTTGGAAGCAAAACCCTAAGTTAAATACATAGGGACCATTTTGGCAAGCTTTAAGACTAAGGGACTAGATCTGATTTTTATGATTTTGATGTGTATCTATATTATTAATGATGTTAGAGACATGAAAATGAAGTTAAAATGCTAAACCGGTGACTAATCGCATTAGTGACCATTTTGACAATTTGTCAAACTTGAATGGTCTATTCGACAAAGAGGATATGTAGAAGGAGTAAATCTGATTTTTAGTTAAAATGATGGAATTAAGGTAGTAATGTTGATTTTAGGACTAATTTGCAAAGTTAAGAAGCTTGAATCCTTATATTGGAAATTTGATGACCATTTTGACAAATCAAGAGAAATTAGAGGAGTAAAGGTTTAAGCTTATTTTAATGAAGGATGTAAAGAGAACATATGAATACAAGCTTTATTCTAGCCATTTGAAGTAAAGTGATGGGACTAAATTGATAAGTAGAGAAATAAGGAGAAGTTGGTGTAAATTAGAAGTTATTCATGGAAAGTTATGTTGGAATTTGAATTATGACAGTAAGTTTTAAAATTCGCCATAAATTATACAAAAATTGTTAGATGATGAATTTTATACCGTTGCAAAAATTTGTTAGTCTAGTTTCGTTTCCAACAAACGGAAACTGATTTCGAGTTCCGAGTTAAAAGATATGAATTTTTAATCGAATGAAGGTCAGAAAAATTACAGAGCAGTTTCTGCCTGGACAGCTCTGTGACGTGAATGTATGAAGTTTTCATAATTTTTGTAGATTTTATTAATTTATGTGGCTTATACTGTTAGAACCGTTATCGAATCTAGTTTATTCGGTAGAAAGGAAATTGAGATCCTGTATGTATTCTACCTTGTACAAGTAAATCTTTGAAGGTAGCGCAATCTGTAAAAAAATGGAATTTGAAACATTTTGTATTTAAATGTTAGTTAGCAAGCTCGGAAGAGTTGATGGAAGTTTAAATTGGTCACTAAGGACCATAAAGAGTTTTCGAACAGTATAAGGAAGAAAGGAAAATAATTGAAAATTTTATTTTTCAAATGATTATGTTAAACAACATGTTTATGGTATTGTTAGATTTGAAACTAACAAATATTTTATTGTATGTATGTGATTAATGGAGTCAACTCCGATTCAAGGTACTATGAAAGAAAGGATCGAACTAGGACTTAGTGAGACATCGTGTTAAGTGGCCAAGGTGAGTGCAATACGTACATAACATGATATATGGATGTTTTATACATCATTAAGAAGACTTGCGATGAGTCTACCTTATTTATATATTGGCATGATATTTATGTCATTGATCATATATTGACATGTTTTAAATATGTCAAAGGTTGAACATAAATACATAGATCACTAGTTATATATGATGTCATATTCTGAATATTATTTCGGGTATGAACTGCCCAATGTTAAATTATGTTGATATATATTGTCATGGATGGAATAAATATGTAATATATGCCTAAGTATGTTAATGAGGGATAGAGTATAGTTGGCATGCCATAGAGTCCTAACAACTGCGTCATAGCACTACGGTGTGAGATAGACTCTTCAGGGTTGAGATAGACTCTTCGGGGTTGAGATAGACTCTACAGAGTCGAGTTATACTCTACGGAGTCGGTTCAAACACTACGCTGTTACATAGCACAAAATGTGCGAGTATGAGGAGCAAAGGGCATCCTCGAGTACGTACTCATCATTAGACGCTACGACATTGTAGACACTACGGTGTCAGTTATGATGACTCGTGTACCAAAGTATCACATATATTGTACTTTGGGCTATAATACATAAAATGCATTTATGCAGGCAGTTAAGTTAAAAAGCTTAACGTATATTTGATTAATAAAATAAAGGTTTGATGATATGATATAAACTGCAATTGGGACTCACTTGCCATTTTGCAGGAACTGTATTGCACTGTTACATGACAGAGGAATGACTTTGATAAGTTAGTTTTATACGATTCTATATTTTTAATATAATATACATAGTAATTTGTTTATTTATGTTATTTCTATACATTGAAATGCTTTACTTTAAATTATAGTTGTCTTACTAAGTGAATACTTAGCGTGTGCTATTTCACACATAGGTTATTGGAAACTTATCGGAAGATGAGTCAAGCATGTTAATCAAACTGCAATCTGCCAAACACCAGTAAGACATTCTAATTTATGATATTCTCTAGTGGGCATGTATCAATTTATTCGTTTGTTGTTTTAAAGGTAAATTTTTATTTATCGTTTAACACGTAATGATTTAAAAATTTAAGAAAGGGCCCAGGCAGTATACCTAGTCTTCACCCTGAGTTATATACTTATTTTAATAACTGATTAACATGTTTTATAAATCAATTCAGTGTCAAAACTAGTAATATGCAAATATGTTATGAATAATTTGAAAGTTGAAAAAAGGTTATTTTATAAACTAGTTTTATGTCAGATCTTCTAAAAAAAATTTAAGTCTAAAACTCTGTTAAATAATATTGTGACATCCTTAATGTATATTCGTACTACGAGTATACGTTGAGGGTGATACACTTCATCTAATGAAATATTTGACAAGGCTAAGCTATAGTTCTTGTCCAGAAAATACATTAGTGCATATATTGGAGCTGTGTTAGGACAAAGGCATGGTGAAATAGGTTGCGGTAGAGTTGAGGGCAATGTTTGCGCGGTTAAGTGTGACGCGAGATGGTGGGTTATTGGCTGAGTTACAAGTGGAACCATCATTGTTACAATTGATCAAGGAGAAGCAACTATATGAAGATTCGTTGCTACCACATGTTAAGAATATTATGGACGGTAATTAGACGAATTTTTGTTTTAATGGTGATGGTGTCTTGTGTTTTACGGGTCGAATAGTTGTATCGAAAGATGTTGATTTGAGGAGCACTATTTTGATCGAGGCTCATTATAGTCCTTTTGCTATTCATCCGGGTAGTACGAAAATGTACCGAGATTTAAAGGAGAAGTATTATTGGGTTGGTTTAAAGAAGGATGTAGCAGAGTTTGTTGCCCAATGTATGGTGTGTCAGCGTGTTAAGGCTGAGCATTAGTTTCCTTCTGAATTGTTGCAACCATTGAGGATTCTGGAATAGAAGTGGAAGAGAATTACTATGGATTTTGTTATGGGTTTGCCTTTGACACCATCAAGGAAGAATTCTATCTGGGTGATTGTGGATCAGTTTACAAAGCGTGCACATTTTTTGGCAGTGCATACAATGTATACGTTGGATAAGTTAGCGGATATGTATATTGCTGAGATTGTGAGGTTGCATGGGGTACCTAAGTCTATCATGTCAGATAGGGATCCGCATTTTACATCAAGGTTTTGGGAGTGTTTGCATAGAGCTTTGGGTACAAGGTTGAATTTTAGTACTTCGTATCATCCTCAGTCAGATGGTCAGTCTAAACATGTTATCCAAATGTTAGAGGATATGTTGCGGTGTTGCATTATTGATTTTCAAGGAACATGGGAAAAGCAACTACTGTTGGTAGAGTTTTCCTATAACACTAGTTATCAAGCGAGCATTCAAATGGCTCCGTATGAAGCTTTGTATGGTAGGAGGTGACATACGCCACTTTGTTGGGCTGAGGTGGGTGAGAAGTATATTTCTCTACTTGATGTGTTTAAAGAAACCAATAAGAAGGTGAAGCTTATCAGTGATCGGTTGAAAATAGCTTTGGATAGGCAAAAATCCTATGCTGATTTAAAGCGTAAGGGGATTGAGTTTGCAGTTGATGATAAAGTGTTTTTAAAAGTTTCGCCTAGAAAGAAGGTGATAAGGTTTGGATAAAAGGGTAAGTTGAGTCTAAGGTTCATTGTGCCTTACGAGGTGTTAGAGCGTGTTGGTTCAGTCGATTATAGGTTAAGGTTACCCGCAGAGTTGGAAAAGATGCATGATGTTTTCCATGTATCGATGCTTTGGAGGTACAGATCGGACTCATCGCATGTGATGCCTATTGAAGAGGTTGAGTTGAATCTGAATTTGACCTATGAAGAAGGGCCGGTGGGGATTTTGGATACAAGCAATAAGGTTCTTCATGGAAAGACCTTTGAGTTGGTAAAAGTGTTGTGGTAACATCGAAGTGTCGATGAAGCCACGTGGGAAAGGAATGAGGACATGAAGAAGCAGTTTCCTCATATTTTTCCGTTAGTAAATTTTGAGGATGAAATTTCTTAAGTGGTGGAGAGTTGTAATGCCCCGAATTTGGGCCTAGAAGTTAGCTAGGTAGGTTTGACGGTTCGGGTGAACTAGATTAGTTGGTTCTATCAGGTTTAAGGAATTAATTCGTAATAAATATTTTTTAACATAAAATAAAATATGGGAAAATAGTGGAAAATATTTAATTATTATTTTGAGGGGTTTGGTTAATTCAATTTGATAAAAAAGGTTTGATTTATGGACATTTTGTCCTAGTGACTAAAATGTAAAGTTTGGAAACTATTTTTGGTGACTAAATCATAAAAGAGTCAAAACTTAGAATCTTTAGGGAGCTATTAAGCCAATTGGTTTTATCAGACTTTTTCCTTAATTTGGCTATTTTAAAATAGTTTTAAAAGGATTTAATAAAGGAGATTAAAGAGGTTTGTTTTAATTAGCCAAATCGTTTTCTCACGTAACTACTTTTTCTCCCAATCTTTTCTCTTAAATTCTCAACAGCCAAACTACATTTTCTTTTCTAAAAATCTCAGGAATCAATCTTTTCAATCTTACTTTTAATTTCAACACTTGATTCCTTTGTTTTACTTTGGATCTTATACTTTGGAGATTTCATCAAAATCAAATGAGTCTACCATTAGAGGTGATTTTTGTTTCTCTCCTATAATAAAACGTTCTTTATTAAAATTCCCAAGTTCTTGATCCTTTGGAATCGATTTATGTTATGTTTTAAAGATTAAATCAAGATTTGATGATTTAATGTTAATTTTGTTAAAAAATTTATTAAGTGTGGTTATTGATATGAATTATTGCAATCTTGATTGTTTTAGATCATGTTCAAAGAGTATTTTGATGATAGTTAATGGGATTTATAAAAGGAAACCCGAAACTAGTTGAATTGCTAATTTTCTAAGTTGCGAATAGTTAGTTTTTGAGGTGTTTGTTGTGTTATGTTGTTCTTGGATATATAAGGCGGGGTTATGGATTTTTTTAGATGTTGCTTGATGTTGTAAAGTTGATCGAATCGTTAGGTTATGGCTGGGCTTTGTTTAGATTGGAATCGATGTGGTTTTTGATTGTTTTCGGAAGGTTTGTGGTGGTGTTTGGTGATGTGATGTTAAGGATTGAGATTGTTGGGATTTTAGATGCATAATGATGCATTAATCCTCTGTTGTTATATGAATAAAACATGGGAGATCGATCCTGCATCAATTGACGACGGTTTGGAGATGTCGGACGCACAATTTCATATTAGCAAGTGAAGCTTTGTGTTGTCGGTGAGTGGAAACGTGATTTACAGCCTTGTAAAGGTTTGAAAGTGATTTTGGGAGTTTATATTAAGCTTGAAACACTTGTCTAAGCTTGGAAGTAAGTATTAAACGATTTTGCTCTCAATATCGGTTTGGCAAAGTTGGATTTCTCTTGCCTATATTTATGATTTGATACCTACTATTATATGCACGTTTTAGAAATGGATTATGATGCAAATGATCATATATTGATGATATTTGAGTATGGTAAATGATTTATGAAAATTATATTGATGATATGAAATGCATGGTTTGTTGCATTAGAAATTGGTTTAAACGATGCATATGAAAAACAGTGAGGTATCATGTTTAATATGGAATATATTGGCAAGTGACGATGATTAAATGTTATCAGATGTAGTTGGCATGCCATAGGGTTTAAATTACATTATAATAAGTCGTCTCATGTGTGTCGAGGGGTTGTGATTGTACCATATTCTTCACCAAAGGTACCTCAGCGGTTGAGGGGTTGGGATTGTACCGTTTTCTCCCGCTGATGGATATTATACATTGTAACCGTCGAGGGGTTTATTGTACTGTTTGGTTCGTTTAAATATATGTTTAAGTAGTTTAAGGAACCACTTGTGAAATCCGTGTATCCGATGTGTTTTGATAAAGGAAAGTTTTGGTTTTGGGCCACTTTAATGCCAATATATGAACTAATGTATCATGATGGAGGAATTATATTGTGTATAATGTGATTTATACATGTTTTTCTCTAAGCATTGTTATTGGATGAATAAGCATGTGAAGGCTTAAATTGAGGTTTTGCATATGGGATTATGCATGAGATCCATGATACATGTTTTGCATATGGTTTAATATGCATGTTTTGGAAAGATAAAAAGGGCATGAGATGTTTTAGAATGAAGTTGAAAATATGGTTTGACTCAAATGGTTTTAAAAGCATCAGTGAGATTTTTTAGAGCATCCCTCACTAGGAATTATATGCTTACGCTCTCCTTTCTCATCATTGCAGAGAGTGCTTCCCGGGCAGCAAGTAAAGGAGAAGCCAAGATTCAATTTACTTCAAGTATGGTTTTAATAAATGAACTTTTAGTAATAAAGGGCAATGTGACCAGGTTGTAATTGAGAGGGTTGTTTGCTTACTCCCTATTTTTAGACATGTTCTATTTGATATTTTGGACTTGTATGAGGTTATATGGTTTGATTGTGGGTTTGGGATGAGAATTGCATGCTTGAGTAGAGACCATGTCTATAGGTTCTCTTGATTGATTTGTTATGGATTGAATGATTACCTAGCATGTTTGGATGATTGTGGAAATGATGTTAAACATTTTATATGTTGTTTGTATGATGTTTGGCCAAGAGGTCATTACAAGCCCAGTGATACCGATATGGGTCCTCTACGATCAGTACACATGGTCTGATATGGCTCAATTTGGGAAAATATCAAAGGGTATCGGTACGAGTAGCCGTTGTATCGGTACACCCTTGAGAAAGATTATACTGGGATCGATACATGGGGTAACGTATCGGTACGGGTTTTAGCAACTAGAATCCTCTATTTTTGAAATATGCAATAGGGATCGATACTCGTATGACTGTACCGATACGAGTATCCCATGTTGGCTCGTACTGATACGGTATAAGCCTGTATCAGTACGGGTTAGTTAATTCTGGTATTTTCATGATGTGTTTTGGATTCTTTACAAATTGGTCACTGTTTTTGTAATGTTCAATTAACAATGATCATGTGTTCCAATTTTGATGCAAATTCACACAAAGGCATGTAATGAATCTAATTGAAGGTTGGTAACATTAATTTGTAATTTGCTCCTTTAATTTCTAGAATTTATATTTTGGTCCTTAAAGTGATAAGTCTTGCGAATTGAATGCTTATTTTGTCTTCTGCTGTTGTACGTCACACCTTAGGGTTACATAAGCATCTAGTCAAGATAAAAAGAAAAAAATAGGATGGTTTAGGTTATTAGTCCAGGTTTGCTTTAGCAAACCTAATGTAATGTCTTTGATTTGGTCTTGGCGGCTAGGCCAGGTCAATGGGGTATAGTCCTCATATTGGTGTCCATTGCATCCATTCTGTATTTTCATGTATATTTTTGCATTTTTTCAAATTTAGTTCCAATTGCTCATGTTTTGTATATTTTTACCTATTTTTGCGTAGTTGTCATTGCATTACTAATGTCCCTATAGAGGAAGTTTTCGCCACTACAACCAGTTCGGCACTGCATCAGCCAGCTATCCAATCTACTTAAGGATAAGGGTGACCCTGCCAGCTATCCAATTTGTTATAAAAAAATTTGTACGGCTCTAGGCATACAAATAACCTACAGGGCAGGTGTCCTTCCTTGGGTGGCCTATAAAAGGACTAATTTGGAGGAGAGAGAGTCATGCTTTTTTTATTTTTTTTCATATCTTCTTCAATCTCCGAGCTTTTACCCTCCTCCCATGGAGGCTTAAGCTTATTTCTAGAGATCCGAGGTGAAGTGAGGCAGATCTATCCAAAGAAATGAGGAGTCAAGTGCTGAATCGAGGAAATATGTTGTTATCTTCTCAAACTTCTCTCTATTTTGATGTTTTTTGGAGATTTACTTTGTATTTGTGCTCATTTTGACGATAGTTTAAGTTTTTGGAGCTTTATGAACGTGTTTAAACTATTTTTATAGTTTAATATATATTTGTGTTAGCTTTTTCTTAAGCTTTAATTGTTGGATCTAATTTATGTTTTGCATAAGAGTGTTAAACTAGCCTCTAACATCGACGGATGCAGTGACGAGTCAGATTAACAAGTTTTTACAACAAAAGTTGATTGGATGTAATAAAAGTTGGTCCACTTGTTCGAAGGTCTATAGTTTCGACTTACGATGAAAGTTGAAGCCGATCTACATCCTTGGGTGAATGGTATTAGGTTAAATGAAAGCTAATACTCAAGCTAACCACTACATCGTTGATTGAACCATCATATTACCTCGAGGCATACTTGATCTTTCTACCAAGCTGAACCAAGGAGATCCAGGCTTTATTCTCATATTTCTCTATCTTTTATTACATTCTATTAGTGCTACCACAATTAATCATCTGTTAACCTTTTATCCTTTTATTGCAACCACCATTGCACCCACAACTACCACTCTTACAATATTGTATTGTAGTTACATAAGTATAAGCTAAATACACCAACCTTATGGGATCGACATTCAAACAAGATTTCTCTATTTATATTCTTGCATCGACAGTGTAGATTGCACTAATAGTGTGACATTTTCACACCGATCTAATGGAACCACTTCTTGAAAGCCAATCTGATTCCGACCACACACAATGACATCGTGGCAGAGGACATGATGGCATTGTTGCACTCGATCATTACAGGAAGAAAAATCAACATAGGTCATCTGATCGTTGATGAAACCTACAAGTGTGCCAGTAAGAGTTGCGGTTGTTTGATTTTTCCTTTACTTATCTCCAAAATTTGCAGGCAACATCACGTGCCAAAGCTCAACTCAAAAAATGTCCAAAAAAGCAAAGGAAGCATCACCCCTGCTCTTTGGGGGCAACTGATTGTCAGGGAGGTGAAAAAGAAGGGTAAGGGAAAAGCTGCTGAACGAGCATCTACTGCCAAGACACACAAGGTGGAACCTTTCTTACAAATGCCAGCTGATGGCATGGCATTGCTTTCCAAGATCTATAATGCAGAAACTCATTCTGAAAAATTTAAAAAAGGTTGAGGAACAAAACTTGGTGCTCTGGCAATATGTTGGAGCTAAGGACCGTGCCCTAAAAATGACTCTTGAAGGCATGTCCACCAATCCTTTGCCACCATATCTCGAGTTCCCAACTGAGCTTTATTGCAAAAAGAAATGCCAGCCAGTCCTCAGTCTGCCCAAACTCCACCTCAGCAGTCCGATGCCACAGTACCAGTATCACATGTTCACGTTGAATCTGCCTGATGATAATGTGCCTGCCAAGATCAATGTGCCACTAGTGGCCCTAGCTTCTTTAGCTGCCACTATAGCTCCTGCTAAATCTGAGTCAGCAAGGGTAATTGAGGAGGTCCTGCAAGACGTGAAGGCCTCTACCGCTGCCTTGAAGCCACAACTAAAAAGGAAGAAGCATATGGCACCAAATTGAGGGAGCTTCCTCAAAAGGAATACTCACGTCTCTCGCCTAGAACATTCCGAATGAGAGTCCTTTTCCCCTTAACTCCTTATTTCATTTTTGTCATTCTTATCATGTAATGCCCCGAATTCGGTCCTAGAAGTTAGTTAGGTAGATTAGACGGTTCGAGTGAACCTAATTAGTCGGTTCGATCTAGTTTCATGAATTAAATCATAATAAACATTTTTAACACGAAAAATATGAAAAAAATGGTGAAAATACTTAATTATTATCTTAAGGTTTTTGATAAACTCAATTTGATAAAATAAGGTTTGAATTATGGATATTTTGTCTTAGTGACTAAAATGTAAAGTTTGAAAACTATTTTTGGTGACTAAATCGTAAAAGGGTCAAAACTTAGAATCTTTAGGGAGCTATTAAGCTAATTGGTTTTATCAAACTTTTTCCTTAATTTGGATTTTTTAAAATGGTTTTAAAAGAGTTTAATAAAAGGGATTAAAAGAGTTTTAATTAGTTTGCCAAATCTTTTTCTCACAATATTTTCTCTCAAATTCTCAGCAGCCATACTACCTTTTCTTTTCTAAAAATCTCAATAATCAATCTTTTCTATCTTACTTTTGATTTCAACACTTGATTCCTTTGTTCTACTTTGGATATTCTATTTCTACTTTGGAGATTTCATCAAAATCAAGCCAATTGAGGGAGGAGTCTACCATTAGAGGTGATTTTTTTTCTCTCCTATAATAAAAGGTTTTTTTATTGAAATTCCCAAGTTCTTGATCCTTTGGAATCGATTTATGTTATATTTTAATGATTAAATCAAGATTTAATGGTTTAAAGTTAATTTTGTTAAGAAATTTATTGAGTTTGGTTATTGATCTGAATCATTGCAATATTGATTGGTTTAGATCATGATTAAAGAGTATTTTGATGATATTTAATGGGATTTATAAAAGGAAACCTGAAACTAGATGAATTATTAATTTTCTAGGTTGTGAATAGTTAGTTTTTGAGGTGTTTGTGGTGTTAAGATATCGCTGGAGGTATAAGATGAAGTTGCAAGTGTTTTTAGATGTTAAATGATGTTGATTAGATGTTCAAATTGTTGGCTTATGGTTGGGCTGTGACATCCCAAAATATAGCCTAGAAGTATGTCACAACTTCAATTTTGTTTCAATTGGGGTTAAAAATATGTCCCTAGTATTAATAGTAGAATGAATTAAGGATCTAATAAGAACTTTAAATAGTTTATTAGCTAAATTGAAAGGGCTATTTCGAAAAGTTTTGATTGTGGGGAGATTGCATTCAAATTAATTAAGAAAGTAAGACCTTAATATGTGTCATAGTTGTAGCTATCCATGTAGAAGTGGGGGGAAGTCTCGGCTGAGGTGTAAGGAAACAAACAAAACTTTGTTTCTATCATCTTCTTTATTCATATATTTTTTTAGCCGAGAGATAGCCATGTTAGATAAAGGGAAGGAAACTTGCTTCGGTTTGATGAAGAATTGAGCTTAGTTGCTTCAATTTGAAAGCAAATTTGTTGGTTAGCTTGAGGTAGAAGGTGAAGACACTCTCCCTTTTTATCTTAATTAAGTTGTAAATTGATAGTTGATTGTGAATTTTCTTTGAATTATGTGGTTACTAGAATGGTTGAAAAATATGGGTAGATTTGGATGCATTAGAACCATGTTAAAATGCTTGATTATACATATGTTTACACATGAAAAATCTGGGCAGATTTGGATGCATTAGAACAATGTTAAAATGTTTGATTACACATATGTTTACACATGAAAGATCTGGGCAGATTTGAATGCATTAGAACCATGTTAAAATGCTTGATTCCACATATGTTTACACATGAAAAATCTGGGCAATTTTGGACACATTGAAACCATGTTGAATTGTTTTAGTGCACATATATTTATACATGTAAATCTGGACTATTTTGGACACATTGAAACCATGTTGAATTGCTTGAGTGCACATATGTTTATACATGTAAATCTGGACCGTTTTGAATACACTGAAAGTATGATTGGACTGTTTTGAGCTTATAAGTGCATATCTAAGTGTTTTGGGACTGTTTTGGACATGTAATTGTACATTTATGAGAACAGAGCAGAATTGGAATTTCTTGAACATTAGTGGATTGTTTTTGATTATGCACATGTGTGACTATGAGCAAAGGACTGTTTTTGCATCCATAAAAAATGTAAACATGAGAATATGTGGGCTGTTTGGCTATGAAATTATGTATATATGTATAATTGGATTAATTTGTGTAAACATGAGAATATGTGGATTGTTTTGTACATGTTTATGTGCATATATGTAAAATGAAATACATAGAAAGCATGTGGATTGTTTTGAATAAAAATGAAAGTATGAGGACTGTTTTAAGTTATATGTTTAAGTACATGTGAATGGTGGACTATTTTGGCATGTTAGGAAAGTAAGTGAACTGTTTTTAGTAAAATTGATAATATGATTGGACTGTTTTGAATGTTATCTTTGAGTGTGTATAAAAGCTAGGCTATTTTGAGCATGTATAAATGTGAAAGGGCTATTTTGATAGATATGTGGACTTCTTTTGATTGTATAAGGAAGTATGTAAGCTGTTAGTATGTACAAAATCATGTTAGGAGGCTGTTTTGGGAAGATATGTATGTGCACACATAAGTAATACACTGTTTTAGACACATAGAAAAATAAGGGACTGTTTTACAGAGATAAATAGAAATTTATATGATCAAAGATTGTTTTTTTACATAAATAATTGAATTTGAGGACTGCTTTGATGCATGTAAAAATGTATGCATGCATAATGGACTAATTAGGCATTGATATGGAAATTAATGGATTGTTTGTAAGTATATATGTGAAATATATATATATATATATATATATATATAAGCTAGGGATTGTTTTGCATCAATATGAATATTAGTGGCTGTTTTGAATGGATTTATTTACATATATATATGAGAAATTGAGTTGGTTATAATGAATTGTTATTTTCTGTTTGAGGTACGTAACTTACTAAGTAAGAGTAGAAGAATAGAGTTAGTTGGAAGCTAAATGTAATTAAGGATTCAGGTATCCCGTAACTTTGGGATAAGAGGTGAGTGTAGTAACATTTGTCTCAGATGACATGGCGTCATTTTGATCCTTGTTTCTATGTTACGTTTTGATTAATTCATGGGCATATGCATATGGCTCACATAGAGCATAATGTGTGATTACATTCATAGCATGGCATCTTTGATAATCCTTATGATTATGTTTGCATTACATATGTAATTGGTGCCTTGCTATGCTATGTCTTCTAAGGGAAGTTTATGTATACTTGGTTATAAACTTTGAAGCTAACTTTTGACTTACAATGCCATAAGATTCTAATAAAAGAATTCAATTCTAGTGTTATAAGTCCATGAATTCCAAACCCCTAAGGAGCTAAAAGCTCATCTCTTATTATAAGATACTAAGAAAGAAACAAGTAAGATTACTTGTGTCATAAGGTACCCCTAACTTCAAGCATAAAATATTTAAGTTGCCTAAACAATGTAAGTCCTTGGACACTTTGGCATGGTGCAAAGGTATATATTTCGGGACTATGGTCCATGAGCTACGACTTAAGGGTGACGACCCTATATATATGTGATATATTGGCGACAATAGGAGGTAACGGGGGAGATAGTAAGGAGACTGGCGATAGTTGAATGGATAGAGAAAAGAAACTAGGTTGTTACGTTATAAACTAGCCACTGCTTTGTGCTTTGTGCTAAGTAAATCTTATACCGGTACTATGTAAGTCCAAATGTGATCCAAGGAAAATGTTTCTAAAAGATGTGATTTTGTGAGATCTCATATAAGAAATCCGATAATTTTTTATAAAGCTCACGGGGAATAGGATAAATAATATATGCTTTGAATAAGATGTGAAACTAATAAGCTTCTGAATAAGTCTTTGAATAACTTTTGAGGAAAGCCTTTAAGATAAGATTTTGAACAATAAGTCTAACTTGAGTGTCGTAATATCATATGTTTAATTTCCATTACATTTTATTAATCATTGTTAATATTTCTTATTATGCTCTTTTGGTTGCTACCTCACTTAGGCTATATAAGTCTAATGCATTTGTTAACATGCATTTGCAGGCTAATAAATTGACCAAGGATCGATCATGGAAAAAGGGTCGCAAGTCACATTTGAAGTAGATTTATGCACCTAGGTTTTCTATGTCTTCTAGTGGTGGCATTGCATGTATGTGTATCACTTTGGTATGCATTATTTGGTTCATTCTATAAATGGATTATAATTAAGTTATTAATGGCTTTACTAAGTAACCTTATAATATGGTTGTTTTCTTTATAAATGAGATTATATGTTTATTATGATTTAATCCAAGATGATTAAAGATATACATATATAATATTTTAATAAAGGTCTTAAAGTACCCAATGTAAAGTAAGTACATAAGTTGTATAGCTTTCGGGCTTTGGGTGTAGTTAGTAAATTGTCCTCGACATATGAATTTTCACGTTATTTAACTAAACAATCACTCTATGTAAGTAGGTTATTAAATCCTATGATTGATTGTTAGATAAGTTTTGCTAAACATGGTTCGAATGGTTGTTATTTTACGTGCTGGGAAGACATATGCTAAGTTGATGTCATACTCGATAAGTAATTTATGTCATAGTATAACATGTTTATGATTGGTATGACAAGAATTTATGTATGGTTAAGCTATGTTTAAAAGAAAGCAAGTAAACTTATAAGTTAAGTCAATAAATTTTGATAAAGTCTTGTATGACAAGTAATGTCCTTCTTTTGATCATGAAATATTAAATGGGAGAAATAGTAAATAATTTTGTGTAATATCCACTTGGAAGTGAAGAATCCAAGTTAAAAAGGAAAAAATTGTTAACTTGCCTAGATCAAATTTATTTTTTTAAGTTGTAGTCTTTGGTCACATGTTTCCTAAATTATTTTATAGTGACATCTTCGATTCCTGTTTTTTTCTAAACCGGGTTGAGGGTGTTACATGGGCTTTGCTTAGGTTGCGTTTGGTGACGTTTTCGGTTATTTTAAAGAGGCATTTTATGGTTTTTGGTGAGGCGATGTTGGGAATTGTTGTTGCTGGGATTATGCATGCATAATGATGCATTGATCCTCTATTATTATGTGAATAAAATAGGGGAGATTGATCCTACAGCGATTGGCGAAGGTTTGGAAGCGTCAGACGCTTGACTTCACATCCGCAAGTGAAGCTTTGTGTTGTCGGTGAGTGGAAACGAGATTTACAGCCTTATAAAGGTTTGAAAGTGATTTTTGAGGGTTTATATTAAGCTTTAAATGTTTGTCTAGTCTCAGAAGTATTAGACGATTACGCTCTAAATTTCAGTTTGGCAAAGTTGATTTTCTCATGCATATGTTTATGATTTGATACCTATTGTTATATGCATGTTTTGGAAATGGATTATGATACAAATGATCTTATATTGATGATATTTGAGCATGGTAAATGCTTTATGAAAAGTATTTCAATGTTATGAAATGCATGGTTTGTTGCATTGGAAATTGGTTTAAATGATGCATATAAAAACAGTGAGATATGACGTTTAATATGGATATATTGGCAAGTGACAATGATTAAATGTTATCAAATATAGTTGGCTTGCCATCGGGTTTAAAGTGCACTATAATAAGTTGCCTCATGTGTGTCAAGGGGTTGTGATTGTACCGTAGTCTTCACCATGGGTACCTTAGCGGTTGAGGGGTTGTGATTGTACTATTTTATCCCGCTAATGGATATTATACATTGTAACCGTCGAGGGGTTTATTATACTGTTTGCTCTGGTTAGATATATGTTTAAGTGGTCTAAGGAACCACTTGGGAAATCCTTGTATCCGATGTGCTTTGATAAAAGAAAGAATTGTTTAATGTCAATATATGAACTAATGTATCATGATGGATGAATTATGTTTTGTATAATGTGATTTATACATGTTTTGCTCTTTCTATTGGATGAATAAGCATGTGAAGGCTTAAATTGAGGTTTTGCATATAGGATTATGCTTGAGATCCGTGATACATGTTTTGCATATGGTTTAATATGCATGTTTTTCCAAAGGTAAAAAGGGCATGAGATGTTTTAGCATGATGTTGAAAATGTAGTTTGACACAAACGATTTTAAATCATTGATTTATGTTTTTAGAGCGGAACTCACTAGGCATTATATGCTTACACTCTTATTTTTTATCATTGCAGAAAAGTGAATTTCCGGGTCGGCAAGCGAGCAAGGAGGAATCCAAGAATCGATCTAATTCAAGTATGGTTTTAATAAATGAACTTATAGTAATAAAGGGCAATGTGACCAAGTTGTAATTAAGAGGGTTGTTTGATTACTCCCTATTTTTGGACATGTTCTATTTGGTATTTTTGGACTTGTAGGAGGTTATATGGATTGATTGTGGGTTTGGGATGAGAATTGCATGCTTGGGTAGAGACCATGCCTATAGGTTCTCTTGATTGATTTGCTATGGATTGAGTGTTTACCTAGCATGTTTAGATGATTGTAGAAATGATGTTAAATATGTTAGATGATGTTTGTTTGATGTTTGAAGCATGCTAGATTGAGCCTAAGTGTCATATGTTTGGCCAAGAGGTCATTACAATTCCAATCGTACAGGTATGGGTCCTCTAAGATTGGTACACAGGGTCTGATATGGATCAATTTAGGGAAAATATCAAAGGGGTATCGGTACGAGTAGACGTATATCGGTACACCCATGAGGAAGTTTATATTGGGATCGGTACACGGGTATCGTATCGGTATGAGTTTTATCTACTAGAATCCTCTAATTTTGAAATATGCAACGAGGATCGATACTCGAATAATCGTACTGATACGAGTATGCCACGTTGACTCGTACCGATATGGTTCAAGCCTGTATATGTACGGGGTTAGTTAATTCTGGTATTTTCATGCTATTTTCTGGATTCTTTACAAATTGGTCACTATTTTTGTAATGCTAAATTAATGATGGTATTGTGATCCAATTTTGATGCAAATTCACATAGAGGCATGTAATGAACCTCATTGAAGGTTGGTAACATAAATTTGTAATTTGGTCTTTTAGTTAATAGAATTTACATTTCGGTCCCTAAAGTGTTAAGTCTTGCAAATTGAACGCTTGTTTAGTTTTCCGCTGATGTACATCATACCTTAGGGTTAATTAAGCATCTAAGCAAGATAAAAAGATAAAAAATGGACCAGTTTAGGTTATTAGTTCGGGTTTACTTCGACAAACCTAATGTGACATCCTTGATTCGGTCTTGACAGCTAGGCCGGGTCAAAGGGGTTACATATCATGCATTGCATTTATATATATGTGTTCTCATGCATTGAGGACAATGTATATATTTGGTTTGGGGGTGTGTGTTTCCTCGCATTTATTGCCATGACATTCATTCATTTTTATGTTTCTGTCTGCATACTATTATTGCCATGTAGATTAGGTAGAACTATGCATACCAAACAATTAAAATTTTTTTGACAGGGCTTGTTTGTGAACTGATAATTTTTCCAACACATTGCTAGCATTGTTAGAATTTGCACTAGTATGCTCTGTCCAATGATGAAATTAGAATCCCTAGTTTAGCATGAGCTGATAGATTTAGTAATGCAAGGTTGCTTAGCAATTGATATCTAGCTTAGGGAAATTTAGTTTCACTTAAACACATAGTATGCATCTAGTTCCCAAGACAAACTTAAGATGCTTAAAATTGAACTCGGAATGAAAAAAGACAAAAAATATATGCCAAGGTAAATATAAAAAATAAGGCAATAATGTTTTGCAGAGGCTAAAATTTTTTAGAACACTCTTCCACCTTAGAGACAATTGAGGCTTCATGTTTTGCTCTCTTTTAGTTCTCATGCCAACAAAACTTTAGGGTATGAGTATAATGAGTTAGCTTGGTGACATAGTATGGATTAACATGGGGGTTTGTGCTATGCTTCCTCTTACTTCTTACACCAAACATCGTCATGACGTGAACCCAAATTTAATGCCAAAAAAACGAAACCCTTGGTGAATAAAAATGTGTTTTCTGAGTTTGGATAATAAGGCTTCACTAAGGGAGTTAAAGGATCCTTGATGCAAACCACATGCACTTCATGTACACTTCATTAGAGTTATTTTGTTGCACTTGAATTTGCTGCTCTGTTGGCATTACTGTTTTGAGATATCTGAGGACAGAACTATGGCCAGTTTTTGCTTGCTAGCTTGTGTTGTTAATCAAGAAAACTTTGCCGAGGTACTTTATTTTTCTTTACTTTATTTTACTATTTTATAGATGCATTACTTAAGGACAAGCAAAGATCTATTTTCATGTATATTTTGACATGCTATTGCTTGACGTTGGGTACATATTTGTTCATTTAGCCAGTAGATTCATACATATGCATCTAGGAGTTAAGGAACGTATAGTTTACATTGCCATAATGAAGTGGTATCTTCTTGTTGTGGTAGTGAGGTCAGAGCAGGTTTGGCAGAGCAGATCAGGAGCAGGTTAGAAGCAGGAGGAGCAGAAGAGAAATGTTGAGTGCCATTGGCAAAAGCATGAAGGAAGAATACCAAGCTCGGTTGGCAAAAGAAGGACGACCGATGCCTAGTCAGTTAGCCATTAGTTAGAGCAGGTCATCCCTAATTCAAAAAAAGGATAATGAGCTTATAATGGTGCATAACAAACTTTCAAAAATCAAACCCTTGCTAGGGTTTCCACGAGCTCCTATATAAGGAAGCCATTTGATTGAGCCAAGAGAGGTTGTGCCGTGAAGAGAAAGTAAGGGTAGAGGACAAACCATGGTTTGACTAGGTCAGGACCGAGAGCTCTGGATCCATTGAAGGGCTGCATCGATGGATCTTCTTCTTTAGTCCATTTCTCTTAATTTTATTTATGATTTGATGGTGATGTTAAAAAACAATATTGTTTTGATGATTTCCCTAGCTGTGAACTAATCTTTTAAAGTTGGCTAGGGGTGTTTTGCGATGAACGCTTAGCTTTTGAGTTTTTAATAATTAAATGCCTTGACATTATTGTCTATTTTGCTTGTGCTTACATTTATCAGATTTTATGTTATACGACAGTTCGCATTGAATGCTCATTATCCCTTAATATCTTAACATACATAGGAGATAAGGATTAATTGCCAAATACTAAGGAGAGAAACTTCGACAGAAGATGTTCAAATAGATGAGCTTACTTCGAAAGTGAATTTACCCCCTTAGGAGTAAAGATTAAAACTTTGCCAAGTTAATTATTTGAAACATCACAATAGACATATAGGTGTTAAACGTAATTAACTTAGAGTATTGTTATCAACAGAGGTAATGCTAATTTAAAATCTGCTCGACAATAAAATCAAGGTTGAACATTATTAATTGTTGTCTTTGCTAGCGTGAAACCCAAGCATCCCTTGCCAAAGCCAATCCATCATCTTGATATAGTTGTTTGCCAATATGCTTTAATTCATACTTTGTTTTTCTTTAGTTATTTTTCTTAATTAAAATTTGATCTCAAATTACCAACTCAATTGTTCCAATTCACAAGTAACTATTGTGGCATTTAATTCCTGGACAATCCCTGTAGATACGATACTTAGCTTACTGCTGTATTACTTGCTGACCGTGTATACTTGCACGCAAAAAGACCTAAACTTGGCATTATTTACTGGCATATTTACATTATTTCATCAATGGTTTACCAAGTGTTAGTCAATCGACATATATATTTCTACTCTACCATAATTCGTGATTATCATAAAATAAGCATGCAAGATCAATATAGAATAGAGAGCATAGATAAGGTTTTACTATCTATGAGTTATCATCTAGCCTACACCAACTAGAGTTCTTAGATCACCTATCTCAAGGCATCATTAAGTTAACAACAAGTCATACATGCTTCCACAAAGCTTTGTCATACTCGAGGTCACATAGCCTATCGAGATACTCAAGCTCACAGAGCCCATCGAGTTAATACATGTCGTACCCTGATCACTCAGTCATCGTGTGCATAAGCTATCATCTATAGAAACCACACAACATACATAAGTACATTCATACATCATCTACATAATGGCCAACGAAGACTTACTTTACCCGTGCTCACTCAGCCGTCTAGTTATATGTGTTCACAAAGTCATTGGAGTTAAAAAGACTATATTCGGATCACCATAGCCCGAATACGTCCTAGACATACTTGGATCACATTACTCACAAGTATCTTTACATGAGGCCACTCAGCCTCTCAGGTTACTCGAGTTTAGTTAGCCAATCGAGTTTATCACCTTATCCAGATCACCATAGCCACAGATATGTTTTTAACCACACCCAAATCACTCAGCCCGAAGTACACATCCCCTTAGGAGTACCGTAGTACTGACTCTAGGATATCTGGATTCCTTTACCAAAATCATAAGATAACATATGATCCCCGAGCATTCATACACCTCACCAAGCGGTAAATGGCACCAAGCCATGCCATCACAATTGTTGTAACATCCCCAACCCGAATATTACAAATTGGGCCTCAAGCCCAAACCCAATACCATAAAATTCCACAACTAGATTTAGCCCAACACATTCATTTCATAAATCCATTAAGTTTGAATGTCCAAGTTGATAAAAGAATAAAAGCATTTCATAGGATCTCCATTAAAAGCATTCGACTCACAATTTAAAATACCAAAATTAGAGTTACAATACAACACAGAGGTTCCTACGAATACATAGCCCAACTATCTAAGTATTGTACTAGGACACAAGTCGATGCTGAGATCCTACTTGATAGTGCTCAAACAATGTACGTCAACCTACTAACTCCGAACGCTGAGCTAACGAAGCCCAGTGGATACACTTCCACTCAACCATACATCATGCAAATCATAAATATGAGCACGTAGCTAAGAATGATATCATGGTACAAAGGAATAATATTGGAGCTACCTCTAGCCGCCTAAACACATATCAAGCAAAAACACTATTAATCATCCACACATCACAACAATACACCATACCAGCAAACCTGGAGTGAGGCCTGGTGCCATACAGCTTCAGGAACGTACACTCTTGGGTGAGGCCCAGAGCCACACAGCTTCGGGAACGTACACCCATACTCGTAATCCCTCATCGAGCATCTTCAAATGAGACCCGGTGCCACACAGCTTTGGGAACGCACATTCGGAAAATTTTACCATAGTGTTGCAATACTTCCATTGGGAATCTGGATCCCAACAAACACGATATTCAACCATACAGTGCCCTTACGAGGCACACAACAATTATTTAATCAACCAAGGATCTTTATTTAGCATTACAAACAAGCCACCAAGATTTCTATTAAGTTATTACTCATTGGTCACACATATAAAGTTGAATTCTTGATTTCATAGTTTTACTATTCATTATACCACATTAGAGGCCTATTGGGCCTTAGTCCTTGAATTATAGACCCTCCGAAATCAAAACGTAAACTTTGGGCATATTGCTCAGTGAGTACCGATACCTACCTAGGAGTATCGATACGCTCCAGTGGGTACCGATACCCACTTACGCGTATTGATACTCGATTTTCTTACTTGAGGCATTTAACCAAAACCATATATCGATACACAGGGAAGTGTATCGATACGCTCACAAATGTACCGACACCAATTTTTGCCACTAGAATTTGATGGAACATGGGGTATCAATACCCTCATTAGGCGTATCGATACCCTCCTTATGCGTATCGATACGCCTTTACAAAAATGCATGATTTCATTAGTTTTAACACGGGGTACCGATGCGTGTTCAACCCGTATCGATACTCATTCAAGAATTCATTTTCTAAGTTTCAAGAATCATTCCTCAAGCCCTCAAAACCCTTGGCCAAGACCCTAAATCGATCCTACAACTTATGGGGGGTAGTATTAGCGAGTTCCTACCATTTTTAAGCCGAATTAACATCACATTTAAGATTTTCCATTAAAGGGGTTTCAAACTCTTAAACAACCCAAAACATCAAACCAAGCAACAAGCAATCACATTGACGATTTACAGGATTTCAAAGGAGCTAGTAGTGTACTAACCTTGATTCTAAGCTGGAAAAGAAGCCTCTAGACAACACCTCAAGCCTTCCCTTCCATTGAGCCTTAGAAGCTTCTCTAACCTTCTCTACACAAGAGAGTTGTAAAACGAGTTACAACTTGTAGGTGATAAGGAGTCTAACAAAACTTACTCTTAGGGCTAGAAAAATGAGATTAAAGCCACTCTTAAACCCAACTCTCTTGAAACCCCCACAATCCCCAAAATACCTTCCTCTATCATTCCTAACACTCCTTACCTTGGTAGATAGATCCTAGCAAGCTAGTTAAACCTCCCTTAATGAAGATTCTCAGATTCACACTCAATGGAGATAAAGATTCAACTTTTCTTTGTGGGTGAGGGTTTGGGAGATGAGAGTGGTGAAGGATGAAGACAACAGGACAATGGTGATCTCACCATTCTAACTTTCTGTAGAAAATTAAACACCTTCCTTTCACCCTCTTCCAAAAGTGCAAGTTACCACAATACCCTTCATTCAACGCCCACAACAATTCCACCAACCCAAGGCCCAACTCTAACAACTATACACAAGCACAACAAGGCTTTTAAAGTCCAAGCTCGAGACCCAAAAGCAAAGCCCCCGCTTTGGTTGAAACCGACCCTTAGATTTTAAAACTCAGGTTATTACAACTCTCTTCTCCTTAAAGAAAATTTCATCCTTGAAATTTACCTTTTCGAAACAAATGCGGATAGAGTAACTTCATATCCTTCTTGACTTCCCACGTAGCCTCCTCGATTTTGTAGTTCCTCCACAACTTCTTAACTAGGGGTATATACTTATTCCCTAACTCTTTGACTCCTTTGTTTAAAACTCTTATCGATTCTTCGTCGTAGGTCAAGTCGGTGTTGATCTCAATCTCCTCAAGAGCTATAATATAGGAAGGATCTGAATGGTAACATCTCAATATAGACACATAAAACTCATTGTGGATGTGTGCCATTTTCAGAGGTAATGCTAAACGGTAAACCTTGGGTCCAACCTTCTCAAGAATATAATAAGGTCCGATAAACCTCAGGCTTAACTTTCCCTTCTACCTAAAGCGGATTACTCTCTCCCACGGTGACACATTGAGGAAGAATTTGTCACCAACATCATACTCGATATGTTTACACTTACGGTCCACATAAGCTTTCTGACGATCAAAGGCCGCTTGCAATCTTTCATTGATTATCTAAACTTTCCCTTCGGTTTGTCTAATCAAATTCGACCCCATAATCCTTCTCTTATTAAGTTCGGTCCAACATAAGGGTGTTCTACACTTAAGCCCATATAAGATCACAAAAGGAGCCATCTTGATGCTTGATTGGAAATTATTGTTGTAAGCAAACTCAACAAGTAGTAGCTGCTCTTCCCAACTTTTCTTGAAGTCAATACTACAACACTGAAGCATATCCTCTAAAATCTGGATAACTCACTCAGTCTGACCATCGGTCTGAGGGTGAAAAGTTGTGCTGAAATACAACTTGGTATGCAAAGCCTCATGTATCCACTTCCACAACCATACCGTGAAACGCAGATCTCTATCCAATATAGTCGATGAGGGTACTCCGTTCAACCTTACTATCTCTTGGATCTATAATTGCACTAACCTCTCAAGCGTAAAATACATACGCACATATAAAAAATGAGTAGACTTGGTCAAACGATCCACTATCACCTATATGGCATCGTGCCTCTTTTGTGTCAAAGGCAACCCCATCACAAAGTCCATGATCACCCTATCCCACTTCCATTGTAGAATCTAAATAGACTGAAGCAAGCTGTTGCGCGTAATAAGTGCTCCGCAATTGTACAAGTGTACATGTCACAAGTTATAGTATAAAAGATATCGTCTCCACAGGGATTGGTGCCAGTTCAAGAATCTAATCTCTTGCACTGTAAAAAGTAAAAACACAAGTAGAAGATTGTAGGAGTTTTAACTAACAACTAAACTTGTGGCGAGATCGTGGTGTTGAGAATGCCACGTGGGAGAGTAAGTCAGACATGAAAGAATAGTTTTCGCATATTTTTCCATCAGGTAAATTTCAAGGATGAAATTTCTTAACTGGGGGAGAGTTGTAATGCCCCAGTTTTGGTCTTATATGTTTTCAAGGTCAATTAGACGGTCTGGTAGATCGATTAGAGTATTCGAGTCGGTTTCAAGATTAATTTGAAATAAATATTTTTGAGTGAGATAAAAATGTGGAAATATCCTAAAATCATTATTTAATATGTATATGATTTTGGTAAAATCAATTTTGTAAAAAGGAGTTTTGAAATTTAACATTTTGGCTAGTGACCAAAATGTAAAGATTGAAAAACTATTTTAGTGACTATTTTGTAAAAGGGTTAAAACTTAGAATCTTTACGGAGCTATCTGGCCAAAGTCTAATATCAAACTTTTCTCTTTAAATGGTTATTTTTAAAAGGTTTTAAAGGGGTATAAATAGGTTTGGAGAATTAATTTTATAATTAATTTCTAAAAGCAAACTTTACGTAACTAACTTTTCTCTAAAAGATTTTCTCTCAAATTCTCTCCAGCAAAATACTCTTTTCTTCTTTAAAATCCTAAGGTAACTTCTTGATTTCTTCAATCTTTTCATTTCAAATGAGTTTCCTACGATTTCCTATCAAAACCTTATTGTTTTAATCTTGTTTTCTCATGTAAATCAATCCAATTAAGGGAAAAGTCAGCATTGGAGGTGAGCTTCGTTCTTCTCCTCTAATGAATGGTTCTTTACTGAAATTTCCAAGTTGTTGATCCTTTATAAATGTTTTCTAATGAGTTTTAATGATTTAATTATGGAAAATTGGTTAAATCAAGGTTTAATTGATGAGATTGATGGATTTTCGTATTGGATCTGTTTTGATACGTTCTTGATTAGATTAGAACATGATTTTGTTGTTTTATAATGTTAATAAGTTGGTTTTAACATTGGAATCCCGAAACTAGGTAAATCTCTAATTTTTTAGGTTGTTAGTTATGAGTTTTTGAGGAGTTGTGGATGTTTAATGAATGCTGGAGGTATAAGGATGATGTAAATGCGTTTTTAGATGTTAATTGATGATAATTGTTGGATTAAACCCTTAGGTTTTGGCTGGGTTTAGTTTGGAAGGTATTTGATGTTGTTTTTGGTTGTTGTAGAGGGAAATTGGTTAGGATTTGATGAGGAATTGTGTGAATTATTGTTGATGGACTGTTGAATGCATTTTGATGCATTGGATCCTCTGTTTTTGTGTGATTAAAGTATGGGAGGTTGATCATCAAGCTTGAGGTGAGTTTTCGAATGCCTTGGAGGCTTGGATTCGTACTGGCGATCAAAGTTTTGCGTAGTCGGTGAGTGAGAACGTGGTTTATAGCTTTTGAAAGTTGTGTTTGGGAGTTTAGATTAAGCTTGAAACGCTGGTCTAAGATCAGAAGTAAGTAAAGGATGATTTCTCTCTCGTTCTTGGTTTGGCAATTGATTTTGATGCACTTGTTTTGACTATTTGATTTCTCGCTGTTATATGCATGATTTGAACATGGTTTAATGCTGGAAAATGGTTATATAATGATAATGATGCATTTGAAAGTAATGCGTGTTTTGATAAGGTTTTTGAACATTGGTTAATGCATGGTTGAATGCATTGGATAAATGGTTTTGATTGATGCATATAAAAACATTGAGTTAATGTTAATGAAATGAATTATATTGACAAGTGATGTGGTTTAAAATGTTATCGGATATAGTTGGCCGGCCATAAGATTGATAGTGCACTATAAAGAGTCACCTTGGATGTTGAGGGGTTTATGTGTACCGAAAACTCCATCCAAGTACCCTAACGGTTGAAGGGTTACATGGTACCGAAAACTCTCGTTAGTGGATTATGCATCTAACTGATGATTGGGGTTGTAATGGTACCCGGTAGCGTTTGTACCTTGAATTTCGGTTGAGATTGCATGAAGTGTTGAGGGGACACTTGTTAAATCCGTGTATCTGATGTAATATTTTATAAAGTGTAACTTGGTTGATGATCACTTGTAAGCCAATATAATTGATGATGTACCATGTTGATGGATTGTGTTGTATAATGTTGGTTATACATGTTTTACTCTTTAAGTCTTATATTTGGTAGTTACGCATGGGAAAGCTTAAATTGTGTGTAGCAAATGGGATTTTGCTGTTAATCCATGATACATGTTGCATATGGTTTAATATACATGTTTTGGAAATGTTAAGTGCATGTTTTGTAAGGTATGATGATGTTGATGGTGTTTTGAAAGATGTTTTAAAAGTGGTTTTCAAAGTGGATTGTTAAATGGTTTTAAATGAATTGATGGTGGTTTGTTTTAGAGCACTCCTCACTAAGCCTAGTGTGCTTACGCTCTCTTTTTCCATCAATGGAGAGAATTAAAGGGTTGGAGGCAGTGAGTAAGCAAGGAAGAATTCAAGGACTTGACCTTTGAAAGTATGGTTTCGATTTAAACCCGTAGTAATAAAGGCAATGTGGTTAATTATCATTTAAGAGGGTTGTTTTGTTAAACTCCCTATTTGTGCAAGTGTTAAATATTGCTTTGGATTTGTTTAAGGCTTAAAATGTTTGATGTGTGCTTGGATTTATGTTTCGGATGTTGAGTAGGAAGCATGCATATAGATATTGTGGATATTTGAATTATGCTTGTTTGATTAGTTTTAAGCACTTGAATGATTGCGTAAAGTATGCCTTTGATGTTTAATGATGTTTGGGTAATGTTTGGTAATGTTTAGAGTGAGCCAAAGTGTCATATATTGGACCTAGAGGTCATTATGGGCCTTTGCGTACCAGTACGAGCCCTTGGTTTTGATATGTGGGGTCTGGGAAGGCTTAGAGATGCAGAAATTTACAAAAGGTGCCGGTACGCCCAGCCACCGTACCGGTATGCCTAAAGGAAAATACACACTGGTTTCAGTACAATGGCTCTCGTACCGATACGCTCTTTAGCTACTGGAATATGGTTTTCGAAAATAATCCTTAAGGGATAGGTACGGCGGTGAACCGTATCAGTACGGGTTTGATCGACACACTGTATCGATACGGGGTTTTTGATATCAGTACGCAAAGCCGCTATGTTATTTAAACCATATCGATACGGCTCTTTCCGTATTGGTACGCAATATATCTTTTTAGGTTTATGTCTATTGAAGTTTGAAACTATGCATTTTGGTCCCTAAATGTTACGTATGCAATTAAATGAGTTCGGATAATTTTTTTAAGTTGGAATTTGACATGTGAGCATGAAATTGGATTAATGAAGGATTTGTAACTTGGATTTTAATTAATTCCCTAAAATTTGTGAAAATTACATTTTGGTCCCCGAAGTGCATGTTTAAGCAATTGAACCCTGTTTTGGAATCTGATCACAATGTTAACGTATCTGCTGATGCATGCTCACCTTAGGATATAAATCAATGCATTTAGACAAGATAAAAAGTGAAAAACAGACCCAATTTAGTTTATTAGTTCGGGTTTGCTTCGACAAACCTAATATTGCTTTTTAGCTCAGTTTTGGCTAGACCGGTTAAGGGGGTTATATAATGATAATGATACATTTGGAAGTAATGCATGTTTTGATAATGTTTTTGAACATTGGTTAATGCATGGTTGAATGCATTGGATAAATGGTTTTGATTTATGCATATAAAAACAGTGAGGCCCGGTTGTTTTGTTAAATTCACTGTTTGTGCAAGTGTTAAATGTTGTTTTGGATTTGTTTAAGGGTTAAAATGTCTGATGTGTGCTTGGATTTATGTTTCAGATGTTGAGTAGGAAGCATGCTTATAGATATTGTGGATATTTGAATTATGCTTGTTTGATTTATTTTAAATGCTTGAATGATTGTGTAAAGTATGCCTTTGATGTTTTAATGATGTTTGGGCGAGGTTTGGTAATGTTTAGAGTGAGCCAAAGTGTCATATGTTGTACCTAGAGGTCATTATGGGCCTTCGCATACCGGTACGAGCCCTTGGTTTCGGTACGTGGTGTCTGGGAAGGCTCGGAGCAGCGAAAATTTACAAAGAGTACTGGTACACCTAGCTACCGTATCAATACACTTAGAGGAAAATATAATTTGTTTTTGGTACACAGGCTCCTGTACCGGTACGCTCTTTAGCAACTGGAATCTGATTTTCAAAAATAATCCTTAAGGGATCGGTACGGAGTAGAACCGTATCGGTACGAGGTTTGATCGATACACCGTATCGATACGAGGTTTTTTGTATTGGTACACAAAGTCGTTATGTTACTTAAACCATATCGATATGGCTCTTTCTGCATCGGTACGCAGTATATCTTTTTAGGTTTCTGTCTACTGAAGTTTGAAACTGTGCATTTTGGTCCCTAAATGTTACATATGCAATTAAATGAGTTCGGATAATTGTTTTAAGCTGGAATTTGACATGTGAGCATGAAATTGGATTAATGAAGGATTGGTAACTTGGATTTTAATTAAGTCCCTGTAATTTGTGAAAATTACATTTTGGTCCCCAAAGTACATGTTTGAACAATTAAACCCCATTTTGGAATCTGATCACAATCTTAACGTATCCGCTGATACATGTTCACCTTAGGATATAAATCGATGCATTTAGAAAAGATAAAGAGGAAAAAATGGACCCAATTTAGGTTATTAGTTCAGGTTTGCTTTGGCAAACCTAATGTGGCTCTTTTAGCTCAGTTTTGACTGGATCGGGTTAAAGGGATTACAATTGGTGCTATCTCTAGCCGCCTAAACACATATCAAGCAAAAAATGTCTTAATCATCCATACATCACTAGGGTACACCTTATCAACAAACCTGGAGTGAGCCCGGTGCCACAAAGCTTCGAGAATGTACACTCTTGGGTGACGCCTAATGTCACACAACTTCGGTAACGTGCACCTATGCTTGGAATCTCTCATTGAGCATCTACGAATGAGACCGAGTGCCACACAGTTTTGGGAACGTATATTCAGAACATTTTACCATAGTGTTGCAACACTTCTATTAGGTATCCGGGTCCCACCAAACAAGATATTCAACCATATAGTGCCCTTACATGGCACACGACAGTTATTCAATCCACCAAGGATCTTTTTTGAGCATTAGAAACAAGCCACCACTAAGGTTTTTATTAAGTTATTACTCATTGGTAACACATATAAGGTTAAATTCTCGGTTTCTCAGTTTTACTTTTCATTATACCACATTAGAGGCCTATTGGGCCTTATTCCTCGAATTATAGACCCTCGAACTCAAAACGTAAATTTTGGGCAAATTGCCTAGTGAGTATCGATGCCCACCTAAGAGTACCGACACGCTCCAGTGGGTATTGATACCCACTTACGCATATCGATACTCTATTTACTCACTGGAAGGATTTAACCAAAACCTCGTATTAATACGCAAGGAAGTGTACCGATACCCTAGGTGTACCAATATGCTCACAAGTGTACAAAATTCATTTTTTGGGTTTCGAGAATCATTCCCCAAGACCCTATAACCCAAGGTCAAGACCCCAAATTGATCCTACAACTTATGGGAGGTAGTATTAGTGGGTTCCTACCATTTTAAGTCAGATTAACATCACATTTAAGATTTTCCATTAAAGGGGTTTTAAACTCTTAAACAACCCAAAACATCAAACCAAGCAACAAGCAATCACATTGATGATTTACAGGATTTCAAAGGAGTTAGTAGTGTACTAACCTTGATTCTAAGCTGGAAAAGAAGACTTTAGACAACACATCAAGCCTTCTTCTTCTCTTGAACCTTAGAAGCTTCTCCAACCTCTTTCTCTACACAAGAGAGTTGTAAAACGAGTTACAACTTGTAGGTGATAAGGAGTCTAACAAAACTTACTCATAGGGTTAGAAAAACGAGATTAAAGCCACTCTTAAACCCAACTCTCTTAAACCCCCTCCCACAATCCCCAAAATACCTTCCTCCACCGTTCCTAACACTCCTTACCTTGGTAGATAGATCCTAGCAAGCTGGTTAAACTTCCCTTAATGAAGATTCCGAGATTCACACTCAAAGGTGATAAAGATTCAACTTTTGGGAGAAGAGAGTGGTGAAGGATGAAGACAAGGGGACAATGGTGATCTCACCATTCTAACTTTCTGTAGAAAATTAAACACCCTCATTTCCCCCTCTTCCAAAAGTGCAAGTTACCACACCCTTAATTCAACACCCACAACCCATCCACCAACCCAAGGCCCAACTCTAACAACTATACACAATCCCAACAAGGCTCCCAAGGTCCAAACTGGCGACCCAAAAGCAAAGCCCACGCTTCGGGGGAAACCGACCCTCAAATTTCAAAACTTGGGTTGTTACAAATGCCCTAAGGAATGACACTAATCATCATTATTATCTCGATTCATCACATACTAAGCTATTATACGTTATTCTTATCCATGAGGGTTAAAGCTTTGTTTTTCAGTTTTACAATTCATTTTAGGCCATTAGGGGTCTATTGGATCGAACGATATAATTTTTTAGCCCTCCGGGTGAAAGTTGACATTTTTGGGCAGATTGCCAGTGGGTATTGATACCCACCGCTTGGTATCGATACCCCTCTTAGTATCGATACCCCCTATTGGTATCGATACCTCCCCTCTTGGTATCGATACCATTTTTCGCTACTGGAATTTTAATGGGACAGGGGGTATCTATAGTGGCTTCTCGAGTACCGATACCGAAGCCCAGAAATGGCTTCCAAGGCTTAGAAAATCACTTCCCAATCCCTAAAATGAACCTTTAACCCTTAAACTCAATCTTACATCTTATGGGAGTTGATTATGGTGGTTTGCTACTCTTTTTACGCATTATTAACGTTTAATCCGAGATTTACCATTAACAATGCTTTAAGCTACCTTAAGCCAACACTAGCAATCATACACCATAAAAATGAAGCAAAGCAATCACTTTATGAACTTCAAGAATAATAGGAGTCGGAGATGTACTGACATTTAGCAAAGATTCCCGGATTTAGGCTCCCAAGCAAAACCCCTCAACTTCCTCTCTTGACCCAAGCTTGAGGGAAGCCCTCAAAACACCTTCTCTTGTCATATCAACATGAAAATGAGTCAATGCTTGAATTAGCAACCATGGGGAGATTTAACTACGAATTTGTAACAAAAGAAATGGGTTAAATCTCTTAAAACCCCGATTTCTTTAAAAATCAATTATTAGAAAAACTCACCCCTCTACAAGATAATACTCTTTTCTTAAAGCTCGTGAGATGGGGAACAACACACTTAAAATTTGAGTCTTGAATAAAATAAATGATTAAGAAAGCTTGGGTCTTTGTTGTTGAAACAAGGCTTGAAAGAACAAAGAAAGAAATGAGCGTGTGGGAGAAGGAAGATGAAGAAAAAATGGGTGATCTCACCTTATCCATCTTTTTCACGTGAAAGCCAACGGAAATAAATGGGTGTTCAGCCTTTTATTTGAAAAAGGGTAAAATTGCAACTTAAAACATCATAGTTTCTCCCCTATTCGCAAATTGGTCACCACTCAAGCCTATGTAGCTCAATTCTCACCTAATAGGGCCTAAACTTGGCCCAAGGGATCCGATTCTCCAAACAAACACGAGGGTCCATAACACAGGTCAACGCTCAAACGTTGACTCAAAAATTCAAGTCATTACATTGACTATCAGTTGTTCAGGGAGAAAGTTCAAAATGGGCTAGTCACACTCCTTCCGGTTTCAACTCATAATCAACTTGTTGATTGCTTCACCAAGGCTCTTCAACCTTCATTTTTGGGGTCCATATCCAAGTTGGGCATTCAAAATTTGTGTGCTCCAACTTGAGGGGCTAATAGAATATAATTTGTTGGTTTAAAGCTGTATTTTCACTTTATTATATTATTAGGATAATTAGTTTGTTAGATAGAAGTTATACGGTTAGAGTTTCTTTTCTTTATTTTCTTTTCCTTTCTTTATCTGTATAAATAAACCTTTACCTTGTATATCGAAATATAATGAAAAAAAATCTCCAGTTTTTCTTCCTTCTCAAAACTATTACAAAGCTTAAACTTTGACTTCATTTATATACAAAGAAAATCGAAATCATTTTGATTGTTTTACAAACTAGCTATGATTTTGTGATGATTTTTTTAGGATTAACAATGTTATTTTTTTAGGGACAAAAGGTAAAACAAGATGAAAACGTATCCTTGTCATTTGGTGAACACTATCCATGGCAGACACTATCAATTTACTCCTACAAATCAAGGTAAATTGAATTCATAGCACAAAATGGTACAAGTTTCATCCACCTTCAATGAACTAAAGCTACTTCTAAGGCAAATTGGTCCCCAAGGAACTATTTTTGTCCGATGAAACTTGTTATATCATTTTCTTTGACATCATGCAACACAAAACAAGCAAAACTACATCATCAAAAGGTAGCGTCTACACATTCATCTCGTGTAAAAATGACGAATTCAATATCTTATTTCGAGCCAATCCAATGATCGATTCACTGTGTGTCGAAACCAGAATGGTAGAAACCAGAACGAAAGTTGAGCAAGGAAATGTTATTGACAGTTGAAGGCCTGAAGTCCAAAGGATTATTCCATTGCACAGTTCGTCCATCGATCCATTTCATGTTTACATTCTCAACATCCAAACCATCGATATGTTCCATGATAATTCCAGCTATGCTGTGATTCACAAGTCCCTGACATCCAGGCCTGTAGTCGACCAACCCGCCTTTGTATTTTGTCCATCGTCTGTAAGTTAGATTCATGTTTATGAATCTCAAATTCCTTAGCAATGCACCTTTTGAACCTGATAAGAAGATACCATTTTCAGAATTTACAGTGATGTTTATGAAGTTCAAGTTCGAGATTGAACCCTCTTTTGAATTCGAGTGTCGCGGGCAGGTCGTGACATAAATAGGCTCGGCCCTCCCCCACCATGACGGATGGTAATATCTTGTGCTGATGTTTATGTTTGAGAAAGTAACATCGTTTACATTTCCTGCACAAGATAAAAGAAAACCAGATAACATCGACGACCAAAGAAAAAGAAAAGAAAGAAGAAAAACACAAAACCCAGATAGCATTACCTCCATCGCGTATCTGAAATCCAAGCCCTCTATGAGAATCTACAATGGTTATGTTGTCAAAGACCAAATTCTTGAACTCAAACCAGCTAGCACTTCCAAGTTTAATCGCAGAAGACTTTGTTCGAATCCAGGAGTTTGTTGCGGTTAAGTTATAGAGAGGGCCAGTGTATGTCTTGGGGCATATAGCATCATCTCCTGTATCAATGTGGCATCTCGTAATCACAGTATTATTTGAATCCTCAATGTCTATCCCATCATTGTTGGGTGTATTGAAATCTCCATAGATTGAAACATCATGAATCGATGTGTTTTGACATCGAATAATATGCAAGCTGCATTTATCCAAAGTGTTCATCACAATACATGAAGAATAGCAATAGCAATTTTCAGGTTTCTTATTTGTTTCTTTTGGAAGGGAAGGCCATCCTATACTTGAAATCAACATTAGTTACCAGATCCAGCGTTCCCCTACATCTTTTTCTTCCCAGATTGGGGTCCGTTTACTAGTTTTGAAAACAATACTAGATCACATAATCAAATGAAATATTAGATTATCAATCTTCTTTAAAAATTCACACTTCCATCCCGTATCCGAATATATGTACAAAGGAAATACTTGAAAATAAAAATTCCAATTACCATAACACTAACAGAATACTGGAATAGTGCAATGACAGTCTATCAGGTGAAGGTAACATTCCAAACTATACTATTTAAAAACCAGAAAGTTAAGTAAAAGGCAAGCAAATTTAGAAAGAGAGAAGAGAGACTGACCACCAATACGCTGGCTGCGTGAAGGTAACATTCCAAACTCTAACATTGGTAGAGTCAAGAAAACCCACCAACCTCGGCCGGCATTCGTCGCCGGAGCAAGCCCCCGTCTGGTTCCAGCTCACCATCACGTTTTTCCTTTGATCGAACTTCACCACGAACTCCGACCCCTGCCCATCCACCACCCCTCCCCCCGTTATCCCTACATCGCTTGCGTTTTCAGTTAATATCACATACCATTTATGGGATTCTTTCGGGTAGTCTTCCAATTTGGTTCCGCCCAAGATGATGCTGCCTTTGGGGATGTCTAAAATCACGTTGGATTTGAGGTAGATTGTGGCTGTTAGATAGGTGCCTGTCGGGAAGGTTACGTAGCAAGGCTTAGTGTTGCAGCTGTCGATGGCCGATTGGATAGCAGATGTGTCGTAGTGCTTGCCGTCTCCGGTGGCTCCGAAGTCCCTGACGGAGATGGTGGGAGTATGAGATCGGGTGGTGGTGGGGAGGAGGAATAGGAGAGTGATCACCGTTAGATGGGGGATTGGAGCTGCGGCAGCACCCATTTCTTTGGGATTCGGACAACTGATGGAGAAAGTAGTGGGAAAGAACTTTAATACGATACAAGTACTTTCAACCTTATCAACAAAAGATTATTAAACATGAATAGGGTAAATTAACCTTTAATGTCATTAAACTATTGATTTCATTCTATTATTAAACTACTATAAATTTTGTCAATTAGACGACTGAATTATTACAATTAGGGATGACATATGGGTATAGTTTCACGGATTTTGCATTGCACCCGTCCCAGTTGGGGTGAAGATGGGTATGAATTTGATGGGTAGTGGGCAGGTGTGGATGTAAAAAGTCATACCCATCGTGGGTAGTGGATAGGTGATGAGTTTGAGACCTTACACGCACCGTATCTGCCCGCCCACTAACTACACACCATATGAATTTTGGACCATTTATATTTGTAGAATTCAATTATGCCTTTTATTATGATGTTTTATGTACTAAGATATTGGTTTGTTTTAAAATCTACGTTAATCCTTAAGTTTGTAGACTTTGAATAAATTAATTTAGTTTGAAAAGAAATGCTGGTTTATAATCAAGCTTGTATTCATTGTTTAAGATCGAGCTTGAATTAATTAGGTTGTAATTTTGTAATATGCATGGTTAAGTAAAATTTATATAAGTGTAAATATGCTTTAGTTAAGTTAACTATAGTTAATTAGTTAGCTGTAGTTAAGTATAATTTATACCGGTAAAAACGTGTTTTAGTTAAGTTAGCGATCGTTAGTTAGCTGTAGTTAAATTTATATTGGTGTAAATGTATTATATATATACACTTGATCAATCAACAAAGTATGTGAAGTTGTACTCTTCTTTACGAGCTGGGTGGTGGATGTCCAGTTGGGTAGTGGGTGTGAGGATGGATTTGAGAATGTACCCACGTGGGCGGGTGAGGATTTGAAAATTGTACCCGTCGTGGGTGATGGGTAGGTGGCGGATATGAAAATTTTAAATGGGTGCGGGCTTGGGGGATGGGGTATCCGCACCCGCTCCGCCCGTTTGTCATCCTTAATTACAATGATATTAATCTAGTCATATATGGGTGTAAATGAACAGAGTGTTCGACGAACTATTCGTATAATGTTCGTTCAAGCTCGATTCATTTACACCCATAAAGTCATCTACTTACATATTTTATCAATTTAATCTTAACTTAATAATTTTAATTCTCAAATATATAATAAAAAAATATTGAAACAAAAATGGTGTAACAACAAGGGCAAATGATAAGCCAAACTTGGGGAGCCTTGGCACTCTCAAATTTTGAGGAAATTTAGATTATACCCTAAAATATTTTAGAAATTTTAATTAGTCTCCTCAAATTTATTAAACTTTCTCATTAAATATTAAATATTTTTAATTAATTTCCACAAATTGTTAAAAATTTCATTAAGTCTCTCAAAATCTTAAAACGTTTAGTTAGATCCTCATTTTTTTTAAAAAAAAATTCATTAAATCCTCAAAAATTTCAAAAATTTTAATTAGACCTCCAAAAATATGATTGAGCCCCCAAACTATCGCACCTTCTTACCAAGATTTGAAACTTGGATTGTTTGGGACACTAAGCATTTGCCCAACCACAAAACCACATCCATTAATTAGATTATAATTGATAACATCTAATACATATCCTAAACTATATCTTATTGTTGAAAAATAATGAAAATAAAAGTGAGAGGGATACTCAAACCTATAATATATCAATGAGATAAAGAGCACACCGAACCAATAAGTCAAGTTTAACATTTGAGTTTTTTATAACATATATATACCTGTTAATTTAAATTTAACACTTAATTTACATCACGTTCTAATAAATTAAAACATTTTCAGTGTATGCCTAGTTAAATCAAAGAACACATGGGAAAAAATATTTTTTAGGTTAAGATAAGAAACTATTTTTCAATTAATATAAAAATAAAATATATATTTTTAAAATAATATAATAATAAATATTTTATTAAGTTAAGATCAGAATAAATATAATTTTAAAAAATTAAAATAAGAACAAAATATGTTTTTTAAAGTGAAGATAATAATAAATTATTATTTTTCAATTAAGATAAAAAAATATATTTTTAAATTAAAATAAGAATAAACCACATATTTTTAAGTTAAGATAAAATAAAATATTTATTTTTTATCTTAAAGACAAGAATTTAAACTATATATATGCTTAAAGGTTTCATTGCTTCCTAAACTATGCATTATGTACCGGGTTGTCCCTTAAAGTATTTTTTGAACGTTTTGTTTCTAAAATTTAAATTGTATTCTCAGTTACCCTAAGAATATTTATTTTTAAATTAAATAAGAATAACATACATATGTTTAAGTTAAGATAAAAATAAATAAATAAATATTTTTAAGTTAAAAACAAGAATTTAAATTATATATATAAGTTTAAAGGCTTTATTTCACCCTAAACTATGCATTTTGTACTGAGTTGCCCTTAAAATTTTTTTGGACGTTTTGCCCCTAAACTTTAAACAATAATTTCGATTACCCCAAACTGTTAACTTCGATTACCCCTAAACATTTCATTTAGCTAATAAAAAAATCAGCTGACTTAAATAAAAGTGATAAATTGTACGTTAACTATGCTAGATTTTATTTTGTTCATTTTAGTCCTTAAAAATCTATATTTAACCCAAAATTTACCCTTATTTGTTTTTAATTTTTATAATTTATTTTAATATTTTTAATATGATGATATTGTTGTTCGTTTTAATCCCTAAAAATTTATTTAACACAAAATTAACCAGTAATTCTTTATTTAATATGGTTAACAATTTACGACAATTGGGGTAATGATTTAAGTTCGTGGGTAAATATCTCAAAAAATACTTTGAGGGGCAACTCGGTATAGAGTGCATAGTTTAGAGGGCAATGAGACCTTAAAGCCATATATATGAACAAAAATCCTCTACCTCTTTCTATGCCCAACACTAAAAAAATAAATTCTAAGCCCTAACCCTAAATTCTAAACACTAAAAATACACCCTACATCCTAAACCTTAAATCTTAATCCTAAACTTAATTTTTATTTAATTTGGAGCATAAATAGGGGCACCGAAAAAGACATGATTTCTATTCATATGATGTTATCTAATAAAACTAAAGGTTAAACTTGATTCAGTCTCCTATCTAATACAAGCATGTCAGATTTGAATCCATGTCAGGCCACTATTGTTTCATTTGCTACCCTTATAAATGTAATACAAAGCAATCATTGGGAATTGGCCCGTGGGCAATTATGAAGTAATATACCCTGTTGAATCGATCAGTGGTGAATTGGATTGCAATTTGGCAATGGTTTCATTTCATTTTGTCGATCAAATTACACCCTTCATTCCAATCAGAAATGAACACAAGTCATTTGAAGACTCATGAATTTCCAACAATGATGGTTTTTCCATTGAAATGCATTAATACGATCAGCTGACCCGGTCATACATTGACAAATGGTTAGGCAGGCATTTGGCATGTAAAAAGAATTTTTTTAGTCGTCCCTTTTTAACTTGTGACAGATACCGAACTAGTAAGAGGAGTTGGCAACAGTAGTAACTCATTTTGTCCGGGCTTGACCCAATTAAAAATCCCAAATACCCAAACACACATTTACCCAATTATTACCCATAACAAATAACCCAATAACAGACCCTATAATCAGATTACCCATGCCCAAATATAATACAAGCCCAACATGCCTAATACCCAATACACAATATTTCAAATTACTAAATTAACCTTAACCCTAATATCCTAACTAAACCCTAGCTGCCTTAACCCTAACAGCAGCCGCCAATAGCTGCCGCCGTTGAGCCGAGCCGCACCGCCACTCATCCTTATCCTTGCTGCCATCGCCCAAACATGCCTCATCACCCCTAACGTGGCAGTTTCAAACTGATTCCTCTCCCCCATATATTTTCGACCACCTGCAAAAACGAGAGGAAGAAGAGAAAATTTTAGAGGTTCGGATTAATACAGAAAGAAAAAGAGAGATTTCGAAACCAAAAAATAGAGAGAAATTCGAATATATAAAAGGAGGATTTTTCGAAAATAAAAAAGCTTTCAGTTCGAATATATAAAAAAGGGATATTTTTCGGTTCTACACTAATAAACAAGGGAAAAATTTTCTTTTGTTCGAAACATATATAAAAAAGGAGAAATCGAATCAAAAAAGAAGGGCAAAAACAAAGGTAAAAACGTTTTGGTTTTTCTTATATCCACTCACCTAAGATCGTTTTTGGCAAAATCCGACTTCGGGTTTGAACTCAGGACATCGAGGAGAGCCAGAAAGGTAGCCCCTTTAGAAGCTTCGGCCACCATAAATGGTGGTGGACAATGTCAGCGGACGGCGGCCCGTGGCAGCCTGCGGTAGCGGCAACCAAGGCTGGCGGCCGGGCAGTCAGAGAAGGGAGAGAGCGTTTTAAAAGAATACTTTATTTTTAAAGAATCCGATACAAATGATTTTTCTGGTTAAAATTGGTTATTTAAGGGGTTTCCAAAACGACGCCGTTTTGGTGCCCGCCCTTAAGGCCCAAAACGACTTCGTTTTGGCCCTTGTATTCGGATACGAGACCCGACCCTAGAGGGGATCCGCGCCCTTTTAGGATGAAGGGGATAATTGTAGCCTTAGTCCCTCAACTTTCGTATCCTTCATCTTTTGCATTTTAATTTCAATTCTATTTTATTTTCGCCCCCTTTTACAGTTTTTTTTATTTCTGTTATTTACAATTTAGTCACCATTATTATCAGTATTATTATTGATATTATTATTATTATATTCATAATATTTATAGTCTAACATGTATCTGTATATATATCCTATACATTGTTTTATATTTTTACCTAGTATATTAAATATATCTTTTCATATACATATATATTTTATATTCATTCGTTCTAACTAAATTTTAAATTAAAACTTTTTATTAGGGATTCTTGTGAAAAACGTACCTCGAACGTAAGGGGTGCCGCTTTCCGTAATCTCTATTACAAAATACCATTTTTAATTCTGAACTATAATTTTCAAACTAGATTCCCTTTATTTGGGAATCTAGCGGAAATTATGCCCCGGGTGTAGAGGGTGTAAATTCCTTTCATACACAGAAGTAGTCTTTTAAAATATATTAAGGGATGATAAATTTTAAATCAAATTTGAATTTTTAATTTCCATCATTTAGACAATACGTAATCGACCAGGTACCAATTTTGGGCGTTGTGGGGGTGCTCACCCTTTCCCACACGTAATTGACTCCCGAACCTGTTTTTCAGGTTTCGTAGACCAAAACTCGTTGTTTTAATAAAATGGCGCAAAAACAGGTTTTATTAAAATAATCAGGTTTTTAGGTGATCCAATCTCACCTAAATTAAAAAGATTGGTGGCGACTCTATCCCAAATGTTTTTTGTAAGAACGCATCAAGCACCACCGTAGGACGGGGCCGTTGTTACAACTTGGCGACTCCGCTGTGGAATATCTTTTTTTAGAGTCGAGCCACCAGTCGATTACTTTTTGTCTTAATTGAGTGGAAACTATAAATTTGATTTAATTTATTTTGTGATCCCCCTTTTCTCAAATTTTTAAAATCTATTTTCTTGGGTTTTCATATCACGAGCTCTGCACCCGAGCTTCGTCCCTTTTAAGTGGGAGTGAGAAGCTACGCCTTCGTGAGGTATCGCCTCCGTCCAGGATAGTGGATCACTTCCGGGATACATCTGTACCTTTGTCTTCGTGAGATCTTCATCTCTGCATAGACCTAGGGAAATGTATCCTCCTGAATTGATGTCCTAGAGACAGTTCGGGTACCCTCACTTTAGAACCTAAACCACATGTAGTGAACCATAGCAGCCTACCTTTTCTAGAGCTACACCGAGCCTCTACCCATTTAGAGAGTCACCCTATAAGTGCATAATAGAGATAGATGTTTTTTTATTTCTTTCAATTATGCTCTTTAATTTCAGCGTTATTTATTATTCTGCAATATTTTGATATGAATATTTATGTAAAACAAGTATGAGGGTAGAAAAGCATGTTTGGGTAGGACCTACATTTTTTTTCAACATATGCGGGTAGAAAGCATGGTGGGATAGGATTGCTTTTATTCAAATGAAGCATGTTAACCTGAAGGTTCTATACCTTTTAATTTTCGCGATACATTATCATTATTGATTATTCTATTTGTACTAACTTGTTTTTATTTTTTGCATCGCATTAGCATCTCATTTTGTATGCATTTGCATCACATCATATTGCATAATCATTTCTTGGTTGAGCTTCTAATTCTGAAAGAACTGCGATCGTAGTGATTTTGGGGCATCCAGTCTAGTCGAGTCAGCCTTAGTTTTTCACTCGAAGCAAGACTAAAGACATGGATGGTCGTTTGGAAAATGTTGAAAAAGTGTGCGAAGATATAAAGAATGACATGGAGCAAAACCTGGAAAAGATGCAACAAGCAACTCGCGACCATATCTCACAGTCACAGGAGGATCTACTAGCCAAGATAGCTGCGATATTGGCATGCAAAGATCCTAAAAGGGGAAAAAGATTGGCCATTGACCTCAGTGCCCTACGAAAATTAGAAAATCCTTAATATCCATCATTCTAAAGCAATTCTAGATTGCTTTGAACTATTTTTACTTTATTCTCCACATCCTGAACTAAATCAAATCATATTCAATCACCTCTTAGTTCTCCTTTTAACTTATTATCATTGGGGATATAAATGACCCTTTAATAATATGAACATTCTTTAGGCCAAACATCGATACCTTTAATTTTCCCTTTCACCTAATTGAATTCTTTCTAGGTATATCTTATCTTTCATCTGTAAATCTTTGACCCGATTTGTCAAAGTAGGCTTGAGCTGAAGTTGTGTAATCAATACACTATTTTCCTCAAAAGATAATTGGGCATTTAATGCATATACGACAAAGAATAACTTTTGGCTAAATACTTTAACTACTACTTTAGCCTTATTACATCACTACATATTCCAACCTATTATGGGACGTATTATTGAATAAGGTAGAATCCCTACTAGATTCATGCTGCACTAATACTAGTGCTACTATCAAATCTTCTTTTACTGGTATAATATAATCGTAATTTAACCTTAGAGGAATATTGCTACTTCTTAACTAACATCACTGGAGCTTCCTAAGGTGATATACTGGGTCGTATAAAACCTCAATCTAATGACTCTTGCAACTAGGCCTTTAGCTTTCCAAATATAGTAAGAGCCATTCTATGGGGTGCAATCGATATAGGTACAATATTGGATTAAATCCAATCCTAAACTTAGTCTCTCGATTAAGCATCAAGCCTGACAATTTCCTCTTGGGCAACCCATTTAAAGCTCACAAACAATAGGAATACTCTCCTAGCTTACCCTTGATGCTCGGTATCCATAGCATAAGTTAAATATCTTCACATTAGTAACAAATTCCAATAAAACTCTGCATGCTCATACATGTCAATTATCACAACCCTCATATGATTGGTTTTGTGGTTTTCTTGAATCTCCAACATTAATTATAAATTTCAGAGAGTTCTTAATTTTCCTTGTCCTGGTCTCTTAGCAGAACTATGTAATAAATTTAGCTTGATATCTTTTTCGAGAATCCTCACCACTTTTTAGAAGTGGTGAAATACATAATGATTCACTATTCCTCTTTACGAGCTGTGACCTCTGTTTAGATATTTTCTCATTCTAAACCCTTTGCATTGCATTTGGCATAATTTAATGCTTCATAAAATTTTGAAATACATAGGGCAATCAGTACTTCTTTATACCTGACCTCTAGCCCTCTATGAACTGTCATAACAGGTTATCCTTCTATCTGTAGGAAGTAGTTTAGAAGCAAATCAACTCAGTTTATTAAACTTGCACTCATACCCGTAAATAATCCAATTTCCCTAATTAAGATGCAAGAAACTTTATGTATCTCTAGGATAAACTTTGTTATGGAACTGTCAAAGAAATAACTTCTAGTTAATAGACTTCTGAGTATGTACCGTAACATTACTTTATCAAATACGGGTATAATCCTTTCAGATGAGATAATACCCTTTCTTTTTAGTCTCCTCTTATCATCAATACAGAGTTCATTCAACATAACTTTTATATCATTAAACCATAAATTAACAATCATAGGATCTCTATTAATATTTCTCTAAAAATCTAGTATGCTGGAACTCTAAATGCATTTGTTATCGGTGCCTAAGTAGGCTGAGTTATGATCGCATCTAATGTCTGGAAGAAAAGCTCTTAATCCATAACATACATATCATGCTACTATGGTGCCTATGCACCATGCTAAGCTGAGGGTAGAATATTATCATTAACCTTATCATGCTCATGAATCTCTTATTGATTAACTCGCCTAAACACCTAGCACGATTCTTTTACCCTCACACATTGAAATTTAACATTATTATCATAATGAAGTAAGCAATTGCATCCATTCAAACAAGTAAAATCATCAGTAATTCTGACATCCTAGTGGCATGTATACACTTTTGACTTTTACCATACTTCGTTTAACTCCAGAATTGGCTAAACCTGTAGCTCTGATACCAATAAATGTAACACCACCTTCCCATATCCGTACACCGGGTACGAGTCAGAAACGTTACGACTTCTTTAATATAAAACCAGGGTAATTTAAAATTTTTAGAAAAAAACTTCTCAATGGTCACCCATCCTCAAATTTCTCTAGCCCAAGCACGCTTAACTTTATTTAAAACTGACATAAATTATTTATTCGAGTTCCAATCATAAATCAATCATCTTAGCATGCAACTCGTCACCTAAGGTTATTCTTAACCTTGAATCTTTCCAGAAACGCCAATTATCTTGAAACCATAACGAACTTTAAAGGCCAATCACAACTCAAATAGGTTTAGCAAGTATACATGCCACTATAATAATCAAACCTTAATTAGGATGTCATTACTGTGATTACCTGTTGAGCTTTCCAATATTGATGCAATGCTCTTCTCACTCTCATCTTGATTTACCTGCGTGTGCACAATTAAACACACGCTAGGTACGAACTTAGTAAGGCAATAAAGGCAGTTAATAACAAAAAATTAAATTTTATTTGACTTCATGGCTATGTTTATATAACATGTATATATACCAACTTTCACATTGCATAAGTAATGATTTACTATATGCTAATGTCATAAGACTTTCATGCTTGTTCATTTGTCATAATATGTCATATATGCATAAATTCATCATGATCACTAGACGTGTAAATCCATCATGTTAATCATATATTAACATAATATAATTTGGATATAAATTTCTTACCAATATACTTGCCATTTATTCCAAAAGCTCGTAAACTTATTCACCTGTTTATCATTTATTAACCAATAAACCATTGCCCAAATATAAGCCTATGAAGACCCTGGGTACACGTGTCAAATATGCACCGAAGTGCTACTACACATAAGGTCGTGCCCATCATCCGCACATTTATAAGGCCGTGCAAACCATCCACACATTTATAAGGTCGTGCTAACCATATACACTAAGTGTCCTTTATATACACTATAGTGCTAAACTGAGTATGCAGCGTGCTACTGGACTCTATGGCATGCCAACTATACCCTGTCCCTCAATGACTTACTTGGGCATATTTTCCATATTTATTTCATCCATGGCAATGTATATCAACGTAATTTAACATTGGGCAGTTCATACCTGAAATAACATTCATAATATAACACCATATATAACTAGTGATCCATGCATTTATATTTAACTTTTGACATATTTAAAACATGTCAAATATATGATTAATGATATAAATATCATGCCAAAATAAACAAGGTAGACTCATCGCAAGTCTTCCTAATGATGTATAAAACATCCATGTATCATGATATGTATGCATTGCACTCACCTTGGCCACTTAACACAATGCCTCACTGGGTTCTAGATCGATTCTTTCTTTCATAGAACTTCGAACCTTCTTTGATTCGGACTTGACTTCATTAATCACATGAATAAAATAAAATATTTGTTAGATTCAAATCTAACAATACCTTAAACATGCTATCTAATATAACCATTCGAATATAAAATTTCCAAATATTTTTCCTTTCTTCCTGTACTGTTCAAAAACTCATTATAGTCCTTAGTGACCAATTTGAACTTCCATAAATTCTTTCGAGCTTGCTAACTAACATTTGAATATAAAATGTTTCAAATTCCATTTTCTGACAGCTTGCGCTACCTTCAAAGATTTACTTATACAGGGCATAATACACATTGTATCTTAATTTCCTTTATACTGGAGAAACTAGATTCGATAACAGTTCTAATGATATAAGCCACATAAATTAATAAAATCTACAAAATTTATGAAAATCACTGAATTCACGTCATTAACTGTCCAGCCAGAAAACTGCTTTATAATTTTTTTGACCTTCGTTCGAATAAAAATTCATATCTTTTAACACGGTACTCGGAATATGTTTCTGTTTGTTGGAAACGAAACTAGACTAACATACCTTTATATCAATATAAATTCCCCATCTAACCCTTTTTATAGAATTTATGGTGAATTTCTAAACTTACTGCCATAATTTAAATTCCAACATAACTTTCCATAAATAACTTTTAATTTACACCAACTTCTCCTTATTTCTCAACTTGTCAATTTAGTCCTATCACTTTACTCCAAATCACTAAATGAAGCTTGTATTCATAAGTTCTCTTTACATCCTTCATCAAAATAGGCATAAACCTTTACTTCTCTAATTTCTCTTGATTTGTCAAAATGGTCACCAAATTTCCAATATAAGGATTCAAGCTTCTTAACTTTACAAATTAGTCCTCAAATCAACACTACTACCTTAATTCCATCATTTTAACTAAAAATAAGGTTTACTCCTTCTACATATCATCTTTTCCAAATAGACCATTCAAGTTTGACAAATTATCAAAATAGTCACTAAAGCAATTAATCGTCGATTTAGCATTCTAACTTCATTTTCATGCTTAGCAAAACCTTATATAATCAATACAAACTTACTAAATACAAAAAAACATCAGCCCCTAATATTAATCAATCAAACCGAATAGGTCCATAAAGATTTCCAAATTACCGATTTAGTCACTAGTTGAAATAACTAGATTTTCATCCTCCAAACATCAAATTCAAGCTTCAATCTTCATCAAATCTATAAATACTCTTAAAATTTCAGATTTTAACACCATCCCCTAACCTTTAAATGCTGAACGAAATAGTCCCTTAACTTTATACATCAATCCAATTTAGTCTTAAGCATGGAAACAACATAAAATCAAACTTAGTTTCTTAAATCTTCAAAATTCCCAAAATTCACATAAACCTAATTTCTTCCTCATATCAAATCTCATCAACCAAGCAAGTATTCTATGAATTATTTACATCAAAATATACAGCTCGAAGAGTAGAACAACTTTGTAGTTCGAAAGATTACCTTAAAATCGAGATTTGGGGCTTAAATCGAGCTTGTAAAATTTTCTTCTTCTTTCCCCTCTTTCTCCACGGTTCAAGGCTGGAAAATATGAACATTTTTTCATCTTTTAACTATTTGTAACTATTAAATGAATTTTAAATTCATTTAAATAGTGAAATTACCACTTTAGGCTTTAAATCCAATGGCTAATTTAATCTCATCTAAAATCAAGGGCCAAGATTAAATCCATGTATATTTCATCTTCCAAAAACGTCCTCAAAATTTCAAAAATATTTCAAAATTACCATCCTTGCCAAATGACCAATTTGCCCTCTAACATTATTTATTTACTAGTTTATTTCAAAATTGTCATTCCATTATAATCTAACTAAATTAGTTCCTTCTCAACCAGCCACTATTCCATAAATATCATTTTATGATTTTCCATGGCTTATGGAACAGTCTCTGAAATTTCAATTCAATCTGATTTCTTGATATTCACTAAATACTTCTACTACAATTTTACCTTTACCCAGCTATCGGATCTATTCCGAAAATTCTATATTTCCATAATGAACCTCATGTCATCATTCTTCATCCAATGGCTTAGATTTAATCTTGAGTTAGTAGTTACAAACTTTGCCCTTATAATTTTCCAAAATTACGATCTTGCCATTTTTCATCCAACGCTTCATATTTAACATGGAAAATCAACTTAAATCCAATGGTTCATATTATTCCAACATAAATAAAATATCTTAGACATGTAAAATGACATAATCAACCTTGGCTTACCATCCTTCAAAATATCTTGGATATTCGATTCGATCCGATTATCCGAATATTTTTCTGAACTTAATCGCTTTATAGCCATTAATACAAACTTCGTACGAAAAATCTGGGTAACACAAAAACATCAATATTGGGGGTAAACTATTCATTTATGGGACTAAAATACATAACTTTTGAAAATTACAATTTAGTCCCTAAACTTTTCCTAAGTTTATACTTTATCCTCAAAACTTTCAAAATTTACATTTTGGTCACTAACTAAAAATTGGGATATTACACTAAGTAAGGTAGTGGACCATGAAAACATAATAATCAAAGATATCAACATATAGAGGAAATGTGATAAATTCCAAGTTTATTAGTAACAATGAAATGTTCAAGTTTTAAATTTAATAAGATTAGGGCTTGTCTTATGAAGCTTTATTAGTGTTTATAATCTTCCAAATCTTATTCGAAAATATATCAAAGTTTTAACTGAATTCTTTCGAATTTCTTTTTGAACTTATCAGAGTTCATAACTTACAATACCAGAGTCTTATCAAGGCTTATTGAAGTTCTTATTATCAGAGATCATAATGGAGCTTATCTGCGTTCATACCATTGCTTATCAAAGTTTCCATTCGAAGTTTACTATATGAGTTCATATCTTTTAGAACATTTACCTTGGATCACATTTGGACATGGGTAGCATTGGTCCGTGTTTGACCGTATTGGTCCGTGTTACACATAGATCAAAGCACAAAGCAATGACTAGTGTCAGAACATAACAAACTTAACTTCTCATCTATCCAACCAACTGTCGCCAATCTCCTTATCATCTCCCCCGTTACCTCCTACTATCGCCAATATATCACATATATAAGGTCGTCATCCTTAAGCAGTAGCTCATGGACCGTAGTCCCAAATTATACTTTTGCACCATTCCAAAGTGTCTAAGGACTTCCATTGTTTAGGTAACTTAAACTTTTATGCTTTATTGTTGGGAGGAGTATCTTATGACGCAAGTATCTTACTTATTTCTTTTTTTAGTATCTTACAGCATAAGGTGAGCATTTAGCTCCTTAGACTGTGAGTTCTTATAACTTTAAAGTTTGACATTGTTTCTTGTATTTTATGCTTTCAAAGGATTAAGGTTCGATACCAATTCAAAGCAAAGCTTATACATAAATATAATTCAATTCAATTGCCGTTAACCATCATAATATGGCATGCAATGCATTCATGATGAATAAGCGATGCATACCTTATCCATGAAACTTCAATGTAACACCCTCGACCCGGATGTCGCATCTGGTCCCCAAGCCCAACTCATTACCACAAAAATTTGACCTTGTTTAGCCCAATCCACAAATTAATTATTAAAACCCATTTGATTTCAAACCCAAAATACATAATGAGTATTAAAAACATATAAAGTGGAGCTCCTTTGAAATTACATAAATAAAACATTTAACTCGATCATTTTAAAATTCCAAATGCAAATTACAATAGGTTTCTACGAATACATAGCCCAAAGACCTAAGTATTGTACTCGGAAGAGACGAGGCGCTGGAATCCTTCCATGATGGTGCTCCTCCATGAACATGCCAAACCTACTAACCTACGAACGAAAACAATGATTCCGAACGCTGAGCTAACAAAGCTCAGTGGATACACCGCCACTCGACCATGTTTCATGCAAAATCATAAATAAAGCAATGCAACATGAATGATATCAAGATAAGATAAAGCAATGACGCTACCATAGCCGCCTAAACACATGCTAAGAACAAGAAGCACCTCAACAATATAAACATATAAATAAACAAACTAAGAGTGAGGCCCAATGTCACCCAACACTAGGAAACCCACCCATGCTCAGAATCTCACATCGAGCTGCTCAGAATCTCACATCGAGTATACTCAAAATCTCACATCGAGTCTTTGCTAGGAATCTTACATCGAGGAAATATTATCATCCAAAATCTCTCATCGGATGACCTTTATTTCATCACCCAGAATCTTGCATCGGATGGCCTTCATGTGTTGTAACACTCACTCACTGGTATCCAGATCCCATCAAACAAAGACTCATAACCAAGCAAATGCCCACACATGGCATGACCATACTCGATCCACCAAGGATCCAACAAGTACCCTACCTGGCACACAACAAATGATCCACCAAGGACCCTTAAATTTGCTACCCCGAGTAATTTACTTTCATTCGATACTCCATTAGACATTTAATCCATATAAGCAAGAAGAAACACACTTCTTGGTTTTACCAATCATTTTACATCATAAAAGACCCACTAGTACCTTAGACACAATTTATAGAACCCCCGAACTCAAAACGTAAAGACTTGGGCAGATTGCCCAGCGAGTATCGATACTCCAAAGTGAATATCGATACTCTACCAGGAGTACCGATACTCTATTTAAATTTGAAAGAATTAGGCTCCATGTTGTACCTATATGCTCCGTTTCGTATCAGTATTCAATATCGATACTAGGATCGCCCCATACCGATTCTTACCCATGCCGATACGTATTCCTTAACGTACCGGTACACAAAGCCTTTCCAGGCAATGTAACAATGGGTACCGATACGCATCGCACTTATCAGTATGCTAATTCACCACTAGAATTCTCACTATGTATGGAGTATCGATACGCAGTAAGCCGTACCGGTACTCCCCTCACGACCCACCTTCCATAGTACGAAGGTGTACCGATACGCACCCAACCCGTATCGGTACGCGAACCCAGATTTCAAAACCTAGAGTTTGGAAAATCAACATTCAACTCCTTACCCCCTATGGTTAAGCCTCAAATGGAACCTACAAGTTATTGTGAAGTTATTGTTTCTACAAATTTTAAGCCTTAGAAACACCGAATCTACATTTTTCCATTAAAGATCAACCAAAGTTTATCAAACCTTGAACACTCAAATCGTGCACAAAGCCTAATTTTAGGAGTTGCAAGAATTCATAGGAGTTAGTAGTGTACTAACCTCGAATTAAAGCTCAGGAAGAAGCCTTCAAAGATCCATTCACGTTCATCCACACTAACCCCACCAAACCTCAAACTCTACCATTTTAACTCATCTTTACCTTGGTGTGTAGATCCTTTGCTGCTCAACAAACTTCCCTCAATCGTCAAAACGTGATTTACACTCAAAACCCTAAAGATTTCACTTTAAACATTCAAAATTTGGGTGGGAGATGAGAATGAGTGAGAGAAAGAAACAATGGTGACCTCACCCTCCCCATTTTGCAGAAAAATTAAACAACCACAACCCTTTTGTCTTCCAATTATGCTTTTACCATATTAACCCTCCCAATACATCCTAATCCAACCCAAAACCACTAAGGCAAGCCCAAAACACTCCCAAGAGACCAACATTTTGGCTTACATGTGAAGCCCACACTTCGGGTTAATCTAACTCTCGGATTCCATAGTTTGGGTCATTACAACTCTCCCATCCTTAAAGAAAATTTCATCCTCAAAATTCTAGCATGGGAAGGAGATGATACTGTTGAAGATCCAACCATCCTTTCGGTCAAGCATACCCACAGCTCCTAAGCTCTCCATAAACCCTCTTAACCAAATCTCTTAGCATACCTCCTCAACTTCCTACAGGACTCCGTAACAAAACATTCTCAACGTCCAGCACAACACTCATATAAAATCCCAAAAATAGCTCAACCAAGGATAACCTCAATGATGAGTCCTTAATATAGTCTCATCTTAGTATCTATAGTATGAACAATTGCATTGTTTATTAAGTGTTTTATTGAAATTTGTAAGTTTTTAGTTATTTCAAATTTTGTGGTTTGTATTTTAAATATATTGCGGTTTTAGTACTTTTGTTACGTTTTCAGTTATTTTTAATAAATTGTATTTTTGTGTTAATTGCAGGCTTAGATATGTTGAATTTGGTGATTGCAATTATGACACAAATAAAGTTGAATCCAAAGATGATCCAAGGTGAAAGGAATTGGGCAAATGCTGGAATTGAGAAAATAGACTCAATAAACTCGCACTAAAATTATGCACTCAATATGTTGCACGGTTTTGACTATAACTTGAGCTCCAGAACTCGAAAATTGGCTCGTGAGATACCATTGGAAACCTTATTGAGTCTACTACATTTTCAAAGTAAATGGAAAGTCAAAACAAATCTAGAAATGCCCACAAAATGCTGAAAACCAGAGTAATGCAAAGTCATCATCAAATAATGCAAAGATTTCTTTCAAGTGGATGAATTTCCAGCCACCATCATTTGGCATTTAGCATCACAAATTTCCTATAAATATGCTTTAGTTTTGCCTTGTAAATCATCTTAGAAGCTTGGTTGTAACCTTGTTGTTAAAAATTCAACATCACTTTTCTTTCTTTCATCTTTATATTTTTCTTTCTTATGTTTGGTTTTTGTAAACCAAATTTTATTTCCTTTAAAGTTATGGTGTCTTTCTAAGTCAAGTTGCTGAGGTGAAAGGATGAAGCTCTTGATATATACTAAAGGTTAGTTTAAAATTCTCAACGTATACTAAAACATGTTAAATTAGTATATGATGTTAAATTCAGTTGGCTAATATTAATGTTAGTAAATTAAGAACCTTGCTTCATTATAGACAAGTAATTTGACACAATAAATGCTTGTTATAATTAACTTGATTTATTGTAGACAAAACAAATTGGCATAATGAACACTTGGACTTGTTTATTAATTTTGATTGCACCAATCCATATAACACCATATGCTATACCTTTGCATTTTTTGGACATTGTTTATTGCATTTTGGACTTTGATTATGGACATTGGACATTGGAAAATGGACTTTTATTGCAAGACATTCCGATTGGATTTCATTTCATCATATGGACTTCAATTGAGTAATAAGAAGAATAAAAATTAATCTTAGTATAATACCAAGAGTGGATTCTTAAAACCTCAGCTTCTTTTATTTTTATAGTTGTTTATTTTCTAATCAATTATTCTCTTTGCAGATTTTATTTTATTTTTTATCTTGTAATTTTTAAACAAAACTTCCTTGTGGATTCGACCTCAGACTCTCGAGAATTATTACTTGACAACAACTTGCACTTGGGTATATGACTATAAAGAGCCGGTCAAGTTTTTGGCGCCGTTGCCGGGGTAGGTAAAATTTAGAATTCAAGTTTTATATATATATATATATATATATATTATATTTAATGGACGGTTTTACCACCTATTTATATGTATATTAGTTTTTCACGTCGATTTGGCAGCGTGATTTTAATTCTTGCCGTTTTGGTTAAAAATAATTTTGAAACTCTTTTCAGAAATTTGTTTGACACACCACCAAATTCACCTACCATGGCTGAAGATCAACTTGTTCTCAATGAAAATGCGAATATGCAAGTGCGCTCGATGCGTGATTACTTGCAACCCACTCAAACTTCTCTACCTTCATGTTTTATATTTCCCCCAAATGCAAACAACTTTCAATTTAAACCAGGTATGATATTTTTACTTTCTACTTTTCATGGCATGGAATGTGAAAGTGCTTATGCTTTCCTTAAAGATTTTAAAGATGTATGCGTCACTTTTAATGACCAACAATGTTCAAATGGAATTATTAAGTTAAAATTATTTCATTTTTATTTAAAAGTTAAGGCAAAAATTTGGCTTAATACGTTGAAACCTAGGTCAATTGACGCTTGGCAAGAAATGCAAACTCAATTTTTAAAAAAGTTTTTTCCAACACATAAAACTAATGCTTTAAAGAAACAAATTCAAAGTTTCAATCAGAAGCTAAATGAAACGTTTTTTCAGTGTTGGGAACATTTTAAAGATTTATTAAATTCTTGCCCACATCATGGTTTTGAAGAATGGCGTATCGTAAGTTTTTTCTATGATGGTTTGACTCCTAAAACTAAACAATTTGTTGAAACAATGTGCAATGGTGATTTCATGAGTAAACAACCTAAAGAAGCTTTTGATTACTTAGATCATTTAGCTGAAAATTCTCAGTCTTGGCACACAGATAATTCTATAAAAGGATCTGCTAAACATAATCTTGTGCATAATAAAGGAACATATCACCTTAACCAAGATGATGATTTAAGTGCTAAGTTTGCTATTTTGTCTAGAAGACTTGATTCCATAGAAACTAGGGAAATAAAATAAGTCAATTCAGTGAAAAATCAAGAGAGTTGTGATATTTGTGATGTTATGGGACACTCTACTCTTGAATGTAAAACATTCTAGTTTTTAGAGAAATGTTGTATGAGAATGCTAATGTCATAAATACATCCTCAAAGCCTTTTCCTCCTCTGTATTCTGAAACTTATAACCCTCAATGGAAAAATCATCCAAACTTTGGTTGGCAAAATAATAACCATCCTCATGTACCCCAAAACCAAAAGCCTCCATACAGTTCATCTAATTTATATTCCCAGGTAAAAAGTCTTGACGAGACATTGTAAGTTTTCATGCAGGAGCAGAAAAATTTTAATATTCAAACATCACAAGCTATCAATGAAATCAAGACAACACTTTCAACATCGACAGCTTCTTTGCGCACTAAAAAAAAGGTAAGTTTCCTACTCATCCTCTTCCAAATCCTTCTAATCAATCTCTTGCTTCTTGTTCTAGTGGAACTCAACAAGAAGATGTTAAATCTATCACAACCCTCCGAAGTGGTAAGGAGGTTAATAAAACTATTCCATAAAAAAATCAAGAATTATCATCTCCTTCAGAATGTAAAGGCGAAAATAATGGTAAGTCTGAAAACATTGACATAGAAAAAGAGAAATGTGGAATTCCTGCTCCTTTTCCACATAGATTACAACCAACAAAGAATTTAAACAAAAATGCTGAATTCTTAGAACTTTTCAAACAAGTTAAGATCAATATTCCTTTGTTGGATGCAATCAAACAAGTTCCATCATATGCAAAGTTTTTGAAAGATATATGTACTATCAAAAGAAAACATAATGTGCAAAAGAAAGCATTTTTAACAGAAATTGTAAGCTCGATCATTCAGCATCTTACCCCACCCAAATACAAAGACCCTCGATGCCTGACAATTTCATGCATTATTGGTAACACTAGAATAGAGCGTGCTTTGCTTGATCTTAGTGCTACTGTTAATCTTTTACCTTTTTCGGTATATCAACAGTTAGGTTTGGGTGAACTTAAAGCAACACCTATTACACTCCAACTTGCTTATCGTTCTATTAAAATTCCTCGAGGGGTGGTAGAAGATGTGTTGGTTCATAAATTTTACTTTCTAGTTGATTTTATTGTTTTAGACACAAGTCATGTTTCAAATGCAAATGCACAAATTCCTGTTATTTTAGGTCGCCCATTTCTTGCTACTTTTAATGCCTTGATCAATCACATGAATGGTGATTTAAACCTTTCTTTTGGGAACATGGCTTTAGAATTAAATGTGTTCAATGTTTGTAAGCAAGCTGGAGAGAATTATGAAGTACATGAAGTGGATTTTATCGATGAACTTGTTCATGAACAAATCAACATTTCTAAACTTTCTGATCCTTTAGAAAATTATTTTGCTGATTCTGAAATTGATGATGTCCCTAAATTTTTTTTTGTAGGAAAATGATAATCATTATTGGATACAAAAATTTGAGAAACTTCCATCAATACCAACTGCTTTGGTATCATCAAATGAAGAACCATCAAAGTTGGATCTAAAGCCATTACCCTAAAATATTCATTTTTTGGGTAAGAATGAAACCTTTCCAATTATAATCTCTTCAACAATTGATGCATTCCAAGAAGGTAAGTTGTTAGAAATTTTGAAACTACATAAGAATGCATTAGGATGGCCTATAGCTGACATAAAAGGAATTAGCCCATTGATTTGCACTCATAATATTTATTTGGAAGAAAATGCTAAATCTTGTAGACAAATGCAACGAAGGCTAAATCCTAATATGAAAGAAATAGTGAGAGATGAAGTCATTAAACTATTGGATAATGGAATCATTTATCCTATTTCTGATAGTAAGTAGGTAAGTCCTACTCAAGTAGTACCTAAGAAATCTAGAGTTATTGTCGTTAAAAATGAAAATAATGAATTAATTCCAACTAGGACTGTTTTTGGTTGGCGTGTGTGCATTGATTATAGAAAACTTAACACGGTAACTAGGAAAGATCATTTTCCTTTACCCTTCATGGATCAAATCTTAGAAAGAGTTGCAGGGCGTGAATATTATTATTATTTTAGATGGATACTCCGGGTATAATCAAATTGTAATTGCACCTGAGGATCAAGAGAAAACTACATTCACATGTCCCTTTGGCACATTTGAATATAGAAGGATTCCTTTTGGATTATGCAATGCTCCAGCCGCATTTCAAAGATGTATGTTAACCATTTTCAGTGATATGGTTGAACGTATTCTTGAGGTATTTATGGATGACTTTTTTTGTTTTTGGTGATTCCTTTGATGATTGCTTGTCAAATTTAAAAAAGGTATTGGTTAGATGTGAAGAAAAAAATCGTGTTCTTAGTTGGGAAAGTGTCATTTTATGGTTACTAATGGTATTGTCTTGGGTTATGTTGTTTCTAGAAAAGGAATTGAAGTAGACAAGTCAAAAATTGATTTAATTTCCAACTTGCCAACACCTAAGACTGTAAAAGATGTAAGGTCATTTTTAGGACATGCAAGATTTTATAGGAGATTCATAAAGAAGTTTAGTGCAATATCTAAACCATTATGTAATCTCTTATTAAAATATAGTGCGTTTGAATGGAACGAAGATTGTGAGCATGCTTTTACACAACTTAAAAACATGTTAATTTCTGCTTCTATAATGAGACCTCCTGATTGAACTTTACCATTTGAAATCATGTGTGATGCTAGTGATTATGTTGTTGGTGCTGTTTTAGGACAAAGGAAGGATAAAAAACCATGTCATATATTATGCAAGTAAAACTTTAAATAGTGCTCAAATAAATCATTCCACTACTGAAAAAGAATTACTTGCAGTAGTATTTGTGTTGGATAAATTTAGATCTTATCTTGTTGGATCACCAATTGTTATTTTTAGTGATCACACAGCTTTAAAATATCTTATTTCCAAAAAGGATGCCAAACCAAGGTTGATCAGGTGGATTCATTTACTTCAAGAATTCAATATCACCATTTGTGATAATAAAGGAGTAGAAAATGTGGTGGCAGATCATTCATCAATACTAGTTTGTGATACATCTTTTGAATCCACTCTAATTAATGATACTTTTCCTGATGAACAACTTTTAAGTATTTCTGTAACACCATGCTTTGCTGACATTGCTAATTATCTTGCCACAGGTAAAATTCCTTTTCAATGGGATCTTCAAGATAAGAGAAAGTTTCTGAATGAAATAAAGAAAGTTTATTGGGATGATCCTTACTTGTTCAAGTATTGGGATGATCCTTACTTGTTCAAGTACTGTTCTTACCAAATATTTAGAAGATGCATACCGAAAAATGAGGTAAGCACTGTCCTTAATTTTTGTCATTACGGGGCATGTGGTGGACATTTTTCATCAAAGAAAACAACAACAAAAATTTTACAATGTGGATTTTATTGTCCAACCTTATTCAAAGATGCACATAATTTTTGCAAGTCTTGTGAAAGTTGTAAAAAATTGGGATCTATTTCTAAAAGAAACATGATGCCATTAAACCCAATTTTAGTGACACCTTCTTTTGGTTTCTTGTATATTTTTGTCGTAATTGATTATGTTTCAAAATCGATAGAGGCAATTCCATGTCGCAATAATGATCACAAAACATTGATCAATTTTTTAAAGCAAAATATTTTAAGTCGATTTGGAATTCCTCGATCTATTATAAGTGATGGTGAACCACATTTTTGCAACAAGGTTTTTAAATCTTTAATGAATAAATGTTCCATTACACATAAAGTTGCAGCCCCTTATCACCCTCAGACAAATGGACAAGTAGAACATGCAAATAGGGAAATTAAACAGATTTTGAAAAAAAACAATTATCCTAAATCGTAAAGATTGGTCTTTAAGACTTAATGATGCTTTATGGGCTTATCGAACTACTTTTAAAACATCATTGGGCATGTCCCCTTATAGACTAGTTTATGGAAAACCTTGTCATTTACTTGTGGAATTGGAACATAAGGCATATTGGGCTATTAAAATGTTTAACTCTAATCGTGATGATGTTGCACAATTGCGAAAGTTACAAATTAATGAACTTGAGGAACTTAGAAATGATGTATATGAAAATTCAAATATTTATAAAGAAATAAACAAAGCCTTTCACGATAAAAGAATTTCAAGAAAAACATTTGATGTTGGGCAAAAGGTTCTCCTTTATAATTCTAGACTTCACTTGTTTCCTGGAAAATTGAGATCAAGATGGAGTGGACCTTTTGTTGTGAAGCATGTTTATCCTTATGGAGCAATTGACATTGAAATTCCTAAAACTTGAAATGTGTTCAAAGTGATTGGACACAGACTTAAACCTTTCATTGAAAATCAAGCCAATCAAGGTGAGGATCTTTATCTTTTAGATCCTTGTTAAAAATATTTTGGTGTAATTATATATAATTATATTTTTATTTTTGTTATTATTATTAGAATATTTATTATTTTATTAAATTATTATTATTATTATAATTCCTAGTTAAATGACAGATAATGGTACTCCGTGAAGTCTTTTGGTTCATTAGCTACCCATAAAACGGATACTGTATATTTATTTCTCAGTTTTACTTTCAAAATCACTCTCTGTTTTCTCTTTCATTTTCCTTTTCTTTCAAAATGGATGTTATTCTCTCAAAATTGCGGAAATGTCTTTCTTCTATTCCACCAAACATGATTCTGAAACTTTACAAAGTTAGGCTTGAAAGATTGAGAATGCTCATGCACAAAGGAATGCCTACTGAGGTTTGTATACTAATCGAAGCAAAAATAAGGTATGGAGAATATCATCCCTTTTTACATTTACCTGGTACTGGAAATAGTACATATGCAATGAAAAGAAGATCCAAACGTCTCGGATCAAACTACCGAAAATGTGTAAGATGGACTTGTTCGGGAATATGTCGTTCTATTGGGATGCCTTTCATAAATCGAGATGACAAAATTAGATTTGTTAAGGATGGACTGAGTAAGGAGAATTTGGAGGATATCCAAAGTTCTCTTGAGACGCATCCTAGTGGAGATGTGCAAAGACAAATTCTTGATTTATGGTTGATATTTCAAAATGAATGGCAACGTCTGGGGAATCTAACAATAAAAGACCCTGTTTGCTAGTTTTTAAGAAAGCTGGATGGGAAGCCTATCCTCGACTCATAGAAGGCGTTCAAGTCATTTCTGGACATAAAACCAGAGGAAGCTGTGAGCCACAATCGCAACTACTGTAAATATTTCTCAAACTTTGATTTGCAATAATTTCTTCTTCTTCGTTATGTTAAATTATTGTTTGGATTTCAGTGATCTTGAATAGCTGTGTGTTGCAGGAACCATTGTTGCAATCGTAATCATTTTCTACTATTGACTTTTTGACTCTTTACTGCAGGATTCATTGATGACATTTGTTTACTATTTATCTTTTGAAATTTGGTTTCTGCGTTTTGATATTTTGATGTTTTGGTTTAACATTTTCTACCGACAACTTATGTACCACTCTTTGCTGCAAGATTCATTGATGACAATTGTTTCCTGTTTATCTTTTGAAATTTGTTTTCTATTTTTTGACATTTTGATTTTTCGGTTTAACATTTTACACCGACAGCTTATCTACCACTTATTATATATTTGTATTGTTCTTCTTTTCTTTTCAAAAATAGAAAAAAAAGAAAAAATGGAAAATATTTCAACCATAAGTCTTCAAAAGTTCTGTGTTTTTTGTGGAGCGTATCTAGGAAAAGATGAATCTTTTGTAATTGCAGCTAAGGAGTTGGGAGAAGTTATGACCAGAAAAAAAATATGAAGTTATTCATGGAGGTGGATGTTTTGGTTTAATTGGAGTAGTTGCTACAACATCATATGTGAAAGGAAGCTCGGTTCTGGGAATAGTTCCAAAGACATTATCTTATTTGTGTGGACCTACAATAGGAAGAGAAGTGCAAGTCAGTATCTAGGAAAAGATGAATCTTTTGTAATTGCAGCTAAGGAGTTGGGAGAAGTTATGACCAGAAAAAAAATATGAAGTTATTCATGGAGGTGGATGTTTTGGTTTAATTGGAGTAGTTGCTACAACATCATATGTGAAAGGAAGCTCGGTTCTGGGAATAGTTCCAAAGACATTATCTTATTTGTGTGGACCTACAATAGGAAGAGAAGTGCAAGTCAATACTATACCAAAACGAATAGCAATCATGATTCATTCTTCTGATGCATTCATTGCTCCACTTGGAGGTATCGGTAGACTGGAAGAAATTGCCTACGTAGCTTCTTGGTCATCTCTGACTACAAATAAAAATCCCATCGGTTTGCTTAATATTAATGGTTATTTTGATAGTTTACTTTCTTTTCTTGATAATGCTGTGGAAAATGGATTTATATTTTCAGAGGCAAGTGTAGCGATGTCTTTTTTCGCTAAAAAAACGAGGTTTTCGAAGTGTGTTTGTGATTTTTCGGATATAAAGTATTTATTCCGTGGGGTTTTGAAAATATCGTATGTTATTAAAAATTGGAGTCGCCACCGACCACTTAGGTAGGCCGGACACCATAAAACCAGAGATTCAAAAAATTTTGAGTTCGGGAGTCGTTACGGATGGGGAAGGATTAGCACCCCCACACCGCCCAAAATTGGTACTTTAATAATTACCGCTTCATTAATATTGAATTTTCTGGGTTAAAGTGACAGTTAGTTTAAAATTTGGTTATAATTGTGAATAAATTTTAAGGGTCCCGTTATCCGAGAGTGAACGCCCAACCACTATCACTACGCCTGATACTGGCCCCGTTTACGCTCGGATAAAAGGGCATCGCATTGACAATTTATATCTCGGTATGCAATCTTAGTAGGCAAGATATAAAACATGGCAAATAAATTAAATGCAATAAATATTAACATAACAGAATACTAATCTAACGTAAATAAAATACGTAACTAAAACATACATATATACATATTAATCTTAATAGTAAATAAAAACAAATTTAACAAGGCATGAATAAATACATGTGTGAACAAAAACACATATTTCAAGAAGACATACATATAGAAATAAAACACATTTCAACATATATAGAACAAGATATTATACATGAAAAAGAAAATGTACTAACACGTAACCTAAAAGCCAAGAGAACATACAATACATACTAAAATACAAAACATGTTGTGTACGAGCCAACTAGAACATAATATGCATGATACGAATAACCGAACAAATACATAAAGATACATAATCATCATAAACTTAACACACATATACATGTAAACGTAAAAATACAAGGCATATACGAGGGATATATAATAAGACAAAAGGTTACATCAACATGCACGATTATAATACGAACATGAATATTTACATGGAAACAGGACTGAAATGAAAAGAAATAAACATCAGTAGCAGAAATTAAAGGACAATAATATGCAATTTAGGGACGAAAATGCAAGTAGGACCGAACTTGAAAGGACTGAAACTGTAATTGGACCAAGGGGCAGACCCGAAGTGAAAAATCCAAAAACGCGGGATGGTTAAAGGGGTAATTTTACCATTTAAAAAACTGATTCGATGTAATTTAAGGACTGGATTGCAAGATTTTGAAATACGAGGGGGACCAAGGTTGTAAATATCCCCTGCGGCGAGACACAAACGAAAATATCGAAAACGCGGGAGGATTTATTACGTAATTTCTCCATTTCACGAAATAATAACGCTTATAAAACCCCTTTTTTTGGCCGGACTCAAACTTTTCCCATTCCGTTCATTTTCAGTTTTTATAACAAGCCAAAGCTTTCATTCTCTCTCGACCATATCCTGATGAACCCAGAAACTGGCGGCCGACCGCCATCTTCTCCGCCGCCGGCCGCCGCTAGCCAGCGCCGACGAACCCCAAAAAACACCAAAATGAACCTTACCTTACCCTCGACACGAATCCGAACTTGGATTTGGAGAAAAAGCCCCTATTCGTCCTAGATCTAAGAAATACGAAACGAAAAACCCCTTTTTTTGTATTCAACCCAAAACGAAACCAAAGAGGGCCTCCCACTCCCTTCAGTTCACCATATTCGGCCTGGGAAGGCCGAAGAGGCTTGTCACTGGTAAAGGGGAGATCCACAGATGACGAGGGTAACAACTCTAAACCCTTTTTTTATTACTACGTATATTTTTTTGTATGCATGCAACGAGGTAAGAAAAGCGAGGAGTATAACCACTGAAGACTGGTTGTTTTTCTGTATTTTTTTTCTTTCGATTACAAATTGACTTGCCTTACAATTGTTTGTTTCATACATATATATCTGTCTCTTTGGTTTGGTAACAAGTAATATATCTATTTTTCAGATCTGAAATAATACTGACATAATCTCTCTTTTTTTGTGTTCTGATATGTCTAAACGCGGTGGTTGGAGACCGGCATGGTGGAAGCATGGTGGCGGTGTGGGGGGTTGTCTTCGGCCAGAGGCGTTCTCGGCCGTTGGATCAGATCTGATCTAACGGTCGGGCTGGCTTGAAGGATGAACGGCCTAGATGAAACCTCAATCGGTGAAACGGCTCAAGATCGTGACACGTGTGGCTCAGCAGTCGAGGGGTTATAGCGCATGGGACTCACGCACGTGTGGGATATCGAAGAGTCCGCGCGTGGACCGCACGCGCGTGTGGCACTCGAACCGTCCAGACGTGTAGTGCACGCAGCTGGCTAGATATTTTATCTTTCCTTGATCGTGGCCGTTGGATCAGATCTTGATCCAACGGCCCATAGTTATCTGCAGAAAAATAATTAGATTTAAATAGGGTCTTGGGCTTGGGCCAACCGGGCCTTGTATTATTATTTTTTTAATAATGTGGAAATTTTAATTTAAGTGGGCTTCCTATTATTTTTCCAGTTTTGTCCATACATACTAATATACTAATGTAACAGTAAACACAGATACATACGTACTTACGTATACATACATACAATTGTGATGAAATACGTTCACACATACATATATTTAATAATACATACAACACTTATTCGTATATATTCAATGATAACAAGTACACTAATATACACATGCAAACACATATAGACCTACCCATATACTAACATCTATTTGTACGATACTCCTAATATAACCATATCATATGTATATTAATAGGTACGTAATACACCATATCAATACATGCATACCCTCACACTTTACATATATTAATAACACTCATGCACATAATACACATATAGCATAACATAATACTATGTATACATGCAACGCTAATATACTAATAATTATACTAATATGTATTTACAGACCAGATAAAAATGAGTGATTACAGTTGCCCCTCTTTGCTTGTTCTCGTGGAATGGGAACAAAGCAAAGATTCATAAGCACTCATTTTATTCAGACTTCCCTGTTTGTAGCTTTGGAAACACGTGTTCTTCTGGAACTCTCTGCTCTTCCTTAGCTGAATCTTCAGGCTCGTAAGTTCTTCCTATATAGAGCTTCGTCACCTTCCGATCTTGGAGCTACAGGTTCTTCCTATATAGAACCCTTCGCTCTGTAGCCTCGAGTTATGAGTCCCTCCTATATAGAACTTTTCACTTCGAGACAGTAAAGCCTGGAGTCCTTCCTATATAGAACTCTTCGCCTTCAACGCTGGTTTCTCCTATATAAAACTTTTTGCGTCGCTGATGGATTCTTCAGACTGGGAGTTCCTCCTGTATAGGACTGCTAGTCTTCAAACCCTGGAGCTTTCAGTCCTTCCTATATAGAACTTTTAGCTTTTGAAATCTCAGAGCTACAGGTTCTTCCTATATAGAACCTTTCACTCTAAGACAGTAAAGCTCGGAGCCCTTCCTATATAGAACTCTTCGCTTTCGACACAACAGGTTTTCTCTATATAAAACCTTGTGTATCATGGGTGAATTCCTTCAACTGGGAGTTCTTCCTATATAGAACTGCTAGTCTTGACCCTGGAGCTGTAAGTCCCTCCTATATAGAACTTTTAGCTTCTGAAATCTTGGAGCTACGGATTCTTCCTATATAGAATCTTTTACTCTAAGACAGTGAAGCTCGGAGCCTTTCCTATATAAGACTCTTCGCTTTCAACACAACAGGTTTTCCCTATATAAAACCTTGTGTATCATGGGTGAATTCCTTCGACTAGGAGTTCTTCCTATATAGAACTGCTAGTCTTCACCCTGGAGCTGTAAGTCCTTCCTATACAAAACTTTCAGCTTTTGAAGCCTCGGAGTGGAGGATTCTTCCTATATAGAACCTCTCTCTGCAGGCGCTTGAAAACATAGGCCTTTTGTATGTAGAACCATTGTCTTCACATTTGGGATTCACACCATGATGGCCACCGATGTCTCTTTGAATCCACAGATACCTGTCTAAGATAAAACAAAATGCTATGACAAATGAATTGACATGCTCCTAATCCTAGTGATGTCTGACTATTCATGATGCATGAGTGTCAATATCTTGGTGGGCTTGCTTTGGTCCTTATTCGATCTCGTTGTTCACTTTCTTCTTTTTCACAAGCGTCGATACCCCACTTCACTATCGGGTCCAACCATTCCAACCTTTCTTTTTCCCATTTACGACTTGGGATTTTAAAGTGCCCTTTCAGGTTTTCACTTTAGAGAGTTTTTTTTAGAGGGGTGCCCTTCTGGGTTTTCACCCGAGAGATCTCTCTTGTTATCTCGCATGCTTTCCTTGAATAAGCAGGACGTACGCCATTGGTCATCCTATCCGGTTGTTTGAAGCTTTCCACCTTCCCTATCAACAGCCGTTATGTAGGGAGTTAGAGGGCGAAGTTAACATTATTTTCTTTAATCACCTGCATTTTTAAGGTTAGATTACAGTAATGCTCAGAAATCTCTTGTTTTACCATAGGCCTATGTTAGCTTATTTGCCTGAAATTAACAAGAAGGAAAGGAATAGATGCTCAAAAACACGATTTTATTACGATTAAGGGCTTGGGATATCTTAAAAGAGGTATGACACACATGAGAAAGAAGAAAAGTTAAGTATAAAATACAAGATCCCTCATTATCTTCGGTATGAATGATACATGATCCTGTCAACTAGCGTAGAATTTTTGCCTAAAGCTTCCTCTTCTTGATGTTCATGGGGATACCCTTCTCTTCAGATATTCAGTTTTTCAATTTACCCGAGCCGCCCTTTATGGGTTTTCAACTCGGGTCCTCCCTCTGCTTCAAGATGCCCGATTTCGGGTTTTCGCCCTGAGCTCTCCATTTTTGTTCTTTTTTTTTCAAAGATAGTATTTCTTAACAGCATCAGAATTTACAGGGTTTTTCAGCACGTCTCCATCCAATTCTGTTAGGATTAGGGCTCCTCCTGAGAAGGCCTTTTTACCACGTACGACCCTTCCCAATTGGGCATCCACTTTCCTCGAGAATCTTTCTGGATCGGGAGGATTTTCTTGAGCACCAGATCCCCTTTTTTGAATTCTCTTGGGCACACCTTTTTGTTGTATGCCTGCATCATCCGCTTTTGGTACATCTGACCATGACAAATGGCCTTTAGTCTCTTTTCTTCAATGAGATTTAGCTGGTTGAGTCTGGCCTGCACCCATTCGGCTTCTTCCAATTTTACTTCGTTTAAGACCCGGAGAGATGGGATCTCTACCTCGATGGGGAGTACCGTTTCGGTACCATACACCAAGGAGTAGGGTGTTGCCCCCATTGATGTGCGAATGGACGTCCTATAGGCGAAAAGGGCAAACGGCAACTTCTCATGCCAATCTCTGTAGGTATCTGTTGTCTTTGCTATGATCTTCTTTATGTTCTTGTTTGCTGCTTCCACTGCTCCATTCATTTTAGGACGATAGACTGTGGAATTATGGTGTGTTATCTTGAATTAAATGTACACGTCTGTCATCATTTTGTTATTCAGATTGGAAGCGTTGTCAGTGATGACCCTTTCTGGCAATCTATATCGACAAATAATCTCATTCTTTAAGAACTTACATACTGTAGTCCTTGTGATGTTGGCGTAAGACGCTGCCTCTACCCATTTAGTGAAATAGTCTATGGCGACCAAAATGAAACGGTGTCCATTGGAAGCTTTCGGATGGATCTGCCCGATGACGTCCATGCCTCACGCCGCGAAAGGCCATAGAGAATTCATGGTGTGTAAAGGCGATGGGGGTGCGTGAATTTTGTCAGCGTAGATTTGGCATTTGTGGCATTTCCTGGCGTAATCAATGCAATCTCCCTCCATGGTCAACCAGAAATAACCATATCTCATAATTTTCTGGGCTATAGACAGCCCGTTGGCGTGCGTTCCACAGAGCCCGTCATGTACTTCGGTTAAAATCTCCTTCGCCTCCCAGGCATCCACACATCTCAGCAATGTCTGATCATGACTTCTCCTATATAGGATCTCCCCATCTAGGACATATCTTGTTGCCATTTTTCTGAGTGTTTTTCTGTCATTGTCGTTTGCCCCTTCTGGATACTTTCGAAGCTTGACATATTGAAAGATGTCATAGTACCATGGGTTTCCATCAATCTCTTCCTGTACATTACAACAATGAGTAGGCCTTTCAAACGTTCGCATCTCAATGGGCTTCATTTCTGCCCCGGTGTTTGTTTTAAACATAGATGCCAAGGTTGCCAAGGCGTCTGCCATCTGATTTTCTTCTCGGGGCAGGTAATTGAAGCTGACCTTTTCGAACTCTTTGGTGAGCTCTTGAATCAATTCATAATATTTGACCAACTTTGGGTCCCTGGTTTCCCATTCCCCGCGCAATTGGTAAATTACTAAGGATGAATCTCTGAATACTCAAAGTTCCTTAACCTTTCTCTCAATAGCTGAGTTCAGTCCCATAACGCAAGCTTCGTATTCAGCTATATTGTTAGTACAGAAGAATTCCAATCTTCTGGTGAAAGGATAATAGACGTCCTCAGGAGAAATTAGCACTGCTCCTATCCCATGTCCGAGGGTGTTAGAGGCTCCATCGAAGTAAAGCTTCCATGATTTATCATCTGAAACCTCTTCCTCAGTTGTAATGCACATTAAGTCTTCGTCTGGGAAATTAAAGTTCAATGCCTCATAGTCGTCCGAATCACGACTAGCTAGGAAATATGCTACGACACTCCCCTTTACGGCTTTCTGGTTAACGTATACAATATCGAATTCGGATAAGAGCATCTGCCATTGGGCCATCCTTCCTGTTAGTGCTGGCGCTTCCATTAAGAACTTCAATGGGTCTAGCTTGGATATCAACCAAGTAGTATGGTACAGCATATACTGTCTAAGCTGCTTGGTAGCCCAAACTAGAGCACAACACAGCTTCTGCACTGGTGGGTATTGCGTTTCGCAATCATTGAATTTCCTGCTTAGGTAATAGATGGCTTGCACCCTTTTTCTTGACTCATCGTGTTGCCCCAATACGCATCCCATTGAATTCTCAAAAACTATCAGGTAGAGAATTAATGGTCGATCTGGTACTGGTGTGACTAAAATTGGAGCATTTGTCAGGTACTTTTTGATCTTTTCTAGGGCTCTTTGACATTCCTCATCCCATACACCAGGATTATTCTTTCTAAGAAGTCTGAAGACCGGGTCACATCGGTCGGTTAATTGGGAAATGAAACAAGAGATATAATTCAACCTCCCCAGGAAACCGCGAACTTTCTTCTGAGTGTGGGGTGGTGAGAGATCCTGGATGGCTTTCACTTTATCTGGATCGATCTCAATCCCTCTTCTGCTTACCACGAACCCTAGGAGTTTTCCAGAAGTAATGGCAAAGGTACACTTGGCAGGATTGAGCCTCAGCTGGTACTTCCGTAGTCTTTGGAATAGTTTTCTCAAGTTCTGTAGGTGCTCTTCCTCTGTTCGGGATTTGGCAATCATGTCGTCCACATATACTTCTATTTCTTTGTGCATCATGTCATGGAAAAGAGTCACCATTGCTCTTTGGTATGTTGCCCCTGCGTTCTTTAGCCCAAACGGCATCACTCGATAACAAAAAGTGCCCCACATGGTTATGAACGTAGTTTTCTCCATGTCGTTAGAGTCCATCTTTATCTGGTTGTACCCCGAGAAGCCATCCATGAATGAAAACCATGAATGTCCTGTAGTGTTGTCAACCAGCGTGTCAATATGTGGTAAGGGGAAGTTGTCTTTAGGGCTGGCTCGGTTCAGATCCCTATAATCTACACACATACGAACTTTCCCGTCCTTCTTTGGTACCGATACAATGTTTACAACCCATTCGGGGTATTTGGCTACCTCCAAGAACCCAGCATCGAACTGTTTTTTACTTCCTCTCGGATCTTTAACAACATATCTGGTCTCATTCTCCGAAGTTTTTGCTGCATTGGTTTGCACTCCGATTTTGTTGGCAATTTGTGCACCACTATGTCGGTATTCAACCCTGGCATATCTTGATAAGTCCAGGCGAAAACATCCTTGAATTCCTGAAGTAGGGTCATCAATTCGTGCTTGGTTTTTGAGGAAATCATCGTTCCTACTTTTATTTCTTTTCTCTCTTCTTCAGTCCCCAAGTTTACAACTTCTGTTTCTTCTTGGTGGGGCATGATCTGCCTTTCTTCGTTGGCCACCATTCTCTTTAACTCTTCCGGGACCTCACCTTTTATCTCATCATATCCTTCCTCAATTCCCTCTGAGACCTCAGGGCATTCAAAATTCACTCCAGGATTGGATCCGGTATCATTCATATCGTCAATCATGAGCGACCTGCATTAAATGAGAATGAATTGTATTGGGAAGGAGACGATTTTATATGAAGAGAATGAACATGAAGAATGCATGAATGAAATAAATGAAACTTTGGTCATTTAGAAAAGTGGGGATATTTTCATTTCAATCAAAAAGTTAACATAGGTGCCCTATACAAGAGATCCCCATTGTTTACGGGCAAAACAAAAGGTTGATTCGGAGCATTACTCTGATCTATTCGTAAAAACCACATGTAGATCAATGCAGCTCCAGTTATCGAGTGTTTCCCCGGGACGGCAGGGGCGGATATTGGTCAACATTTTGCTGCCTCAGTCTTTTCCAGCTATCATGTTGATGTACATCCCTTCAAATGATTCATTGACTATCTCCTCCTGGTTGAGTACGTCGTTTTCCTTAATTGCCTCTTCAACCTCTTGACCTGGCTGATAGAATCCTCCGGAGACAAAAGTAGTTTTTAAACTAGGAAAGGACATTGGTCTCCACGGAATGTCTTCTCCTTTAAATCCGTCTTTTCTTTGCTCTTCCTTTCTCTTGTATTCCTCTTTTCTCTGTTGGACACTTGGTTGGTAACCCAGCCCAAAACGATCCTTCTTGGTTACCATATTTTTGGCTCTTAGGTTTCCTTGTAATTTCTTCCCCAGCCCCTTTCCTACTTTGGCTCCTCGGCCCAAAGTTTCTGCGACGGTCATCTTGGTACAATTAGATAACCTAGGGTAGGGGATCCGACTTCCCTCTGAAACGAACGTGGCATTCACTAGTTCTAATGCTCAGAACGAGTATTATGCAGCATCTTCATCATTTTGAATGTAGGGGGCGTCTGATGTCACGGAAGCAACAATTTCCTGCTTAGCCTCTACTGTGACCAATTTACCTTCAACTACAAATTTTAATTTCTGATGCAATGATGAGGGGACAACTCCTGTGGAGTGGATCCATGGTTTTCCCAATAAGCAGCTGTAAGATGGTTTTATGTCCATCACCACAAAATTGATCACATATTCAGTCGGTCCGATCAATAGGGGCACCTCAATTTTCCCCATTGTTCCTCTTTGCGTACCATCAAAGGCTCTTACCGAATTGTGGCAGGGCTTTAGGTGAGAACCATCTACTGGTAGTTTTTGCAGGGTCACCATTGGCAAGACGTTTAATGCTGACCCGTTGTCAATCAGTACGCTAGGTACTACATACCCTTTGAAGTGGGTTGTGATGTTAAGGGCTTTGGTGGACCCCATTCCTCCCTCAGGGATCTCATCATCACTGAATGTTATATGATTATAGGCAGTGATATGCCCCACTATCCTGTCCAGATTTGTCACAGAAATATCTTGGGGCACAAAAGTTTGATTTAGTACTTTTAATAGCGTCTCCCGGTGCTTTTCTGAACTCAAGAGTAATTCCAGTACTGTGATCCTGGCCGGTTGCTTTCATAGTTGTTCCACTACGTTGTACTCGCTATGTCTCAAGAACTTCAGAAATTCTTTGGCTTGGGCCTCAGTTACCGGCTCATTCATCTTTGGGGAGGTTCTTCTCCAAATATCTACGTGGGGCTAACTGCTGTATTCTTCCTCTTATCTTTTTCAGCTGCTTTCAAAGCCTCAGAGGAATAACATCTGCCGCTCCTTGTGAAATGGCCTGCCTCAACAACGTTTACATCGCTCTGGCTTTGTTGGTCTTTTAGCGTAGGCTCTTTTACCTGACCATGTTCTAGTTTTTCTGGCGTGGTCACATTTATAGCATAATTCCAGGGGGTTTGCCGCATATCCTTGAATGGGAATGGGGATGGTGCTGAAATGATGATCCTGGGACTCATCTTGATGGTTTCTCCTTGGGAGGCACCTGCATTCCCTGGCCTGGGAGAGATGATAAAAGGTCTATCCTTCCCGTATTTAGATTTGGGGCTATCCGTCATATGTACGTCAGACCCCTTCTTCCCCATGGGCTCCTCGAAGAATTCTATTTGCTTTTCATTCATTAATCGCTGTACCAACCTCTTGAACTCATCGCACTCTTGGATGTCATGTCCTTCATTCTGGTGGAATTCGCAATACACTCCACATCCCATTCTGCCTTGTTATCATGCCTTTGTCGATCACACGGGCCATGCATAACTGTTGAAATACCCATCGTAAAGGAGACTTGATTTCTGACACATCATCCTTAATCCTCCTGGTAAAGTATTCTTCAATAACATTTACTCCTCTGCTCCCATGATTAGGCAGCGGGTTATTGGCTACACTCAGTTTTTCAAACTTCAATATCCCCGAATCGATTAAATTTTGCACAAGTTTTTTGAAGGCAAGGCAGTTCTCAGTGGGATGTCCAGGGGTACCGCCGTGATAGTCGCAATGCGCGTTCGGATTATACGAAGAAGGGAAGGGCGGATTGACAGGAGTAACGATGTATGGACGGACCAGGTCTGCTTCATACAACTGGAATAAAGTTCTGAGTACGAAACAGGTAGGGGAGTGAAAGTTCTCCTCTCTTTCTCTTTTCTGGAGATTCTCTCCTCTCATTGATTTCGAGTTTTGTGTTTTTCCCACAGGTGCTTGTGGCTGTGAGACTGTGAAGTTCTTCGGGGTGGTATAAGTGCTGGTGGCGTTTACTTCATTCCTCTTGCTATATTTCTGAGACCCTTCTCCGCCATCAATTCTACCACTCTTAATTGCCAATTCAAGGGACTCCCCAGTCATGATTAAGTCAGCAAAACACTGCGTTGTGTTATTAATGAGGGGATCAAAGAGTGCCCCTTTCAGAGTATTAATAAATAACGGCGTAATTTCATGTTCCGGGAGGGGTGGCTGAATTTGGGCGGCCACTTCCCGCCACCTTTGGGCGTATTGCCGCAGGCTTTCGTTGGACTTCTGCCCCATATTTTCCAACATAATTCTACTGGGGGTCATATATGTTACATGCTTATATTGCTTAGTAAATGCTCTTGACAGATCTTTCTATGTCTTCACATTTGCCTTGCTCAACTGGGTGTACCACCGTAACGCCGCTCAACTGGGTGTACCACCGTAACGCCGCTCCAGTACATTGTTATGTGTGCGGAAGGACACGTGGTTCCATCGTATTTGTCGAACTCTGGCGTTTTAAATTTTGGAGGTAGGACAAGATCAGACACCAGACTTAAGTCGCTAGCGTCATTTCCTGATTCTTCTATAGATTGTAACGTTTTAAATTTTTCCTCCATGAGGCGAAACCTCTCCTCCCATTTTTTCTCTACCTCAGTCCTGATCCTTTCAACCATGTTCAGGTCCGGCACCTCTTCTTCATAGAGTGCTTCAGCGTCGAGGGGTTGAGTTTCTGGTACCCCTATTTGAAAACTAGATAACATTCCTGCATGGTCGATATACACCTTTCTAGCCGGGTTTGGTGCAGTTGGTTGAACCTTGTAGTGAACTGGGGTACCCTCTGGTTCTTGAACGGTTTCTCCTTCCACTCTTTTTCCAAGGCTTTTAGCCAACAGTACGGTTATGTCAGATACTATCGATGCTTGTGACTGAGCAATCTGATCACTGAGGCTTCTTTGGGCCTCTTCAAGTCTTGTCTCGAGCTCTTTTTGCCCCTTTTCTAGACTGATTATCCTGTCTTCCATGAGCTTGCTTTGTAATCGGGTAAGGTATGGATGATGAATGATTGCGGGTTAACTACACACAATGCCACAATATTCATAATGTTAATATGGTTGCAAGAAAATAAATGCATGTATAATGATGCGAATGTCATGATGCCATGCAAGAATGTATGCAGATAAGGTATTGATTCCGCTGGTAATCAGCCTTTTGAACTACTTCCACGGGAATTAAAGGGTCTAAATTACAACAGAGTTCGTATTACAAAATAAAGATCCCTAATACAAAAGATCTAATTACAACACAGAGTCCTACAGATAAGCTCTAGCTCTATCTCCTAATCTTCCAATTGCTTGGAGCAACTTGCTGAACCTGGGAGCTTCTTCCATTTCTGGGACTATGAAAGGTCGGAGTGTTTCAACCTCGATGGCCAAATCATTCACATGCCTGGCGACTCGCTGTATGTCCACCATCAGGTTTGCGTAATATTGTTCCCTATCCTGTACCATCCGGGCAGCGTCACGCAATCTCTTTTGCCAATAGGTGTCCCCTCCGGCTGTAGCCTCCTCGAACACACTAATTCTTTCCTTGTAATCCTCAACAGTTGCTTCGAGGGACTTAATTCGTGCTCGTAACACGCTTACTTCGCGCTCTCTTTCTTGTAGCTCAGTGAAACCATTTCTCTGGCAGTATATTCGAAGGGAGTGTTCAACTTCCGCCACCTTTCCTTTTAATTCGCCATTCTGACTTTGGCTTTGCTCCAGACTTTGAATAGTGTCATCGTACAATTTTTGCATCTCTAACAGTCTATTCCGGCTACTCATGGACTTTCTTTTCCATACGGCGACATTTTCTCTCTCATGATGGACAACTTGTTTTCCCTTGTTGATTTCTTGCCTGAATCTTTCCTTTTCTTGATCAATGGCCTTCTTGGAGGACCATTTTTCTTCCTCCATAGCCAACCGGTAGCTTTCTATCTCTTTCTCGATCGCTCTCTTGTTGATTTCTCGTTCTTCTTCCACCAAATGGATGCCATTCATTCTTTCTCTTTCCACAGCTATGAATTGACTCCTGCCGGCCTTCTGTATTTTTGCTTGTAGTAGAAGGGCATCTTTTTGATAAAGAGCATTCTTGTCACTCAAATCTGCATTTAATTTCTTCAACTGCCTAATGATCCCGTCCCACTCGTCAACCTCTAAGCTTGCCTTATAAAGCTCGCTCGTAAGATGTCAGTTTCAGACGGTACCGCCCTTGTAAGCTCCTCGAGTGACACTGCTGGTCCTTGATCAGATTCAGGAATCACATTATTAACCCTCAAACGTCTCCAAAGATCGTAGTCTGGGGTATTCATGTGCCTGGTATCTCCTTCCACCCTGATCCGGTAACAATGGTCCCAGGCCCTCATGATGGTCTGAATTTTTCCTTTGAACTCCCCTTTGAAAAGAAATTTAGTTTGGCTTAACCCGGCGGTATTGGGAATGAACTGTTGTGATCCGAACTGTCGAGACACTAAAAGCGGAGCACATGCGATCCCTCCGTGCAATCCCAACATCATCAGCCAGTTGAAATCACCACAACTGTATAGAAAATAATTAACTTTACCGAGCCATGGGACCCTCCATGCTATGTCTTCGTCTTGAATGTTCCTGAAGAAACTAGTCCACATTTTTGTTTTCAAATCCTCTCGCCATTCCTTTGCTAAGTACTCCCGTAAAGGCGAAAAACCTTGGAAGGATATCCTGGCGGGACCTCGTCGGTGTCTTACGCATGTGACTCGAATCCATACTGTAATAAATTTGTGCGCATCCTCGAAAACGTCCTTCTTCATGTTTCCGGCTAGCATTTAAGGAAATAAAAGTCTCGGCCAAGATTGCTGGTACTGGGTTTGCTTTCCGTTTTACCCACTCAAACAAGTCCAGAATGGCTATGTCAATGTTCCCGAGTACTCTTGGAAAGATCACTAAGCCATATATTCCTAAGGCGAATAGGTCCATTTTCTTTGCCTAAATGCGGATGTGTCGGTATGATGTCCCGAATACTTTCCCATGCAAAAACTGTATTGTCTCCTCGGATCTGAAGCAGGCCATTAACCCATTCGTCACTCATTCCCGCAAAGGTTTTGAGCTTCGCAGTGTAATTCTGATTCCTCGGAGGCTTCGCGTAGATCCATTCTTCCTAAATGTTCTTCTGGTTAAGTAAAGCAGTGTATTCTTCTACTGTAGGCATCATGTCCTGCCCATTGAAGGTGAAGCGACAAAAAGCCGATTCGTAATCGAACTATAGCTCGGAGCAGGGGCTGGTTAACCCGAACACATAACAGCTGTGCAATGTCGCCATAACTATCGCAAAACAAGTCTTGTAGTCTTCGGTCCCATCTTTCCCAAATGCTTTGAAGATCCCATAAGTTGTTATGTTGGAGACTCACATAGGTGTACCCTGCTATTACGCGTTCGTTCGGCCAACTGTCCCCTTGGGTTTTTGGTTGACCTCGACCAATGTCGATCGACAAATTAAGCTCTTCTTTCCTAAGACACCTTTTTTCCATAGTGAAAGACTTTCTGATCGGGCAAACCACTTGATCCAGTACCTTTATGTGTTGCAAATGTATGATGTATGAAAAAACAAAAGCGAAAAGAAAACAAGTCAGTATCAGATAAAATTAATAAATATATAAATAAAAGGACAAAATTAAACAGAATAAACACACAAAACAACCCTATTTATCCCGTCTAAAACCTAAGGTTATCCGCATGGCTCTAAATAGGTAGGTTTTTATGTATTCTCTACTTGCAGTCTTGGTTCTAGGAGGTACCCGAATTGTCCTTGCTGTCCTCTTATAAGAGTAGCAAGGCCCCCGATCATCACCCATTATAAGCTCCTTACGAAAGCATAAGGTACTCGAGCCCCGAAGGTACTTGCTAGGCCCATACGGGAGAACGATATCTCCACGAAAGCATTAGCGTTTTCCCCCCACTTAAAAAAACGGGTTTATATGCCATATTTTAAATACGTTAAAATAAACGCGCAATTACAACCGAATATTAATTTAATAGTTACTTTAATCCGAAACTTTTAATATTATTAAAGCGGTAATTATTTGAAAAAGCTTGACTCTCTTTTTTGTTTTTTGAAAAAAACAAAAATGGTCCCCAGCGGAGTCGCCATCTGTAGCGATGTCTTGTTTTGTTAAAAAAAGAGGTTTTCGAAGTGTGTTTGTGATTTTTCGGATATAAAGTATTTATTCCGTGGGGGTTTTGAAAATATCGTATGTTATTAAAAATTGGAGTCGCCACCGGCCACTTAGGTAGGCCGGACACCATAAAACCAGAGATTCAAAAAATTTTGAGTTCGGGAGTCAGTTACGGATGGGGAAGGATTAGCACCCCCACACCGCCCAAAATTGGTACTTTAATAATTACCGCTTTATTAATATTGAATTTTCCGGGTTAAAGTGACGATTAGTTTAAAATTCGGTTATAATTGCGAATAAATTTTAAGGGCCCCGTTATCCGAGAGTAAACGCCCAACCACTATCACTACGCCTGATACTGGCCCCGTTTACGCTCGGATAAAAGGGCACCGCATTGACAATTTATATCTCGGTATGCAATCTTAGTAGGCAAGATATAAAACATGGCAAATAAATTAAATGCAATAAATATTAACATAACAGAATACTAATCTAACGTAAATAAAATACGTAACTAAAACATACATATATACATATTAATCTTAATAGTAAATAAAAACAAATTTAACAAGGCATGAATAAATACATGTGTGAACAAAAACACATATTTCAAGAAGACATACATATAGAAATAAAACACATTTCAACATATATAAAACAAGATATTATACATGAAAAAGAAAATGTACTAACACGTAACCTAAAACTCAAGAGAACATACAATACATACTAAAATACAAAACATGTGTACGAGCCAACTAGAACATAATATGCATGATACGAATAACCGAACAAATACATAAAGATACATAATCATCATAAACTTAACACACATATACATGTAAACGTAAAAATACAAGGCATATACGAGGGATATATAATAAGACAAAAGGTTACATCAACATGCACGATTATAATACGAACATGAATATTTACATGGAAACAGGACTAAAATGAAAAGAAATAAACATCAGTATAAGAAATTAAAGGACAATAATATGCAATTTAGGGACGAAAATGCAAGCAGGACCGAACTTGAAAGGACGGAAACTGTAATTGGACCAAGGGGCAGACACGAAGTGAAAAATCCAAAAACGCGGGATGGTTAAAGGGGTAATTTTACCATTTAAAAAACTGATTCGATGTAATTTAGGGACTGGATTGCAAGATTTTGAAATACGAGGGGGACCAGGGTTGTAAATATCCCCTGCAGCGAGACACAAAATAAAATATCGAAAACGCGGAAGGATTTATTATGTAATTTCCCCATTTCACGAAATAATAACGCTTATAAAACCCCTTTTTTTGGCAGGAATCAAACTTTTCCCATTTCGTTCATTTTCAATTTTTATAACAAGCCAAACCTTTCATTCTCTCTCGACCATATCCTGATGAACCCAGAAACCGGTGGTCGACCGCCGTCTTCTCTCCGCCGCTAGCCAACACCGGCGAACCCCAAAAAAACCACCAAAATGAACCTTACCTTACCCTCGACATGAATCCGAACTTGGATTTGGAGAAAAAGCCCCTATTCATCCTAGATATAAGAAATACAAAACGAAAACCCCCCTTTTTTTGTATTCAACCCAAAACGAAACCAAAGAAGGCCTCCCACTCCCTTCAGTTCACCATATTCGGCCTGGGAAGGCCGAAGAGGCTTGTCACTGGTAAAGGGGAGATCCACAGACGACGAGGGTAACAACTCTAAACCCCTTTTTTATTACTACGTATATTTTTTTTGTATGCATGCAACGAGGTAAGAAAAGATAGGAGTATTACCACTGAAGACTGGTTGTTTTTTTGTATTTTTTCTTTCGATTACAACTTGACTTGCCTTACAATTGTTTGTTTCATACATATATATCTGTCTCTTTGGTTTGGTAACAAGTAATATATCTATTTTTCAGATCTGAAATAATACTGACATAAACTCTCTTTTTTTGTGTTCTGATATGTCTGAACGCGGTGGTTGGAGACCGGCATGGTGGAAGCATGGTGGCGGTGTGGGGGGTTGTCTTCGGCTAGAGGTGTTCTCGGCCGTTGATCAGATCTGATCTAACGGTCGGGCTGGCTTGAAGGATGAACGGCCCAGATGAAACCTCGATCGGTGAAACGGCTCCAGATCGTGACACATGTGGCTCAGCAGTCGAGGGGTTATAGCGCGTGGGACTCACGCACGAGTGGGATATCGAAGAGTCCGCGCGTGGACCGCACGCGCGCGTGGCACTCGAACCGTCCAGACGTGTAGTGCACGTGGCTGGCTAGATACTTTATCTTTCCTTGATCGTGGCTGTTGGATCAGATCTTGATCTAACGGCCCATAGTTATCTGCACAAAAATAATTAGATTTAAATAGGGTCTTGGGCTTGGGCCAACCGGTCCTTGTATTATTATTTTTGTAATAATGTGGACAATTTAATTTAAGTGGGCTTCCTATTATTTTTCCAGTTTTGTCCATACATACTAATAAACTAATATAACAGTAAACACAGATACATACGTACTTACGTATACATACATACAATTGTGATGAAATACGTTCACACATACATATATTTAATAATACATGCAACACTTATTCGTATATATTCAATAATAACAAGTACACTAATATACACATGCAAACACATATAGACCTACCCATATACTAACATCTATTTGTACGATACTCCTAATATAACCATATCATACGTATATTAATAGGTACATAATACACCATATCAATACATGCATACCCTCACACTTTACATATATTAATAACACTCATGCACATAATAAACATATATCATAACATAATACTATGTATACATGCAACGCTAATATACTAATAATTATACTAATATGTATTTACAGACCAGATAAAAATGAGTGATTACAGCAAGGAAAATCTTAATCTCTGCTACAACAATTGGAGAACTACTCAAAAAGCTTCAAGATTTCAGGCGTCTCCCTGATTTAATAGAGAGTACACGTGGGAAAAGGAAAAGAGAAGAAGACAAGCGAGATGTGGATTGTTCTTTATCACTGTGATATTATATTATTTTAATTTTTTGTTTGTTTTATTTTTTATGTGTCAGTTCTAGCAATCCGTAGCAGCATAATAGGTAAAATCCTCTAAATTCTACTTTTAATTTTGACATTGAGGACAATGTCCTAATTAGGTGGGGGTAGGGGATATAATAAAAAAACTTGACTTTTGTTAAATCATTAGGTTAAGTCAAACTAAAAAAAGTGACAGATTATAGTTAATCTTATTGGTTAATGGTAAGATGCACCTTGATCTTTTTGACGTAGCTAGGAAAAAGGTGGTTGAGTAAGTATTTATACTGAGACACACCTTGTTGATTATAATTTATTTACCTTGTTATAAATTAGTAGTTATAATACATGTTTTATTAGATGTCTAAATTTTTAAGAGAAGTTAAGTTGAAAAAGTGGCTGAGTAAAGTAAATCTTGAGACGCACTTTGACAATTTGATAATATATAAAAAAAGAAAAAAAGTGATTGGTCCGATGCTTGAGTGTTTGTATTTTTTGTGTGCATATAGTGTTGCATGTACTTAGTTGATTTCTGTTAGTTGAAAATAATTTTGTGAATATAAAGTAAAACATCATTATTAAAGACTTGAAAGATTTAATATGTGTCAAAATTATGCTATGATTTGTCTATAGAAAGAGTCTCTGATGTTTCACAGTTATAAAGAGTAAGGACATTGGATGCTTCATTTTGAATCTTCCTTGATATCTCCAGAATTTATGATTTCTTTGTTACACATCATCTGTCTCATGGGACATACATAGAATTGTAATCGATCGTAAGTGAATGATGAATCCAATCATAAAAAATTAATTATTTCATTTTTTATAATAATAAGAATTCCAAATGCATGATAGGGGACGATCTAAGTCTTTATTTTTTTGGATCGATTGAGCCTTTTTAGCCAACCATATAATATTTCCCTTGAACACCTGATTTTAAGCCTGTAGCCTTTTCTTGACTCACTAAATATTTCTTTGTTCATCTTTACGTACAGAGCTTAAAGCTCCAACCTTACCTTTGTTTGCTTTAGATGCTCAATACTTATCGGACATATCTTTATGAGAATAAGTATTAATGGGGTAGGTAGATAAACTTTAACACGAGAAAGACATAAGAAGGATTAAAGCATAGAATTCTATTTTTCTACAAAAATGTTCTCTATATTGAAAAAATAAAAAAATAATAATACTAGTGTCTTGTACAAAAAAAAAAAAAGAGAAAAAAATACTTATGCTTTATCCTCTTGTAATGGAGAAATAAGGAATATTTTGGAAAATGATGGAGTTGGATGATCACCAGGGGGAGATGGGAATTAATACTTCTTGCTCACTTTGATCCATAAGTAAATTGAGTTTAGGATAAGCCAATTGTTGTCAATCTCATTGAAATATCATACCTTGACCTAAGCCCTGTTATAAGCCATTTAAAAAGACTTGGTGACTCTATTATATTAGAACTAATTATATATAAAGGTGAATAATGAATTAATTCATGATATCTATTCACTTATTGTTTATTACTTTTCCAGTGTGCTGATGAGATTGCACAAAGGTGATTGGCACACATATAAGCACAGAAGTTTCATTGTCCTACACTTTCTGACTGTGAAAATTTTTTAGAGACCACCTATGTCATGAATAGCATTCTATTTGGCGATGTTCAAAAATTTAAGTTCTTAACAGTGATATTTTACTCTACATTCACAACTTTATATTCTCCTCATCAGTTAACGCTAAAGTATATTAGGTTGCATCTACATTTGCATTGATGATTTGTGTGCTTGGGGACAACAAAAATGTAAGTGTGGGGTGTGATGAGTCCTTAATATTGTCTCATTTTAGTATCTATAGTATGAACAATTGCATTGTTTATTAAGTGTTTTATTGAAATTTATAAGTTTTTAGTTATTTCATATTTTGTGGCTTGAATTTTAAATATGTTGCGATTTTAGTATTTCTGTTATGTTTTCAGTTATTTTTAATAAATTGTATTTTTGTGTTAATTGCAGGCTTAGATATGTTGAATTTGGTGATTGAAATTATGACACAAATAAAGTTGAATCCAAAGATGATCCAAGGTGAAAGGAATTGGCAAATGCTGGAATTGAGAAAATAGACTCAATAAACTTGTACTAAAATTCTACACTCAATATGTTGCACAATTTTGACTATAACTTGAGCTCCAGAACTCGAAAATTGGCCCGTGAGATACTGTTAGAAAGATTATTGAGTCTACTACATTTTCAAAGTAAATAGGAAGTCAAACCAAATCTGGAAATTCCCACAAAATGCTGAAAACCGGAGTAATGCAAAGTCGTCATCAAATAATGCAAAGATTTCTTTCAACTGGATGAATTTCCAGCCACCATCCTTTAGCATTTAGCATCACAAATTTCCTATAAATAGGCTTTAGTTTTGCCTTGTAAATCATCTTGGAAGCTTGGTTGTAACCTTGTTAAAAATTCAAGATCACTTTTCTTTCTTTCATCTTTATATTTTTCATTCATCTTTATATTTTTCTTTCTTATGTTTGGTTCTTGTAAACCAAATTTTATTTTCTTTAAAGTTATGGTGTCTAAGTCAAGTTGCTGAGGTGAAAGGATGAAACTCTTGGTATATACTAAAGGTTAGTTTAAAATTCTGAACGTATACTAAAACACGTTAAATTAGTATATGATGTTAAATTCAGTTGGCTAATGTTCATGTTAGTAAATTAAGAACCTTGCTTCATTATAGAGAAGTAATTTGGCACAATAAATGCTTGTTATAATTAACTTGATTTATTATAGACAAAACAAATTGGCATAATGAACACTTGGACTTGTTTATTAACTTTGATTGCACCAATCCATATAACACCATATGCTATACCTTTACATTTTTTGGACATTGTTTATTGCATTTTGGACTTTGGACTTTGATTATGGACATTGGACATTGGAAAATGGACTTTCATTGCAAGACATTTCGATTGGATTTCATTTCATCATATGGACTTCAATTGAGTAATAAGAAGAATAAAAATTAATCTTAGTATAATACCAAGAGTGGATTCTCAAAACATCAGCTTCTTTTATTTATATTGTTGTTTATTTTCTAATCAATTATTCTCTTTGCAGATTTTTATTTTATTTTTTATCTTGTAATTTCTAAACAAAACTTCACTGTGGATTCAACCTCATACTCCTGAGAATTATTACTTGACAACAACTTGCACTTGGGTATACGACTAAAAAGAGTCGGTCAATCAACAACATTGTCAAACATCGGCATGTTGTACTCACTTCGAATGAATCACAACTTGGTGAACAAACCTCTCTACAACCCTCGCGTTTCCAAAGCTCTTGAATTCAACCCTCATATGCATCTATAATGTGACACTTCTTTAAGATATATTTTAGGGTACATCCCCAATGTACTTAATAGCACCATAACACACGTGTCCAAGAACAGACAAACCTTGTCCAACAAGCTCTATCGTCAATCTAACATGGAATTACAATCTTCTTTCTCGACTTGGTTATCTACTACAGAACCTAACATTTCATTTACCTGAACCCACTATAACATAAACAGATGCTAATCCAAACTTGAGTGTTTTCACTATGCCAAACCACTTTGATTCCAAAAGGAAATTGTTACCACAACAGGCTCTACTAAGGATAAAGCCACCAACTATCCTTAAAGACCTGAACACCCCTTCACTCCAACCACCAAATTCAAATAAACACTTATGCAAAGCTTTAGCAATTTCTCAAAGGTTTCCTAACGGTTCTCTCTCCTAGATCTTATTACAGTACAAGATCCGATTCAACTCATCTCTAGCCAAAACCCATATTTCTACTAAGCCATTCGGAGAATCTTTACACTACCGCCATGCACAAAACAATCCATCTTAAACTCAGATAAGCAACCCTCAATTCATTGAACTTAAGATTATCCTAATACATTCATAAGTCCAAAACACTTTTCAACCTATCCTTAGAGTCCAAAATCGCATCCACTCCAAATCTTAACACTAATTCTCTTTAACCTTCCACTTACAAGACCTAGCTTCTGAACAATCTTGAGAAAATCTCAAAACCCACCAACATTAACAGATCTTTAATCCTCGAAAAATGAATAACAATTCCTCTCCGTTACACCTCAGCCCACAACAACCATCACCACTACAACTTGTCGTATCCATACATGTATGCCTCAAGGTAAATCTCTTGGCGACATCGCCTGCAAAAACTCCCCTACACTCGGAGTCATCCCACTAAGAGCTTGGTAGATGCCAAACCATAAGGTGATAGATACCAATTCCAATCTTAGTAAGTTCCCCATCATGGTTCCCAATCCATAATGAAGAGGATAGTCCTCTCATCCACGAAGAGCACACCAAAATCCTCTTACACGTCTACCCTTCTAAAAATGTGGACTCCTAACCCAGCCTTAACTACGCAAACTAAGAACGTTTCACAGACCATGAGGCTCACTTAAACTATCATCGCAGAAGCTCGACACACAAGCTGGAGAGAAGGATTCTTCATGTACATCACCAACAAACTGATTTATTCCAATCTCAACTTTGAGACTTTTGCTTGGAACCCAAGGCATACATCGCACTCACACGACCAATCTATACCCATCATATTTTCCACCACCAAGAGAGGGAAGGGAACAGTAAATTTATCGAGTCCACGAGGACTGTCACACTCAATCCACATTCACCACCTACAGAGAAACTCTTACCTACCAACACTTACAGAACCAATAAATTAACCAAACCACATCAATTCTTGAGAAACCTAACATAAAACTCTATCTCAATAAAATCATTGTCGCGGTAAGAACAAGAAATCGAACTGTTATCAAGGAAGCGACTTAAACTCAAATATTCCCGGTAGCCAGACCGTCGTCTTTGGCCTGAACCGCAGACCATCTAGCAAAAGCTTACGCGTCCACTCTAGCGGCAGATCTCACATGACCACTATCATGTTGCCCAAACAATTCCCTAGAACTTCCTTATAAAGAACAATGGCTATGCCAAGAAAGAATCAACCTCAAAGACTGAACCGGTGAACATTCATCCCTAAAAGAGTAGTCTTTTGCCAAGAGACCTGATGTTTGACACTCATAACAAATCCCCCAAGAAATGAGCATACTCCAAGGTGATGTTGACCACAATGCTCATGAACCGGTAGGCGTGATGTCTTGGATGAAAAACCAACACTCTCTGATAAAGTAGAAATTGAGAAGCCTCCTACTACTCATCAATCTAGATTCTAAATCAACCTTCGGTAGCTGATCTGAACATCTCTCTTTGACTCCTTCTAAACATGAGACCTCTCAACAGAGCTTGGGAAGAATATCATGATATCTTGGGTCTCCATAACACGGCCTATGGAGTCCTTAACTATCTCAACGTTGGCCCTATAGTCATTTGAGTGCCTTCACACAATCGACTATATCTGAAAATCCCAAGTGAACCCGATGTCACACACATCTATAGGTAACCCTTTAATCCAAGTCTAAACCTTATCCACCTTTACTCTTCGGTAGTAACTAAATTTAGGGAATAACAACTAAACCGTAGAAAATCTCGTTCATACCTAACACTGTCCTGACACTTTGAACCAGATACAAGATTGGTCTCTCCTTTTACCCAAGCGAAACTCACAAAACTACATTTTGAACCTATTCAAGAAGATATACCATGTCAAAAATACGAGCTGAAATCCCCACTGAAAAGTTTTCTACCATTCGTATGCATTGCCCTTAAGAAGGAAGACATTGAAATCAAGATCCCATCATACCCACTCCACATCTACCTCAGAACCCTTAGAGCATCTTCTAACCATTGGTCCATCTGATTGGTCATCCTTTCCGGACTCACTCACTATCCTAGGGTTCTTAACAACGATGTTCCTCTTATATGATAAACGTGACTCTTCCCACGACTTTTCCTGGTCGTGTTCTGTGCCACATGATCAAACCTACTTAAACGGTATTAAAAATGTGACAATTCCTTATTTTTCTTTACCAAATGTTTGGTTCGTCGAAACTTCAAAGCTTCTAACACTACGCTTGACACCCCAAGCTAACTCGTGATAGAAAACAACCAAGGGACATGATCATAACAACTCCTTAAAAGAACAACCCCACCAAATCTATCAAACCCACGTCCTTGGGCTTTACTCGTATATTGTCTTGCACAATACTCGCAATGTTCTTCCTCCCACTACTATAAACAATTATAACAAGCATACCTTGTTCAAAATCTCAGAGCATTCAACTTACTAAGAGCGTAACCTGGATGCTACAACCATCATGTACCTATCCACTTTAAACAAAAATACACATCTGTCAAGCGTGCTACATCCCTACCATATAGTACCCACCATTAGGGTTCACTTATTATGGATAAAGGGACCCTCGATCGGCACTCTATCGCTGGTAAATCGAAAGTAAGTCCTCTTATCTATTCCATGAGGGTCATCCACCAACATATGAAATCTCGTCACTAGAGATTCTCATTCTAACTCAAGGCTTCAAGGTGGCTTACAACACATAGACATGATTACTATTCGTGTGATGGGAGGAAGGCACACCCTCAACTTTACAATTCTTTCTTGAACCCAAGCTTAACATCTGAGATAACTCCAATCTCAGAATCATCCTCAAGAAAATCAACCTTCATCACGGCCCTCTCAACCGCGATCGAATCTATCTTAATATCGCAACCAACGACAAACACATGGCACACCATCCAGATTCCAGTCTTGAAGAGTACAACTTAGACACAAGGGCTTGTATTCGCTAGACACCTATCCGCGACTCCTAACCACCCCAAGGATTTCCTAGAACCGGCTAAACCTAGACTCTGATACCTCTAAATGTAACACCCTCGATTTGGATGTCACATCTGGGCCCCAAGCCCAACTTATTAGCACAAAATTTTGACCTAGTTTAGCCCAATCCACAAATCAATTATAAAAACCCGTTTGATTTCAAACCCAAAATACATAAGAATATTTAGAACATATAAAGTGGAGCTCTTTTGAAATTACATAAATAAAACATTTGACTCGATCATTTTAAAATGCCAAATACAAATTACAATATACAATGTACAACAGGTTTCTACGAATACATAGCCCAAAGACCTAAGTATTGTACTCGGAAGAGACGAGGCTCTAGAACCATTCCATGATGGTGCTCTTCTACGAACATGCCAAACCTACTAACCTGTGAACGGAAATAGCAACTCTGAATGTTGTGCTAACAAAGCTATGTGGATACACTGCCACTCGACCATGCTTCATGCAAATCATAAATAAAGCTATGAAACATGAATGATATCAAGATAAGATATAGCAATGGCGCTACCATAACCGCCTAAACACATGCTAAGAACAAACAGCACCTCAACAACATAAACATATAAATAAACAAACCAGGAGTGAGGCCCAATGTCACCCAACACTGGGAAACCCATCCATGCTCGGAATCTCACATCGAGCTGCTCGAAATCTCACATCGAGCTGCTCGAAATCTCACATCGAGCAGTATACTCGAAATCTCACATCGAGTCTTCGCTCAAAATCTTACATCGAGTGGGGCTCAGAATCTCGCATGGAGCAAATATCATCATCTGAAATCTCGCATTGGATGGCCTCCATTTCATCACTCAAAATCTCACTTCGGATGACCTTCATGTGTTGCAACACTCACTCACTAGGTATCCAGATCCCATCAAACAAAGACTCATAACCAAGAAAATGCCCACACATAGCATGACCATACTCGATCCACCAAGGATCCAACAAGTGCCCTACCTGGCACATAATAAATGATTCACCAAGAATCCCTAAATTTGCTACCCCGAGCAATTTACTTTCATTTGATACTCCATTAGCAATTTAATCCATATAAGCAAGAAGAAACACACATTCTTGGTTTTACCAGTCATTTTACATCATAAGAGACCCATTAGTACCTTAGCCACGATTTATAGAACCCCCAACCTCAAAACGTAAATGCTCTGGTAGATTACCCAGCAAGTATCAATACACCAAAGTGAGTATCGTTACTACCCTCTACGTATTGATACTCTATCAGAAGTACCGATACTCCATTTAGATTTGGAAGAATTTCCCCCCATGTTGTACCAATACACTCCATTTCGTATCGGTACTCAATATCGATACTGGGATCACCCCGTACCAATCCTTACCCGTATCGATACACCTTCCTTAGCGTACCAGTGCATAAAGCCTTTCCAGGCAATTTAACAATGAGTACCGATATGCATCACGCGTATCGGTACACTAATTTGCCACTAGAATTCTTACTATTCATGGAGTACCATTACACGGTAAGCAGTACCAGTACTCCCCCCACGACCCACCTTATATAGTACAAAGGCGTACCGATACGCACCCACCCTGTATCGGTACGCAAACCCAAATTTCAAAACCTAAAGTTTAAAAAATCAACATTCAACCCCTTAACCCCTATGGTCAAGCCTCAAATCGAACCTACAAGTTATTGTGAAGTTATTAAGTGAGTTTCTACAAATTTTAAGCCCTAGAAACACCAAATCTACATTTTGCCATTAAAGATCAACCAAAGTTTATCAAACCATGAACACTCAAATCATGCACAAAGCCTAATTTTATGAGTTGCAAGAATTCATAGGAGTTAGGAGTGTACTAACCTTGAATTAAAGATGAGGAATAAGCCTTGAAAGATCCATTCCCGTTCATCCACACTAACCCCACAAAACCTTAAACTCTACCATTTTAACTCATCTTGACCTTGGTGTGTAGATCCTTTACTGCTCAACAAACTTCCCTCAATCGTCAAAACGTGTTTTACACTCAAAACCCTAATGATTTCACCTTAAACATTCAAAATTTGGGTGGGAGATGAGAATGGGTGAGAGGAGGAAACAATGGTGACCTCACCCTCCCATTTTTGCAGAAAAATTAAACAACCACAACCCCTTTGTATTCCAATTATGCTTTTACCATATTAACCCTCCCAAGAGATCCTACTCCAACCCAAAACCACTAAGGCAAGCTCAAAACACTCCCAAATGCCCAACATTTTGGCTTACATGCGAAGCCCATACTTCGGGTTAATCCAACTCTCGGATTTCAAAGTTTGGGTCATTATATTCAATGTCATGTATGTAACCCAATCCCAGATGCTCTATGTACGCCTTATGGAAAATGATCATATGTAATCCATACTTGAACATTTAAGACGACAATTCATATAAGTAAAGATCGGGGTAACTCCGTGTCACCCAGAACAATTGCAACTACACTCACCTCTTATCTAGAAGTTACGAGATTCCTGAATCCACAATTTCACATACTCTCAATTAATTCCCCTTTCTAGCCTTCATGCCATTATCCACTTCCTAATCATGGTATGTACCTCACATTATATAGTAACCCATTTTAAGCATTAGAGTCTCTTTCAGATTCCTCAAATCAAATAAGCTTGCTAACAAACATAAAACTCTCTTATATAATTCACCTTAAGCTTATTATATTCATATATGTTCAAAACAGCCCACCATTGTTCATATACATGCCCGATCAATTCATTTTACTTGCATACATATTACATACATCAAAACAGTCCCTAATACTTTTATTTTCATGCAGAACTGTCCCTAACTTACATATATCCCCATTTATTTTACAAACAATTCCCATATATTTATATACATATAACTCAAAACAGTCCACATGCTTTTCTAACATGCCAAAACAGTCCACAATTCACATATATATAAAATGTAACTCAAAACAGTCCACATGCTTTTCTAACATGCTAAAACAGTCCATAATTCACATGTATATAAACATGTAACTTAAAACAGTCCACATGCTTTTCTAACATGATAAATCAGTCCTTAATATTGATATATTTTCACATATATGTTCACAAAATAGTCCCTACATTGGCATATATACATAAACACATCAAAACAACCTTTAACAGTTCTTATTTCATTCAAAACAGTCGAATATGTACTCATAATTACATAAAATAGTCCAGTTTTCTTACTCTAAATACATACCTTCAAAACAGTCCAATATGTTCTTATAATTACACATAACAATCCAGTTTTCATATACACTCAATTCAGTCCCATTTAAATGTGTTTTCATATACACATGTATCAAAGTAGTCTTTTATTCTTTTATAACTATTCAAAACAGTCTATTTTTCATGTGTATTCAAATATAAATCTATTAATATACAAGCCTTTCATCACACATTAACTCAATATGCTTAACCAATGTTATCATTCAAGAAATAGCTATACATATACTAGTCATTTCTCAACTCCATTTTCAAGTTGAGTCCTAATTTCCAGTTTATGAAAGCTTGAGCTAACATCAAAGATATGCCCCTCCAAAACAGGGTATACACTGGAATTTAATGTTCTTTACATCATTACAAACTAGACTCAACCACAATTTTAACGGTATAAGCCTCATAATTTAACAAGACCTACATAATTTATGAGAATTCTTGAAAGTCTCAAGATAGAAATTGTCCAAAGCAAAATATGCTTTTAGATTTTCTGCACTACTTTCAGTTAAAATTTCATAACTTTAGATTTATAGTTCAAAATCAATCACCGTTTGTTGGAGATTAAACTATACTCAAACATGGTTCTACACATATAAAATTCAACTTCTATATCAATAGTTTCAATTTTATATGAATTTTTAAACTTACTGCCAGAACAAAGTTTTTTTCTGGGCATATTGCATTCCATTGATTTCAACTAATTTAAATGCTCTAACTCAATCATAATCATCAGCAATTCATTATCAATTCAAGCAATAATATTTCAAGAATACAACATGTTTTCATCCTCACTCATTTCTCTACTTAACCTCTTACTCATGTGCATGAATACAATTCAAACATCATCAAAGAATCTAAATTTCCAGCATGCCCTTTCATTCAATTTCTCATAACTTATCTAATAAAAGAAGTGGGCATTGTTACCTTAAAGATAGCTTAATCATGCAAGCTAATTAGATAAGAGATTGACTTCCCAAGCTTGAATTCCAAGCTGCCCCAACAATGGTGCTAAGTTGGTGAAGAGAAGAGATGGAGAAGATATAGTGAATTATTTTTTCTCTCCCCTCCCAAGCTGAACGATTTTTCTTTCTTTTACATTAATTATTTTTTTAACTACACATGTGGCATGATAACTCTTTCCTTGCTCACACATGTCTTCCACTCACTAATTATGGTAAAATTACCCATGCAAATTATGAGTTTTTTCCTTGTTTTATTTTGGTCCTTCAAAGCTACTTATTCCACCTTACAATTTAGTCACTAGCTCATTGATTACTTCTTACAATTCAATCCTTAATAATTTAATTCATATACTAAACTAACATCTTGATGCTTATATATGCTCCTTCATAATTTCTTTAATTACAACCACTTTACTAATTAATAACTAATCCTTAGCTCAATTAACTCATTTGCCTTCAGTTCCATTGAATTGCTTACTCAATTGATTCAAATTGAGTCTTTAGAATTCAATTTATAACTTCTAAAAACATGATTTACCTTGTAGAACTCCTAGCTCGGTTTTAGGGGTATTATAGAACTGGTTACTCGTATACCAACATCTAACACCTCTACAGGTATATCAAGCAAGCAAGTATGTTCGTGCATGATGTATGAATGCGTAGAACCAGAATATATCAAGGAAAGCAAAGGTATGAACTGCAAAGTAAATGTACCTATAATCATATCAGACTCATTCCTGCCCACACGATATGCGAAAACCCTCATTGGTCCACCACCCTCAGGTTGAACTACTACAGTATGAGCAATCGTCCTTTGTCCATCATCTCTACGCTGAAAATGTCCACAACCACGCCCACGGCCTCTCTGTGGCACAACAGCAGGTACAAGAGCTTGACCTTCCCTAGCCAACTGCAGACAATCACGCCATAAGTGATCTCGCAAGCCATAGTTCCAACAAGTACCAAGAATACCCCAACACTCACCTTGATGATGCCTACCACTTCTCCCACACTCAGGTGTTCGAGCAAAGGTATTCTAAACAGGTTGTCAACACCCAACACCATTGTAACACCCTAGTTGTTAAAAAGTGAATGAACTTGGGGTTTTGCAGCCAAGGGGGTTCGAACTCGAGACCTTCGTTGCATGAGCGTGAAAGGTAACGAATTGAGCTAAAGCTCATAACTGATATGAGTTTTTGTAATTAAATTAAAACCCTTTTTTCAGTTCGATATATTAGAAACATTAAAAATCAAACCTGACTCCTCATTTCTCCATTTTTTCCGTTCGAATCTAAATCCCCAATTTCCCCTAAATTTCTCCTCCCACCTAACCTTACTGGCCGCCGTTTGAATATCCCTTGCCATCTATCCGTTCCATGCATCGCCGACGTCAGTGTGCTTTCTATTAAACCCTAACCAAAACCCCTCTGGCCACACGCGTGATTGTCATTCTGACCTCCGGCAATCAAAGTTTGAAACCCATCGAGAGTTGGGTTTAAATCAGATTTTTCTGATGTCAATTTCGGCCATCAATGAACTTCATCAGAGGTTCTACAGCCGCAGCTACCTCCCTTGCATCGAGATGATCCCGAACCAAGCCGTCGATCATCCAACCGACATCGTTCAGGCTTTCGTCGGAGATCGAGCTGACTTGGTAAGTTCAGTGAGTTTTGTTTGTTTTTCGAATTGTTTTGAGTGAATTCTAGGTTGAATGGTGAGTTAGGAAAGAAATTCCAGTAAAAAATAACATTTTGGGGCATTTTCTGGCTATGTACGGACGCACGTGGGCCCCACACGCCGTCCAGGCAATTTTTAGCCTCCGTAGACGGTGGCCAGCTTGAACCAGTTCTACCTTGAATCGGGCCTAAACTGGCCTTAAACCGGTTCTGCCTTGAACCAGTTCTAAACTGATTCTACCTTGAACCATTTCTAAACCGACCCGACCTATTGACCCGATCCAACCTGACTCGTTGACCCGATCTAACCCGACTTGGTGACTGAGTTAACTTAGTGAGCTGACCCAACTGAGTCAACCCAGTGAGTCAACTCACCCGAGTTAAACTGTTGACCGCTGACGTCAGCGTTGACTGATGACATTAGCATTGAGCGTTGATCGTTGTTTTCTTTGACTGTTGACGTTAGCGTTGACTGTTGACGTCAGCGTTGACTTTGACCCAAAAAGTTAACTTTTTTGAAAAGCCTTATTTTATGTTATTCGATGTCCTGAATCTATTTTTGAAGTTAGTTTTGTGAAATTTGAACCCGAAAGCTTTCAAATTGGACTGTGAACCCGAACTTGAGTTTGTATTTAATTATTCAGTTAAAGTGAATTGCGAATAAGGATTTATTATAATGACTAAAATGAGTGAGAGAATTAATAATACGAATTTGGTCAAATTGGGGAAATGACCAAAATGTCCCCAGGTTTTGAAATTTCTAAATTAACTAAAATGACGTATATACCCTCGAGTCCTAAAATAAATGGATGGTATAGAAGAACCGACAGGACCAAGATGACTGAATTAACGTCAAGTGCGTTAATGATTGAAATACCGTCCTGATTATAGATAAGCGGAAGATTAGATAATCATGAAAATTTTGATAGAATACAAATGACTATAATGCCCTAACGAGTTTGAGGCATTTACACTCCAAACTTGATTTATAGTATTTAAGGAATCATTGCCATAAATATTTGGTGATGAAATTACTAAATTACCCTTGGGGTGAAAGGAATACTAAAGTACTCATGATAAAGAATATGATTTGAAGTCTTATAGACAGCCTTGATCAAGTTGACCCTTCAGTTAGGCTTTGTGCCTCCAGATAGACTTTGTGCCTCCAGATAGGCTTTACGCCTCCAGTTAGGCTTTGTGCCTACATATGGCTTGTGCCTCCAGTTAGGCTTCGTGCCTCTAGTTAGGCCTCCTACGCCTTCGGGCCTAGCACCAGCCTCCAATTATGGGGAAATTACACATTAGTGTTCGGTTAGAGGGTAGATAGGTTAAATGAATCTGATTATGGATCTATGACCGATATCAGTTTGAGAGTTCCATTAGAGTTGCTCGTGAAGTGCGGTACCTGTGTATTAGTGGGCATGTATGTCACATTTTATTATATGAATGAGTCTGGTTTTCAGCTATGTGTGAATGAAATTTTAATATGGTTTTTAACATAAACATTACATTTTTTAAATGTAATTCTAAGAGTTTTCTCTTGTATTTTCTATGGCTTGCTCAGGTGACCCGAATGTGACCTCTTAAACTTAGACGTATCGCATAGGCGGCTTTAGGGGATTACATTTAGTGGTATCAGAACTTAAGTTGTGTCATTCTAGGGTCCCAAGTCAGACTGAAATGCTGAGGACACTACCAGATTGATCTGTGACCATATGGGAAGTCTCAAGAACAAGCATGCTCTGATAGTTAAGTTCCAGTTGAAGAATAGAAGAAAGAACAGTATCTGCATTCCTTCGACTCTGGTAAATTTTGAAGACGAAATTTCTTTTAAGGGGATGAGAGTTGTAACACCCTAGTTGTTAAAAATGAATGAACTTGGGGTTTTGCAGCCAAGGGGTTCAAACCCGAGACCTTAGTTGCGTGAGAGTGAAGGGTAACCAATTGAGCTAAAGCTCATAACTGGTATGAGTTTTTGTAATTAAACCTTTTTTTCAGTTTGGTATATTAGAAACATTAAAAATCAAATCTAACTCCTTATTTCTCTATTTTTTGGTTCAAATATAATCCCCAATTTCCCCTAAATTTCTCCTCCTACCTAACCCTATACCGGCCACCATTCGAATATCCCTCACCGTCCGTCTGTGCTGTGTACCACCAGCATCAGTGTGCTTGTCGTTAAACCCCGACCAAAACCCCTCTAGCCATGCACGCGATCGTCGTTCCGACTGCCGGCAATCGAAGTTTGAAACCCATTGAGATTTGGGTTTAAATCAGATTTTCTGACTCAATTTCGGCCGTCAATGACCTCCATCTGAGGTTCCACCGCCACAGCTACCTCCCTCACGTCGAGACGATCTTGAACCAAGCCGCCGATCATCTAACGATGATGTTCTGGCTTTCACTGAAGATCGAGCCGACTTCGTAAGTTTTGTGAGTTTTATTTGTTTTTCGAATTGTTTTGAGTGAATTCTAGGTTAAATGGTGAGTTAGGAAAGAAATTATGGTAAAAAATAACATTTTGGGGCATTTTCTAGCCGTGTACGGCCGCATGTGGGCCCCACATACCGTCCATGCAATTTTTGACCGCTGTAGATAGTGGCCAGCCTAAACCGGGCCTAAACTGGCCTTGAACCAATTCTTCCTTAAACCGATTCTGAACCAATTTTGACCTGACCCGTTGACTCGATCCAACTCGACCCGTTGACCTAGTTAACTTAGTGAGTTGGCCCGACCGAGTTAACTAGTGAGTCAACTCACCCGAGTTAAACCGTTAACCGTTGACATCAGCATTAGCCGTTGATGTCAGCATTGACTGCTGACATCAACATTGACCGTTGATAGTTATCTAATGATGTCAGCATGACGTCGACGTTAACTTTGACTGTTGACTTTAGTGTTAACTTTAACCCAAAAAGTCGACTTTTCCAAAAAGCGTTATTTTATATATTTCGACATCCTAAATCAATTTTTGAAGTCAGCTTTGTGAAATTCAAACCCGAAAGCCTTCAAATTGGACCGTGAACCTGAACTTGAGTTTGTATTTAATTATTCAGTTAACGTGAATTGTGAATAAAGATTGATTATAATGACTAAAATGAGTGAGAGAATTACTAATACGAATTTGGTCAAATTGGGAAAATGACCAAAATGTCCTTGGGTTTTGAAATTTCTAAATTAACTAAAATAACGAATATACCCTCGAGTCCTAGCATAAATGGATGGTTTAGAAGAACCGAAAAGACCAAGATGACTGAATTAATGTCAAGTGAGCTAATGATTGAAATACCCTCTTGATTATAGATAAGTGGAAGATTAGATAATCATGAAAATTTTGATAGACTACAAAATGACTATAATGCCCTACGGGTTTGAGGCAGTTACACTCCAAACTTGATTTATAGTATTTAAGGAATCGATGCCATAAATATTTGTTGATGAAATTACTAAATTACCCTTCGGTGAAAGGAATACTAGAGTACTCATGATAAGGAATATGATTTGAAGTCTTATAGACAACCTTGATCAAGCTGACCCTCCAGTTAGGCTTTGTGCCTCCAGATAGGCTTTGTGCCTCAAGTTAGGCTTTGTGCCTCCAAATAGGCTTTGTGCCTCCATATAGGCTTGTGCCTCTAGTTAGGCTTCGTGCCTCCAATTAGGCCTCATACGCCTTCTAGATCTCATACTCAGAAACATACATGTTCCCTTACTCCAAAGCTATAAACTCCCTTTTCTTCTCATCTTGATAATGATATCCCATATATTTCTTCCAAAAAGTAGCATAGAAGAACTCTCACATAACATCAACAGGTGCCATACCTGCGATAGCAGTCATCCACCAACTATAAGTATCACCTTGCAACAACGACACAATACAACCCATCTTGCGGACATCCGTACACTCTATCTGGCCAAGAATCCTCTTTATGCTAGTAAACATTCTTCAGCTGCTTTTGGAGAAAAACCTCTAAACTCGGTACCACCCAAACTACACAGACGCTCTAATGGTAGCCTGGTATTAACAACTATAGGTGCCGGTGTAGGTACTTACACTTCAGCCATGTTTGCCTGAAACGCTCCAGTCATTGCCTAGATCAATGGTGTGATATAACCAAAAATAGGTCTTTGCGGTGCCTGAGGCATATCACTCTCAACTTCAGCACCAGTGGGAAGAATCAATGGAGGAGGAGGCAACTCATCATCTTGTCTATCCACAACATTCCCCAAATGAGTTCTCGTCTCTTATCTCAGTCCTATTCGTAAAAATATGAGTCTAAAACATGTTAATGCAATAAAACGATACAATTAGACCAGCTTGTAGCAAGAATCAAAGTCGTTCATGTTTAAAAACAAAATCATTTAACCCTAGTGTAATAAGGCAATGTGTCTCCAAACAAAACACCCCATCATATCAAAATTCAATCATAATCTCACAGAATCAAGCATCATTCATAATAATAAATGAAAGTATACATCAACAATACATCAAACAACCATAACCTACCTTACAACAATCATAACCTAGCTCTGATACCAACAAATATAACCCCTTAACCCGGTCTATTTGCAAGACCAAATTGAGCTAGCTATATTAAGGTTTGCCGAGACAAACCCAAAAGAATTATTTGAAAAATGGTCCATTTTTTCTCTTTTATCTTGTCTAAATGTGTAATTAAGTCCTAAGGTGATCATGCTGACAACAGTGAAATTTACAACTCAATCGGGTATCAATTTGACACCCAATTGTACTATTTAGCATTACAAAGACCCAATTGCAATTTTAGATAATTAAGACGACTTTCTCACAATTAAAGTTACCAATCCTTAATTGGTCATATGTCATACAATCGAGTTAAATTTCACCTTAAAATAATCATCCAAACTCATTTAATTGCTTGATCAAGAATAGGGACTAAACTACAAAGAATACAAACTTAAGAAAGCATATTATCAAAAATAACGGTTGTCATACCGGTAAAAACACTTCCCATCACAATAGGTGAATTTTACAAAGACATATCGATACGATCCTCAAGCGTACCGATACGGGTATGTGTTTTCAAAAATATAGATTCCAAAGGTTAAATGGCGTACCGATACGGTTACCCGTGTATTGACACCATGCTTATTTATCAGCTACGCATACTGATACAGTTACTAGGCGTATCGGTATACCTAGGCAATTTTGCCCAGATTGAGCTGAGATAGGTCCTCGCGCACCGATCCCTGATGACATGTACAGGTACAAACAAACTTGTAATGACCTCTTGGTCCAACATATGACACTTTGGCTCAATCTAACTCACTCCAATTAACATCTATTCATCATAAACACCAATTCCTAAGACATAGCAACATGGTAGGAGGTCATAGACAACATATCAAATCCAAACAAACCCCTATAGGCATGATCTCTACCGAAGCATGCATAATATTTCCCAACCTTTCAAACCAAGTATGAATCATCATACATGTCCAAAACATCAAACATAATTTGTACAAATAGGGTGTATCCAAAATAAACCTCTCAATTACAACTTGGTCACATTGCCTTTTATTACTACTTAGTATTTGTAAAAGCATACATTGAAAATGTCTCAACCCTTGGAACTCCTATTGCATTCTTGCTGTCAGAGGAAGTCTATTTCTTTTGCATTGATGAGAAAGAAGAGCGTAAGCTATAAGCTTAGTGAGTGAATCTCAAAAATACTTATCAATGCATCTAAAATCATTTTAAATCAAACCGAATATTGAGTATGAACTTTTACCATGCTTCTATGTCTGAGTATTTGATGTTTTGTGAAGTTATATGATGGTTAGATGTTGATTGAAGTATATTAGATTGAGCCAAGGTGTCATATGTTGGACCAAAAGATCATTACAAGTTTGTTCGTACCGGTATAGGTACTCCAGGATCGATACGCGAGGACCTATCTCAGCTCAATCTGGGCAAAATTGCCTAGGCATACTGATAGGCCTGGTAGCCATATCGGTACGCGCAACTGTAAAATAGGCATGGTGTGGGTACACAGATAACCGTATCAATACGCCCTTTAGCCACTAGAATCCATAATATTCAAAAATACATACCCAAATCGATACGCTTAAGTACCATACCAATACATCTTCGTAAATCACACCTGTTACGATACAGATAAGTCTTGCACTGGTATGCCAGCTGTTAATTCAGTTAAGATTCATTTTCGTATTCTTTGTAATTTAGTCTCTACTTCTTAATCATGCAATTATATGAGTTTGGATGGTTATTTTAAGTTGGAATTTAACCTGATTGTATGAAATATGACTAATTAATGATTGGTAACTTTAATTACAAGAAGTTCACTTAATTATTTGAAAGTATGCTTTAGTCTCTATTTCGCTAGCTAGTGCAATTAAATGTCAATCTGACACCTGATTGGGTTGTAACTTTCACCACAACTAGCATGAACACATTAGGATTTAAATATACATTTAGATAAGATAAAAGAAAAAAAATAGACTGTTTCTAATATAAATATTTTAGGTTTGTCTCATCAAACCCAAATGTAGCTCACTCAGTTCGGTCTTACGACTAGACCAGGTCAATGGGTTACATTTGTTGGTATCAAAGCAAGATTATGATTTTTGGGAGGTGGTTTATGGTTGTATGATGTATTGTTGATGTGTGATTCCGTTGATTGTTATGCATGGTGTTTGAATTTGTGAGATTATGTTCAATATGAGATATGTTTGGGTGTTTAGCTTGGGGACACATTGCCTTATTACTACATGAGTTAAATGATTTTGTTTTTAAACAAGAGAGACTTGGATTCTTCCTGCAAGCTAGCCTAATTATTTTATTTTATTGCATTATCATGTTTTAGACTTATATTTTTGTGAATAGGACCAAGACGAGAGACGAGAGATCATATGGGGAGTGTAGCAGATAGACAGGATGATGAGTTACCTCCTCCTCCACCGATTCCTCATGCAGGTGCTAGAGTAGAGGGTGGTGTGCCACAACCACCACAAGGACCTATTTTTGGTGATATGACACCGTTAATCCAAGCGATGAATGGAGCTTTTTAGGTAGCCGTGGCTAGAGTACAAGTACACGCACTGGTGCCTGTAGCTATTAATATCAGGTTACCTTTAGTGCGTCTGCATAGTTTGAGTGGTACCAAGTTTAGAGGTTTGGCTTCAGAAGTGGCTGAGGAGTGGTTTGCTAGCACGGAGAGGATCCTTGGCCAGATGGAGTGTACGGATGTTCATAAGCTAGGTTACATAGTATTATTGCTTTAGGGTGATGCTTACAGTTGGTGGACGACTATTATCACGGGTTTGGCACCTACTGATGTTAAATGAGAGTTATTCAGTGCTGTTTTCCAGAAGAAGTAACTGGGATCTCGTTATCAATATGAGAAGATGAGGGAGTTTATGGCTTTAGAGAGGGGAACAAGTCTGTGTCTGAGTATGAGATCATGTTTGTTCGGTTGAGCTAGTATGTTTTGGAGTTGGTTCCTTATGAGCGCCAATGACGTGATCGTTTCTATTTTGAGATGGTTAAGGAGGTGAAGACTTACATGTTGGCTATGGATTATACAGAGTTTGATGTCTTGTTTTCTGAGCATAGGACATAGAACAAAATTTGGGCGTTGTCTGCTTGTTCGAGGAGTTCTTCAGCTAGGAAGAGGCATGCTGAGTCAGATTTTGGCAGAGATCAATACAAGAAGCAGAGGGACTAAAGGTATCAACCAGAACACAGGCGAGGTAGAAATAATGTCGGGAGTAGACATCAAGGTCAGAATACTTATGTTGGAGTACCTGAGTGTAGGCGTTGTGGTAGGCATTATTCGGGAGAATGTTGGGGTGCTTTTGGCATATGTTGGAGCTGTGGATCGTGAGATCATGTTAGGCGAGACTATATTCAATTAGCTAGGGAAGGTCAGGGTCTTGCACCTACTGTTATGCCACAAAAAGGTTATGGCCACGATCGGGGTCACTTCCAACGCAGAGATGATAGTCAAATGATAGTGGCACATACCGTAGCGGTGCAACCTAAGGGTGACAGATCGGCAAGGGTGTTCGCACATCATGTGGGCAGGAATGAATCAGACATGATTGCAGGTGCATTTACTTTACAGTCTATACCAATGTTATATTTGATAGATTCTGGTTCTACTCATTCATACATCCTGCATAAGCATGCTTGCTTGCTTGATATACCTGTTGAGGAGTTAGATGTTGGTATGCGGGTAACCAGTTCCTTTGGTGAGACAGTAATAGCAAGGAGGTTGTATAGAAGGGGTCCCTTGATTGTCCAAAGGCACGTGTTTGATGCTGGCCTAATGGAGTTACCATTTTACGATTTTGATGTGATATTGGGGATGGACTGTTGTCCGAACATAGAGCTATAGTTGATTTTATGGTCAAAAGAGTTTCATTGAAACTTGCTGAGGATTACAAAGTTGTGATTGTGGGCGAGAATCTCAAGTTCTTGTCTAATATGGTTTCAGCATTAGAGACGTAGAAGTTGCTAAAATTTGGGGGTCAAGCATACCTAGCTTATGTTATGAACCCTAATATAAAAGAAGTGAGTTCCTAGGATATTCACACAGTTTGCGATTTTCTAAGAGTCTTTCTGGAAGAGTTCCTAGTTTACCGCCGAATAAAGAGGTAGAATTCAACATTGAGATGTATGCGGATATAGCTCCGGTGTCGATTACATCGTATCTTATGACACAGAAGGAATAGAAGACGCAGTTACAAGAGTTGTTGGATTATGGATTCATTCAGCCTAATGTGTCACCATAGGAAGCACCAGTGTTGTTTATGAAAAAGAAAAATGACAGGATGAGAATGTGTATTGATTATCGGCAACTGAACAAGTTGACGATTAAGAAAAAGTATCCTTTGCCAAGGATTGATGATCTATTTGATCAGTTTAGAGGTGCTATTGTATTTTCAAGATTGATCTGAGGTCTGGGTATTATCAGTTGATGGTGAATGGTAAAGACGTGCCGAAGATAGTTTTTTGCACATGTTACGAGCATTATGAGTTCTTAGTGATGCCTTTTGGGTTGACCAATGCGCCAACAACTTTTATGGACATGATGAATCGGGCGTTCCATGAATTATTGGATCAATTTGTGGTAGTGTTCATCGATGACATTCTTGGATCCATAAAAAATTAAAGCTGTTGTAAATTGGAAGCAACCGAAATATGTGTTAGAAATGCAAAGTTTCTTGGGGTTAGCAGGATATTACCAATGCTTTGTGGATGGTTTCTCGAGGATTGATGCTCATTTGACAAAGTTTTTGTGAAGGGATGTAAGTTTTGAGTGGTCGGAAGCTAGGCAGCAAGCATTTAATAAGTTGAAGGAAGCTTTGACGCAAGATCCAATTTTGATTCAACCTAAGTCAGGGAAGTAGTTTGTGATTTATAACGATGTATCCTACGTTGGTTTGGGGTGCATGTTGATGCAAGAAGGAAAGGTTGTGGCTTATACATCTAGGCGGTTAAAGGTTCATGAGCGTAACTATCCTACGCATGATATTGAGCTTGCTACGGTGGTTTTTGTGTTGAAGATTTGGTGACATTACTTTTATAGTGAGAATTGTATTGTATACACAGATCACAAGAGTTTGAAGTATTTGATGTCGCAGAAGGAGTTGAATATTAGGCAACGAAGATGGTTGGAGTTGCTTAAGGATTATGATTTGATGATAGAGTATCATCTGGGTAAGGCTAATGTTGTAGCTGACGCTTTGAGTAGGAAGGTTGTGGTTGCGGTTGAGTTGAGGGTGATGTTTGCTCGGTTGAGCGTAACGCGTAATGATGGTTTGTTGGCTGAGTTGCAAGTGAAGCCATCATTGTTGCAGTTGATCAAGGAGAAGCACCCGTATGATGATTCTTTGGAACTGCATGTCAAGGACATAATGGATGGCAATCAAACGAATTTTTGTTTTAGTGACAAAGGTGGTGCCAAAAGATAAAGAGTAAGGCACATTATCTTAACGGAGGCACATCGAGTCCTTTTGCTATGCATCCGAGGAGTATAATGATGTATCAGGACTTGAAAAATGAGTATTTATGGGTTGGTTTGAATAAGGATATAGCGGATTTTTTTGCTCGTTGTATGGTTTGTCGGTGAGTTAAGGCTGAGTATCAGTTTCTTTTTGGGTTGCTTCAACCGTTGAGGATTCTAGAATGGAAGTGAGAGAGAATCACCATGGATTTCGTGTCCGATTTACCTTTGACTCCATCAAAGAAGAATTTGTGTGGGTGACTGTGGATAGGTTTACGAAGTGTGCATATTTTCTGGCTGTGCATACGACCTATACTTTTGATAAGTTGGCAGAGTTGTATATTGTTAAGATTGTGAGGTTGCACGGAGTGCCAAAGTCTATAGTGTCTGATAGAGATCTGCATTTTACGAAAAGGTTTTGAGAGTGTTTGCATAGGGTTTTGGGTATGCGGCTGAATTTTAGTACTTCGTATCATCCTCAGACGGATGGCTAGTCTAAACTCGTTATCCAAGTTTTGGAGGACATGTTATGGTGTTGCATCATTGATCTCCAAGGAACATGGGAGAAACAGTTACCTTTATTAGAGTTTGCCTATAACAATAATTATCAAGCTAGTATCCAAATGGCACTGTATGAAGAGTTGTATGGTAGAAGGTGTCGCACGCCACTTTGTTGGGCAGAGGCAGGAGAGAAGTATGTTTCCATTCCTGATGTGTTGAAGGATACCAATGAGAAAGTGAAGCTTATTAGTTATCGGTTGAAGGCGGCTTTGTATCGGCAAAAGTCATATGCTAACTTGAGGCGTAAGGAGATTGGGTTTTCAGTCGGTGAAGTGTTAGAGCGTGTTGGTCCAGTTGCTTATAGATTGAGGTTGCCAGCGGAGTTGAAGAAGATACATGATGTTTACCATGCATCGATGCTCTGAAGGTATAGGTCGGATCCTTCACATGTGATGCCTGTTGAGGAGATTGAGTTGAATCCAGATATGACCTATAGTGAGGAGCCGGTGAAAATTGTGGATTCAATCAGCAGGGTTCTTCGTGGAAAGACCATAGAGTTGGTGAAGGTGTTGTGCCAACATCGTGGTGTCGAGGAAGCCACCTAGGAAAACAAGGAGGACATGTTGAAGCAGTTTCCTTACCTTTTTCTGCCAGGTAAATTTTGGGGACAAAATTTATTAAGAGAGGGAGAGTTGTAACGCCCTGAATTTGGGCCTAGGTGTTAGATGGATCAATTAGACGGTTTTGGCTAGAATAAAATATGGAAAATGCTAGAAAATACTTAATTAATATTTTAAGTATTTTGTTAAATTCAATTTGAAGAAATTAAATCTGATTTTGGGATATTTTGGTCCGATGACTAAAATGAAAAGTTTTCAAAACTGTTTTGGTGACTAAATCGTAAAAGGGTCAAAACTTAGAATCTTTAAGAAGCTAATTAACCAAAATTTTATATAAGATTTTCCCCTTAATTTAGGCTATTTTAAAAGGGTTTTTAAATGGTTTTATTATTAAAACAAAATAGAATTAATAAAAAGGATTTTTATTTTCACAAATTACTTTCTCACGTAACTAAATTTGCTATCACTTTTCTCTCAACTTTCTCAGCAGCAAAACTATTAAAATCTTTCCAAAATTTCCAGGAATCAATCTCTTTTGATTTCCTTTTGATTTACTACTTGATTCCTTTGATTTCTTCTACAAAATCTACTTGGATTTCAACCAAACTTTGCTGATTAAGGGAGAAATTAGCAATTAAAGGTGATTTTCGTTTCTCTCCTCTAATTAAAGGTTCTTTATTGAAATTCCCAAGTTCTTGATCCTTTACAACTGATTTATGTTATGGAATTATGATTTAAACATGGATTCGGTAATTAAATTGATTTTTAATGTGGAAATTTGATAAACACTGTTTTGGATCTATTTTGTATTGAATCTAATTGGTTTAGATCTTTTATGAGATGTATTTTAATGTTGAAAGATATGATTAACTAAAGGAATCTCGAAACTATGTGAATTGCTAATTTTCTAGGTTGTGTATAGTTAGATTTTGGTGTGATCTTGGTGTTGTTTAGTTGCTGGAGGTATAAGGATGTTATTGAGATGTTTTTGGATGTTAATTGATGTTGTTAAGATGTTAGAATCAATAGGTTTTTGCTGGGCTTTGTTTAGTGGAGGTTTGATGATGATTTCGGTTGTTTTAGAGAGACGTTTAATGATTTCTTGTGAGGCGAAGTTGTGTTTTTTGGTTGATGGAAGTAGAGAATGCATGGAAGTGCATTAATCCTCTGTTCTTGTTTGGGTAAAGAAGAGGAAGTAAATCCTATAGCTTTTGGAGAGGTTGTAGAAGCTTCGGAAGCTTGATTCTTTCAATGGTTAGCGAGCTTTGGATTGTTGGTGAGTGGAAACGTGCTATACTGCTATTAAAAGGTTTGAAAGAAGTTGTGGGAGTTTAGAATAAGTTTGAAACACTTATCTAAGCTCGAAAGTAAGTATTGGTTAAACTCTCTCTCGATTTCGGTTTTGCAAAATACAATCCCATGCACATGTTTATCGTTTTGATTAGTAGTCGTATTATGCATGTTTTAGAAATGAAAGATGGTGCAAATGATCATATATGATGATTATTGAGAGTGATATACGATTTATGAAAGTATTTCATGGTTACTAAAATACATGGTTTAAATGTATTTGAAGTTAGATTGATTTGGTGCATATGTAAAACAGTGAACTAATGTTGTTTTATTGAATATATTGGCAAGTGACTGAGACTAAAATGTTACCGGATATAGTTGGCTAGCCATAGGGTTTAAAATGCACTATAATAAGTCACCTCATGTGTGTCGAGGGGTTAATTGTGTCGTTTTCTCCTGCTAGTGGATTTATACATCATAACTGTTGAGGTGGGTAATTGTTACGTTGCTCTGATTCGAGGATGTATGTGAAGTGGTCGGGGACCTATCTCAGCTCAATTTGGGTAAAATTGCCTAGGCGTTCCGATACGCCTGGTATCCATATTGGTACGCGTAGCTGTAAAATATGCCTGGTGTCGGTACACAGGCAACTGTATTGATACACACTTTAGCCACTGGAATCCATAATTTTTGAAAATACATACTCGTATGGTACGCTTGAGGACCGTATTGATACACCTTTGTAAATCACACTTGTTGTGATACTGATAAGTCCCGTACCAGTACGCCAGTCGTTAATTCAATTAAGATGCCTTCTGAAGTTTGTATTCTTTGCAATTTAGTCCCTATTCCTTAACCATGCAATTATATGAGTTTGGATGGTTATTTTAAGTTGGAATTTAACTTGATTATATGAAAACAACATTAACTTACTATTTTTCATATGCATCAATTCAAACCATTTTCCAATACAGTAAACCATGTATTCTAGCATTCTCAAATACTTTCATAAATCATTTGCTATGATTAAATATCATCATGTATAATCATTTGCAATATCTTTCATTTCTAAAACATGCATATAACAGTAAGTAATCAAATCTATAAACATGTGCATTGATTGTATTTTGCAAAATCGAAAATGAGAGAGAGGCCATACAATACTTAAGTCCGAGCTTAGATAAGTGTTCCAAACTTATTCTAAACTCCCAATAACCAACTTCAAACCTTTTAAAAGCAATAAAATGCGTTTGCACTCACTGATAACCCAGAGCTCTCGAGTCGTTGCGAGAATCAAGCTTTCGCAACCTCTCCAAAAGCTAAAGGATTCAACTCCCCTGCTTTACCCAATCAAAAGCAGAGGATTAATGCACTTCCATGCATCTCTAAATCCTGCAACCAACAAACACAACTTTTCCTCTCTAAAAACCATCAGATGCCTCTAAAAAACAACCCAAATCATCACCAAACCTCATCCAAACAAAGCCCAGCCAAAACTAATAAATTCAACATCTTAACAATATTAAACAACATCCAAAAACATCTTTATCACATCCTTATACCTCCAGCAATTCTACAACACAAAGATCACTTCAAAATCTAACTAATCACAACCTAGAAAATTAGCAATTCACATAGTTTCGGGATTTCTTTAATTAATCCCTTCTAACAACATTAAAATACATCTTGTAAGAGATCTAAATCAATTAGATTCAATACAAAACATATCCAAAATAGTGTTTATCAAATTTCCACATCAAAACCTAATTAAATTACCAAATTAATGCTTAAATCATAATTAAAGAATCAAAAAATTGGGAATTTCATTAAAGAATCTTCAATTAGAGGAGAGAAATGAAAATCACCTCTAATTGCTGATTTCTCCCTTAATTGGCAAAGATTGGTTGAAATCCAAGTAGACTTTGTTGTAGAAATCAAAGGAATCAAGTAGTAAACCAAAACGAAATCAAAAGAGATTGATTCCTGGAAATTTTGGAAAGATTTTGATAGTTTGGCTGCTGAGAAAGTTAAGAGAAAAGTGATAGCAAAGTTAGTTACGTGAGAAAGTAATTTGTGAAAATAAAAATCCTTTTTATTAATTTTATTTTCTTTTACTAATAAAACCATTTAAAAACCCTTTTAAAATATCCTAAATTAAGGGAAAATCTAATTGAAAAGTTTGGTTAATTAGCTCCTTAATGATTCTAAGTTTTGACCCTTTTATGATTTAGTCACCAAAAATAGTTTTGAAAATTTTTCATTTTAGTCACCGGAGCAAAATGTCCCAAAATCAGATTTAATTTCTTCAAGTTGAATTTACCAAAATACTTAAAATACCAATTAAGTACTTTCTAGCATTTTTCCATATTTTATTTTAGCCAAAACCATTTTATAAGATTTAATTCCCGAAACTAACTCGAATTGCCTAACCCGGTTCTCCCGAACCGTCTAATCGATCCATCTAACACCTAGGCCCAAATTTAGGGCATTACAGTTCCTACACAAATTCTTTCGAAACCTAACTAAATTGTTACATGAATGGTAAGAAAAAAGTTTTAACACAAATTCTTATCAGAGATCACAAAATCCAAAACCCTTTCAACTTATGGTAAGAATTGTGTTATAACCCAAACTCTTACTGAAAACATTATTTTTTTTATCAAACTCGTAAGATTTTGTGTTTCTACACAAATTCTTATAGAATGTACATAAGATTATAACTTCCTGTTGGGAAAATGCTCAAGTCTAGTATCCCACATTTGGTGGGAAAGTACCTTGAGTTTGGTTTATATAGAGGCCTTTATAGCCTTCCTTGCTGAAGAATAGAAGACAAGGCCACCAAACGCGCGCGCTGCCGCTGCCTGGCTCGACTCAGCTCGGTTCGGTTCGGTTTGTGTTAACACGTATCGAAGAAACGTCCATGCACGTTCTATCTTTTTATAGAAAATTTGGAAGAATTCTTTTGTAAAAATACTAAACACTGGAAAAATTATTTTCTTTGAGACTACTGTATTTATAATGAGTTCGAATGGCTTGAAATTCTAAACGTTAATACAGCAATTACGGGAATAATTATGTGAATGTTTAACGGATAATTACTCAATTATCTAAAACATTTTTGACAGATAATTAAGCACGTTTTAGTGTTGTCTTTACAGCTGTCCTTTAAACATAATTTCAGTGTTCAAAACGTGTTGAACCTGGATTGTTTCACGTCCAAATTCATCTAGCAATGCAACATATGTTACAGCTATTTCACAGCATTTTTAAAACGTGTTTTAAATCACATAATTACATCTTGAACGTGATTTTATGGTTTTAAGCCTAATTTTCAACTATAAATATGAGCCTCTCTCAGCTCATTTTTCACACACTCAACTAGAATGTTTTCTTACAAACACTATCTATTTTCAATATTATCTGAGTTTTTTGATCAAGAAGAGCAGTACCACCGTTTCCACTTTGAAGTTTGGGTGTACATACTTCAAAGAGTTCGTGCTAACCTTGGGGGGAAATCCACCTGTAGCAGCAATTACACCAGTCGGGCGAATCTGTTCTAAGGCAGTGGTGTTTACCACGATACAGTTCAAGTTACATTTTGGTTGTTATTTAATTCCCAATCAGTGCTAACGCCCTATTTTGCACTATATATTCCAACAATTTAGAAACAAATATTCTTACTGCAAATGACGAACCAATCGAGTAAACTAGTTTTGGATATTTCCAAGCTCGATGCACTTGACGAGTTCAATTACCGGAGGTGGTCACAAAGAATAATGATATTCTTTGAACAACTCGACCTTGACTATGAGCTGTTCTAGCCGCAGCCATCTTAGCTAGTCTCGAATGCTGCTGATGCCATCATAACCAATGAAGATCTCGCAGTTGTCCAACTGAATACAGGGAAGTTCTAAAAGGACAACAAGACGGTTCGAGGTCACCTGCTGAGTCACATGTCAAACAAATTGTTTGATTTGTTTCACAAAGAAAAGAGTGCCAAGCTGATTTGGGATACTCTCAAGATGAAGTATGGATCCGACGACGCTAGAATTAAAAAATATGTGGTCGGCGAATGGCTAAAATTCCAAATGACGGACGAAAAGTTGATCATAGAACAAGTACATGACTATGAGAAGCTAGTGTCCGACATTCTTTCTGAAGGAATGAAGATGTGCGAGGTGCTGCAAGCCAACGTCCTGATCGAGAAGCTGGCCAAATCCTGGTCCGACTACCATAATTCTCTCAAACACAAAAAGAAAGATATGGCGATTGTGGAGCTGGTGGCCCATATGATGATAGAGGAGGCAAACCGGCTAAAAGATAAGGTTTCCAACTCTAGTCAGTTTTCTTTAAAAGCTAACCTGGTTGAGTCTGGTGGTGCCTCAGGTTCTAAATTCAAACCAAACAAAAGGGCAAATCAGAAAAAAAAACCCAATAAGGCTACCAACTTCAAGAAGCCAGGAAAGGACAAAGCCCAAGGCAAAGTGGTCAATTGCTATGTATGTGGGCAACCTGGTCATAAAGCTTACCAATGTCAACAACGGTATGATCGCCAGAAACAACCACAACTCAATGTTGTAGAAAATGCCAATAATGTCATTGCAGCGGTGGTTTCAGAAGTAAATCTGGTGGAGAACAACACCGAGTGGAGCATGGACACTAAGACATTTTTGTGCCAGAAGGGAGTTGTTCGCTGAGTTCGAAGCCATAGACAAATGAGAGCAAGTTTACATGGGAAACTCCAACAGCTCAGACGTGCTTGGCAAAGGGAAAGTTTTGCTCAAACTGACCTCGGGTAAAACTTTAGCTTTAAGCAATGTCTTGTATGTACCCGCCTTAAGAAGAAATTTGATTAGTGGTGGATTGTTGAATAAGGCAGGCTTTAAACTAGTTTTTAAAGCAGATAAACTAATGCTTTCCTGAGATGGAGATTATGTAGGGAAAGGTTTTTTACAAAATGGTTTATTTGTAATCGAAACCCATTTTAATGAGAATAATGAAGCACTACTTCTGCTTATACTGTTGAGACTTTTGATATGTTGTATGCAAGATTAAGTCATGTGAACTTACAATCTCTTAAAAAACTCAAAAAAATGAAGTTAATACCTACTCTAGAAAATAACATCTTTAACAAATGTTAAACTTGTGTAGAAGCTAAGCATACTAAACCTACTTTTAAAACAGTCTCTAAACGTAGATCTGAACTTCTAGAACTTATACATACTGGTCAACAGACTTTAGAAACTGTGAAAGTAAGGGAGGAAAACACTACTACATCACCTTTTGTAGGTGATTTCTCTAGATATACAAAGGTTTATCTCCTTAGAACTAAAGACGAAGCTGAGAACTTCATCCTTATTTATAAGGCAGGAGTTGAGAATCATCTTGATAGGAGAATAAAACATCTTAGATCCGATAGGGGTGGTGAATGTGGATCTAATTTCCTTAAAGAGGTTTGTGAGAAGAATGGCATAATACATGAGACCTTTGCTCCATATTTTCCTCAACAGAATGGCATTACCGTGAGGAAAAATAGAAATTTAAAATAGATGATGAACTCTTTGTTAATAAGTTCTGGGTTATCTGATAACATGTGGGGGGAAGCCATTCGCTCGGCCAATCATATATTGAACCGAGTGCCTCATAAGAAATTAGAATGTACCCCATACGAATTGTTGAAAGGTTATTCACCAAATTTGCAATACCTGAAAGTGAGGGGGTGTTTGGCAAAAGTTGGTTTGCCTGACTTTAAGAAGACCACTATCGGTTCTAAAACCATTGATGCAGTGTTTATAGGGTATGCTATAAATAGTGCTGCATACAGGTTTATGTCTTTAAGTGACTTCTCAATTTGTGAATCTAGGGATGCATTATTTTTTGAGGATTCATTTCCTCTTAAAAAACCTAGATTAAATGTTGAGACACAAAGAGAAAGTCACATTCTTGCTTCTTCTAGTAATCCTGCCAAGGAGACTCTAGAGTTTGAATTAGATCCTAGAAGAAGTAAAAGACAAAAGGTAGCTACTACCTTTGGACCATATTTCATAAGTTCCTTTATTACAGAAATAAGTGATTTAGACACTATAAATGAACCTATAGCTCAATATTTCCTTTTAGATGAGGATCCAAAAACATAAAATGAATCTATAAGTTCAATTGATGCTAGTTTTTGGAGAAGTGCCATTAATGATGAACTAGAATCAATTATGTCTAATTACACATGGGAGTTGGTGGACTTGCCTAGAGGATCTAAACCTATCAGTAGTAAATGGGTCTTTAGAAAGAAACTAAGACTATATGGGTCAATCCAAAAATATAAGGCAAGACTAGTAGTCAAAGGGTTCACTCAGAAGTTTGGTATTGGCTTCTTTGATACGTACTCTCCTGTAACAAAAATCTTAACGATCCGTGCCTTGTTTGCGATTGCATCTATTCATAAGTTACATGTGCATCAAATGGATGCAAAGACTGCATTTTTGAATAGAGATCTAGATGAGGAGATCTATATGGAGCAACCACCAGGTTTTGAGACACCTGGTATGGAAGGCAAAGTATGTAGACTTAAAAAGTCTATCTATGGCCTTAAACAAGCTCCAAAGCAGTGGTACGAGAAATTCCATAAAACCATTTTGAGTTTTGGCTTTATTATTAATGGAGCGGATGCATGCGTGTATTCAAAAATGTTTGGTATTGATTGTGTCATCATAAGCTTATATGTGGATGACATGTTAATTTTTAGTACTAACATTGAATCCATTAACAAAACAAAAAATTTCTTATCTACTAAATTTGAGATGACTGATTTGGGAGAGGTTGATGTAATCTTAGAGTAAAAGTTACCAAAATTGATAAGGGTTTTTCTTTAAATCAAACACACTATATTGAGAAGGTGTTAAAGAAATTTGACAGTTTTGATGTCGACCCTGTTTGAACTCCTTATGACTCTAGTATACACCTCTTTAAGAATAAAGGAAGTAGTGTTTCCCAGGAAGAGTATGCTAGAATTATTGGAAGCCTTATATTCTTAATGAACTATACTCGGCCTGATATTGCCTATGCCGTGAGTAGGTTAAGTAGATATACTCATAATCCTTGTAGTGAACACTGGATTGCACTCAAGCGCTTACTTAAGTATCTTAAGGGTACTATTGATTGACAACTCAAGTTTGCTGGCTTTCCTTCTATTTTAGAAGGATATTGTGACGCCAATTGGGTTACCGATAACGATGAAGTAAGCTCCATGAGTGGGTATGTCTTCACCTTAGGTGGTGCGGCGATTTCATGGAAGTCTGCTAAGCAGACTTGTATCGCACGCTCTACCATAGAGTCAGAGTTTATTGCTCTTGACTTAGCTAGGAAAGAAGCCAAATGGCTTAGAAATTTGTTAGCAAAAATTCCTTTGTAGGGAAAGCCGACTCCTTCTGTGTCATTGTTGAGTGATTCACAAACAACGATATGTGTGGCGAAGAGCCAAGCTTACAATGGTAAGAAGAGACACATTCGCATAAGACATGAATCAGTAAGACACTTAATAAGGAACAGAGTACTGTCTTTAGAATGTGTAAAGTCTAAAAAGAACCTAGCTAATCTGCTTACCAAAGGGTTAAGTCAAAAATTGGTTCTAGATTCGTCGAGGGGGATGGGTCTAAAGCCCATTAGTTGATGAATTCATGGTGGATACCCAACTTAGTTATCTAAGTTCAATGTGGTCAAACGAAACCATGAAGAGTACTCATAGTGTACATTTATTACTACCTATCCCTATGAATAGTAATGTACATGCACATGTTGAGTTTTATTACTCTTAATAAATTCATAGCCCAGGTTTTGGGTGGTCTTAGTGAGAAAGACTTGATGAATTTATCGACTTTGGTTGAAAAACTACTCTTAATAAGTTCATAGCCAGTGTTGAGTGGGTAGCCCTATCGCGAAGGACTGGATGAACTTGCCGCTAGAAAAGATGAGTTTTTAACTTTTAATGAATTCAATCCCAAGAGCTTGGGATGTTCTATTGAGAAGAACTTATTGATTTCACCGATTAAAGAGGTTGAGTTTTTATTCTTAATGAATTCTTATCCCAGAGTTTGGGTGGTTCATTTTATAAATGAACTTGAAGAATTCACATATTCTTTGAGAGGATGAGCTTGAAGGAAAAGCTCTTAATTATTTCATAGCCCTTTTTGAGTGGTTTATGTAGAGATAAACCTAATGAAATAACCTACGTAAGTGTGAAGGATTAGCCACCTTCTATGGAAAACATTGGGCTATTTTTCTAATACACTTACTAGAATCCTGAGGTCAGATGGCTATATTTGTTTACATTTGTATATTTATATGCATTTGTATATTTTCCGACACATCGAGGATTTCGGTGGATGAAGGGGTTAGTTGTGTGTTATGAGTTTACCCCTATCTTAGAAAGTTCCAGATTCGTTCACTTATCTAAGAGAAGAATTGCTCATATCACTATGTATTAGTTCCAAATATGTTCACTAGTCCTCAAGCAACTAATCTTGCTATTGCTTTTCTTGTGTTTTTAAAACTCAAATTTTTTATCACTATGTTTTAAAAGATCTTTCGCATTTATGGGGGATTATTGGGAAAATGCTCAAGTCTATTATCCCACATTGGGTGGGAAAGTACCTTGAATTTGGTTTATATAAAGGCCTTTATAGCTTACTTGTTGAAGAATAGAAAACAAGGCCCCCTCCCGCAAGCGCCACCACCGCCGTTCGGCTGGCTCGGCTCTGCTCGGTCGGTTCGGTTCGTGTTCGTCTTTACAACTATCCTTTAAACATAATTTAAGTGTTCAAAACGTGTTGAACCTAGACTGTTTCACGTCCAGATTCATCCAGCAATGCAACAGATGTTATAGCTGTTTCACAGTATTTTTAAAACATGTTTAAAATGACATAATTACAGGATTAATTATGTCTTATCTTGAACGTGATTTTACGATTTTAACCCTAATTTTCAACTATAAATATGAGCCTCACTCAGCTCATTTTTCATACACTCAACTACAACGTTTTCTTACAAAAACTCTCTATTTCAATATTCTCTGAGTTTTCTGATCAAGAAGAGTAGTACCACCATTTCCACTTTGAAGTTTGGGTGTACATACTTTAAAGAGTCCGTGCTAACCTTGGGGGACAATCCACTTGTCGCAGCAACTACACCAGTTGGGGTGAATCTATTTCTAAGGCAGTGGTGTTTACCACGACACGGTTCAAGTTACATTTCGGTTGTTATTTAATTCCCAGTCAGTGCTAACACCCAGTTTTGCAGTATATATTCCAACACTTCCTACATAAATTGTTCGAAGAGCAACATAAATTCTTACCGAATATGTAAGATAAAAGCTTATTACAAAAATCATTACCCCATATCACCAAATCCAAAACTCTTTCATCTTATGGTAAGAAAATATGTTATAACATAAATTCTTACTCGAAAACATGATTTGTTACCAAACTCATAAGATTTTGGGTTCCTGCACATATTCTTACCGGAGCTAACTTAAAATCTTACCCAAAAACATTATTTCGGTACAACAAGAACAATTTTGGTATCATAGGAACAATATGTGTAGGTTTTAAGTAAAAATCACATAGAAAAATTTTTCTAAACTTATTTTCAATGATTGAAAGTTTTATTGAAGTCTTTAAAAGGAAAATTGTTCTAAACCCTAGAAAATAATTGTTCTAAACACTGCAAAAAATTGAGATTCATAATATCCAAAGATAGTAGATAAATAATATCATAAGTACAATATAAGCAAATGTCAAGGGTAATCCAAATTATCTATAATTACATAAGATCAAGGTCATAATCTAAAATATATGCATAATGTAGAATATCCAAATATATCCAAACCATCCTAAATAAAACTACAAACTTAAAAGCATTAAAGCTACAAAACAAATCCATAAAATTATAATGACCACCAAGGACATAGATGCAAATCATGAAAAACAAGAGAAACTAGTCTATCAAGCACTCGGTGCTGATGGTAGATCAAAGTCAGAGGACGAAACTCGAAAAGCCAAAAAGTTTCAAGAGAGTGCAGCAGCCTCATCCGATAAAGAGTTGAACTGAGCAATAAATTCCAAGCTAAATACCCCAAGTCTAACAAAGAGACATCGTTAAAGAAATTCGATAAGTCAACCTGAAAAAAATAAACATTTTTAGAACAATTCAATCTCAATTATCAATAAATTCTACTAACCAAGGCAATAAGTTTATAAATATGTTATTCAAAACGAAATGACCTTGAAAAATAAAATGTGTATAAGTATAGTGTTAAAGAAAAATTGTAATAAGGCAAAATATATTTGTATAAATATACTAAATATCATATATATACACAAAGATAGGAACAATATATAAGTATAGGGTTTAAAAAAATCAAATTTGCATCTAAAATGTAAGAATAGTACAAATACCGTCAAAAACAATTTTGATATCATCAAGAACAATATTGATACCATCAAGAAAATTGTCGATACTTCATGATACTTTTACCCGTATTTTTACATCTGTTCAAATGGTATCGATACTACAAGAACAACACCGACACCAAAATGCAGGAAATATCTGCTACGATCTAATTTTTATCTTTACAATGGTAACCGATTATGTCGGCTACGATCTTTTTTATCTTTAAAATGGTAACCGATTAACCATTTCAACCTTTTACCAAATTTTATTTTTATTTTTTAATCCAACGACTACGATCTAATTTCATCATCACAGATCCTATCTAACAGTTAATTGTTACCAGCCTTTTTTTAGCCTTATATTAAGGCATTTCATTTTAGACTCTTCTCATTTGTAAAATAAAAAATAGGAATGTAAAACTGGTTACTTGAGTAGGTTTTAAGTCAACAGGCTGGGTTAAATTGGTTTTGGGTTATATCGAATCATGTCAGGTTCAAATTATGTCTAGTCGAGCTAGGGTTAACATCTGGTTGATCCAAACTCATACGGGTCAAACATCCTCATGTGTTGCATGCTAGCTTGGTAATGTTATAAAAATATAAGATTAGTTAGTATATTTTAAATAATCTCACATCTATCTTGGATAACATTTATTTTTGGTTTAAATATAAAGACTTGCTATTGGGCTTGTAAGAGAAAAATATGATGGTGGTTTTGTGCACATGGGGTTCAGTCAAGAAGTCAAATTTAATTGAAATCAATCAATTTCCCCCTCCACATGAACTAGAGGCTTGATTAATCTTTATAATTTTTAAAATTGATTTTTAACCTTTCATCATTCATTTTATTTTTGTAGATTTGCCCTTGATATTACCTATTTTAAATACTCTTTTGGGCATACATGATGCTGTAAATATCATGCACATATGTCTTCAAAAATTGTCCCAAAGTAGAAACATCAACTTACTTTCTTCTCCTCCCTCTCACTTTCATCATATTTGTAACCCCCTCGACCCAGCCTAGTCGCAAGATCGAACCGAGCAAGCTACATTAGGTTTACCAAAGTAAACCGTAAAGAAATTTAGCTCAAAACCCGACCATTTTTTTCTTTTATCTTATCTAGATGCAAAATAGTTATCCTATGTGTGCATACAAATTTCTAGTGAAAACCAACTCAATCGAGCGTCAAATTTACATCCAATTGGTTATAACTACGATTTAGGGACCAAATTGCAAATCCTAAAAATTACGAGGACTTAGCCCAATTTTAAGTTACCATCCTTTAATTAGACAGGTTACATACTTACACGTCAATATTCAACTTAAAACGATCATCCGATCTTATTGAATTGCATCCAAAATATTGAGGGACTAAAATGCAAGAAACGGAGTTTTAGAAGATTCCAAATAACAGACTTAACGGTCACTGTACCGGTACGACAAGGGGTGTTTCGATACTCCTACCAACATTTGAAATCCCAAAATTCCAGTGACCAAAAATTGGTTCGATGCGCCTTGAGCGTATCGGAACACCACTCTTGAAAACCCCTGACCGTATCGAAACGCCTTTCCGAGTACCGAAACGCTGGCCATTTTTGCCTTTGTCCGTACCAAAATAGTTGCCTATGTACTGGTACGCTAAGCCTAAAATGGCTTAGCCGTATCAAAACGGAGACACCCGTACCGGTACACCTGGACCTGTAATGTCCACTTTTACTGGTCTAACAAGCTTTCAACCATACCAAAACGTCCCAGCATACTCCTAACACACAACCAACATAATCTAGAATAACACCACCACATAACATCACAAATTCATCATCAATTTAAGCATAATGCATCAAATGTAAATCTATATGCATGCAACCTAGAAAACCATTCAAACAAAACACCAAATTTCATACCATCACCAAAAATAAACCATAAAGGCCATTTAAAGCTCAAGAGCAACCAAACAAACTTGCTCAAACAAGGAATTCAACAAAACATCCCTCAAATAACAACGGAAAACCCCATTGCCCTTATTACTTATAGTCTAATCCAAAAACATACTTTGGTTACCAGTCTTTCAAGATCCCTTGCTTCTTGCTGCCTTCCAAGCTTTTAATTATCCGCATTGATGGACAAAGAGAGCGTAAGCACAGTAGGCTTAGCGAGGAGCGCTAAAAAACAGCACACCATCAAAGCATTAAAACCATTTCTCAACATTACATTAAAATCTCATTTCAATCACCCTTTAAAACATCACTTAAACATTACCATCAAAACATCATACCTTGAAAACCATGCACTTTTCATCTTTAAAATCCAGCATACTAAACCATATGCAACATTTATCATTAATCAACAACAAATCCCATTGCTCAACCTCAACTTAAGCCTTCCCATGCATAACAACCATATGCAAAGCTTAAAGAGTAAACGTACAACATGTATCAATCACATTATACAACATAAACCTTTCAATGATACATTAACAATTATATTGGCTCACAAGTGATCATTAACCAATTTTCTTTACCAAAATAGTTCATCGGATACACGGATTCAACAAGTGTTTACCTAACACTTCAAGCCATCTCAACTGGAAATAGCGATACAATCACAATCGCGGTACCTAACAATCGATACACTTTCAACCCATCGGGACACCAACCCCTTACCTCGGTTAGATGCTTAATCCACTAACGGGAGTATACGGTACGGTAAAACCCCTCTACCGTTAGGGTACTCGGATGGAGTTTTTAGTACACGGATCTAAACCCCTCAACATCCAAGGCGACTTATTATAGTGCACTATCAATCCTATGGCCTGCCAACTATATCCGATAACAATTTTAAAACCACATCACTTGCCAATATAATTAACCATTTACCATTTACCTAACTATTTTTAGCAAGCATAAAACCAAACCATTTTCCAAAGCAACAACCATGCTTTAAACCACAAGTATAAATCATATATTTACAAGGATCACTTACCATGTGCATCATTCAGCATCTCATGCTCAAAAACAATATCTCAAATACTTTAAAACATGCTTAAACAGTAGGTAAGATGTAATTCCAAACAAGTGCATAAAACCATTTCAATCTAGCACGACCGAGAAAGAAAAACCACATTTACTTACTTCCGAGTTTAAACCAACATTTCAAGCTAAGTTTAAACTCCGATAAACCACATTTAAAATATTCCAAAGCTGGAACCAACGTTCTTCTCACCGATACACGAAACCTCGATTTGCCGACGCAAAAACAAGCGTCCGAAGCCTCAAAAGCTTCACCGATCAATTTTTGGATCCATCTCCCTATTTTAACTATATTACAACAGAGGATTAATGCATCACAATGCATTCAAAACATTGCAACAACAAATCCTCACGAACTTCCATAATCTTCTCACAATTACCTATCCACAACAACCAAAAACATCATCTAATCCTTTCCAAACACAACCTAGCCATAATCTAGCAATTTAACTCCCTCAATATCATCAATGAACACCTAAAAACAGAATCAAAACATCCAAACACTTCCAGAAATCACACAACTACCACAACTCCACAAAAACACAATTCTAACAACCTAAACAATTAGAGATTCAAGAGTTTCGGGATTCCATTGTTAAAATCTACTTAACAACATCATAATACATCCAAAATATGTTTAAAATCAATCCTCAATACTGGAAAACAAATCCAATTCAAAATTTTCTCTTTTTCATTAATTTCACCCAATTAAATCAATTAATTCAATATAAAAACACAAAATCAGATTATAAACTATAAATCAAGGATCAAAAACTTGGGAATATCAATAAAGAACCATTTAATAGAGGCGATCACAGACCTTACCCCTATTGTGTGATTTCTCCCTCAATTTGGCTTGTTTAAAGCTAAGAAAACACAAGATTTCAATGAGGTTTTGTAAATCAAAGTTAAATAATCAATTGTAGATCAAGAATCTAAGTAAAATTGATCTCTAACCTCTGGTTTTAATCTAAGTAAAATTGATCTCTAACCTCTGGTTTTTGATGAAAAATTGAGTGTTTGGCAGAAAAGAAGTGGAGAGAAAAGTTACATCAATTTCATTAAAACCAAATAACTAACTTTAATATCTAAAATCTCTTTTTATTCTCCTTTAAAACACATGTTGAAATGATTTAATTGAAGGGAGAAATCACCAGCAAAAACTTGGTAAAATAGCTCCTTAAGGATTCTAAGAATTTGATCCTTTTCATTTTAGTCACCTTTAAAAACAATTTTCAAAAGTCGCATTTTGGTCACTAGCCAAAATGTCACACTTCCAAATTTCATTTTCCAAAATTGATTTCACCAATATTAATCCTATATTAAAATATGATTTTTAACCATTTTCCATATTTTTATCTTACCGAAAAATATACGTTCCCGAATCCGACTCGAATCTCTAATCTGGTCCACTAGACCGTCTAATAAGCCTCAAAACCGCTAGGCCCAAAACCGGGGCGTTACAACTCTCCCCCACTTAAGAAATTTCATCCCCAAAATTTACTTGGAGGAAACAAAAGCAGAACTGCTCCAACATCTCCGACTTACATTCTCATGTGGCTTCTTAACACTGCGGTATTCCACAACACCTTAACAAGCCCAACCATCTTACCACGTTGAACCCTACTGCTGGCGTCAAGGATCCCTACTAGATCCCTATTACAAGATAAATCTGATCCTAACACAATGCCTTCACCGGCACAACATGCGAGGAATCCAATCGATACCTTCGTAACATCGTCACACATCATGGAACCCTTCCAACACAGAAGATAACCTCAACAATAAGTAACAGGACCCACACGTTCAACAAACTCGAATGGTCCACAAAACCTCGGCTAAGCTTTCTTTTTCCGCTCAAAATGCATCACCTTCTTCCAAGGCAATACCATCATGATCATTCGGCCATCAACAACACACTCTAAAAACTACGCTTCAAATCCGCGTAGAATTTCTGACGATCCGAAGCTGCTCCCAAAGGCTCACATAACAACTTCACCTTCTCACTGGTGCCTTTCAACACATCAGACATGGGAACGTACTTTTCCCTAATTTCAGCCCAACACACGGACATACAACACCTCCAACCACACAACGCCTTGTACGGTGCCACCTGCATACTTGCCTGATAACTGCCATTAAAGCAAACTCTACCAAAGGCATTTGCTTTTTACACTTTCCCTAGAACTCAATGATACACAACCAACTTAACTTTCAAAACCTGAATTCCATGCTCCAACCCGCTATTCATCTGGGAAAGATATGAAGTACATACAATCAAGCTCAAGCAACACCCCCAGAACCTCGCTATAACCCACGGATCTCCGTCCAAAACTAGGGACTCAGGTACACTGTGCAAATGCACCAACCCGACAGCATACAAATCTGCCACTTATTCCAAAACATACATCACAAGCACAACCACAAAAGTGTGCACACTTTGCAACTCAATCAACAATTACCTAAGAGGAATTCTTTTCGATCGGCGTCAAAGGTAACCCAGACACAAAATCCATAGTGATTCCTTCCCACCTCCATTCCGGTATCCTCAACGATTGCAACAACCCGAAAGAAAACTGATGCTCAACTTCCACTCTCTGACATACCATGCATCGAACAGCAAAATCAACCATATCTTCCTTTAGACCAACCCAACAACAATCCCTTTCCAAAACTTGATATATACTGGTATTACCGGAATGCATATCACAAGAACTGGCATGCGCCTCCATCAAAATCATATACCTCAACTCAACGTCAAGAGACACTATATTCTGATCTTTAAAACACAACACCCTACCACCATTAATGTGAAAATCCATCAGATTTCTTTCCCCCAATAACCTGGACATGTGATACTAAAGCATCATCACATAGTTACCTCCCTCTAATTAACTGTGACCAGGATGACTTCACTTGTAACTCGGCCATCAAGCCTCTATCGCGCATCATACCCAACCGCGTAAACAACATCCTCAACTCCACCGTAACCCTTATAAACAAAACATCAGCTATAACCTTAGCTTGGACGATATTCAACCATCAAACTATAACTCTTAAACAACTCCAACCATCCAAGTTATCATAAACTCAAATCATCATTCATTTTTTTCTAACCGCACATGATCCGTGTACACAACACACTCCTTACCATAGAATTGGTGTCTCTAAAACATTTAAACAACCACCATCGCAGCAAGCTTCACATCATGCATAGGAAAAAAACACTCATGCACCTTTAACTATCTAGATGCATAATCCACAACTTCACTTGCATTACCACGATCTCAATAACCCTCGATGCCAAAAATTGGATCTAGCAAACCCACAAACTGCCAATTTTAACCGTGGTCGCTCAAAAACTAGCACAAGCCAAACTCCCAAGAACCATATCATCAAAACCACCTTCTTACGCTACCTTACTTACACCATCACTCCATTGATTTCCAATCAGTCACCCGTAAGTGTGAACATATGTATGCATGATTATTTATATGCCCTCATAAATGTCTATGTGTATGTATGCAAAACCTCTAATGTCATGCCCAAATGTATGCATGTACTGACATATTTACATATACATATAAGTGTTTTTGCACTGTGCATGTTTATCTGTTCACACTTACTAATAACTTTCTCAGAACTAGAATTATTAGCAACATACCCATAACTTATACTTCCCAAACAAGGAGCAACATTCACTTCTCCCTAAAAATCCACTAAACCAATCATACTTATCGATCAAAACCCTTCTCGGTGCTTTTGTACACGGAAAGACCAACAATAAGCACCACAACCAACTGATCCAAAAACTCAAGGACTACCCGACTCATCATAACTATGAACGCAACCCATGCATCGGTCAACCCAAACGGCGTAACCAAAAATGCATAATGTTGCTCCTCTTACAGAAGGCAAATCTAAACGCAAACACATCTTTTACCTTGAACACATAACACCCAGACTTAAACCAATCTTACAAACCACCGAAGCATCCCTAAAAAATCAATAGAACATTAACTTATTTAACTACCAAAGCCCCATGCACATCTGCATCATGCCATCCTCTTTTTTCTATAACAACATCGACGCAACCCCCGGCAAAACACTAAGCCTAATAAACCCTTGGTCAAGCAACTCCCTCGAGCCAAGCACAAGAAGCAAAAGACGCTGGAATTGCGTTTTCATACAACTCAATGTCAAACTTGACCTCTCAATCCAATGGCAAACCCGGCCATTCCTAACATAGGCTAAGAATACCTTCCAACCAAATTCTGCCAAACGACTTGCCTCTAGTGCCAAAACAACATTAGACAAGAATTTAACATTCTCACCTGTGATTACCACCTCGCAATCATCAGCAAGGTTCAAGGCAACTCACTAAGATTCAAAATCAACCATAACTCTATGTTCCAACCACTAATCCAAACCCAGGATTGCATTAAAAATTATGGAGCGACAACTCTAATAAAACAGCCACATAATCAAGACCTTTAATTATCACATGACATTTTCAAGCATCATTCTCGCAACAACCATCTCACCGGAGGAACTAACCACTTACATTCCTACATCTAATACTTACGAGACGATTGTTCAAACCATAATTCCCACAAACGTTAACAATAACAAGCACATGAGTTTACACTCTACATATCAAATGCGGATAATCTTGCCTCATGAGATCACATAGTCCACATACCCAACATGTATTAAATACTATTCTAGTCTAGATACTCTGACCCTGCGGTCCTCACCTAGCACTGTCATCACCTCGCCTCAACTCAGGGCGATATATTTTATCACAATTCCTTTTTAACTGAACACTACCGGAACTAGAATCTGTAATTCTCTTGCCAGAGCCAGAACCTCCCACACAGAACTGCTAAACCCAAGTTCTGCTCAAAGCACTTCGCCCAAGCACCAACACGTAAAAAATGGTGTAACCAAAAGCCAACATGTACACCTTAACACCCTGCTCCAATTTATAACAAAATTGGTCATAGCGATACCTCCCTACCGGTACCAATTCAGGCACATACTGGCTCAACCAAACAAACTATACCCTAAACGCGACCACACAACCCTAAACTCAAACCATGAACTCTTATTTCTTATCATCCAATTATCTAAACACCATATACTTCTTCCAAAAGATAGCATAGAAAGACTCCCAATCCACATCATTGGGTTTCATGCCCGCAGATACAATTGTCCACCAACTAAAATTATCACCTTGCCATAGGGATTCAACACATCCCAAATTACGGGTACCAATATACCCCATTTGATCCAAAATCTGAACAACACCAGTTTTCCATGACTCTGATGCCTCAGGTGACAACCCCCGGTACTCAACTCCTCCCAAACTAAGGGATACTCCAACGACAACCTCATTTGCATGAAAACTAGTGCAAATACATACACTCCAGCAACAACAGCTTAAAAGCTCAAAACATCGCCTATATTGAGGCATCATATCACCCAACACTGGCCCAACTGGCACATGCGGTACATGATTCAGGGTGACAAACCCCTAGAAGACACAACACTCTCCTCAACTTATTGCCTAAGGAAACAACACCACGCTAGTTCTCATTTCTCCTCTCAGTTGTAACATAACACATTTTCTAAGGCATGATAATCATTTCAAAACAAAAATAATCAGGCCAGCTTCAAGCAAGGATCCAAGACTATCATTTCAAAATTATAACATTTCAGACTATAATAATAAGTCAATGAGGTTCCCAAATTTTCCCCCAACATGATATAAAGCAATCACCATGCATATTGCAATCACCGTGCATATTAAACATCAGATAAAAACTCACAATAACATCACAACAATCAAACCAACTCCCAGCTATCTCAAACCTGGATTTGATACCACCAAATGTAACCCCCTCAATCTGACTTAGTCGCAAGACTGTACCGAGTAAGCTACATTAGGCTTACCAAAGAAAATCGTAAAGAAATTTAGCCTGAAACCTAACCATTTTTTCCCTTTATCTTATCTAGATGCAAAATAGTTATCCTATACGTGCATACAAATTTCTGGGGAAAACCCAATTCCATCGGACGTCGAATTGACATCCAATTGGTCATAACTATGATTTAAGGGCCAAATTGCAAATCTTGAATATTACAAGAACTTAGCCAAAATTTAAGTTATCATCCTTTAATTAGACAGGTTACATGCTTACATGTCAAAATTTAGCTCAAAACGATCATCCAATCTTATTCAATTGCATCCACAATATTCAGGGACTAAAATGCAAGAAAACAAAGTTTTAGAAGATTCCAAATAACAGACTTAACGGTCACCGTACCGGTACGGCAAGGTGTGTTTCGATACGCCTACCAACATTTGAAATCCCAGAATTCCAGTGACCAAAAATTGTCTCGATATGCCTTGATCGTATCGGAACACCACTCTTGAAAACCCCTGACCATATCGAAATGCCTTCTCGAGTACCAAAACACTGGTCATTTTTACCTTTTTCCTTATCGAAATAGTTGCACACGTACCGATACGCTAAGCCTGAAATGGCTTAGCCATATCAAAATAGAGACACCCGTACTGGTACGCCTGGACCTATAATGTCCACTTTTGCTGGTTTAACAAGCTTTCAACCATACCAAAACGTCCAAGCATGCTCCTAACACACAACCAACATAATCTAGAATTAAACCACCACATAACATCACAAATTCATCATCAATTTACGGCATCTTGCATCAAATGTAAATCTATAGGCATGCAACCTAGTAAACCATTCAAGCATAACACCAAATTTCATACCATTACCAAAAATAAACCATAAAGGCCATTTACAACTCAAGAGCAACCAAACAATCTTGCTCAAACAGGGAATTCAAAAAAGCCTCCCCCAAATAACAACGGAACCCCCATTGCCCTTATTACTTATAGTCTAATCCAAAAACATACTTCGGTTACCAAGTCTTTCAAGATCCCTTGCTTCTTGTTGCCTTAAAAGCTTTTAATTCTCTACATTGATGGACAAAGAGAGCGTAAGCACACCAGGCTTAGTGAGGAGTGCTCAAAAGCAACACACCATCAATGCATTAAAGCCATTTCTCAACATTACATTAAAATCTCATTTCAGTCATCCTCTAAAACATCACTTAAAACTTTACCATCGAAACATCATGCCTTGAAAACCATGCACTTTTCATCTTTAAAATCCATCATATTAAACCATATGCAACATGTATCATTAATCTACAACAAATCCCATTGATGAAAGTCAATTTAAGCCTTCTCATGCATAACAACCATATGCAAAGCTTAAAGAGTAAACGTACAACATGTATCAATCACATTATACAACATAAACCTTTCAATGATACATTAACAATTATATTGGCTCACAAGTGATCACTAACCAAGTTCCTTTACCAAAATAGTTCATTGGATATACGGATTCAACAAGTGTTCACCCAACACTTCAAGCCATCTCAACCAGAAATAGCGATACAATCACAATCGCGATACCTAACAACCGAGTACACTTTTAACCCATGGGGACATCAACCCCTTACCTCGGTTATATGCTTAATCCACTAACAGGAGTATACGGTACGGTAAAACCCCTCTACGGTTAGGGTACTCGGATGGAGTTTTCGGTACACGGATCTAAACCCCTTACATCCAAGGCGACTTATTATAGTGCACTATCAATCCTATGGCTAGCCAACTATATCCGATAACAATTTTAAAACCGCATCACTTGCCAATATAATTAACCATTTACCATTTACCTCACTATTTTTAACAAGCATAAAACTAAACCATTTTCCAAAGCAACAACCATGCTTTAAACCACAATTATAAATCATATACTTACAAGTATCACTTACCATGTGCATCCTTCAGCATCTCATGCTCAAAATAGTATCTCAAATACTTTAAAACATGCTTAAACAGTGGGTAACATGTAATTCCAAACAAGTGCATAAAACTATTTCAATCTAGCACGACCGAGAGAGAAAAACCACATTTACTTACTTCCGAGTTTAAACCAACATTTCAAGCTAAGTTTAAACTCCCATAAACCACCTTCAAAACATTCCAAAGCCGGAACCCATATTCTCACTCACCGATACGTGAAACCTCGATTCACCGGCACGAAAACAAGCGTTCGAAGCCTCTAAAGCTTCACCGATCAATTTCTAAATCCATTTCCCCTGTTTTAACCACGTTAAAACAGAGGATTAAGCATCTCAGTGCATTCAAAACACTACAACAACAAATCCACACATAAGCAAATATTGAAAGGTGTATTGGTACGAGCTCAGGTTGTACCGGTACCCTCTATTATGATAGAATTCTAATAGTGAAGTTTTATATCGGTAAGCTTGGAGCAGGTACCGGTACCTAGAGAGCCGTATTGGTTTTCGTGGTTGGGTATCGGTACCCATAGGGCAATCTACCAAAAAATGTTGAAATTGAGTTTGAGGGGTTGATCATTTGAGGACTATGATCCAAATGACTTGTAAAGTAGCAAAATGAATTGTAAAACTAAGAAACCAAGATTTAACCCTCATGAATGAGCATAATGTGTAATAGCTTGGTAAGCTTTGTGTGACTTGGTTATGATAATAACCATAGAGCTTAATGGGTTAATGTTGTCCTTTTGTGTCTTGAGGGGCTGTTGATGATAAATAGAGATTTAACCACGTTGGTTGGTGTTACGACTTAGGTGTATTTGCATGATAGCTTGGCTTGTTACCACTTACCTCTTGGTGGGGTGTATGAATGATCATGGAGCATGTCTTATATTATGATTGTTGTAAAGGAATTTGGATTTCCTAGAGTCAGTACTACAATACTTATATAAGGGGATGTGTACTTAGGGATGAGTTGTAACCCCCTTAACCTGGCCTAGACAACAAACCGAACCTAGCGAGCTATATCGGGTTTACCGAGACAAACCCAAAAGAATTACTTAGAAAATTGCCCTTTTTTATTTTATCTTGTCTAAATGCATAGTTAAGTCCTAAGGTGATCATGCTAGAAGCAGTCAGATTTACAACTTAATCGGGCGTCGAATTGACATCCAATTAATCAAGATTGCATTTTAGGGACCAAATTGTAAATTTGGAAAATTACGAGGACTCCTTTAAATCCAAAGTTACCAATCCTTATTTAGTTAGGTTTCAGGCTTACTGATTAAATTTCAAATTAAAATAATCATCCAAACTCATTTAATTGCATGATCAAGAAACAGGGACTAAACTACAAAAATTCAAACTTTAGAAAACATTTTAACAGAATTCATGACATGTGTATCGATACACTAACTTCCCGTATCGATACGGGTTTATTATACAAATGAGTATAGGTATGGTCTTCAAGCGTACCGATACAGGCCATCAATTTTCAAAATAGAGGATTTTAGTAGCCAGAGGGCGTATCGATACGGTTGCCCGCGTACCGACACCTGTGTTAAATTCCAACCTCGCGTACAGATTCAGTTACCAGGCGTATAATTACTCCTATGCATTCATGCCTAGATTGAGCAGAGATAAGCCCCGTGTACCAATCCCTAAGGACCCGTACCGGTACTAGCAGACCTATAATTACCTCTTGGTCGAACATATGACACTTTGGCTCAATCTAACATGCTCCAAACATCTTATAATCATCATATGACATATCTACCAACATTTCCACATTCAAATGAGCATGGTAGAGGATCATACACATCATAGCAATTCCAAACAATGATCCTATAGGCATCATCTCTACCCAAGCATGCAAAACATATCCCAACCCCTCAAAGCAATATATAAAGCGTCATACTAGTCCGAAACATCAAATAAAACTTGTACAAACAGGGAGTAACCAAAATAACCCTCCCAAATACAACTTGGTCACATTGCCTCTTATTACTACTAAGTACGTGTAAACCATACTTAAAAATACTTCGCCCTTGGATCGCCTCTTACTTTCTCGCTGTCCAAAAATTCTTATCTCTCTACATTGATGAGAAAGGAGAGCGTAAGCTTATAAGCTTAGTGAGGGAATCTCAAAAACACTGATAAATGCATTTAAAACAATTTTGTTTTCTATCAATTATATAAAGCTCATGCCAAAAATCATCTCGTGCTTCTATAATCTTTCCAAATATGCACATTTAAATCATTTGCAGTACACGTATCATGAATTTCTATCATAAACCTCAATTTAAGCTTTCACATGCTAAAATCTCAAAATAGCAAGCTTAAGGAGCATCTCATTTATAAACCATATTATACAAAACATAATCCATTTCTCATGATACATTATATCATATATTGGCATTCAAGTGACCCAAAGCCAATTCCATTCTATTTTATAAAACACATCAGATACAAAGATTTCCCAAGTGGCTCATTTGACCACTTCACATACATCCTCTAACTAGAGCAGTCCTCAACGGTTATGATGTATAAATTCATCAGTGGAAGAATTGGCACACTTTTGACCCCTCGACCGCTATGGTTCTCATGGTGGAGCATGGCACACTCTTGACCCCTCGACACACATGAAGCGACTTATTATAGTGCACTTTAAACCCTATGGCTAGCCAACTATATCCAATAACTTTTAATCTCAGCCACTTGCCAATATACTCAATAAAACCATATTACCTTACTGTTTTACATATCCATCAAATCAGATCAATTTCTAATGCATTAAACCATGTATTCTAGCATTCTCAAAATTCTTTCATAAACCATTTATAATTCTCAATAATCAACACATATGTTCATTTGCAACATCTTTCATTTCTAAAACATTCATATAATAGTAGATAATCAAAATCATAAACATGTGCATGAGATTGTATTTTGCAAAACTGAAAACGACAGCAAGAACATCTGATACTTACTTCTGAGATTAGACAAGTGTTTCAAACTTAATCTAAACTCCCAAAATCTCTTTCATAACTTTTAAAAGCAGAAAATCATATTTCTACTCACCAACAACATAACGCCCTCTTGCCGTTGCAAAAATCAAGCTTTTGAAGCTTTCGCAACCTCTCCAAAAGCTAAAGGATCTATCTCCCCTGCTTTACCCAAATAAAAACAGAGGATTGATGCACTTCCATGCATCTCTAATTTCCAGCAACAATTAATCTCAACTTCGTCTCACGAAAAACCATCAAACGCTTCCTTTAAACAACCAAAATCATCATCAAACTCAACCTAGACAAAGCCCAGCCATAACCAATTGATTTCAACATCTTAACATCATCAATTAACATCCAAAAACATCTTTATAACAACCTTATACCTCCAGCAACCTTTCAACACTAAGATCACTTCAAAATCTAACTAATAACAACCAAGAAATTTAGCAATTCATTTAGTTTCGAGACTCCTTTTATTAATCTCTTCTCATAACATTAAACCATGTTTCAAATGTGATATAAATCAATTAAAATCAACATAACTCATATCTATATTCAAGATCTACCAAATTTCTTAACAAAACACAATTAAAACCTCAAACACATGATTTAATCATAATCACATAACAAAAATCAGTTGTAAAGGATCAAGAACTTGGGAATTTTAGTAAAGAACTTTTACTTAGAGGAGAGAAACGAAAATCACCTCTAATTGTTGATTTCTCCCTTAATTGGCAAGATTTGAATGAAAGCTCCAAGAAAACAAAAAGGATTTTGTGTAGAAATCAAATGAATCAATTAGGAAATCAAAAAGAAATCTAAAAGGGATGATTCCTGAGAATTTTAGAGTGAAATTGATAGTTTGACTGCTGAGAAAGTTGAGAGAAAAGTGAGAGCAAAAGTAGTTATGTAAGAAAATGAATTTGGTTATCAAAATCCTTTTAGACAATTCTATTTTATTTTTAAATAATAACCTTTTAAAAACCCTTTAAAAATAGCCTAAATTAAGGGAAATCTGATAAAAAACTTTAGTAAATTAGGTCCTTAAAGATTCTAAGTTTTGACCCTTTTACGATTTAGTCACCAAAGTAGTTTTGAAAACTTTACATTTTAGTCACCAGACCAAAATATCCCAAAATCCAAATGTATTCCTTCAAATTGAGTTCCCCAAAACCCTTAGAATATTAATTAAACATTTTCTAATATTTTTCCATATTTTATTTTAAACAAAAACCATTTATTAAGAATTAATTCCCAAAACTATCTTAAATCGCCTAATTTGATTCTCCTGAACCGTCTAATCGATCTATCTAATAATAGGCTCAAATTCAGGACGTTACAACTCTCCCTCTCTTAAGAAATTTCGTCCTCAAAATTTACCTAACAAAAAAAGGTAAGAAAACTATTTTTTCATGTCCTCCTTACTTTCCCATGTGGCTTCCTCCACACCACGATGTTGCCACAACACCTTTACCAACTCTATAGTCTTTCCACAAAGAACCTTGCTGCTGGAATCCAACATTTTCACCGGCTCCTCATCATAGGTCAAATTCAGACTTAACTTAGTCTCCTCAACAAGCATCACATGCGAAAGGTTCGACCTATACCTCTGAAGCATAAATACATGAAAAACATCATATATCTTCTCCAACTTCGTACGCAACCTCAACCTCTAAGCAACTGGACCAACACACTCAAACAATTCATAAGCCCAATGAACCTCAGACTCAACTTACCCTTACATCTAAACCTCATTACCTTCTTCCAAGGTAAAACCTTAAGGAACACTCTATCTCCAATCATAAACTCAATCTCATAACGCTTCAAGTCAGCATATGACTTTTTTCAGATCTGAAGCCGCCTTCAGCCAATCACTAATAAGCTTCACCTTTTATTAGTGTCCTTCAGCATATCAGGTTGGGAAATAAACTTCTCACCCGCCTCAGCCAAACAAAGTGGCCTATGATACCTCCTACCATACAAAGCTTCATACGGAGCCATTTGGATACTAGCATGATAGCTATTGTCATAGGCAAACTCCACCAATAGTAGTTGTTTCTCCCACGTTCCTTGAAAATCAATGATGCAACATCGCAACATATCCTCCAACACCTGGATAACGCGTTCAGACTGACCATCCATCTGAGGATGATACGAAGTACTGAAATTCAACCGCATACCCAAAGCCCTATGCAAACACTCCTACAACCTAGCTATAAAGCGCGGATCCTATCCAATAATATAGACTTATGCACCCCATGCAACCTCACAATCTCCACAATATACATCTCTACCAACTTATCCAAAGTATACATCGTATGCACAACCAGAAAATGTGCACACTTCGTAAACCTATCCACAATCACCCAAACAGAATTCTTCTTTGTTGGGGTCAAAATCAAACTGGTTACAAAATCCATGGTAATTCTCTCCTATTTCCATTCCAGAATCTTCAACGGTTGCAACAATCCCAATGGAAACTGGTGCTCAGCCTTGACACCCTGACATATCATACAACGAGCAACAAAATCTGCTACATCCTTCTTCAAAACAACCTAGAAATATTCCTTCTTCAAATTTGGTACATCTTTGTACTTCCCGAATGCATAGCAAAATGACTCAAATGAGCCTAAATTAGAATAGTGCGCCTTAACTCCTCATCTTGCAGTACAACTACTCGACTCTTGAAACACAAGACACCCTCATCGTCAAAATAAAAATTCATCTTATTGCCATCCAAAATGTCCTTAACATGCGACACCAACGAATCATCATATGGTTGCTTCTCCTTGATCAAATGCAACAACGATGGCTTCACTTGCAGATCGGCCAACAAACCACCATCTCACGTCACACTCAACTGACAAAACATTTCCATTAGCTCTATTGCAACCTTCCTACTCAAAGCATCGTCTACAACATTAGCCTTACCCGGATGATACTCTATCATCAATTCATAATCTTTGAGAAACTCCAACCATCTCCGTTGCCTAAGATTCAACTCCTCTTGTGACATTATATACTTCAAACTTTTTTGATCCGTGTATACAATACACTTCTCACCATAACGATAATGCCGCCAGATCTTCAACGCAAACACCACCGCAGTAAGCTCTATATCGTGTGTAGGATAATTGCATGCACCTTTAACTGCCTACATGCACAAGCCACAACTTTACCCTCTTGCATCAACACACATCCTATTCTAACATATTATGCATCACTATAGACTACAAACTCTTTTCCTGACTCAGGTTGAATCAAGATAGAAGCTTGCGTCAAAGCTTCCTTCAACTTAACAAAAACTTGTTGTCTACTCTCCGTCTATTCAAAACTTACATCCTTTTGCAACAGCTTCATCAAAGAAGTACCAATCTTTGAGAAACCATCCACAAAGTGACGATAATATCCTGTTAACCCCAAGAAACTACGAACCTTCATCACTGACTTAGGTTGCTTCAAATTCACAACTGCCTCAATCTTTTGCGGATCCACACGGATACCTTATGCCGAAACAACATGACCATGGAAAATTACTTCCCTAATCCAAAACTCACACTTGCTTAACTTGGCATAAAGCTTATTATCCAACAAGGCTTGCAACACAATCCGTAGGTGTCGATCATGATCTTCCTCGGTACGAGAGTACACAAGAATGTCATTAATGAACACTACCACGAATTGAACCAAGAATTCATGGAATACCCGATTCATCATGTCCATAAAAGCTGTAGGCGCATTATTCAGTCCAAACTGCATCACTACGAACTCATAATGCCCGTAACGCATGCGAAAACCTATCTTTGGATTTTTGCACGTCTGGATGGTACGACCGGTGAGGGGTGGCGTGCACGGCAGCAGAGGGTGGTTGGGGCATGCGATCTTTATTTAACAGATCTTTTCTTGGCCGTTGGATCAATTTTGATCCAACGGCTAGGATTTTCTTAAAGATCGACGACTTATATATGCTATGGGGATTGTAAAGATGGCACCAGATGTTGACACGTGGCACGTGGATCTGAAGGGCCTTGCATGTATATCACACGCGCGCGTGAGAGTTCAACAGCCCGCGCGTGGGCTTCACGTGGCAGATGAAGGGTCTTTCATGCTTCAGCCGTGGCCGTTGGATCTAGATCTGATCCAACGGCCCTCGTGCAGCTGCACAAAATAAAGGGAGGGGGTCAGATATGGATTAGGGTTTCTGGATTAGATTAGGGATGGGCTGAGTTAGGCCCAATGTAACACAATTTTGGGTTTTGTAATATATTGGATTGAACACTAATAAACTTGGGTCTTATTTTATTATCTGTTTATATATATGTATGTGTGTGTGTGATAATAATATTAATAATAATAATAACAATAACACGAATATGATAATACATACATATATATATATTCGTACGCGTACACATATACGTATGGCATACCGACATTAATATACGTTACACGCCCTTAGTTAATATAACATAAATGTACAGGCACACCTAATTATACACATCGCTAATATAACATTCACATGTTACACAGTCACACAAAATGACACATAAACATACATGCGACACACATATACTATAATAAATATTAAAACATAATATGTATAATATACATGCACTCACACATATCACACGTGTATATTTCACACACATTAATCGCATATATATAGTAAACATATAATATAACATGTATACATGCAATAATAACACCCCATTAATATATTAACAATATTTACAAACCGGATAAAAATGAGTGATTACAGTTGCCCCTCTTTTCTTGTTCTTGTGAAACGAGAACAAAGCAAAGACCAAAAGCACTCATTTTTATCCGACTTCCCTGCTCACGACTTCGGAATCACGTATTCTTCTGGAACTCTCCGCTTTTCCTCGGCCGAATCTTCAGGCTCGTAAGTTCTCCCTGCATAGAACTTCTTCACCTTTGGTTCTTTTTTGAGATTCTGGAGTTAGGGCTCTTCCTATATGGTGCCTTTCACTGGGGTTCGAAAACGTAGGCTTCTCCTTTATATAACCTTTGTCTTCGATTGTTCTTTCCCCTTTTTCTTTTTCTTCTTTTTCCCCAATTTCTTTATTCTTTTTTCCTTCTTCCTCTGTTCTTTTTCTTTTTTCTTTTTCTCTTTTTCTTCTTTTTCTTCTACTTTTTCCTTTTTTCTCTTTTTCTCCTCTTTTTCTGCTTTTTCCTTTTTTCTCTGTTCTCTTTTCTTTTTCTGCTTTTTCTTTCTTTTCTCTTTTTTTCTTCTCTTTCTCTTCTCTTCTCTTCTCTCTTTTCTTTCTTTTTCTTTCCCCTTTTTCTTCTTTTTCTTTTTCCCTTTTTTACGAGGCTCTTGACATTTTTGGACCTATGCTACTAAGGCTGTCGCATCATGCCCGAAGGACTCATTGATGGCCTAAAGGACTTATCACCATGCTCGAAAGACTTATTGGTGGCCCGAAGGACTTAACATCGTGCCCGAAGGACTTACCGATGACCAGAAGGATTTAACATATAGGCCTCACGCCGCTATGGCTGCCGATCTTTCTGGACTCACGCTACTAATGCTGCCGCATCATGCCCGAAGGACTTATCACCATGCTCGAAAGACTTACTGGTGGCCCGAAGGACTTAACATCGTGCCCGAAGAACTTACCGATGACTCGAAGGGTTTAACATCTGGGCCTCACGCTGCTATGGCTGTCGATCTTTCTGGACTCATGCTACTAATGCTGCCGCATCATGCCCAAAGGACTTACTAATGGCCCGAAAGACTTATCACCATGCTCGAAAGACTTACTGGTGGCCCGAAGGACTTAACATCGGGCCCGAAGGACTTACCGATGACCCGAAGGATTTAACATCTGGGCTTCACGCCGCTATGGCTGTCGATCTTTCTGGACTCACGCTACTAATGATGCCGCATCATGCTCGAAGGACTTACTGATGGCCCGAAGGACTTATCACCATGCTCGAAAGACTTACTGGTGGCCCGAAGGACTTAACATCGTTCCCAAAGGACTTACCGATGACCCAAAGGATTTAACATCTGGGCCTCACGCCGCTATGGCTGCCGATCTTTCTTTTCTTTAGTAAATTCTTTGACAATTCTTCAAATACCTGTCTAGGAACAAGCAAAAATTGGCATGCCTCTATCTATATGATGCATGCAATGTCGTGCTTTCTTCTTCTTCTTCTCCTTCTTCTTCTTCTTTTTCTTGTTTCTTTTTTTTTCTTCTTTTTTTTTCTTCTTTTTTTCTCTTTTTCTTTTTCTTTTCTCTTTTCTCTTTTTCTTCTTTTTCTTTTTCTTTCTTTCTTTTCTTTTTTATCATCATTTTTATCTCACTCCCTTTTCTTTCTTTTTCTTATTTCTTTTTCTTTTTATTTTTAGACCTATTTTAAAATCCTATGCCCTGGAAAGTCATTCTTCGGATTTCTCTATTTCCATGAAATAATACATGGAAATCTTTATTGCTTTAGCTTGTCAATTTGTTGATTGGCATTCCACTTAAGGGTATCATTTAGATTAACACACAAGATCTTCAAAACACAGCATAGGAGCTCTGGATATCAAGTGCAAGAGCGGCTTAGATTCAACCACTCAGTAATTCAAGGATATGAAGTCTTCCTTGGTGACTCGGTTCATCCTCATGATTACTGCGTTGCTGTAGAATACTACTCTTTCTCAACACTCATTACATGCTCTGCCCCCAAAAAGGGTGGGCTTGTACGACCATTCAAGCGCAGAAATATTACTCTAGGAATAGAGTTCTAGAGGTGCGAGTTTTAATTTTACCTATGCTATCGTTTATTTTTCTCTCTTTTCTTTTCTCTTCATTTCTCCTCCTTTTTTTCCTTTTTTCTTCCTTTTCTCCTTTTTCTTTTCTTCCTTTTTTCTTCTTTTTTTGCTCTTTTATCATTATTTGAGGAAATCAATTCGTCACAGTCCTTTGTCTTGAGGACAACGATGGAGCAAACAACACTGTCCCAAGTTACTCGGCATAGTCACGATTTGAAAATATTACCATCACTCGTGAAGCTAAGGTTTCTTGAATTGGATGATGTATCTCCACCTTATCGCTTCAACGGAGTGCCCCAAAATTCCCACACTCTTATCCGAACTAGCCTATTACCAGGTTTCGGACATAGGAGTGTTTTTTATTATTCTTTTCTTTTTCTTTATCTTTTCCTTTCTTTCTTTTTCTTTTTTTCTTCAATTCTTCCCCCTTTTTAATTCTTATTTTTACCTTTTTACTACCTAGAAGATTATGCCTAGAGTTTCAATTTCAAGCAACTCTACATGGTTGACATTTGAAGCTTTTTCGTCCTTGAACATCATCGAGAGAGTAGTAATCTCGCTTTGCTGACCAGAGTCTGGTAGGGAAGATTACACTCCACCATTGTCAAAACATCTATCTAATGTCACATCTTGCAATTGATATCCAGTGTCCTACAACGACGAGAAAATATATCTATGTGCTTTCAAGAACATTGTATGTTAAGCGAAATGCGTTCTTCATTGGAATAAAAATCAACAAACATGCCCATTCACAAAAGATCTTTACCACATGTGGGCTACAGGTGGTAAAGTTGATTCCTTGTATTACTTCAGGGAAGCCTTCTAATGTAGAGATATCTCTGGCTTCCTCAGCACTATGCAAACTTGCCCCTCATCCTTGGTCCTCCACTGCTGGATCAGCTCTTGTGTCAGGGTTCCATCATTGATCAGCTTCTTGATTTCCTCCAATAAAGGTATACATTTTCTGGTGGGATACCCCGGTGCCCCATATAGAATTCGCATGTGCTACTCGAGTCAAAACTATGGGCAGACGGATCAGGTGCAATCTTTATCGGCCTAAGAGCAAGATAGTGACCCCCTACCAAATGAGGCCAAATGTCTGAGATAGATGTTCTGAACACTTCCAAGTTTCCGTTCGACCGAGGAATTTTCCTTGATGTCCCCGAGGTGTCAGTCTGTCTTCTTATTTTACAGCCACGCGAACCCTGGAGATGACACTCATTTACCTCTCCGTCTTTATCTACCTTATTTTCAATTCGGTCCTTAGACTTAGACCCCAATTTTCCTTCTTTGATTGCATATTCTATCCTCTCTCCAATCATCATGAAATCTTCGAATCCGTTTCTCGATTTCTCTAACATCACATCGAAGAAAGGAGAGGGAAGCATTGCATGGAACAGGGGAGTCAACTCTTCTTCCGCTATAGGAGGTTGGACTTGGGTCGCCAAACATCGCCACCTTAGTGCATATCCCCTGAAGCTTTTATTTGGTCTCATTTTCTCATTCTGAAGAAACTGACGATAGGGTGCTAAATCTAAAGCATATTTGTATTGACTCAAGAAAGCATTAGCGAGGTCACCCCATGACCTAACTTGGTTTCTGTTCAAACGGTTATACCACACTGCTGCAGGTCCCGTAAGGCTATCATGGAATTGGTGGATCAACAACTCTTCATTCTTCATGTATCCTTCCATTTTTCTACAGAACATGGTCAAGTGAATCTTTGGGCAGCTGGTTCCATCATACTGTGCAAATCTGGGAACCTTGAAATCCGGAGGAATGACCAAATCAGGGACTGGGCAGAGTTCCCCCATTTTGAAAACATTTATCTTTTCTTTCTTCTTCAGCTCTTTCTAGATTCTTTCTTCTAGCTGGTCAAGCCTTGACTCTTCGGTTCGTTCCATTTTCCAACTAATTCTGCCATTGAACCCCAAGTATTAAATGATGAAGTGCCATGCGATGATAAAATTATTAAACAATGCAAAGGACGTGATGCAAATGCAATGCATGAATGCAATAAGGCATTGATTCCACAAGTGATTTGTCCCTATAGGACATCTTTCATTCAGAGCAAAAGGTTTCAGTACATCCGGTATTAGAGGTTTACAGATAGCGGTGAGCCCTAACGCCTAATTTCTTGATCTCATTCAATAGTCCTGTCAGCTTTCCTGCGCGGTCCAACGCTGGATCCATATTTTGGCTTATCGGTGCTGCTGCATCGGCTAAGTCTGCTACTTGTTGAGCTACTTGTCAGGCTTGAGTCATAACCATCTTCATGTCTCGATCTTTCTCCTGTATTGTTTGCTCAACCTTTTGTAGCTTAACGGTCATTGCCTCAGCACGAATTTCGCTGGTACGTAAAGAAGTCTCGAGCCTCGCTATTTGTTCTGTGTTTTCCATTTGAAAGGCTTGTGATTCATTCCTTTCTTGCTGCAGACTTGATTTCAGGATATCTTCCATGGCCAGACTACTTTCCAACTCATTTTGGATAATGTTGCGTTGGCTCTCAGCTTCCTCCAGCTTCTGTGATAATAATCTGACTTTATTCTTACTATTCTTGCATTTCTGCTTCTAGCGTTCTGAATCGTTCCTCAACCGAATCATACCATTAATCCACTCTTCAGCAGTGCCACCCAGACCGACATTCTTGAATTCAAAGTGCAGCTTCTGGTACTCGTTTTGTACACTCTTCAGTTTCATGCTCAGATCGTGCCTCTCATGTTCGAGCCGGTCGTACTTGCGTGCAAGTTTATCTTCTAAGACGCTTTTATTCTTGACTCCTAAATTTATCTTGCTTGAGTGACCCACTTCTGTGTTACTCGAACCTTGGGCTAGGCATTGACCCTCCTTCGACTTTGCCCCTCGGGCAACGGCTAGCTCGTTGTAGAATCGAGGTTGTCCATCTTCGAAACCCAAAACTCCTATTCTGATAAGATCTTGAACTCTGTCCTTCAGGGCCCTACAATTTTCATTGTGATGACTCGAATCGCCTATGTGGTAGCTGCACCAGACACGACTGTTGTAACCCTTCGGATAAGGAGGTTTCCTTGGTACAGACTTCACTGGTATGATAAGGCTCCTTTCGACAAGCAATGGAAGTAACTCGGTGTATCTTATGGGTATAGGATAATGTCTTCTGATGTCATTGGATTCTCGAGCTTCCCCTGGTTTTGCCTCTGTTCTCTTGGTATCTACCCTCGATATGCTGCTTGTCTGCTTCTTGAGATTGATCACAAAGGGATTTGATTTGTCGTATTTAATGGTGTTGTCTGTCTCGACATTCTGACAATTTTGTTCCACATTCTGATCCTCGATCGAGTTTTTTCTGAGTTCGACAGGCTGCTTGCCTTGCATCATAGCATTCATCTGGTCCATCATCTTGGACATCTACTTCTTTAGTTCTTGTATTTCATCTTGCTTGTTATCAGAACTGACACTGCTTACCGAATATGTTCTGGAGTCCTTGAATGATTCTTCTTCGGCTGTCCCTGGCCTAGTCTCGGGATGGAACTCTGGAACTGGACCCCCTTTCTTCAGGTCAAATAACCTTTGATACATCATGAACAATCTTCTATTATGGGAGAAACCACTCGGGAATCAATGCCCTGTGTAATGCGAATGTGATGATATGCAAAAACAAAACAAAAAAGAAAATAAGTCAGTACCGGACAAAAATGATAAATACATAATAAAAGGGCGAATTAAATGTGATAAACAAACATGGCGATCCTATTTATATCCCGTCTAAGACACCTAAGGTTATCCGCATGGCTCTAACAGGGTGGGTTTCTATATGTTCTCTACATGCAGTTCTGGTTTTAGGAGGCACCCGAATTGTCTTCACTGTCCTCTACTAAGAGTAGTAAGGCCCCCGATCATCACCCATTATAGGCTCCTTCCAACCGGGTTCAATTCAGGGGGATCCATTCGCTTATGCCTGAACGAAGGAACGATATCCTTACGAAAGCATAAGGTACTCGAGCCCCAAAGGATACTTGCTAAGGCCTATACGAGAGAATGATATCTCCACGAAAGCATTAACGTTTTCCCCCACTTAAAAGGAAGGTTTATATGCCAAATTTTAAATGCGTTAAAATAAACGCACAATTACAACCAAATATTAATTTAATAGTCACTTTAATCCGGAATTTCTAATATTATTAAAGTGGTAATTATTTGAAAAAGCTTGACTCTCATTTTGTTTTTGAAACAACAAAAATAATCCCCAGCGGAGTCGCCATATGTAGCGATGTCCGATTCGCTAAAAAATGAGTTTTTGAGGCGTTTGTGGTTGTCTTTCGGGTATTAAAATATTTATTCTGTGGGGGTTTTGAAAACCGCATTTTATTTAGAAATTGGAGTCGCCACTGGCCACTTAGGTAGGTCGGACACCATAAAACCATAGATTCAGAAAACTTTGGGTTCGGGAGTCGGTTACGGATGGGGAGGATTAGCACCCCCACACCGTCCAAAATTGGTACTTTAATAATTACCGCTTTATTAATATTAAACTTTCCGGATTGAAATGACGATTAATTTGAAATTTGGTTATAAGTGCGGGTAAATTTTAAAGGCCCCGTTATCCGAGGGTAAATGCCCAACCACTCGGATAAAAGGGCACCGCATTAACAAATAATATATTCCACGATGCCATCTTAGAAAGCATTATATCGATGAAGGACAAATCTAAATTAACACGATATTTAACAAAATGTATGATCGTAAATATAAATGTCATGTACAAAAATCAAAACTAAACACGAAAATAAACATAAACACTATGATATATAAACGTAAACCTCAAAATATTAAACTAAAAACCTAAACATGATAAATCTATATAAACATGATAACAAAACATACATTCAGATTGACACGGTACTAAGAACATAATAAGAAAAACATAAATATCACGATATTAAACAAAAACAAAAAAACACGAACATAATATATATCGCAATGATAAAAACAAAGCAATAAAAAACATGTGAAATAAACATACTTCAAGAATTAATTGATCACATGTATACATGTTAAAAGAAACTAAAGAAAACCATAATGCAATATATACAAGACATACATATAATGAAATGCTGAATTAATAAAACCTTATTGCCACAATATTACACTAAAAATTTTATCATATGACATAAATTACATGCATACATTAAAAGCATATCATGACATTAATATGTGACCAAAATCATCCATTTGTAACATATGACTTAAAACGCGAAAAAAAGAAAGAAAAAATAAAAATAAAACATATTAGAGCACCTATATGCATGATACATGACTAAACCAAACATGCTCGTTTAATAAAACACATGTATACAACACGAACGAACAACCTACATGATATGATAATGCACATGTTATAAAAACACAAATTAATGCATATAATATACCAACCAAAATACAAAAAAAAAACACGGAGAACCGTAGGTCATAATAAAAGCAAAAAAAGAAACATAATACACACTAGAACAAGGCTAAAAACGTACCATAACACATACCAAACAAAAGTACTCGAAACTAACATATGACCAAAATTGCAAAAAAAACGATCATGAGATTCATGCGATATATATATGATATTCAAGCTAAACCAAAACATTCCACGTAAAACAAACACATATACAACGAAATCAAATAAATCGAAACATAAAATCATAACGTGACATATCTAAAAAGGTATAACTAAGTATGACATAGAAACATATATGAATCATAATGAACAAATTAAACTTGCTTAAACACATAAATAAAACAAAAGTAACATAAATATTTAAGAACAAAGAGAAAAGAGTGATGAAAATGAAAATAAAAAAGAAAACAGGGATTAAAAAACATAAATTAGGGACTTATTTATAAACTGAAATAAACTTGAAAGGACTAAATGTGTAATATTACCAAGGGGCAGATTCAGACTGAAAATATCCAAAACATGGGATGACTAAGGGCGTAAATTGACCATTTGAAAACTGATTTCAGTTTAATTTAGGGGTTGAATTGGAATTTTCGGTAAACCATGAAGGACTGGGTTGTGATTGACCCAAGGGGCAGGCTCGGTTTGAAAAATTGACAAATGCGGGGGGTTTTAGTGGGCAATTATACCATTTTCTTTTATTTCCCCTCTATAAAACTATTAGCCGGTCCCCCTTTTTATTTTTCCTTCATTTTTTTGAACCTTAAAGAGAGAAGGCTCTTTCCTTTCCCAATTTCCAGAGGATAAACACCCCAAAAAAAACCAGAACCACTGCGCTCCGCCGGTCTCAGGCGAGGTTCGGTCGTACGGCCACCTCAAGCCTTCATAGACCGCGGTGGTTCTACAACAAAAAAACCTAAACAAAGACCCTTTTTTGGACTCCACAAAAGGCTTCCGCTATTATTTTGAAGGGAAAACGTGGCTCACCCATGGGTTCATCGCCGGCGAAACACACACGACAAAGGTAAAAACTTCTCTTTGGGCTTATTTAGATCGTTTCTTTTACATGTATGAGATGAACAAGAGCAAGAGATCGGGAAAATACCACTGAAACTCTTTGTATTCCTTTTTTGTGTGTTTTTTTCTTTGAAATTGACTGAGAACCCCTCTTTTTATTTCTTTTTATTTTAGTTTTTTGGTTACATCCCTCTCTGCTTTTTTCGAAACACATGTATAAAAGGAACTAATAATCTACTTCGGTTGATGGTTGCCCATGCTTTTGATCTTACTTGGAGTTTTTCTTCTGATTTTTGCACGTCTGGATGGTACGGCCGGTGAGGGGTAGCGTGCACGGCAGCAGAGGGTGGTTGGGGCATGCGATCTTTATTTAACAGATCTTTTCTAGGCCGTTAGATCGATTTTGATCCAACGGCTGGGATTTTCTTGAAGATCGACGGCTTAGATGTGCTTTGGGGACTGTAAAGATGGCACCAGATGTTGACACATGGCGCGTGGATCTGAAGGGCCTTGCATGTATATCACACGCACGCGTGAGAGTTCAACAGCCAGCGCGTGGGCTTCACGCGGCAGATGAGGGGTCTTTCATGCTTCAGCCATGGCCGTTGGATCTAGATCTGATCCAACGGCTCTCGTGCAGCTGCGCAAAATAAAGGGAGGGGGTCAGATATGGATTAGGGTTTCTAGATTAGATTAGGGATGGGCTGAGTTAGGCCCATTGTAACACAATTTTGGGTTTTGTAATATATTGGATTGGACACTAATAAACTTGGGTCTTATTTTATTATCTGTTTTTATATATATATATATATATATATATATATATATGTGTGTGTGTGTGTGTGTGTGTGTGTGTGTGTGTGTGTGATAATAATATTAATAATAATAACAATAACACTAATATGATAATACATACATATGTATATTCGTACGCGCACACATATACGTATGGCATACCGACATTAATATACGTTACACACCGTTAGTTAATATAACATAAATGTACAGGCACACCTAATTATACACATCACTAATATAACATTCACGTGTTACACAGTCACACACAATGCACACATAAACATACATATAATAAATATTAGAACATAATATGTATAATATACATGTACTCACACATATCACACGTGTATATTTCACACACATTAATCGCATATATATAGTAAACATATAATATAACATGTATATATGCAATAATAACACCCCATTAATATATTAACAATATCTACAAACCGGATAAAAATGAGTGATTACACATGCATCAGCATACAGCCGAGCCCAACATAGGACGCATCACTATAAACAACGAACTCTTTTCCTGATTCAGGTTAAACCAAGACCAGAGCTCGTGTCAGAGCTTCCTTCAACCTTTCCAAAGCCTGTTGCCTATCCTCCGTGATACGGAAGCCATGATCCAAGAATTACCTCGAAATCTAGGAACCCTCTAGATCACAATTAATCTAGCAAACTCACTATATGATCCGAGAAAACCTCAAACTCCACGTTCAGCAAACCGATAATAAAGCATGATCATGATCTAGAAAACGAGATAGGATGAATTTGATGGTGGCGGTGTTGGATAGATTTGTCCTTGGCACCCTCCTAATCGCAATTGAATAGGCAAACACCTGCAAACGGCACGAATCTCTCCGATGAATGGATGATGACGAGATAGATGTTGTAGGATATTTTGTCCTCGGCACCCTCTTAGACGCGATTATCTAAGCAAGCAACCTCAAGCGGCTCTAACCCACCCTCCTAGATGCAATTACCTAGGCAAGTAAGAGTGTGAAGATGATCTCCATTACAAGAACTTGACAAACTTACGTTGAAGAAGACTTCTGATACGAAAAATAACAAAGCAAATCTATCTACCTTGAAAATAAAATGGCCCATGGCCAAAGGTTTTTGCAACTCATAAATTCATGATTTTGTTCTTATTAGTGAAGCAAATATGCCTTTAAACAGGCTACAAATGAAGAGTTCAACTTAAATTAGGAAAAGTAAAGATAATAATAAAATAAAGAAACCTATTTTATCTAACCTAAAAAAACTAATAAATAATTAACATATCTAATCCTAAATCATCTAAATATCTTCATAAATAATCGTAGATTAAATTTAAGTACAAATCATCAATAAAATTATTGAAAATTCGTAATAAATAATATTTCACGTGATAAAATCGTATAGAGATTTCTGCTCGCATAGTCTTCACTAAAATGGACATAACTTGAGATCCCGATGTCAGATTGATGCGTTGGAAAGCTAAGAGACAGACGAATATGTTTGAAGAAGACATGTAGACTCAGAAGTGCCTGAATCCCATCCGAAAATTCGATGCAAGTCGGCTGAAATTCCAGACTTATAAAACAGCTTCACCTCTTTGGCTACAATGCATCATTTTAGCCCCCCATACATGTATCATTCTCCCCTGTTGAAAACGATTCGTCCCGAATCTTAAGAGTTGTTGATCACAACCTTCAAGTCTTTTGAGATGTCTCCAAGAATGAATTATATATTTTTTCTTTTTTCCCAACTACTAAAACAACAGTAAAAGATAATTGTTTCAAACACCTAAACCAAGGCCCTGATTACCAATTGATATGGAAGTCAAGATCCAAGAATTACCTCAAAATCTAGGAACCCTCTAGATCACAATTAATCTAGCAAACTCACTAATATGATCCGAGAAAACCTCAAACTCCACGTTCAGCAAACTGATAATAAAGCATGATCTTGATGTAGAAAACGAGATAGGATGAATTTGATGGTGGCAGTGTTGGATAGATTTTTCCTTGGCACCCTCCTAATCGCAATTGAATAGGCAAACACCTGCAAACGGCACGAATCTCTCCGATGAATGGATGATGACGAGATAGATGTTGTAGGATATTTTGTCCTCGGCACCCTCTTAGACGAGATTATCTAAGCAAGCAACCTCAAGCGGCTCTAACCCACCCTCCTAGATGCAATTACCTAGGCAAGCAAGAGTGTGAAGATGATCTCCATTACAAGAACTTGACGAACTTACGTTGAAGAAGACTTCTGATACGAAAAATAACAAGGCAAATCTATCTACCTTGAAAATAAAATGGTCCATGGCCAAAGGTTTTTGCAACTAATAAATTCATGATGTTGTTCTTATTAGTGAAGCAAATATGCCTTTAAATAGGCTACAAATGAAGAGTTCAACTTAAATTAGGAAAAGTAAAGATAATAATAAAATAAATAAACATATTTTATCTAACCTAATAAACTAATAAATAAATAACAAATCTAATCCTAAATCATCTAAATATCTTCATAAAGAATCGTAGATTAAATTTAAGTACAAATAATCAATAAAATTATTGAAAATTCGTAATAAATAATATTTCCCGTGATAAAATCGTATAGAGATTTCTGCTCGCACAGTCTTCACTAAAATGGACATAACTTGAGGTCCCGATGTCGGATTGATGCGTTTCAAGATGCGTTGGAAAGATAAGAGACAGACGAATATGTTTGAAGAAGATATGTAGACTCAGAAGTGCCCGGATCCCATCCGAAAATTCGATGCAAGTCGGCTGAAATTCCAGACTTATAAAACGGCTTCAACTCTTTGGCTACAATGCATCATTTTAGCCCCCCATACATGTATCATTCCGACTACTCAAAACGAATATTCTTCTGCAACAACTTGGTCAAAGGTGCAGTTAAACTAGAGAACCCCTCAACAAACCTACGATAATAACTGGCCAACCCAAGGAAACTCTGAACTTCTATCACCGATTTAGGCACTTTTCAACTCATCACATCCTCAATCTTGTGTGAATCAGCACGAATTCCCTCGGCCAACACCACATGGCCAAGAAAGACAACTTTCCTAAGCCAAAAATCACACTTACTTAGCTTGGCATAAAGCTGATTAACCAACAACGTCTGAAGCACAATCTACAAATGTCTATCATTGTTCTCCTCGGTACGAGAGTACACAAGGATATCATCGATAAACACAACCACAAACTGATCTAAAAACTCATGGAACACTCGGTTCATCATGTCTATGAAAGCAGCCGGTGCATTGGTCAAACCAAACGACATCACCAAAAACTCATAATGCTTGTACCTCGTACGAAAGGCTATCTTGGGCACATCCATATCCTTCACCTTCAACTGATAATACCCAGACCTCAAATCTATCTTAGAGAAAACTGATGCACCCTTGAACTGATCAAATAGATCATCTATCTGCGGCAAACGATACTTGTTCTTTATTGTCAACTTGTTCAATTGCCGATAGTCTATATACATCTGCAATGTATCATCCTTCTTCTTCACAATCAACACCGATGCACCCCACGGTGAAACACTCGGTCTAATGAAACCTCGATCAAGCAACTCTTGCAGTTGTTTCTTTAACTCTTTCGAGGCCATGCGATACGGAGCAATTGACACTGGTGTCGTATCTGTGAAAATCTCAATGCCAAACTCTACCTTACGATCTTGTGGTAACCCCAGCAATTCTTTTAGAAAAACACCCGAAAACTCACATGCCGTGCGAATATCCTGCACTCTCAACTCCTTTGAACTATAATTCATCACATATGCCAAGAAAGCCTAACATCCGAAATCTAACAGTCGTCTCGCTTCCAAAGTTGAAACAGCATTAGACAAGAACTTAGTGTTCTCACCTACAACCACCACCTCAAAATCATTCGATAACCTCAAGGATATCTATTTGGTCTCAAAAACCACCACAGCTCTATGCTCGGTCAACTAATCCATACCCAAAATCACATCAAAACTATGAGATGGTAACTCTATCAAGTCTACGACAAAAACACGTCCCTGAACATTCAGCGGACATCTACGATACAACTTCCTAACCACGACTGTCTCCCCAAGAGAACTAGTCACTCTTACACCCACATTAAAAATTTCAACAGGTATATCTAGCAACTGTGCATGCTCACTCAAGATGTATGAATGGGTAGAACCAGAATCAACCAATGAATACAACGGCAAAGACTGTAAAGAGAATGTACCCGCAATAACATTGGTGTCATTGCGACCCTCTCGGTGCACATACGTCCTAGCTAGTCCACCTCTCTCAGGCTGGATAGCAAGGTATGAGCCACAGTCCTATGCCCACCATCTCTGCGCTGAAACGGCCTACGACCACGACCATGCCCTATCTGCGAAGCAACAATAGGTACAGCACCCTGCCAACCTCCAACCAGCAAGGGACACTCAACGTCTCACATGGTCACCAGACCCGCAACTCCAACAAGCATTGGTCATAACAACAGCAGGTGCCTGACCCTCTCTGGCTAAACGTGGCCAATCTCGCCTCAAATGATCACGCAATCCACAAGCCCAATAGGTATTGTGCGGAGCCCAAACTTGGGTACTTTGCCCCTGCGCTCCACGACAAACAACACGTCCACCACGCCTCGGCTCAAGGTGATATCTCCTATCGTAGTGTCTCTTAACCTGACCACCACCAATACTAAAATCAGCCACTCTCTTACCAGAGCTAAAGCCTCGTGACCTAGAAGCCAAACCAAGGTTCTGCTTAATGTCCTTGGCTCGCGTAACCAGCACATCAAAATCTGTATACTCAGCAACAAGCATGTATGTCTTAGCCTCCTACAAAAGCCCGTAGCAAAAATGATCACATCGCTGGCACTCGCTATGAACCAACTCAGATGCATACCAGCTCAGCCTTACAAATTGTACCTCATACTCAAAAATAGACATACTGCCCTGCACAAAAGACATAAACTACCTCCTCTTCTCGCCATGATACCGGACTCCCAAGTACTTTTTCCAAAAAACACCACAAAAGAACTCCCAAGTTACATCCTCGGTTACCATCCCAGATATCGTGGTAGTCCACCATGTATAAGCATCTCCCTGCAACAGGGATACAACACAACCCAGCTTACTGGCATCAGAACAGCCCATCTGGCCCAGTATCCTCTCAGTACTAGCTAACCAATCCTCGGAAGCCTTAGGTGCTAAACCACGAAACTCAACTCCGCCCAAACTGTGAAGATGCTCTAACTAAAAACCCGTCTGCCCAACCACTGGTGCCAACACATGAACACCCGCAACTACTGCCTGGAACACACCAGTCATGGCCTGAATCAAAGGCACCATATCACCCATCCCTGGCCCAGCTGGCGCATGTGGTACTTGCTCTACATTCGCATGTAGATTAGGTAGGGGTAGTGGCAACCCCTTAGGAGGTACATCAATCCCCTTATTTCCCTTCTTAATGGCAGCAACAATCGTACCAGATCGTAACTCTCTCCTCGGTCCTATCGTGCTAAAAATATATATAAGGCATGATAATCATTCAAAAACAAAATAGTTAGGCCAGCTTCAGGCAAGGATCCAAGACTTCCTTTTCAAAATCATAACATTTCAGACTATAATAATAAGGCAATGGGTTTCCCAAATTTCCCCCAACATGGCATAAAACAACCACCGTGCATATTACAATCACCATGCATTACAAACAACAAATTAGAAATCACAACAATATTACAACAACCATACTACTCCCAATTATCGCAAACTTGGCTCTGATACCACCAAATGTAACCCCTTCGACTCGGCCTAGTCGCAAGACCGAATCGAGTGAGCTATATTAGGTTTACCGAAGTAAATCGTAAAGATGAAACCCAAACTCGTCCATTTTTTTCTTTTATACTGTCTAGATGCATAATTAATATCCTACAAGTACATACTAATTAAAGGTGAAAATCCAACTCAATCGGGCATCGAACTGACATCTAATTGAACACAATTACAAGGGACCAAATTGCAATTTCAGAAAACTATGAGGATTAAACCCATTTTTATATTACCAACCTTTAATTAAGCAGGTTTCATGCTTACATGCCAAAAGTCAGCTCAAAAAGATCATTCATGCTCATTCAATTGCATCCACAACATTTAGGGACTAAAACGTAAGAAAGCAGAACTTCAAAATCTTCTAAATAACTGATTTAACTGCCACCATATCGGTACATGCAAGGGGTTTATCGATATGCCTTCATTATTTCAAACTCCAGAATTCCAGTAGCCAATTTTCGTTCTGATACGCCTATGCGTATCAGAATGCCCTTCAAAAAGTCATTGTACCGTATCGAAATGCCTCTTCGAGTACCAAAACACTGGCAAATTTTGCCTTGACCTGTACCGAAATAGTTTCCCACGTACCGATATGCTAAGCCTGAAATGGCTTACTCGTACCAAAATAGGGACCCCTTTACCGATACGCCTGGACCTGTAATGTCCATATTTGTTGGTTTAACATGCTCCTGAACATACCAAAATACCCTAGCATGCTTCTAACATACATCAAATATATTCTAAGATCAAACCACATCATATCAACTCAGTTTCAACATCATTTCATGGCATCATACTTCAAACGTAAATCTAGAGGCACGCTCCCTATAAACCAAAGCAAGAAAAACATTAAATCTCAAACCATCACCACAATCAATCTATAATAGACATTTACAACTCAAGAGCAGCAAAACAAACTTGCTCAAATAGGGAGTTTAGCAAAACACCTCCCAAAACAACAATGGAATATGTATTGATGGACAAAGAGGGAGTTTAGCATCATACTTATAGTCTAGTCCAAAAAATACTTTTGTTAATAAGTCTTTTTGTGATCCCTTGCTTCTCGCTGCCTTCAAAGCCTTTAATTCTCTGTATTGATGGACAAAGAGAGCATAAGCACACTAGGATTAGTGAGGAGTGCTAAAAAATAACACACCATCAATGCATTAAAACCGTTTCTCAACAACACATTAAAATCTCATTTCAATAATCCTTTAAAACATTATCATGCCTCGGAAACCATGCACTTAACATCTTCAAAAACCCACATATTAAATAAACCATATGCAATATGTATCATTAACCAACAGCAAATCCCATTTCTCAACCTCAATTTAAGTCTTCCCATGCATAACAATCCATATGCAATGCTTAAAAAGTAAGCATGTATAAATCACATTATACAACATAAACCTTTCAATGATACATTAACAATTATATTGGCTTTCAAGTGATCATAACCAAGTTCCTTTACCAAAAGAGTTCATCGGATACACGGATTCAAACAAGTGTCCTCACAACACTTCAAGCAATCTCAACCTGAATAACTATACAATTGCAATCGCGATACATTACAACCGGGTACACTTTCAACCCACGCGGACACCAACCCCATTCCTCGATTAGATACTTAATCCACTAACGGGAGTTTAAGGTACCATATAACCCCTCGACCGTTAGGGTACTTGGATGAAGTTTTCGGTACACCAAATCAAAACTCCTCAACATCCAAGGCGACTTATTATAGTGCACTATCAATTATATGGCTGGCCAAATATATTCGATAACAATTTCTAAAACCACATCACTTGCCAATATAATTCACCATTTACCATTTACCTCATTGTTTTTACAAGCATTAAACCAAATCATTTTCCAAGCAACAACACATGCTTAAAACTCAAGTATAAACCATATATTTACATAGATCACTTACCACGTGAATCCATCATCATTTCATGATCAAAAATAGTATCTCAAATACTTTAAAACATGCTAAAACAGTAGGTACAATGTAAATCAAAACAAGTGCATAAAACTATTTCATAAAAGCATGACCGAGAGAGAAAACCACATCATACTTACTTCCGAGTTTAAACCAGCATATCAAGCTTAGTTTAAACTCCCATAAACCACCTTTAAATCATTTCAAAGCTAAAATCCATGTTCTCACTCACCGATATGAAAACCTCAATTCGCCGACACGAAATCAAGCATCCGAAGCCTCCAAAGCTTTATCGACCACTTTCGGATCGACCTCCCCTATTTTAATCACATTGCAACAGAGGATTAATGCATCCCAATGCATTCAAAACACTACAACAACAATTCCTTGCAAACCTCACCAATCCTTTCATAATTACCCAACTACAACAACCGAAATCATCATCTAATTCTTTCCAAACACAACCCAGCCACAATCTATCAATCTAACACTTTAATCAACATCTAATAACATCCAAAAACAAGATTATTTCATCCCTAAACTTCTAGCAACTACACAGCCACCACAACTCCACAAAAATACAAATCTAACAACCTAATAATCAAGGATTCAAGGAGTTTTGGGATTACATTGTTAAATACAACTTATCAACATTATAAATCATCCAAAATATGTTCAAAATCAATCCTCAATACTGGAAAATAGATTCAATACGAATCTTCCATAATTTCATCAATTAAATGTAATTAAATCAATTATTCATTATAAAAACTTAAAATCAGATTATAAATCACAAATCAATGATCAAATACTTGGGAATATCAATAAAGAACCATCAATAAAGGAGAAGAACGAACCTTACCTCTATTGTGTGATTTCCACCCTTAATTGATTGTTTAAAGGTAGGAAAACACAAGATTTCAATGAGGTTTTGTAAATAAAAGTCAAAGAATAAATTACAAATCAAGAATCCAAGTAAAAAGATCTCTCACCTTTGGATTTGAATGAAAACAAGAGTGTTTGCAGAAAAGAAGTGAGAGAAAAGTTACGTCAAATTTCTTTAAGATGATAACCAACTTTAATATCCAAAATCCCTTTTAACTATCTTTTAAAACACATATTAAAATAACTCAATTGAAAGGATAAATCACCAGCAAACACTTGGTAAAATAGCTCCTTAAGGATTCTTAGAATTTGACCCTCTTCAATTTAGTCACCTTTAAAAGTAGTTTTCAAAAATAACATTTTGGTCACTAACCAAAATGTCACCCTTCCAAATCTCATTTTCCAAAATTGATTTCTCCATTACTAATTATATATTTAAATATGATTTTTAACCATTTTTTGACATTTTTATCTTACCAAAAAATATTTAATCTTGAATCCTACTCAAATCCTTAACTCGATTCACTGAATCGTCTAATAAACCTCAAAATCTCTAGGCCCCAAACCTGGGGCATTACACCTGTATTTACAGCTATCACAGGTGCTGGTGCAAGCGCTTGCACTCTAGTCAAGTCTGAAGCATGATAATGAAACAAAACAAAACAATTAGGCTAGTTTGAAGCAAGAATCTAAGTCGCACATGTTTCAAAACAAAAACCATTTTGCACTTGTAGTAATAAGGCAATGTGTCCCCAAGCTTTTACCCCCAACATATCACATTTCAAACATAATCACACAAAATCAAACAACGAGCATGTTGATCAACAAATTTATTCAGCAATAATACATCAAACAACCATAACCCACTTCCCAACAATCATAACATGTCTCTGATACCACAAAATGTAACCCTATTGACCCGGCCTAGACGTCAGACCGAACCGAACGAGCTACATTGGGTTTGTCAAGATAAACCCAAAAGAATTACTTAGAAAATAGTCTATTTTTTATTTTATCTTGTCTAAATGCATAGTTAAGTCCTAAAGTGATTATGCTAGCAGCAGTGAGATTTAAAACTTAATCGGGCGTTGAATTAACATCCAATTGATCAGGATTGCATTTTAGGGGCCCAATTGTAAATTTGGAAAATTACAAGGACTCTTTTAAATCCAAAGTTACCAAACCTTATTTAGTCAGGTTTCAGGTTTAGCAATTAAATTACAACTTAAAATAATCATCCAAACTTATTTAAATGTATGATCAAGAAACACGGACTAAACTATAGCGATTAACGACCTACTTATTGGTACACTACCTTTCTGTATCGATACGGGTTCATTATACAAAGGGGTATCGTATGGTCTTCAAGCGTACCAATACAGGCCATCAATTTTCAAAATAGAGGATTCTAGTAGCCAGAAGGCGCATCGATACAACTGCCCGCGTACCGACACCTGTGTTAAATTCCAACCTCGTGTAGATTTGATTACCAGGCGTATCGGTACTCCTATGCATTCTTGCCTAGAGTGAGCCGAGATAGGCCCCGCGTACCAATCCCTGAGGACCCGTACCGGTACTAGCAGACCCATAATTACCTCTTGGTCGAACATATGACACTTTGGCTCAATCTAACATGCTTCAAACATCATCTAATCATCATATAACATATCTACCAACATTTCCACATTCAAATGAGCATGGTAGAGGATCATACACATCATAGCAATTCCAAACAATGATCTTATAGGCATGATCTCTACCCAAGCATACAAAACATATCCCAACCCCTCAAAGCAAGATATAAAGCATTATACAAGTCTGAAACATCAAATAAAACTTGTACAAACAGGGAGTAACCAAAATAACCTCCCAAATACAACTTGGTCACATTGCCTCTTATTACTACTAAGTTCTTGTAAACCATACTTGAAAATACTTCTCCCTTGGATCGCATCTTGCTTTCTCGCTGTCTGAAAATTCTTATCTCTCTACATTGATGAGAAAGGAGAGCGTAAGTGTAACGACCTTCTTAAAATTTGAAAATCGCTAAAATGGAGGTCTTTTCTTTTTGTCTTAGGGAAATATAAAAAAACAGGGAATTCTTTTTGTATTTTTGAAAGAAAAAAAACTTGGAATCGCCATCGGCCACTAAGGTAGACCAGACAGCATGAAAACCAGATATTCGTTCAAAAGTAGGGTTCGGGAGTTGGTTACGTGTGGGGAAGGACTAGCACACCCATCACACTTGGAAATCGGTACTAAAATATATGTTGCTTTTAATTGATGGAAGTTATCAAAATTTAAATCGAATTTAATTAAATGGTTCATGATTGAATATAGACTTTAATCAGACGGGATTTTGTCAAATTGGTGGGTTTGAAATAATTAAACATTTAATTAATAAGGGTGACGATACCTCAGACCATAGATTAAACTGAAATCGAATAAGCCCGACTGTCGTGTTAATATATGGTTCGAACTTCGTTCATCACCTTTATGCATGATGCAAGCAGTTAGGAATGATGTCATGACTTGTCAGAATTTTAATCTGAATTAAATTTACCTTCAGATGGTAATAATTAATTTGAATATTTGGTTAACATCCAATGAGCTAGGACTATTACAACACAAATATCGGAATTAATAAATACCTCATTTTTATTATTTAAGTCAATTAATTAGTGACATGTCCAATTAAAATAATTAAAGTCTAATGAATAACATTGAAAATGCATGGCATAGAATTGCATGAAATTAAAGCTCTAGGCCCACCAAAGTCTTATCCTAAAGGCCCAAATTATAGAAAATACAATTAATGATCTAATTATTAACTAGGTTCGTCTAATATTAACCCTAAATCAATTAAATCCTAAAAACTAGAAAATCCTAATAATTTATGGATTATCTTGAATCATAATAATTAATTTGATTAATTTTAAACTAGTATCCCAATAAGCCAAGGATTCTATTTAAAATGAATCGAATTAATTAATTATGATTTTAATTAGATGTCCACCTAAGTCAAATATCAATTTTATCCTAAAGGATAATTAAGCGATGCCAAACTAATCTAATGAATTTGACATTTATCCCAATAAGCCAAGGATAAATTTAAATTAATTATATTAATTCGAATCTTAATCTAACTAAAGGCTCTCAAAAAACTAATCCTAAATTTAATTAAACTAATTTAGAAATTATGCCCCAAGAAGCCGAGCACATAATTTAAATTAATTAAATTAAATTAAGCCTTAATCTAAGCTAAAAGGCATATCCTAATAAAACACCAAATGAGGGAACAAAAATAAAAACAATACTTAAATCAAATACTACACTACACATGAATATAATATATGTATATTTAATCAAAAGGGGTAATATATATAAAACTTATGATATACATATATTATGTAATATATACATACAAAATAGAATTTTTATAAATAAGGTTTAAACGAGAATATTTATACTCATCTCATATATAGACTTTATAATGTACGAAAGGAAAACAGTTTTATTTTATTATTTCTTCTTTAGAAACTACACACATATGCTTTTTTATACATAAAAAACATAGAATATTTATACTCATCTCATATATAAAAAAAGGTTCAGAAATATATATAAACCCTGAATTATACCATATACCTATCAAACAAAACAACGACTCGAACAAGTAAAACGCAAGTATTATCAAGCAAACATGTGAACAATTAAGCATACAACAAAACGAAATGCAAAGGAAATAAGATACAAGGGCAAAAAATAAATATGCATGCAAAAGTGGCCAAAATGAAAATAAAACAAAATGGAAAAAGGGAATTTCAACACTGGATTCTGGATCAAATTAATCACAAAATGAAATTTTGGGGACTAAAAGGAGTACTAAGCCACTTAAGATCGGGATAAATCTGAAATAGGGATGAAAATGAAAAACAAATTAAAGGTTCAAGGATTGTTGAGGTGGTTTTGAAACGTGAAAGGGCTAGAGGTGCATTTTAAAAACACGGAGTGACCAAAGAGCGATAAAACCATTTTTAAAAGTTCCAAATGAACTTGAAGCGGGACAAAATTGAAATATTTTGAAAAAAAATTAGGACCGGCATGGTTATTTTGAAAAGCGGGAGGATCTGGCTGCCTAATACAATGGGCGAATGGTTTTACAATGTAATAAGCAAGTTTTAAAATTGGGAACCGAGTATAAAGCCCACTTTAGAAAAAATTTCGGCCACCCCTTTTTCATTCTTATAACTGAAATCCCCAAAAAGCCTCTAACGCTGTGAACCCAAGGATGAACACCACCATGGTGTTCATCCTCAAATCCAAAATTGATCGTAGAACCCAAAATTCAACGAGTGCACCGTCGCACTCCGCCGCCGGCCACTGTATACCGATGCCGAAAAACCTCTAACCACCACCAAAACACTCATTCTCTCTTTGAAAACCCTAAACCAACACCCAATTTAGAAAAACAAGATCCAAAATCCTTATTTTCCTTCAAAACAAACACCCCTTTTTTACTTCCCTTTTCTAAAAGCATTTAGATCTTCACCCGATTCACCTTACGCGACCGAGAAAGGTTTGTCATCGGGGAAGCATATCTATCATCAGAAAAGCCCTAGGGTGATCGAAACCTAAAGCGGCGGGCGAGGTAAAAACTCACCTGATACCCTAATTTTGACTCTTTTTATTGATGCTTCTTTTGTATTTATTTTCTCGAATGCTCCCGAATGGATTTTACAAAGCTTCTAGGCTTTATATATATACCCGAGTAATACATGTAAATAGAAAATAAAATAAATTAGAATTTCTCTATTGTTTCTACTTTGTTGCATTCGGCCGGATTCATGTATAGGTCGTGACATTGTTTGTTTGTCTTGGATGTACTGGAATTCCCTGACATTTTTGCCTTGTTTGCATATGTATTTGGCTCTGACATTTGTGTATTTTGGTTTCATGCACCGCGGTCGGATGAGGGACCACTAGTGGTTTTGGCTTGATGCGGGGGATGGCAGAGGTTGATGGTCGTGGCAGATTCATGGTTGTCGGTTGGGGCGGTCTAACTCGTAAACGGGGAGCTGGGAAGGCGCGTGTGGAGACCTGAAGCGTCAGAGCATGTGGCACACGCGCGCGTGAAGAAGTCGGAGGACCAGGGCGTAGGCGCGTGAGGAAGTTGGAAGGGCTCGACCGTGAGCCTGACGCACTCGTGTGGAATTTGAAGCTTCTAGCTTCAAATCGGGACCATTAGATTGTGCTATATCTAACGGTGTAGGAGAGGCTGCACAGAAACCAAAAGGACATTAGTGTTTTTGATGTAATTAGGGTTTAGGTTTGTTTATTTGTGCTCCAAACAGGCCTGTCACATGTGTAATATTTTGGGTTTTGTAAAGTGCAATTTGGAATTTATAATTATATACATATTGGCCTTTTATTATATACTTGCTTTTATAATAATAATAATAATAATAATAATAATATTTATACTAATAATTAATTAAAATAATAGCTAATATGATAATAAATAATACCATATACTAATAATAATATGATATATATATATATATATATATTACCACTATTACCTATAATACATAGTAACAAAAACATAAAACATAAAAAAAACCTAATAACCAATAATAATAAGGTAATAATAATAGTAATAATTTTTTTGAGTTTTAATAACAATAGTAAACATAATTACTAGTAATATATTAATAATAATTATAGAAAAATAAAGATATGGTATATTAATACTAATAATATTTTGGGGTTTCTAAACATAGTGACATATAACATGATAATAATAATAATACTAATAACAAACATAGTATATTAATAATAATAATATTTTTTTGGTTTTTTGCATTAATAAATAATAAATATAATATTAATTAATAATATATTAAAAATGGTAGTAATAACCAAAGACCATTATTTTAAATATTCGCAAAAATAAAAAAGGGGTTAACACCCTGGATAAAATTAGTGATTACAACTGCCCCTATTTTCATATTTTTGTGGAACAAGAATAAAGCAAAGACTATAAGCACTAGTTTTATCCGACTTTATTGTCTGAAGATTATGAGCTGTGAGTTCGTCCTATATAGAACTGTTCACCCTTCCTCTTCTCGAAATCCTGAAGCTTCAAGTTAGAACCTTTAGCTTGTCCTTAGACAGGTCCTTCGAGCCACAAGTCCCTCCTATATAGAACTTGCCACCTTCAAATCCTGGAGCTATGAGGTTTTCCTATATAAAACTCTTCGCCTTGAAGTATTCGAGCTATAGGTCCCTCTTATATAGAACTTTCACCTTGAAGTTGCAGACCAGATAAAAGGATTCACGCCAACACGGCTGCCAATCAGAAATTTTCAACAAGATCTACCTCTTCTTCATGAGGCTGGAGACCAAATAAAAGGATTCACGCCAACACGGCTGCCAATCTGAAATTTTCAATAAGATCTACCTCTTCTTCATGACGATGGAGACCAAATAAAAGGATTCACGCCAACACGGCTACTAATAAAAAATCTTCAATAAGATCTACCTCTTCTTCATGAGGATACAGACCAAAAATATGATTCACGCCAACACGGCTACCAATCAAAAATCTTCAATAAGATCTACCTCTTCTTCATGAGGCTATAGACCAAATAAAAGTATTCATGCCAACATGGCTACCAATTGAAAATCTTTAATAAGATCTACCCCTTCTTCAAGAGGTTGCAGACCAAATAAAAGGATTCACGCCAACACGACTACCAATCAAAAATCATCAATAAGGTCTACCTCTTTTTCATGAGGTTGCAGGCCAAATAAAAGGATTCATGCCAACATGGCTACCAATCAAAAATCTTCAATAAGATCTACCTCTTCTGCATGAGGCTGCAGACCAAATAAAGGATTCACACCAACACGGCTACCAATAAGAAATCTTCAATAAGATCTACCTCTTCATGAGGCTGTAGACCAAATAAAAGGATTCACGCTAACACGACTACCAATAAAAAATCTTTAATAAGATTTGCCTCTCCTTCATGAGGTTACAGACCAAATAAAGGATTCACACCAACATGGCTACCAATCAAAAATCTTCAATAAGATTTACCTCTTCTTCATGAGGCTGCAGACCAAATAAAAAGATTCATGCCAACACAACTACCAATCGAAAATCTTCACTGAATGCCCTAACTTCAGATCGTCTTGGCATAAAAAGATGTTCATTATTTCTAAATAACCGAAGATTGAAAGACCTTTAAAAATCCTAATTATGCAAGTCAAAGGGCTCTTGATTCTTTTCTGAGATATACTTCTCCTCTCGTGAAGCTGTAGATTCTATCTTTTATCAATCTTCAAATACATGTTTAAAACAAAATGCTATGATGGTATGAATTAGCATGCTCCTAACATAAGGACGTCTAACTATAAATGATGTATGAGTGGAGTCATTTTAGGGTTGTTGGGGGAAGAACCTTGCTTTCTAGTTGATCACCCTTAACTTCCATGAGCTTTTTGTCTTTGTTAAGTCTTCATCTTTTGTCTCATCTTGAAAGGAGATTGATGACTTGCACTGGTCTGATTAAAATCTATCATTTCATGAAGTTCAATTTTGAAACATTGCCCCCACTCCACTTGGGCTTAAATGTTGTCTCTTTTACGACTCTTCATGGCGAGCCTTCTTTTACATCAACGCTGGGGTGAACACATACCCCTGAATCTTCTAAACTTTTCTTACTTCCACAAGGTCCACTCTTCACTTTCTGAACCAAACAAAACATTATGGCAGAAACTTATTTCAAATCTCTGAACTGTCTAGCATATGAAATCTCATTATTATTCTCTTCGTAATCACTGATAAATTAATCATTTATGCTAGGTCAACCATGTAGCTCATTGACCTAAAACTCTATCTAGAAGTCATGCAAAGGAACAATCTTCTTCTTTCTAGATCTTGGCAATACCTTATATCACCTCTAGGTTTAACTGTTATATTACCGCTGACCCCATCGGTATGATCTTTCTTTTATCTCGATGTTGGGCTGAAAACATGCCCCCTAAATCTCTAAACTTTATTTCTTTAATAAGGCTCAATCTTCAATTATTTGAATCGACCAAAACATTATGGAAAATATTCATTTTGAGTCCTTGAACCGTATGGCATACTAAGGCTTGCTATTATTCTATTCAGGATCACTAACAGGTCATTGGTGTTAGGTCAATCATGTACATCTTTGTCCCTGAATTCTAAATTTTATTCTCAACACAAAGAAACCTTATTCTTCCTATTTTTTATCTTTCTCTTTCTTCTCTTTCTTTTCTTTTTTTCTTTTCTCTTTTTTTTTTCTTTTTTCTTTTTTTCATCTATATGTCAATTTTCTAATTAACATTTCAAAAGAGGATGTTTTTTTTTTACTTTTTATATATTTACATACAAAATCAAAATAAAAATGAATAGAATGTTCCGGATATCAAGTGCAAGAATGTCTTAGATCCAATCCTCTAGTGATCAACGACTTGCCTTTGAATGTTGTGGTGATGTTTGCAGTTGTGAAGTTCCTCCCAGATTGCTCAGTTTACCCTCATGATTATGGTATTTGCTTGATCTGTTCGAAAACTACTCCTCATAGTTCTCAATGTTTTTCTCCAAGATATGTTCAAGCTTTCCAAATTTGTTTAACATATGGAGTGCAGAAAATATCATTATGAGAACTCTTAGTACAAATGCGTGCTTTCGATTGCAATTAATATAGTGTCAGTGTCTTCAAGGATCCATCTCTGACTCTAGGGTATTGAACAGGTGATGCATGGCTCCTTATTAGATTTATTCTCCTGCACAGCTCCATCAGGATGCTCCGAGACTTATTCAATTGTTTGTTGATTTTAGAGATTAATCTCTGATGCTGGGTATTGAACAGGTGGAATCTAGTTCCTTATTAGATTTGTTCTTCCCCATAGCTCCATCAATTGCTCATTTCTTGATAAATTTTTTTATTTTTTCTTTTTGATTGTTAAACGAATTCCCAGGTTTAAACAGCTCCATCTATCTTTCTTAGGAGATTTTCTTATCATCGAACATTATCAAAAGAGCAGTAGTGTTGCATCTCATGCTTTACCAACAAGAGCGGGCTGATCCAGAAATTACACTTTATCGTGATCACAACATTCGATTAATCTTTTTTAGAATCAATGCCACATCATGCACGTGATATCTGGGAAACCTACAAGGGTAAGAAAGAATATACATATATTTTTACTTAAAAGATGTATCCTTTCATTGAAATGAAAAAGTAAACATAACATATGCCCTTACAAAAAGATCCTTGCTACTTTCGGGCAAATAGTAGCAAAGTTAATTACACACATAAAAAGGAGAGCAAGACAAACATGTGAGATAAGGCAAATAAGGCAAAACCTAAAAACATGGATAGGATGCACTACAAATCCTCGACCATTGCAACATTGCTCATTCATCCCGACTCTTCAATCTTTCCCAAAGACTTGGCCCCTTTGTTGACCTTAGATCTTCTATTCTCAAAATAAAGTATTCCATTTCTTAATAAGTTCATAGATCTTGCCTTTCAAAAACACACACTCTTTCATCGTATGGCTAAAGTCACCATGATGATATTCGCATGGAACCCTGGTACCAAACACATTAGGATTGAAATAAGCATATCGTTTCATGAGAGGTGGCCTCAAGAGTTTATTCTGAAGTAATAGGGATAGCAGCTCAGAATTTGTCATCAGTAATAGCATCTCCGTCCTCTTGTTACTCCCCTTTTGCATCGTTATCATGTGTTTTATGATTTCTTGCCCACCATTTCCTTAAAAAGAATTCCCCTTCCTTGAGAACGTCATTATCCTCAAACATTGTCACTTTTGTTGACTCTTCTAGAATTGTCCTAAATTCTCAAGTGGGTTCAGAATAATTCTTCCTATAAAATAGTTGTGATCATGATAATTGTAGGCATTTTCATATTTTGCTGATGTTGGCAATTTTGCTTTATCCACCTCTTTTATCGCAACGACCTGATCTTCCCCTAATTCCATAGCACTGGCCACGGCTGGAAAATTAATCTTTACGCATGAACCCATTGTCTCATGCTCTACCACCCCCAAGATCTAGAAGATGTTGAACTTTACGCTTAAAACTCACATATCTCTCAATGGAATGCCCTTGAATTTTGGCATGGTAATTGCAATGATATTCTTTATTGAACCAACTCGGATACGGAGGTGACTAAGCTTTGACAAAGCATGGTGCTACTAGTCGAGCTTCTAGCAACTTTGAAAATAACTCCTGGTAGGTAAGAGGAATAGGACTAAATTGAAAGCCCTCTACTTTCTTGCCTTTCTCTTAGGAACTAAAAGTCGGGTTTGCTAACAACTGAAAAGATTCTTATGGTCCTACCTCATCTGTCTCTCCATTCGTTGGCGAAGACAAAACCTTTAAGAAAGACTCCTCGGTTATATCTATCACCAGTTTGGTGGGACATTCAAAGGCGACACCGTCTACCCCACATTGTTTGGTGATAGCTTGATCTTCATCAGATAAGGTCTTTTCCACTACAAAGCCATAGTCCTGACTTTCGCTTGTTTTTTCAATCTCTTTATTCATGAGAGAGACTTCGGTCAAACCCACCATGAACAACTGCTCGAATTCATGTCTTAGAGGATACTTGACTTCTAACACATCCATCTTCACCCTCTTTGTATCTACCTCTTCAAAAGCGTTCACGCTCTGACCTCCATGGTTTTGTAACGACTTAATTTCCACGTTAGGTCTTTCACATTTCAAGACTCTGGCTTTTAACATGTTTTGTACCACTTTCTTGAATGTCGTGCAATTCTCTATCATGTGTCCCATTACTCTGGCGTGGTACTCACAGTGTGTGTTAGCATCATACCACGTGGGATAAGGTGGTTGAAAGGGAATAATGAAACACGGTCAAACCAAATAGGCCTTTTATAGTTGGGAGTACAACTCTGTGTATGAAATTGGTAGGGGTGAAAGACTTTTTCTTTATCTCTTCTTTGGGACACCTAGTGTCCTTGCTACTCGAGCCTTGCATTTTCTGGGACATGACCTGGGGTGAGGAGACCATCAGCTTTTTAGGGGCCTTATGGGTGCCCACATCGCTAACCTTCTGATTTATATTCTTAAATTGCTCCCAAGCTGGTTCTCGGTCCTTTGGCATATACAAGATTTTTAATTAAGAATCTTCAATCTTGTCCAACACCAATTCGACGGGACATCTAGAAGCAGTACAGACTACCTCATACTGATTGACGATGGCTTGGTCTTCATTAGACAAAGTCTTTTTCGCTATAGAGTCACAATCCCAGCTCTCACTTATCTTTCCATTATCCCTTTACACGAACGAGTCTTCAGACAAACGCTTTTCTTTGGTCACGGTAACCATCATGCCCATTAATTCATTGATTTGCCCCATAGCTTCCTCTTGGAAATTCTTCACACATGCCATCATCTCCTTTTGTTTCCCAACCAAAATTTCTTAGAGCTCTTCGAGCTTATCCACCCTAGCTACTAGGTCATTCATACTTCTAGAGTTGTACTGGCTTGAAGTCCTCTATTTGTTCTCTCTATTTCCTGAGATGAATGCTCCTCTTAAGTTGGCTTCCATCTTAGCAAACCTTTCTTCCACTTGCCTTCTTTGGTATCGGGGAAGTGTGAATGTAGAATCTTTGATCACTGGCAGGGGATCCCAACAATTAATTTTATTGTTTCGTGAATTAATGCATGCAATGCGTCGTATGCATGATATAAATAAATGATTGTAAGCGAACACTTAGAAATGCACAAATGAATGCAAACATGAAGCACCAAAGTTCTTTCGTATGAAAACCTTTAATAAATTTCAAAACTTAGCAATTTTTCAAACAAACGCGACATAATGTAAACATGCATGAATACAAAGAAAAACACTGGTTTGGAAAACGTCCTCATTAAACAACCTGTATTAATAGAGATATTATTTCATTACAACAATGACAGAAAACTGTTGGACATACGACCCATACTAAGGTGACTTTTGTTCCATTTTTGACTCTCCCATTGCGTATTCCTAAAGTCCGATAACATTCCATGCTAGGAACTAGAGCCATTGGGCAATTTGTAACACCCCTTTTTCGTATCCATACGACGAACATGAATCAGGAATGTCACAACTTTACTATCCTTAAAAATTAATGATATTTGAAACAAAATTCAAGTTTTCATAATTTTGAACCCAAATATCATAAAACATACGTGCTCTCAATTATCTTAGCATGCAACTCATCACCTGAGGTTACTCTTAAATTTGAATCTTTCTAGAAACGCCAATTATCATGAAACCATAACAAACTTTAAAGGCCAATTACAACTCAAATAGGTTTAGCAAGTATACATGCCACTATACAAATCAAACCTCAATTAGGATGTCATTACTGTGATTACCTGTTGAGCTTTCCAATATTGATGCAATGCTCTTCTCACTCCCATTTTTATTACCTACGTGTGCACAATCAAACACACGCTAAGTACAAACTTAGTGAGGCAATAATCAAAATTAAAAACAACTAAATAGGCTTATTCAATTTCATAATTTATTAAACCTCAAGGTTGTATATATATATAACATGCCTTATGCTAATATACTAACTTTTATATTGCATTGGTAATGATTTACTACTTGCCAATGCCATTAAACTTTCATGCTTGTCCATTTGTCATAATATGCCATATATACATAAATGCATCATGATCACTAGATATGTATTACCATCATGTTAATCATATATTAACATAATATAAATCGGATATAAATTTCTTACCAATATACTTGTCAATTACTCTGAGAGTTCATATACTCCCTAACATGCTTACCATTTATTATCCAATAAATTATAGCCCAAATATAAGCCTATGACGACCCTGAGTACGCGAGTCAAAACCTTACATAAGGTCGTGCTAACCATAATAGATATAAGATCGTCTTTATCAGCACATAAGGTAGTGCTAACCATAATAGACATAAGATCATCTTTATCCGCAATAAGGTAGTGCTAACCATAATAGACATAAGATCGTATTTATCCGCACATAAGGTAGTGCTAACCATATACACTAAGTGTCTTTTATATACAATATAGTGCCCGCACAAAGTGCTAAACCCCTGGACTCTATGGCATGCCAACTATACCCTGTCCCTCAATGACTTACTTGGGCATATATTCTATATTTATTTCATCCATGGCAATGTATATCAACATAATTTAACATTGGGCAGTTCATAACCGAAATAACATTCATAATATAACATCATATATAACTAGTGATCCATGTATTTGTATTCAACTTTTGACATATTTAAAATATGTCAATCATATGCTCCATGACATAGATATAATGACAATGAAAATTGGGTAGGCTCATCGTAAGCCATCCCAATGATGTATAAAACATCAATGTATCATGACATGTATGCAATTGCACTCACCTTGGCCACTTAATACATTGCCTCACTAAGTCCTAGTTCGATCTTTGCTTTTATAGTACCTCGAACCTTCTTTGATTCAGACTTGACTTCATTAATCACATGAATAAAATAAAATATTTGTTAGATTCAAATCTAACAATACCTTAAACACGTTGTCTAATATAATCACTCGAATATAAAAATTCCAAATATTTTTCCTTTCTTCCTTTTACTGTTCAAAAAACTCATTATGGTCCTTAGTTACCAATTTGAACTTCCATTAATTCTTCCGAGCTTGCTGACTAACATTTAAATACAAAATGTTTCAAATTCCATTTTCTGACATCTTGCGCTACCTTCAAAGATTTACTTATACAGGGCAGAATACATATTGGATCTTAATTTCCTTTATACTGGAGAAACTAGATTCGATAACGGTTCTAACGGTATAAACCTCATAAATTAATAAAATCTAAAAAAATTACGAAAATTCCGTACATTCACGTTATAGAGTTGTCCAGGTAGAAACTGCTCTGTAATTTTTCTAACCTTCATTCAATTAAAAATTCATATCTTTTAACTCAGAACTCGAAATCAGTTTTCGTTTATTGGAAACAAAACCAGACTAGCAAATCTTTACAACGGTATAAAATTCATCATCTAACCATTTTTGTAGAATTTATGACGAATTTGTAAACTTACTGCCATAATTCAAATTCTGACAAAACTTTCTATAAATAGCTTCTAATTTACACCAACTTCTCCTTATTTCTCTACTTGTCAATTTAGTTCCATCACTTTACTTCAAATGACTAGAATAAAGCTTGTATTCATATGTTCTCTTTACATCCTTCATCAAAATAGGCTTAAACCTTTACTTCTCTAATTTCTCTTGATTTGTCAAAATGGTTACCAAATTTCCAATATAAGGATTCAAGCTTCTTAACTTTGCAAATTAGTCCTCAAATCAAAATTACTACCTTAATTCCATCATTTTAACTAAAAATCAGATTTACTCCTTCTACATATCCTCTTTGCCAAATAGACCATTCATGTTTGACAAATTATCAAAATGGTCACTAAAGCGATTAATCGTCGGTTTAGCATTCTAACTTCATTTTCATGTTCCTAACATCATTAATAACATAAATACATTTCAAATTCTAAAATTCAGAATTGAACCCCTAACTTTAACACTTTGCTGAATTAGTCCTTTAGGGTTTAAATTTAGGGTTTTGATTCCAAACAACAAATCAAGTTTGCAAGATTACTAACTCATCATCATAAACCCTAATTTAAGGTTGGATCCCTAAACCCTAATCTTCTTCAAGGTTTCTAAATTGTTTAGGGTTTAAATCACAACTCAAAAACATAAATCCAACAGTATTCTTGCTTGATTTCAACATAAAATCGAACATAGATTCATAAAATCAAAAAACCCCGATTTGAACATAAACCCTAATTTCTCTCTCATATCAAGTCTCATCAATCAATCATGAAATCCATGAATAATTTACATCAATAGATAGAGATCGAAGAGATGAACAACTTTGTAGTTCAGAAGATCACCTTAAAACCGAGATTTGGGGCTTAAATCGAGCTTGAAAAATTTCTCTCTTCTTTCATCTCTTTCTCCACGGTTTTGGAGATTAAATTTCATTGATAAACCTTCATATTTCATATATATAAGCCACTTGTATAGTTAAAAATGAATTTTCAATTCAATAAATTCCACTTTCCAAAAATACCCTCCAACTAGATTTATATTTCTAATTTTCCATTTTGTAACATTCCAACTAAACTTAGTTGGATTCTAATCAGCCCTATTTATCCATAAAATAGATCTCAAAATTCATTCCATGTCCCTATTGGGTGAAATGACCAAAATGCCCTTTATCGATCAACTTATTCACAAAATTGCCATTCCATGTCATTTCAATCGATTAAAATTTTTACCGACCTTTTTAACATCCAAGTATCCATAAAATAATATTTTATGACTCTTATAAGGTTCATGGAACCATCTCTGAAATTTTAGATCGTTCTGATTATCTGAATATTTTTCCAAACTTTATCGCTTTATAGCCATTAACACCAATTCTGTACTAAAAATCTGAGTAATACAAAAATGCCATTCTTGGGGGTAAAATATTCATTTACGGGACTGAAATACATAACTTTTAAAATTACAATTTAGTCCCTAAACTTTTCCTAAGTTTATACTTTAGCCATAAAACTTTCAAAATTTACATGGTCACTGGCCAAAAATTGGGATATTACATAATTCCTCGTACTTGATCCATCAAGTTTGTTGTCTCTTGTTCTTGCCCCTGAATATTTTAAGCAGCATCTCAGAGTCATTCCATAATCGGTATCTGATACTCTTAGATTGCCCCTTTGCGGGTTGCAACTTGGTCCTTGAGCTTCTGAACCTCGGTTTCTCTTTCCTCGAATCTACCCTTCGGCCAATCAATATTTTGTGGGAATTCCTCGAAATTATTTTCATCGTTGTTATGTACCAAATCTCTCATTGATCAAGAATTTAATTTCAAGCTATTTCCAAATCAGTGTTTTCTTAATGATATGACAAGATATAAAAAAAAGAAACCGGAAAGGAAACTAGTTAGTAATGGAAAAAATAAACAAATAAATCAATCAAGTGAAAAATATAGCAAAGATAATTAATCAACGAAGAAAAGCGAAAACCTAACCAAATAAATTCTAATTCGCTATGGTTATCTGCATGGCTCTAATCGGGTTGGGCTTCTTAGATTATCACGCATGTGTTTGGTTCTAATCAAGGGTACCCGAACCTATCTTATTACCTAGTAAGGTAACAAGAACCCCCATTTTGGCCCATTACAGGCTTGCGAATTGGATTCGGTTTGAGGGAAAGCACGACCTAGCAACGTAGAGGGCTACTCACGTGTCAAAATGCATGGATTTCGGAAGTGAATTACCGACCCGTGGAGGGCTACTCACATGGGTATGTGGCATTTCACTCCCACTCAAGGGACAGAGCTCGGGTATAGAGCTTGATGATCATGATGCAACACATGTCGGTGATTTCTTAGAAATTAAATAAGCAGTTAATTCAAAACTACCAATTATCAAAGCCGTCTAATTAAAGTCATGTCTTCAAAAAGGAACAAATTGATTAAAGTCAATTTAAATTTCAATATTTCCCTCATTAAAAACAACAAATATTTTTTTGGCTTAACTCTCTTTTTTGTTTTATAAAAACAAAAATTGGTCCCCAGCGGAGTCGCCAGTTGTAGCGACCTTTTTGAAATTCGAAAATCGCTAAAAGGGAGGTCTTTTCTTTTTGTCTTTGGGAAATATAAAAATGGAATTCTTTTCGTATTTTTGAAAATAAAAAACTCGGAGGCACCATCGGCCACTAAGGTAGGCCGGACACAATGAAAACCAGGGATTCGTTCAAAAGACGGGTTTAGGAGTTGGTTACGTGTGAGGAAGGATTAGCACCCCCATCACGCACGGAAATAGGTACCAAAGTATATGTTGCTTTTAATTGATGGAAGTTATCGAAATTTAAATAGAATTTAATTAAATGGTTCATGATTGAATATAGACTTTAATCAGATAGGCTTTTGTCAAATTGATGGGATTGAAATAATTAAACATTTAATTAATAAGGGTGACTATACCTCGGACCATAGATTAAATCGACATCAAATAAGTCCGGCTGTCGTGTTAATTTATGGTTCGAACTTCGTTCATCACCTTTATGCATGATGCAAGTAGTTAGAAATGATGTCATGACTTGTCAGAATTTTAATCCGAATTAAATTTACCTTCTGACGGTAAGAATTAATTTGAATATTTGGTCAACATCCAATGAGCCATGACTGTTACGATACAAATATCAGAATTAATAAATACCTCCTTTTATTATTTAAGTTAATTAATTAGTGACATGTCCAATTAAAATAATTAAAGCCTAATGAATGACAGTGAAAATGCATGGCATAAAATTTAATGAAATTAAAGCCCTACGCCCACTAAAGTCTTAACCTAAAAGGCCTAAATTATAGAAAATACAATTAATGATCTAATTATTAACTAGGTTACTCTAATATTAACCCTAAATCAATTAAATCCTAAAAACTAGAAAATCCTAATAATTTATGGATTATCTTGAATCATAATAATTAATTTGATTAATTTTAAACTAGTATCCCAATAAGCCAAGGATTCTATTTAAAATGAATCGAATTAATTAATTATAATTTTAATTAGATGTCCACCTAAGTCGAGTATCAATTTTATCCTAAAGGGTAATTAAGAGATGCCAAACTAATCTAATGAATTTGACATTTATCCCAATAAGCCAAAGATAAATTTAAATTAATTCGGATCCTAATCTAACTAAAGGCTATCAAAAAAACTAATCCTAAATTTTATTCAACTAATTTAGAAATTATGGCCCAATAAGTCGAACACATAATTTAAATTAATTAAATTAAATTAAGCCCTAATCTAACCTAAATGCCTATCCTAATAAAACACCAAATGAGGGAACAAAAATAAAAAAAATACTTAAATCAAATACTGCACTACGCATGAATATAATATAGTATATATATATATACACGTATATTTAATCAAAAGGGGTAACATATATAAAACTTATGATATACATATATTATATTATATATACATAAAAAATAGAATTTTTATAAATAAGGTTTAAACGAGAAAACCTATAATATATATAAAAGCTTTTAATATATAGACTTTATAATGTACGAAAGAAAAATAGTTTTATTTTATTATTTCTTCTTTAGAAATTACACACACATATGCTTTTTATATATATAAAAACATAGAATATTTATGCTCATCTTATATATAAAAAAATTAGAAATATATATAAACCCTAAATTATACCATATACCGACCAAACAAAACAATGACTCGAACAAGTAAAACATAAGTATTATCAAGCAAACATGTGAACAATTAAGCATACAACGGACCGAAATGCAAAGGAAATAAGATACAATGGAAAAAAATAAATATGCAAGCAAAGGGGGCCAAAATGAAAATAAAACAAAATAGAGAAAGGGAAATGGGGAATTTCAACACTGGATTCTAGATCAAATTAAACACGAAGTGAAATTTTGGGGACTAAAAGGAGTATTAAGCCACTTAAGATCGGGATAAATCTGAAATATGGACGAAAATTAAAAACAAATAAAAGGTTCAGGGACTATGGAGGTGGTTTTGAAACGCGGAAGAGCTAGAGGTGTATTTTAAAAACATAGAGTAACCAGAGAGCGATAAAACCATTTTTAAATGTTCCAATCAAACTTGAAGCGGGACAGAATTGAAAGATTTTGAAAATTTCTGAGGACCGACACGGTTATTTTGAAAAGCGAAAGGATGTGGCTGGCTAATACAATGGGGCGGAGGGTTTTACAATGTAATGAGCCAGTTTTAAAATTGGGGACCGAGTATAAATCCCACTTTAGAAAAATTTCGGCCACCCCTTTTTCATTCTTATAACCGAAATCCCCCAAAAAGCCTTTAAACGCTCTGAACCCCAGGATGAACACCGCCATGGTGTTCATCCTCAAACCCAGAAATGATCGTAGAACCCAGAATTTGGCGGGTGTGCCACCGTACTCCACCGTCAGTCGTTGTATACCAGTGCCAAAAAACTCTAACCACCACCAAAACACTCATTCTCTCTTCGAAAACCCCGAACCAACACCCAATTTAGAAAAACAAGATCCAAAATCTTTATTTTCCTTCAAAACAAGACCAAAACAAACACCCCATTTTTACTTCCCTTTTCTAAAAGACTTTAGATCTTCACCCGATTCACCTTACAGGGCCTAGAAGACCAAAGGTTTGTCATCGAGGAAGCATATCTATCATCAGGAAAAGCCCTAACGTGATCGGAATCTAAAGTGGCAGGCGAGGTAAAAACTCACCCGAAACCCTAATTTTTACTCTTTTTTATTAATGCATGCATTGATAAAGAGATATACCTTAAATTTTTTTGTATTGATTTTCTCGAATGCTCTCGAATGGGTTTTACAATGCTTCTAGGGTTTCTATATATGCCTAAGTAATACATGTAAATAGAAAATAAAATAAATTAGAATTTCTCTATTGTTTATGCTTTGTTGCATTTGGCCTGATTCATGTATAGGATCTAACATTGTTGGTTTGTCTCGGATGTATTGGAATTCCCTGACATTTTTGCCTTGTTTGCATCTGTATTTGGCTCCAACATTTGTGTATTTTGGTTGCATGCGTTGCGGTCGGATGAGGGACCACTGGTGGTTTTGGCTTGATGCGGGGGATGGCAGAGGTTGCTGGTTGTGGTAGATGCAGGATTGTCGGTTTGGGCAGTTTAACTCGTCACGGGGAGCTGAGAAGGAGCGCGTGGAGACCTGAAGCGTCAAGGCGTGCAGCACACGCGTGCGTGAAGGAGCCGGAGGACCAGAGCGTGGGCGCATGAGAAAGTTGGAAGGGCTCGGCCATGAGCCTGACGAACTCGTGTGGAAATTGAAGCTTCTAGCTTTAAATCGGGACCGTTAGATCATGCCAGATCTAACGGTGTAGGAGTGGCTGCGCAGAAACCAAAAGGGCATTAGTTTTTTTTATGTAATTAGGGTTTAGGTTTATTTATTTGGGCTATAATGGGCCTACCACATATGTAATATTTTGGGTTTTGTAAAGTGTAATTTGGACTTTATAATTATATACATATTGGGCTTTTATTATATATTTGCTTTTATAATAATAATATTTATACTAATAATTAATTAAAATAATAGCTGATATAATAATAAATAATACGATATACTAATAGTAATACGATAAATATTACCACTATTACCTATAATACATAGTAACAAAAACATAAAACATAAAAAAACTAATAACCAATAATAATAAGGTAACAATAATAGTAATAATTTTTTTTAGTTTTAATAACAATAGTAAACATAATTACTAGTAATATATTAATAATAATTATAGAAAATTAATGATATGGTATATTAATACTAATAATATTATGGGGTTTTTAAACATAGTGACACATAACATGATAAAAGTAATACTAATAACAAACATAGTATATTAATAATAATAATATTTTTTGGTTTTTTGTATTAAGAAATAAGAGATATAATATTAATTAATAATATATTAAAAAAGGTTAATAATAACCAAATCCCGTTATTTTAAATATTCAAAAAAATAAAAAAATAGCCTAACACCCCGGATAAAATTAGTGATTACAGTAAGCTTATAAGCTTGGTGAGGGAATCTCAAAAACACTCATCAATGCATTTAAAACCATTTTATTTTCTATCAAGTATATAAAGCTCATGCCAAAAATAATCTCATGCTTCTATAATCTTTCCAAATATGCACATTTAAATCATTTGCAGCACATGTATCATGGATTTCTATCATAAACCTCAATTTAAGCTTTAACATGCTAAAATCTCAAAATAGCAAGCTTAAAGAGCATCTCATGTATAAACCATATTATACAAAACATAATCCATTTCTCATAATACATTACATCATATATTGGCATTCAAGTGACCCAAAACCAATTCCATTCTATTTTATAAAACACATCAGATACACAGATTTCCTAAGTGGTTCCTTTGACCACTTCACATACATCCTCGAATTGGAGCATCCCTCAACGGTTATGATGTATAAATCCACCAGCGGGAGAATTGGCACACTCTTGACCCCTAGACACACATGAGGCAACTTATTATAGTGCACTTTAAACCCTATGGCTAGCCAACTATATTTGATAACTTTTAATCTTAGCCACTTGCCAATATACTCAATAAAACCACATTACCTCACTGTTTTACATATGCATCAAATCAAATCAATTTCTAATACATTAAACCATGTATTCTAGCATTCTCAAAATTCTTTTATAAACCATTTATCATTCTCAATAATCAACACATATGATCATTTGCAACATCTTTCATTTCTAAAACATGCATATAACAGTAGGTAATCAAAATCATAAACATGTGCATGAGATTGTATTTTGCAAAATTGAAAACGAGAGCGAGAACATCTGATACTTATTTTCGAGCTTAGTCAAGTGTTTAAAACTTAATCTAAACTCCCAAAATCTCTTTCAAACCTTTTAAAAGCAGTAAATCACGTTTCCACTCACCAACAACACAACGCCCTCTTGCCGTTGCGAAAATCAAGCTTCTAAAGATATCTCCCCTACTTTACCCAAATAAAAACATAGTATTAATGCACTTCCATGCATCTCTAATTTCCAGCAACCATTAATCTCAACTTCACCTCACTAAAAACAATCAAACGTGTAACCCCCTCGACCCGGCCTAGTCACAAGAACGAACCGAGCGAGCTATATTAGGTTTACCGAAGTAAACTAGGAAGATGAAACCTAAAACGTGTCTATTTGTTTCTTTTATCTTGTCTAGATGCTTTATTACTTTCCTACAAGTACATATTGTCCACAGGTGAGAACTCATCTCAATCGGGCATCGAATCGATATCCAATTGGACACAAACACAAATTAGGGACTAAATTGCAATCTCAGCAATATACAGGGACTCTTCCAAATTTTAAGTTACCAAAATTTAATTAAATATATTTTATGGTTACATGTCAAAAATTATCTCAATACGATCATCCAATCTCACTCAATTGCATCAACAGGATTCAGGGACTAAAATGCAAGAAAATAGAACCTTCTTTCCATGACATAAACAGCTTTAACGGCCACTTGTATCAATACACCACTAGTCGTATCGATATGGCCTAATAGCCATGTTTCGATATGTTGCATGTTGTACCGGTAGGCCACGTCGGATTTAAACATAATTTAAAATTTTATCAAAGGCCGTACCAACACGGGTCACAGGTGTTTCGGTGCACGGGATCCATCCCAAAAAGCATTTTCCAGTAGCATAAAATCATACTGATACCCCTGAGCTTGTACCAATACGCTTAAGCTTTAATTGCTTAACCGTACTGATACTTGAACACCCGTACCGATCCCAGATGTCTAAAATCGCCTAGCCGTATCGATACGGTCCCCCGTGTATCGGTACGCCTAGGCATGTAATGTCATTTTTAGCTGGTTTATCATGCATTCAACCATACCAAAACATCTTAACATGCTACTAACACACATCCAGCATACTCAAGGTTTAAACCACAACAAAGCATCACATAATCAACATCGATTCATGGCATCTTGCATCATATGTAAAACTATAGGCATGCTTCCTAGAAAACCTTTCAAGCAAAACATCAAACTACATACCATTACCAGAAACAAACCATAGAGGCCATTTACAACTCAAGAGCAGCTAAACAAACTTGCTCAAACAGGGAGTTCAACAAAACATCTCCCAAACAACCGCGGAAACCCTTTTTGCCCTTATTACTTATAGTCTAGTTCAAACATACTTTGGTTACCAAGTCTTGTACCGATCCCTTGCTTCCCGTTGCCTTCCAAGCTTTTAATTCTCTGCATTGATGGACAAAGAGAGCGTAAGCACGCTAGGCTCAGTGAGGAGTGCTAAAAAACAAAACACCACCAATGCATTTAAAACCATTTCTCAACAACACCTTGAAATCTTATTTCAATCATTCTTTAAACATCATTTAAACATTACCATTGAAACATCATGCCTAGAAAACCATGCGCTTTTCATCTTTAAAAACCAACATATTAAACCATATGAAATATGAATCATTTACGATAGCAAATTTCATTGCTAGACCTCAATTTAAGCACTCCCATGCATAACAGCCATATGCAAAGCTTAAAGAGTAAACGTACAACATGTATCATTAACCAACAGGAAGTTCCATTGCTAAACCTCAATTTAAGCCTTCCCATGCATAACCACCATATGCAAAGCTTAAAGAGTAAACATGTATAAATCACATTATACAACATAAACTTTCCAATGATACATCAATAATTATATTGGCTTACAAATGATCATTAAACAAGTTCATTAACAAAATAGTTCATCAGATACACGGATTCAACAAGTTTTCAACCAACACTTTAAGCCATTTCAACATGAATAGCGATACAATAACAATCGTGGTACATTACCAACCAGGTACACCTTTCAACCCATGGGGACACCAACCCCAATCATCGGTTAGATGCTTAATCCACTAATGGGAGTCTACAGTACTGTTTAACCCCTCTACCGTTAGGGTACTCGGATAGAGTTTTTGGTACACGGATCTAAACCCCTCAACAGCCAAGGCAACTTTTTATAGTGCACTCAATCCTATGGCCGACCAACTATATCCAATAAAAATTTTAAAACCACACCACTTGCCAATATAATTAACCATTTAACATTTACATCACTATTTTTAACAAGCATTAACCAACCCATTTGTCCAAAGCAACAACTGTGCTTTAAACCACAAGTATAAACCATGTGCATCCTTCAGCATTTCATGCTCAAATACAGTATATCAAATACTTTAAAACATGCTTAAACAGCAGGTAACATGTAACTCAAAACAAGTGCATAAAACCATTTCAATCTAGCATGACCGAGAGAGAAAAACCACTTATACTTACTTCCGAGTTTAAAATAGCGTATCAAGCTAAGTTTAAACTCCCATAAACCACCCTTTAAACATTTCAAAGCTATAATCCATGTTCTCACTCACCGATATGTGAAACCTTGATTCGTCGACGCAAAAATAAGCATTCGAAGCTTCCAAAGCTTCACCGATCACTCTCGGATCCATCTCCCTTGTTTTAGCCGCATTACAACAGAGGATTAATGCATTCAAAACACCGCAACAACAAATCCACACTGACTTCCACCATCCTCTCACAATTACCCGACCACAACAACCGAAAACATCATTTAATCCTTTCCAAACACAACCCAGCCACAACTTATCAACCTAACATCATACGTATCATCAATTAACTCCTAAAAACAGAACCAAAGCAACCTTACACCTCCAGCAAACACACATCCACCACAACACCACATAAACACAATTCTAACAACCTAAACAATTAGAGATTCAAGAGTTTTAGGATTCCATTGATAAAATCGACTTATCAACATCATAATACAACCAAATCATGATCAAGATCAATTAAAAACCCAGCAAAATAGATTCATTTCGAATTCTTATCAATTTCCTCTAAAATCCCCATTAAACCAATTTAACATTAGAAAATCACAAAATAAGATTATAAAACATAGATCAAGGATCAAATACTTGAGAATATCAATAAATAACCATTCAATAGAGGAGAGAAACAAAACTTACCTCTATTGTGTGATTTCTCCCTCAATTGTTTGATTTAAGCAAAGAAAACACAAGATTACAATAAGGTTTTGCAAATCAAAGATGAAAAATCATTTTCAAATCAAAAATCTAAGAAATCAAGCCTTTCACTTCTGGAATTTGATGAAAACTTGAGTTTTTGGCTGAAGAGAGGTGGAGAGAAAAGTTACGTAAAAAGTTTTGTGTAAATATAACTAACTTTAGATATTGTAATTCCTCTTAATTAACCTTTAAAACACATGTTTAAAATGTCTAATTGATGAGAGAAATCACCAGCAAAAACTTGGTAAAATAGCTCCCTAAAGGTTTTAATAATTTGACCCTTTTCAATTTAGTCACCACTTAAAACTAGTTTTCAAAAATTGCATTTTGGTCACTAACCAAAATGTCACACCTCCAAACCTTATTTCCCAAAATTGATTTCACCAATATTAATCATATATTAAAAGATGATTTTTAACCATTTTTCCATATTTTTATCTTACCGAAAAATATACGGTCCCTAATCCGACTCGAATCTCTAACCCGGTCCATCGGACCATCTAATAAGCCTCAAAACCACTAGGCCCAAAATCGGGGCATTACAACTCTCCCCCACTTAAGAAATTTCATCCTCAAAATTTGTTCGGAGGTAACCAAAAGCAGAAACCGCTCCAACATCTCCGACTTACATTCACACGTGGCTTCTTAACACTGTGGTGCCTCCGCAACACCTGAACAAGCCAACCATTATACCACGCAGAACCCTACTGCTGGCAACAAAGATCTCCACAGATCCTTCACACAAGATAACTCAGATCTCAACACAATACCTTTCACCAGCACAATATGCGAGGAAATCCAATCGATACCTTCGCAACCCCATCACATAAAACACATCATGGAACCCCTCCAACACAGGAGATAACTTCAAACAATAAGCAACAGGACCCACACGCCCAAAAAACTCGTATGGTCCATAAAACGCATCTCCTTCTTCTAAGGCGATACCATCATGATCATCCGACCATCATCAACACATTTTAAAACATTACGCCTCAAATTCGCGTAGAATTTCTGACGATCCAAAACTGCTCTCAAGGGCTCACATAACATCTTCACCTTCTCACTGGTGCCTTCCAACACATCAAACATGGGAACGTACATTTTTCTAGTTTCAGCCCAACACACGGCGTACAGCACCTCAAACCACACAACTCCTCGTACGGTGACACCTGCATACTTGTCTGATAACTGACATTAGAGCAAACTCTACCAAAGGCATGTGCCTTTTACACTTTCCCTGGAGCTCAATGAAACACAACCCAACTTATCATTCAAAACCTGAATTCCATGCTCTATCCCGCCACTCAACTGGAAAGATATGAAGTATATACACTCAAGCTCAAGCAACATCTCCAGAAACTTACCGTAACTCACATATCTCCGTCCAAAATTATAGACTCGAGCACACAGTGCAACCACACTAACCCGGCAATACACAAATTTGCCACCTATCCCAAAACATACATCACAAGCATAGCCACAAAGGTGGGCACACTTTGCAACCCAATCAACAACCACCAAAGGAAATCATTTTTGGTTGATGTCAAAGGCAACCTAGACACAAAATCCATGGTGATTCTTTCCTACCTCCATTCCGATATCCTCAATGGTTGTAACAACTCAAAAGAAAACTGATGCTCAGCTTCCAGTCGCTGACATACCATGCATCGAACAACAAAATCAACCATATTTCCCTTTAGACCAACCTAACAACAATCCCTTTTCAAACCTTGATAAATCTTGGTATTAACGGAAGGCATATCACAAGTACTGCCATGTGCCCCCATCAAAACCATATACCTCAACTTAACTTCAAGAGACACCACCTTCCAATCTTTAAAACACAACACCTTATCACTTTTATCATGAAATTCCATCGGATTTCCTTCTCCCAATAATCTAAACATGTGGTACTGATGCATCATCACACCATTACCTTCCTCTAAACAACTGGGGCCAGAATGACTTCACTTGCAACTCGGCATCAAGCCTCCATCACGCATCATACCCAACTGCATAAACAACATCCTCAACTCCACCGTAACCCTCACAAACAAAGCATCAGGTATAAGCTTAGCTCGAACGATATTCAACCATCAAACTATAACTCTTAAATAACTCCAACCATCTAGGTTGTCAAAAACTCAAAACATCATTCATTTTTTCTAACCAAACGTGATCCTTGTACACTACACACTTCTCATCATAGAATTGATGTCTCTAAAACATTTAAACAACCACCATCGCTGCTAGCTTCACATCATGCATAGGATAAAAGAGCTCGTGCACCTTTAACTATCTAGATGCATAAGCCACAACTTCACTTGAAACACTAAACCTCCACAACCCTCGATGCTAAGAACTGGATCTAGCAAACCCACAAACTGCCAATTCTAACTTTGATCGCTCAAAAACTAGCGCAAGCCCAACTTCCAAGAACCATATCACCAAAACCACCTTCATACGCTACCTTACTCATACCACTACTTCAATGATTTCCAATCAGTCATCCGTAAGTGTGAACATATGTATGCATGATCACTTATATGCCCTCTTAGATGTCTATGTGTATGTATGCAAAACCTCTAATGTTATGCTCAAATGTATGCATGTGTTGACATATTTACATATAAGTGTTTTTGCACTGTCCATGTTTATATGTTCGCACTTACTAATAACATTCTCAGAACCAGAATTCATAGAAATATACCCAAACTCGTACTTCCCAAACAAAGAACAGCATTCACTTCCCCCAAAAATCTACTAAACCAACCATAGTTATCGACCACAATCCTTATCGGCGCTTCTGTACACGGAAAGACCATCAATAAACACAACAACCAATTGATCTAAAATTCATGGACTACCTGACTCATCATAACTATGAACACAACCCATGCATCAGTCAACCCAAATGGCATAACCAAAAATGCATACCGCCGCACCCCTTACATAAGGCAAATCTAAACACAAACACATCCTTTACCGTCAAAAGATAACACCCAGACCTCAACCAAACTTACAAACCACTGAAGCATCCCCAAACCGATCAACAGAACATCAACTTATTCAGCTATCAAAAGGCCCATGTACTTTTGCATCATGCCATCCTCCTTTCTCACAACACCGGCGCAACCCCCGGCGAACCACTAAGCCTAATAATGTCTTGATTGAGCAACTCCCTCGAGCCATGCACAGGGAGCAATAGACACTAGAGCTGTATTTTCATACAACTCAATGTCAAACTCGACCTCTCAATCTAATGGCAATCTGGTTATTTCCTCGAAAACACCCAGGAACTCACATAACGCACGAATATCCTGAGCACGTACTTTCTTTGACTCTGGATTCATAACATAGGCTAGGAATACCTTGCAATCAAGGATCTATCAAACGACTCGCTCTCAGCGCCGAAATAGCATTAAATAAGAATCTAACATTCTCGCCCGTGATTACCACCTCGTAATCATCAGCAAGTTTCAAGGAACTCGCTATGATCTAAAACCAACCACAACTCCCTGATCTAGCCACTAATTCATACCCAGAATTACATCAAAACCCGTGGAGCAATAATTCCAACAAATCAACCGCAACCTCAGGATTAAAACTACCAAAGGGTATTTTCAAATATTCTTCTCTCAACAACCATCTCACCGGGGAAACCAAACCCTGCATTCACATAACTAACACCTACGAGATGATCGCTCAAACCACAATTCTCACAACAATCAACAACAACAAGCATAGGGGTTCACACTTCACATATCAAATGCGGATAATCCCGCCTCATGAGATTACACGATCCACATACCCAACATGCATTAAATACTATTCTAGCCTGGATACTCTGACCCCGCAATCCTCACCCAGCACTGTCATCACCTTGCCTCAACTTAGAGCGATATCTTCTATCACACCTCTTTAAACTAAACATTACCGGAACTAGAATCCGTAATTCTCACAGCAGATCCTGAACCTCCCACACAAAACCAATAACTAAGGTTCTGCTCGATATACTTCGCTCGTGAACCAATCACGTCGAAAATGGTGTAGTCGGAAGCCAACATATACACTTTAACACCCTGCTCCAACTTATAACAGAATCGATCACAGTGATACCTCTCTACCGGTACCCATTTAGGAGCATGCAGGCTCAACCGAACAATCCGTACTCTAAACTTGGCCACATACACACAGCCCTGAACCCAAGCCATGAAATCTCGTTCCTTTTTATCTGTAACCCCCTCGAACTGGCCTAGACGCCTGACCGAACTGAGAGTGCTACATTACATTTACCGAAGCAAACCGAAAAAAGGTTACGAAAAGTCAATTCATTTTTTCTTTTATCTTGTCTAAATGCAAATTAATGTTCCTACATGTTCATACTCACAGCAGGTAGGTTCACGAATGAAACGAGCCACAAAAGACAATCAATTGCACCATAATCAAAATTGAGGACTAAAACGTAAATACTTTGAATTACAAAACCAAAATTGAATTTAAGGTTACCAATCCTCAATTAGTCCATTTACATGCCAACATGATAAATTCCAGATCAATTTAATCATCCTAACTCATACAATTGCATTCCCAAGACTTAAAGACCAAAATGAAAGAATCAGAAACTTTCAAGATTCCAAATTAACCAACTTAACGGTACTTGTATCGGTACGCGTACTCATGTTTCGATACGCCTTTACATTCTCAAAAACTCAAAATCCAGTAGCTAAAATATATACCAAAATGTTTGTTCGCGTATCGGTACGCCTGGCAAAAATGCCTATGAATGTATCGAAACACTTGCTCGAGTACCGAAATGCTAAGCCTAAAAATTTAGGTTCGTATCGAAATACCCTTCCACGTATCGAAATGCTATACCTAAAATGGCCTAGTTGTACTGGTACGAGGACACCTGTTTCGATACGTCTGGACCTGTAATGACATTCTTAGCTGGTTTTTCATACAAAACTAGATGCATTTAGGTCCTAACAACTTGCATACATACACATAAACATCCAACGTCATATTTAACAACAATTGTACCAAGGTTTAACTACAACACAAGATTATGCCACCCAAAGGAGTGATCTAGAGGCATGCTCCCTATAACTCACCACCAAACAAACCAAATTGCCCAACTAAGCAATTATCAGCAAGGACACTATACCAACAACACATCAACACCATAGTCAACAAGATTAGCTCATCAAAACATGTCATCCAAGCAAAAACCATCTAGATGCATACCTAGGTAACCATATAATATCAACCATAGGTAACGGTGCATGATAAGCGAAACGCCAACAATCAAAATCCAAAATCACAGCATTATACATGCTCAAAACTAGAGAAAACTGAGTTACAAGTCCCAAAAATCCATGGCGAACACATTGCCTTATTAACTAAAAACTGAAACAGAGTTCATACTCAAATAGCCTTATCTTTGGATCGCTTAATCCTTGCCTTTGCTGCCTTCAAGCTTTAATGCTCTACATCATTAGAGAAAAGAGAGCGTAAGCACACATGCTTAGTGAGGATTCTCTTAAATGATGATATTTAAAACTCTTGAAAACTAACTCTTGTTTTCAACCCATGCTCATGTCTAAGAAAGTTCCAATAATTTCAAATCAAAATATGCATATCAACCATATGCTAAACCATATACATATGTTCTACATGCTTAATCCCAAAGCATCAAACACAAAACCATGCTTAAATCCCAAAGCATTATATGCATAACCATGCTTAAATCCCAAAGCATTATAAATAAATTCAACATTATATTTCTCATATATTGGCAATTATAGTGACCTCGGATAGTCAACCACTATCCTTGATTAGTCGACCGCTAATCCTTAGTTAACTGACTGTTAACTTTACACATCAGATACACGGATCTCCCTTAATGATCGACCGTCAACAAGACTACCCCATGCCAACCGCATGACTTTACAACCTTGCCGACCGCAAGCTTTACATCAACAAGGGGAGCCGACCGCTCAACCCAAGTGATAACAACATAGTCTGGGTAGCCGACCGCTATACCTCAAAGACTCTTAATCCACGATCGATTTTTAACCATATTATAGATCATTTTATCCTATGGCATGCCAACTATATTCGAATGTTTTCTCACCTTGTCACATAGCCAATATACCATTTACAAAACCTTTTACTCAATGTTTTACAATGCATTACACAAAATCCCTAAATATGCAAATCACATTGCCATAACAATATCACATTCTCAACCAAAATAGAAACCAATGCTCACTAGCATTAAATATACCTTTAAGCCACTGCATATGTACTTTAAAATCATGCATTAACAGTAAGTAAAGCAAACCATGTTTACGACTAAAACATGAATCACACATGCTCATATCCGAACCGATATTGAAGAGCAAAAGAGGGAAACTTACTTTCGAGCTTAGGTAAGTGTTTCAAATTATCCTAAACTCCCAAAACCTCTTTCAAACCTTGTTTCAGCCACACAAAACCAGAGGAAACATACATTAAAATGCATACAATACTCTGTTTCAACCCAATATCCCGTAGCTCTCAAGATTCCCACTCAAAACTCATCTGAAACTTACCGAAATCAACCTCAAACACTACTCAATCTTATCCCAGCCATATTATAACAATTCGAGACATCAAACTTCATCAATTAGAGATTCAACCAATTTTGAGATTCCATTATTAAAAACAACTTATCCATATTATAATACATCCAAAATAAAATTAAAATCAATCCACAATACTGGAAAAACATATCCAAATCGAAAATCACAAGACTATTGAATTAAACCTCAATTAAGCTAAAATCCATAATTAATTACTCAAAACCTATTGAAAATCATATGTAAAGAGCCAAGAACTTGGGAATTTCAGTAAAGAACCTTTCATTAGAGGATAAGAACGAAACATACCTCTAATGAATGAGTTTCCCCTTAATTGGATGGTTTTTCTCTCTTGAAAAACAAAGAAATTCAATAAGATTTGTGGAAAACAATTTGAGAAATCATTTAGCAAATCAATGAGTAAAGAAATTAAGATCGTTACCTTAAATATTTGATGGAAAAATAGTGTTTGGCTGAGAGTGTTTTGAGAGAAAATGTGAGAGAAGAAAAGTTACGTCAAAATGTGTTTTAGAAAGATAACTACCTTTTTAATTCTTTTAGTTAAAACCATTTTAAAATAATCCTAATTAAGGGAATACTCAGATTAGACCAAATGGTAAAATAGCTCCTTAAAGATTCTAAGTTTTGACTATTTACAAAATAGCAACCTTTTTAAAATAGTTTTCAAAAATTGTATTTTGGTCACTAGCCAAAATGTCACCCTTCTAAGGCTCGTTTTCCAAAATTGCTTTCAACAATATTTTTAACATAATAAAATATGATTTTTTTAAATATTTTTCCATATTTTTATCTTTTGAAAAAATATTCGCTCCCTAATTTGACTCGAATCTCTAACCCGATCCACTAGACCTTCTAACCAGCCCCAAAACTGCTAGGCCCAAAACTGGGGCGTTACAACTCTCCCCCTCTTAAGAAATTTCGCCCTCAAAATTTACCTGGAGGAAAAAGATGCGGAAATTGCTCCACCATATCCACATTGCTTTCCCAAGTGGCTTCCTCGACACCTCGATGTCGCCACAAGACTTTAACCGGTTCTATCATTTTACCTCGTAGAACCTTGATGCTGGAATCAAGGATTTCCATCGGCTCTTCATCAAAAGATAAATCTGGTCCCAGCTCAATATGCTCCACCGGCATAACATGCGAAGGATCCGACCGATACCTCCGTAACATGGATACATGGAACACATCATGTATTTTCTCAAGCTCGGGAGGTAACCTCAACCGATAAGCCACAGGACCAACTCGTTCCACAATCTCATATGGTCCAATAAACCTTGAACTAAGCTTACCCTTACGTCTGAACCGTATCACTTTTTCTACGGTGACACCTTCAAGAACACACGATCGCCCACCGCATATTCAATTTCCCTACGCTTTAAATCTGCGTAAGATTTGTACCAAACTTCAGCCGCTTTCAAGTGTTCACACACAAGCTTAACTTTCTCATCCGTGTCTTTCAACACATGAGGCAAGGAAATATACTTTTCCCCTACATCTGCCCAACACAAGGGCGTTCGACATCTCCGGCCATACAATGCCTCAAATGGTGCCATTTGTATACTCGCTTGATGGCTGTTATTATAAGAAAATTCCACCAACGGTAAATGCTTTTCCCAGGTTCCTTGAAACTCAATAATACAACACATTAGCATATCCTCCAAAACCTGGATAACATGCTAAGACTGCCCATCCGTCTGAGGATGATACTCGGTACTGAAACTCAACATCGAACCCAAATCCTGATGTAAACATTTCCAAAACCTTGACGTGAACCTCAGATCTCTATCTGAAATGATCGACTTTGGTACCCCATGCAAACGCACAGTCTTAGGTATAAACAAATTCGCTAGCTTTTCCTAGGTGTACGTCGTATGCACTAGCATAAAATGTGCACACTTTGTAAACCGATCGACAACCACCCAAATGGAATCCTTTTTAGCCGGTGTCAACGACAAACCTGACACGAAATCCATAGTGATTCTTTCCCATTTCCACTCTATAATTTTCAACGGTTGCAACAAACTGGATGGAAACTGATGTTCAGCTTTAACCCGTTGACACACCATACACTTGGACACAAACTCCGCCACATCCTTCTTCAAACCAACCCAATAGTACCTTTCCTTAAAATCACGATACATTTTAGTACTACCAGGATGCATAGCAAAAAGAGTAGAATGTGCTTCCTTCAAAATAGTATGTCTGAGCTTCGGGACTTTCGGCACCACTATTCGACCCTTAAAGCACAAAACTCCATCATCATCAAAATGAAAATCTGTCGGATTACCATCTGCTATGTCCTTAACATGAGAAATCAAAGAATCATCATATGGTTGCTTAGCCTTAATCAACTGTGATAGTGTAGGCTTAACTTGCAATTCAGCCAACAACCCACCTTTTTGCGTCACACTCAACCTTGCAAACATTGCCCTAAGATCAACCGCCACCCTACGACTCAACGCATCCGTAACAACATTGGCTTTTCTAGGATGATACTCAATTGTCAAGTCATAATTCTTAAGCAACTCCAACCACCTTCATTGTCTAAGGTTCAAATTCTTTTGAGACATCAAATACTTTAAACTCTTACGATCCGTAAAGACCACACACTTCTCTCCATAAAGGTAGTGTCGCCAAATCTTCAAGGAAAACACCAAACAGCAAGCTCCAAATTATGAGTTGGATAATTGCGTTCATGAACCTTCAACTGCCTCGACGCATAAGCCACAACCTTTCCATCATGCATCAGCACACAACCCAAACCCACATGTGATGCATCACTATAAACCACAAACTCCTTCCCAGATTCTGGTTTAATCAACATAGGAGCATGTGTTAAAACCTCCTTCAACTTCTCAAAACCCTATTGTTGCTTCTCCGTCCAAATGAAAGGAATATTCTTTTGCAACAACTTTGTCAACGGATCCGTAATACTAGAAAATCCTTCCACAAAACGACGATAATAGCCTACCAACCCAAGGAAACTATGCACTTTCAACACGGTCTTAGGTTGTTTCCAATTGAGAATAGCCTTAATTTTCTATGGATCAACACAAATTCCCTCTATAGATACCACATGTCCGAGAAACATCACCTCCTTGAGCCAAAACTCACACTTGCTCAACTTGGCATATAACTAATTATCATTCAGGACTTGCAACACAATTTGCAAATGCTGATCATGCTCTTGCTCAGTACGAAAGTACACGAGTATATCATCGACAAAACCACTACAAAACGATCAAGGTACTCATAAAACACCCTATTCATCATGTCTATGAAAGCCATCGGGGTATTTGTCAAACCAAACGGCATCACCAAAAACTCGTAATGCTTGTACCTCGTACGAAACGCCGTCTTATGAACATCTGCATCCTTAACTTTCAACTAATAATACCACGACCTTAAATCTATATTCGAAAACATTGATGCCCCGCAAAACTGATCGAACAAGTCATCAATCCGCGGCAACGGATACTTGTTATTCACTGTCAACTTATTCAACTGACGATAACCAATGCACATATGCATCGATCCATCCTTCTTTTTCACAAAGAGAACTGGAGCACCCCAAGGAGAAACACTCTGTCGAATGAACCCATGATCCAACAACTCCTGAAGCTGCTCTTTTAACTCTTTTAGTGCCAACCGATAAGGAGAAATGGACATCGAAGTTGTACCTTCACAAGTTTCAATGCGAAACTCCACCTCCCTATCCAGAGGTAAACCAGGAAACTCTTCAGGAAAAACTTTCGGATACTCACAAATAGCTCGAATGTCCTGCACCCGAACACCATTGGCTTCCGGATTCATAACAATAGCCAAATAAGCTTGGCAACCATCAAACATCATCGTCTTCACTCGGGTAGCCGAAACAACATTGGACAAGAATTTTACATTCTCACCCACCACCACGACTTCATAATCATCGGCTAACTTCAGAGAAATCCTTTTGGACTTACAATCCACCACTTCCTTGTGCTCACTTAACCAATCCATACCCAAGATAATGTCAAAACCATGGAATAGCAACTCTATCAAATCCGCAGCAAACTCATGACCTTGCACCGCCAAAGGAAAACGCCTATACAACCTTCTAGTTGTAACTGTCTCCCCCAAAAAACTAGTTACCAACATGCCAACATCCAAGATCTCAACAGGAACATTTAACAATGATTCATGCTCACTTAGGAAGTAGGAATGAGTAGACCCCGAATCAATCAAATAAAACAATGACAAAGATTGTAAGGTGAAAGTACCTGCGATCACATCCGTGTCCTTGCACCCCTCATGGTGAGCATAGATCTGTGTTGGTGCACCATTCTCTGGTTGTACAGCAACAGTATGAGCCACAGCTCTCTGACCATCCTTGCGCCTCTAGAAGTTACCCTGCCATGGCCTCGGCTCCTAGCAGGTACAACAGCCCAAACCGGTGTATCACCCACAGTATGAGGACAGTCACACTTCATGTGACCAGGAGATCCACATACCCAGCAACTCATGGTATTTCCCCAACACTCACCCGTGTGGCGTCTACTGTAACGTTCACACTCAACTACAAACACCTTGATTACCATGGCCACCACCACGCTTGTGATCCGACTTTGCCTCTTATCTCAAAACCTCCTATTTTGCCTCCTAGAATAGCCAGAGTTAGCTCCTCGCTTATTCGAGACCATGCCCAAACCTTGTTTCGACACCCTAAGGACTACTTAATATCCTTAGCACGGTTTACAAGCACTTCAAAATATATATAGTCCGCCGCCATCAAGTATGTTTTGATATCCTTTATTAACCCATAGCAAAACTTGTTGCACCTCTTAGGATCATCTGGAACCAACTCCGAGGCATACTGACTCAAACGGACGAATTTTACCTCATATTCTGCCACAGACATGCCGCCCTAAACCAAGGCCATAAACTATCATTTCCTCATATCCAGATACTGAGGTCCAAGATACTTCTTCTTGAAAGCTCTTTGAAAGAACTCCCAAGTTACATCCACCTCCGGGACACTAGCAATTGTGGTCACCCACCAATGATAAGCATCGCCATGCAACAGTGACACTGGACAACCCAGCTTATGCTCATCATTACAGCACATTTGATCCAGAATATGGACTGTACTCTCCAGCCAACCCTCGGCTGCCTCAGAGCTCAAACCCCTAAACTCAACACCTCCCAAACTGCGGAGGCGCTCCAAAAGTAATCCTAGGTTAACCGCCACAGCTGGTGCTTGTGCATGCATTCTAGCCATCGCTGCTTGAAAAGCTTCCGTTATCGCCTGAACTAAAGGAGTTAGGTCACCAAATACCGGCACTTGATGAGCTTGGGGCACACCACCAGCCCCATCATTGGCTGGCAAAACCAAATGAGAAGAAAGAGGTAAAACATTAGTGGGATTCTCTTCCTCAATGTTATTCTGCTTGATTCTGGCATTACCAGCCATGGAACGTATCTCACGTCGAGCTATGCTAACAAAAGCAACAAAACAAATTAAAGTCAGGCTAACACAAGGAAAAGGATCCAAGACCATCTTATAAAACATTTTAAAACCTCGATAATAGGCAATGTGTTCCCAATTCATACCCTAACATGATGTAAATCATTCACCGTACATGTACACAATCACCGTCCATAACCAATAATGATATACAACCAAACAACAACATCCCAACCTTTCGTAACCTGGCTCTGATACCAACAAATGTAACCCTCTTGACCCGGCCTAGACGTCTGACCGAACCGAGAGTGCTACATTAGGTTTGTCTAAATAAAACCGGAGAAAGGTTACAAAAAGTCGGTCTATTTTTTTCTTTTATCTTGTCTAAATACAAATTACTGTTCCTACATGTTCATACTCGCAGCAGGTAGGTTCACAAATGAAACGTGCCACAAAAGACAATCAATTGCACCATAATCAAAATTGAGGACTAAAACGTAAATACTTTAAATTACAAAACCAAAATTGAATTTAAGGTTACCAATCCTCAATTAGTCCATTTACATGCCAACATGATAAATTCCAGATCAATTTAATCATCCCAACTCATATAATTGCATTCCCAAGACTCAAGCACCAAAATGTAAGAATCAGAAACTTTCAAGATTCCAAATTAACCAACTTAACGGTACTCGTATCGATACGCGTAATCCTGTTTCGATACGCCTTTACATTCTCAAAAACTCAGAATTCAGTAGCTAAAATTCGTACCGAAATGCTTGTCCGCTTATCGGTACGCTGGCAAAAATGCCTATGACCGTATCAAAACACTTGCTCGAGTACCGAAACATTAAGCCTGAAAAGGCAGGTTCGTATCAAAACACCCTTCCGCGTATCGAAATGCTATACCTAAAATGGCCTAGCTGTACTGGTACGAGGACACCTGTTTCGATACGCCTAGACCTGTAATGACATTCTTAGCTGGTTTTTCATACAAAACTAGATGCATTTAGGTCCTAACAACTTGCATACATACATATAAACATCCAACATCACATTTAACAACAATTTTACCAAGGTTTAACTACAACACAAGATTATGCCACCCAAAGGATTGATCTAGAGGCATGCTCCCTGTAACTCACCACCAAACAAACCAAATTGCCCAACTAAGAAATTATTAGCAAGGACACCATACCAATAACACATCAACACAATAGTCAACAAGATTAGCTCATCAAAACATGTCATCCAAGCAAAATCCATCTAGCTACATACCTAGGTAACCATATAATATCAACCATAGGTAACGGTGCATGATAAGCGAAATGCCAACAATCAAACTCCAAAATCACAGCATTATACATGCTCAAAACCAGAGAAAACTGAGTTACAAGTCCCAAAAATTAATGGCGAGCACAATGCCTTATTAATCGGAAACTAAAACTGAGTTCATACTCAAATAGTCTTGTCTCTGGATCGCTTAATCCTTGCCTTTGCTACCTCCAAGCTTTAATGCTCTGCATCATTAGAGAAAAGAGAGCGTAAGCACACATGCTTAGTGAGGATGCTCTTAAACGATGATACATTTAAAACTCTTGAAAACCAACTCTTGTTTTCAACCCATGCTTATGTCCTAAGCAAGGTCCAACAATTTCAAATAAAAATATGCATATCAACCATATGTTAAACCATATATATATGTTCTACATGCTAAATCCCAAAGCATCAAACACAAAACCATGCTTAAATCCCAAAGCATTATATGCATAACCATGCTTAAGTCCCAAAGCATTATAAACAAATTCAACATTAGAATTCTCATATATTGGCAATTATAGTGACCTCGGATAGTCTAACACTATCCTTGATTAGCTGACCGCTAATCGTTAGTTAACCGGCCATTAACTTTACACATTGAATACACGGATCTCCCTCAATGATCGACCATCATCAAGACTACCCCATACCGACCGCATGACTTTACAACCTTGCCGACCGCAAGCTTTACATCAACAAGGGAGCTGACCACTCAACCCAAGTGATAACAACATAGTCTGAGTTGCTGACGGCTATACCTCAAAGACTCTTAATCCATAATTGATTTTTAACCATATTATATTGCACTTTATCCTATGACATGCCAACTATATTCGAATGTTTTCTCACCTTGTCACATAGCCAATATATCATTTACAAAACCTTTTACTCAATGTTTTACAATGCATTACACAAAATCCCTAAATATTCAATATCACATTCCTGACCGGAATAAAAACCAATTCTTACTAGCATTAAATATACCTTTAAGCCACTGCATATCTACTTTAAAATCATGCATTAACAGTAAGTAAAGCAAACCATGTTTACGACTAAAACATGAATCACACATGCTCATATCTGAACCGCTATTGAAGAGCAAAAGAGGGAAACTTACTTCCGAGCTTAGGTAAGTGTTTCAAACTATCCTAAACTCCTGAAACCACTTTCAAACCTTTGAAAGGCTTCTAAGACCATTTCCACTATCCGATTTCACTTCGCCTTGCTTGCTACCGCGAAACAAGCTCACGGCAAGCCTAGAACCACCTCAAGATGCTACGCCTTGATTATCCCCTGTTTCGGCCACACAAAACCATAGGAAACATGCAATAAAATGCATCCAATACTCTGTTTCAACCCAAAATCCCGTAGCTCTCAAGATGCCCACTCAAAACTTATCTAACACTTACCAAAATCAACCTCAAACACTACTCAATATTAACCGAGCATATTATAATGATTCGAAACATCAAACTTCATCAATTAACATCTAAAAACTCATTCCCAACATCCTTTTATTTCCATCAATGGCTAAACACCTTGAACACCCCAAAAACCTTTAACTAACAACCTAACAATTATAGATTCAATCAATTTCGGGATACCATTATTAAAAACAGCTTATCCACATTATAATACATCCAAAATAAGATTAAAATCAATCTGCAATACTAGAAAAATATATCCAAATCAAAAATCACAAGATTCTTCTATTAAACCTCAATTAAGCTAAAATCCATAATTAATTACTCAAAACCTATTGAAAATCATATGTAAAGAGCCAAGAACTTGGGAATTTCAGTAAAGAACCTTTCATTAGAGGACAAGAATGAAACTTACCTCCAATGAATGAGTTTCCCCTTAATTGGATGGTTTTTCCTCTTGAAAAACAAAGAAATTCAATAAGATTTGTGGAAAACAATTTGAGAAATCATTTAGCAAATCAATGAGTAAAGAAATTAAGATCATTACCTTAAATCTCTAATGGAAAAGGAGGGTTTGGATGAGAGTGTTTCGAGAGAAAATGTGAGAGAAGAAAAGTTACGTCAAAATGTGTTTTAGAAAGATAACTACCTTTTTAACTAAATCATTTTTAATTCTTTTAATTAAAACCATTTTAAAATAATCCTAATTAAGGGAATACTCAGATTAGACCAAATGGTAAAATAGATCCTTAAAGATTCTAAGTTTTAACTCTTTACAAAACAACCACCTTTTTAAAATAGTTTTCAAAAATTGCATTTTGGTCACTAGCCAAAATGTCACCCTTCTAAGGCTCGTTTTCAAAAATTACTTTCACCAATATTTTTAACATAATAAAATATAATTTTTAAATTTTTTTCCATATTTTTATCTTTCAGAAAAATATTCGCCCCCGAATCCGACTCGAATCTCTAACCCAATCACTAGCCCGTCTAACCAGCCCCAAAATCGCTAGGCCCAAAACTGGGGTGTTACATTATCCAAGTGTCTAAACCTCAAACACTTCTTCTTAAAGACAGCATAGAAAGACTCCTAATCCACCTCATGGGGTTCCACGCATGCAGATACTGTTGTCCATCAACTAAGAACATCACCTTGCAACAGGGATTTAACACATCCTAACTTGTGGGTGCCAATACACCCCATCCAATCCGAACTCGGATAATATTTGCCTTCCCAAGCTCAAATGCCTCAGATGACACCCCACGGTACTCAACTCCTCCCAACTACAGATATATTTCAACAGCAACCTCGTCTGCCCAGCCGCCGGTGCAAACACACGCAATCTGGCAACAACGGCTTAAAAGCTCAAAACATCGCCTATAGCAAGGAATCATATTACCCAACACTAGCTCAATCGGCACAGGTGGTACATACTTCGAGGTGACAAACCCCCAGGAGACACAACACTCTCCTCACTCACTACCCAAAGGCAGCAGCATCACGCTAGTTCTCATTTCTCCTCTCAATCATAACATAACACATTTTATAAGGCATGATAACCATTTCAAACAAAATTAATTCAGGCTAGCTTCAAGCAAGGATCCAAGACTTCTATTTCAAAATTATAACATTTCAGACAATAATAATAAGGCAATGGGTTTCCCAAATTTTGCCCCAACGTGGCATAAAGCAATCAACATGCATTTTACATTCATCGCGCATAGCAAACAACAGAGTTCAACTCACAATAACATCACATCCATCATACCAACTCCCAATCATCGCAAACTTGGCTCTAATACCACAAAATGTAAACCCCTCAACTCGGCCGAGTCACAAGACCGAATTGAGCGAGCTACATTAGGTTTATCGAAGTAAACCGGGAAAATGAAACCTAAAACGCATCCATTTTTTTCTTTTGTCTTGACTAGATGATTTATTATTGTCCTACATGTACATATTGTTCACAAGTGAGAACTCATTTCAACCGGGCATTGAATCGATATCCAATTGGAAACAAACACAAATTAGGGACTAAATTGCAATCTCGGCAATATACAGGGACTCTTCCTAATTTTAAGTTACCAACCTTTAATTAAATATATTTCATGCTTACATGTCAAAAATTAGCTCAATACGATCATCCAATCTCATTCAATTGCATCACTAGGATTCAAGGACTAAAACGCAAGAAAATAGAACCTTCTTTCCATGACATAAACAGCTTTAACGGCCACCTGTATCAATACGCCACTAGCCATATCAATACGGCCTAACAACCCCGTTTTGATACGTTGCAAGTTGTACTGGTACACCACGTCAGATTTAAACATAATTTAAAATTTATCAAAGGCCGTATTGATACGGGTCACAGGTGTTTCGGTGCACGGGATCCATCCCAAAAAGCATTTTCCAATAGCTTAAAACGTACCAGTACCCCTGAGCCCATACTGATGCGCTTAAGCTTTTCTTACCTAACTGTATCGATACTTGAACCCCCGTACCGATCCTAGATGTCTAAAATTGCCTAGCCGTACCGTAATCGGTATGCCTGGGCCTGTAATGTCATTTTTAGCTAGTTTATCATACATTCAACCATACCAAAACATCCTAACAAGCTGCTAACACACATCCAGCATACTCAAGGTTCAAACCACATCAAAGCATCACAGAATCAACATTGATTCATGGAATCTTGCATCATATGTAAAACTATAGGAATGCTTCCTAGAAAACCTTTCAAGTATAACACCAAACTACATACCATTACCAAAAACAAATCATAGAGGCCATTTACAGCTCAAGAGAAGCTAAACAAACTTGCTCAAACAGGGAGTTCAACAAAACATCTCCCAAACAAGCACGGAAACCCCCATTGCCCTTATTACTTATAGTCTAGTTCAAACATACTTTGGTTACCAAGTCTTGTACCGATCCCTTGCTTTCCACTGCCTTCGAAGCTTTTAATTCTCTGCATTAATGGACAAAGAGATCGTAAGTACACTAGGCTTAGTGAGGAGTGCTCAAAACAAAACACCCCCAATATATTTAAAACCATTTCTCAACAACACCTTGAAATCTCATTTCAATCATTCTTTAAACATCATTTAAACATTACCATTGAAACATCATGCCTTGAAAACCATGCACTTTTCATCTTTAAAAACCAGCATATTAAACCATATGCAATAAGAATCATTTACAACAGCAAATTCCATTGCTAGACCTTAATTTAAGCCTTCCCATACATAACAACCATATGCAAAGCTTAAAGAGTAAACGTACAACATGTATCATTAACCAACAGCAAGTTCCATTGCTAAACCTAAATTTAAGCCTTCCCATGCATAACCACTATATGCAAAGCTTAAAGAGTAAACATGCATAAATCACATTATACAACATAAACTTTCCAATGATACATCAACAATTATATTGGCTTACAAGTGATCATTAAACAAGTTAATTAACAAAAGAGTTCATCGGATACACGGATTCAACAAGTGTTCAACCAACACTTCAAGCCATCTCAACCATGAATAGCGATACAATAACAATCGTGGTACATTACCAACCGAGTACACCTTTCAACCCATGGGGACACCAACCCCAATCAACAGTTAGACACTTAATCCACTAATAGGAGTCTACAGTACTGTTTAACCCCCTCTACCGTTAGGGTACTAGGATGGAGTTTTCGGTACACGGATCTAAACCCCTCAACATCCAAGGCAACTTATTATAGTGCACTCAATCCTATGGCTGGCCAACTATATCCGATAACAATTTTAAAACCACATCACTTGCCAATATAATTAACCATTTAACATTTACATCACCATTTTTAACAAGCATTAACCAACCCATTTTTCCAAAGCAACAACCGTGTTTTAAACCACAAGTATAAACCATGTACTTACAAGGATCACTTACCATATGCATCCTTCAGCATTTCATGCTCAAATACAGTATATCAAATACTTTAAAACATGCTTAAACAGTAGGTAACAGGTAATTCAAAACAATTGCATAAAACAATTTCAATCTAGCACGATCGAGAGAGAAAAACCACTTATACTTACTTCCGAGTTTAAACCAACGTATCAAGCTAAGTTTAAACTCCCATAAACCATCCTTTAAACATTCCAAAGCTGGAATCCACGTTCTCACTCACTGATACGTGAAACCTCAATTCACCGATGCGAAAACAAACATCTAAAGCCTCCAAAGCTTTATCGATCACTCCCGGATCCATATCCCCTTTTTTAGCCACATTACAACAGAAGATTAATGCATCTCAATGCATTCAAAACACCACAACAACAAATCCACACTAACTTCCACCATCCTCTCATAATTACCCAACCACAACAACTGAAAACATCATTTAATCCTTTCCAAACACAACATAGCCACAACCTACCAACCTAACATAATACTTATCATCAATTAACTCCTAAAAATAGAACCAAAGCAACCTTACGCCTCCAGCAAACAGACAGCCACCACAACACCACAAAAACACAATTCTAACAACCTAAACAATTGGAGATTCAAGAGTTTCAGGATTCCATTGATAAAATTGACTTATCAACATCATAATACAGCCAAATCATGATCAAGATCAATTAAAAACCCAGCAAAACAGATTCATTTTAAATTCTTATCAATTTCCTCCAAAATCCCCATTAAACCAATTTAACATTAGAAAATCACAAAATCAAATTATAAAACATAGATCAAGGATCAAATACTTGGGAATATCAATAAAGAACCATTCAATAGAGGAGAGAAACGAACCTTACCTCTATTGTGTGATTTCTCTCTCAATTGTTTGATTTAAGCTAAGAAAACACAAGATTACAATAAGGTTTTGCAAATCAAAGATGAAAAACCATTTTCAAATCAAGAATCTAAGAAATCAAGCCTCTCACCTCTGAAATTTGATGAAAACTTGAGTGTTTGACTGAAAAGAGGTGGAGAGAAAAGTTACATAAAAAGTTTTGTGTAAATATAACTAACTTTAGATATTTTAATTCCTCTTAATTAACCTTTAAAACACATGTTTAAAATGTCTAATTGATGAGAGAAATCACCAGCCAAAACTTGGTAAAATAGCTCCCTAAAGATTCTAAGAATTTGACACTTTTCAATTTAGTCACCACTTAAAACCAGTTCTTAAAAAATTGCATTTTGGTCACTAATCAAAATGTCACACCTCCAAACCTTATTTCCCAAAATTAATTTCACCAATACTAATTATATATTTAAAGATAATTTTTAACCATTTTTCCATATTTTTATCTTACTAAAAAATATACGGTCCCGAATCCGACTCGAATCTCTAACCCGATCCATCGGACCGTCTAATAAGCCTCAAAACCACTAGGCCCAAAACTGGGGCGTTACAAAACGCTTCCCTATAACAACCAAAATCATCATCAAACTCAACCTAAACAAAGCCCATACATAACCTATGATTTAAACATCTTGACATCATCAATTAACATCCAAAAACATCTCTATAACAACCTTATACCTCCAGCAACCTTTCAACACCAAGATCAATTCAAAATCTAACTATTAACAACCTAGAAATTTAGCAATTCATTAGTTTAGGGATTCCTTTTATTAATCTCTTCTCATAACATTAAAACATGTTTCAAATGTGATCTAAATCAATTAAAATCAACACAACTCATATTCATATTCAAGATCTACCAAATTTCTTAACAAAACTCAATTAAAACCTCAAACTCATGATTTAATCATAATCACATAACAAAAATCAGTTGTAATGGATCAAGAACATGGGAATTTCAGTAAAGAACCTTTAATTAGATGAGAGAAACGAAAAACACCTCTAATTGCTTATTTCTCCCTTAATTGGCAATATTTGAATGAAAGATTCAAGAAAACAAAGAGGATTTGGTGTAGAAATCAAATGAATCAATTAGAAAATCAAAAATAAATCTAAAAGGGATTATTCCTGAGAATTTTAGTGTGAAATTGATAGTTTGGATGCTGAGAAAGTTGAGAGAAAAGTTGAGAGTAAAAGTAGTTACGTAAGAAAATGAATTTGGTTATCAAAATCTTTTTAATCAATTCTATTTTATTTTTATATAATAACCTTTTAAAAAACCTTTAAAAATAGCCTAAATTAAGAAAAAATCTGATCAAAAACTTTGGTAAATTAGCTCCTTAAAGATTCTAAGTTTTGACCCTTTTACGATTTAGTCCCCAAATAGTTTTGAAAACTTTACATTTTAGTCACCATAACAAAATGTCCCAAAATCCGTTTTTATTCCTTCAAATTGAGTTTCCCGAAACCCTTAGAATATTAATTAAACATTTTCTAGCATTTTTCTATATTTTTATTTTAACCAAAAACCATTTATTAAGAATTAATTCCTGAAACTAGCTTGAATCGCCTAATCCGATTCTCCCGAACCATCCAATCGATCTATCTAACAAATAGGCCCAAATTCAGGGCTCAACATGAGTGAACATGTAACCCCCTTGACCCGGCCGAGACGCTAGACTGAACCGAGCGAGCTACATTGGGTTTGTCGAAACAAACTCAAACGATTTACTTAGAAAATGGTCCATTTTTCTTTTTATCTTATCTAAATGCTTTATTAAGTCCTAAGGTGATCATGCTAGTAGTGGTGAAATTTACAACCAAATAGGGCGTCAAATTGACATCCAATTGAAAGAGAACGCACTTCAAGGACCTAATTACAATTTTTGAAAATTAGAACTTAAATCTAGTGTTACCAAACCTTAATTAATCAGGTTTCATGCATCAAGTTAAATTTCATCTTAAAATAAGCATCCAATCTCATTTAATTGCATGATCAAGAAACATGGACTAAACTGTAAAGATTCAAACTTTAGAAAGCATTTTACCAGAATACACGATCTGCGTACCAAACACCTATATCCCCTATCGATACGAGTTTATTTCGCAAATGGGTATCGGTAGGGTCCTCAAGCATACCGATACAGTTGTTTAATATAAAAAATAGGGGATTCTAGTAACAAAAGGGCGTACCGATACTGTTGCCCGTGTACCGACACCAAGCATAATTTTTAACTAGGCGTACCGATACGGCTATAAGGCATACCGATATGCCTGTGCAATTTTGCATAGATTTGAGCAGAGACAAACCCCGCATACCGATCCCTGAGGACCTGTACCGGTATGGACTAGCTTGTGATGACTTATTGGTCGAACATATGACACTTTGGCTCAATCTAACATGCTCAAACATTAACCAAACATCTTATAACAAGTCTAGCAACATTTCCACAACCAAATAGGCATGGCAAAGGATCATTCACATCATAGCATAACCAAACAAGGATCATATAGACATGAGCTCTACCCAAGCATGCATTTCATATCCCAACCCCTCAAAGCATGATTTAAAACCACATCAAGTCCAAAACATCAAAAGAAACTTGTTCAAACACAGGGAGTAAGCATACAACCCTCCCAATTACATCTTGGTCGCATTGCCCTTTATTTTCTACAAGTTCACTTATCAAAACCATACTTAAAATGTTTCAAATCTTGGATTCCTCCTCACTTGCTTGCTGCCCCAAAAGCTTACTTTCCTGCATTGATGGGAAAGGAGAGCGTAAGCAAATAATGCCAAGTGAATAACGCTCTAAAAACACTTATCAATGCATTTAAAATAACTTTAGTAAAAAAATTCTTTATACATCATGCTTAAACATCTCATGCCCTTTTTACCTTTGTAAAACATGCATATTAAACCATATGCAACACATGTATCATGGATCTCATGCATAATCTCATTATACAAAACACATTTATCCATCATGATACATTAATTCATATATTGTCTTTCAAGTGACCCACAGAATCTTTCCTTATCAAAAACACATCAGATACATAGACTTTCTAATTGGTTCCTTCGAACACTTCACATGCATCCATAATCAGAGCAAATAGCACATTTAACCTTAACGATTATGATGTATAATATCTACAATGGGAGAAAACGGCACATTTAACCTGTCAAACATTGTGATACACAATCCACCAGCGGAGAATACAGCACAATTAACCCCTCGACCGATGTGGTTCCATGGTGGAGAAAACGGCATAATTAACCCCTCGGCACACATGAGGCGACTTATTATAGTGCACTTTAAACCCTATAGCATGCCAACTATATCTGATAGCATTTAATCATTGCCACTTGCCAATATATTCCACTTTAAATATGATACCTCACTATTTTTCATATGCATCATTTAAACCAATTTCTAATGCAACAAACCATGCATTACACATCATCAAAATCCTTCTTATAAATCATTTGCCATACTCATATAACATCAATATAATCATTTGTAACATATTCCATTTCCAAAACATGCATAAAACAGTAGGTATCAAATCATAAACATAGGCATAAGAAAATCAACTTTGCCAAATCGAAATTGAAAGCGAATTCATCTAATACTTACTTCTGAGCTTAGACAAGCATTTCAAGCTTATTCTAAACTCCCAAAATCACTTTCAAATCTTTTTAAAGCTGTAAGTCACGTTTCCACTCACCAACAACACAATGTTCCACTTGCTGTTGAGAAAAATCAAGCTTCCGAAGCCTCTGCAACCTCTCCAAATGCTCAAGGATCCTTCTCCACTATTTTACCCATACAAAAATAGAGGATTAATGCATTTTCATGCATCTCTGATTACAGCAACACCTCTTCTCAACTTCGCCACACTAAAATCCATCACACACTTCTTTAACACGACCGAAATCAACACCAACTCAACCTAAACAAAGCCTAACCATAACCTAACAATTTTAACATCTTGACATCATCAATTAACATCCAATAACAACAATATATCAACCTTATATCTCCAGCAACCTTTCAACACCAAGATCACTTCAAAATCTAACTATTAACAACCTAAAAAATTAGCAATTCACTTAGTTTTGAGATTCTTTTTATTAGCCTCTTCTCATAACATTAAAACACATCTTACATGTGATCTAAATCAATTAGAATCAACATAAAATAGATCCATATCAAGATTCATCACATTTCTTAATAAAATTTAATAAAAAAACCTTTTAAACATGATTTAATTACCAACACATAACAAAAATCAATTATAAAGGGTCAAGAACTTGAGACTTTCATTAAAGAACCTTTAATTAGAGGAGATGAACGAAAATCGCCTCTAATTGCTAATTTCTCCCTTAATTGGCAAGATTTGAGTGAAATCTTTAAGAAAGCAAATAGGATTTGGTGTAGAAATCAAAGGAATCAATTAAGAAAACAAAAGGAAATAAAAAAGAATGATTCATGAGGATTTTAGAGTAAAATTAATAGTTTGACTGCTGAGAAAGGTGAGAGAAAATTTGAGAGCAAAAGTAGTTACGTAAGAAATTTAGCTAGATCACATTATGACCACAAATGGATTTTTCCAGAAGGTTCTAAAAAATATTAGGGAATGCCATGGAAAAATCAACTAAAATCAAGAATCGATCTAGTTGAACGAAGGTGGGGAATCGCGGTTGTTGCTCTATGTAAAAGCACCACCCTGAAGAGGTAAATCCAACAACTCAACATTAGAGACAAAATTCCTAAAAAGATCAATCAACAAGAGATTAGTAGACATACCCATCTTCTCCTCTGGGTTTAGAAAAACATTGAAATCACCACCAATACATAAGGGATTTGCCACTGCCTTAGAAAGAAAGTGAAATTAGGGAAGAAGGTACTCTTGTCTACATCAATAGATGACCCATAAACATTCACAAAGAAGCATATGAGACTACTAGCTTTTAGAATCCCAAACAAGGCAATATGCCTTGAAAAAACTACTTTATCAGAGACTTGGAAGAAATCAGAGTCCCATAAGCAGAGTGTCACGGACAGGCCCCCATTGCTCGGTTGGCAAGCCGTGCGGCACTTGAAATGGGTGTTACCCAGACAAGTCAGCCTTCCTCATGCCTCATTGTCCAAGGAGTTATCTCGGTCGAGCCTTCTCAGGGTCACAAGGCCCTAAGGCTTTAAAGTTTCGTATCCCGCAGGGCCTAGCGATGGCTGCACTCCAACCTCGTACTTCAGCCACAAGCGCGATATGGGGCCCTATGGCCCCAAACCGTCCCTAGGTATTTCTCCCGGGGAGACAGTGCGCCAACCACTAGGCCCCACTGCCCGCACACCTAGGCCCCACATAGGCCTAGGAGTAGGTCGCTTACACCAAGGAAGCTCGGTCGCTAGCCCAGGCGAGGGGGGATGATGGAGACCCAACACCAGACCACTTCCCCCTAAAGAGCTAAATAAACTTACCAGGAATGTCGTGAGTAGACGTTGCTTCGTCCCAAATGAGGACACTTTTTGGATAGGGCCTTCATCGTCTTCCTAAAGCTTCTCAACTTGCATCATTGACTTGGTAGCTCCTTAGGGACTGCTCATATCATCACTCGGTCCACCATTGCTCGGTAATGAATGGGCTTGTCAAGGCAGGGTCGTAATATAATAAGGGATGGCCTTGACATCTCTCCCCCACTTACTCTATCGATGGCCTCATCGATGTAGCCCCAGAAGGGATGGTTCTGACATTCTCCCCCACTTCCTCTATCGATGGTTTCGTCGATGTAGTCCAAGAAGGGATGGTTCTGACATTCTCCCCCACTTCCTCTATTGATGCCCTTATCGATGTAGTCCAGGAAGGGATGGTTCTCATTGATATTGACACCAGTTCTTCATCACCCGTTGAGCCGATACAAACCCTTGTGACAGCACATCTTCGATTCGTGCTCGATTTGGTGTGTTTTTCTTGTCCCGCCATTTGATCCTTCAAGCAAATAATTCAAGCCTCGATCCTGGGTTCTTTCTATCCCCTTTTGACTATGTTGTACATCCGTAATCATCTAGACTGACCACAAACTCATTATGACCCAGTTCCACTTCTATCATGTTGAGTTTTAGATTCATGCTCCCCCACTTTTACTCTGATTGTGGCTCGGGCAAAAGACAAGTAACAAACCATCGATCCACTCGAACAAGTGCCTTGTAGTTTCTCTGTGCTCCACGATCTGCCCATTAACCTACACAAATACAAAAGTAACATACCTGATCATGAGCAAACGTGTTATGACTCGTCACTCAATGGCTTGCTCCTCAACGTTAAGCATCTTCGCCAACTTTGCCTCATCTCATACCGAGACCTCCAAAGTATTGAATGCGTCACCATACATTTGTCATCAACATTAACCCAAGTTTTGCCAGAACATGCTCGCGTTGCACCTGGTTGCTCAATAATGCATAGATTATCTCTAGTTGCCAACACCGTATTGCATTGTACTTGCCTTTTGTTCTCCGCAATACATCCTGTTTTTATAAGATATACAAGCAATTTTATCATTGAAAACATATCCACACAAGTCTCGTATGATTACCTGGTTGGCACACATTGCCTTATGCTACCACCAATCATGGTATGCCTTTGTATGTATACCTCAGGTGTTTTGACTATTTGAGAATGCAGTCTCTACGACAAGCTAATATCATCCACTCGTGAAGTTTTCTTCTTACTCAATTATACCTGCACTATTTACCAATGAATGCCCACCAATATACTCTCGAACAACCTTGCCCTTGTTCCAGTAGCCAAAATAGTTGGTCATATGTCCTCGCTAGAACTTCTTAATGGTCTCCTATGGCCCTTGTAATAGCCAATCAAGTTGCCCCTTTATTTCGTTTCTCCTTCACTCCCTTTGTAACAGACAGAACTGTTGATAAGCACAAAAGTACGCATTTGATCTCTTGACACACATGGCCTATACTTGTCACGGGGCCATTACCCTCTTCCCAAAAGACATGTCTTCCCCATTATCCACTTACTAGAAAAGTTCATCTTGTTATCACGCCCCCAAAGGAACCTGTATTAGCACCCCACAACCATCATATCAACATTAGTCTCGTGTCGTGGACTTCAAAATGATGTATCACTTGTGCCCTCTACGTCTAACTTAGGTTTTCGCAGGAACCAAACTCTTCCCCATATGCCCACGACATCTAGTCAGTAGAGTATTCTCATGTAGGATCAATACCTCTTTATTCTCTTACATAATCTCGAATAGAACTTGTATTCGCTAAATCCCTTAGCTTTTTATGAGCATTATATTCTACATTTTTGGGAAAGAAATGAGCCCATTAAAGCTCCCTAGTATCTCTGTTCCCTTCATACCGCTGAGGTTTTGAAACCCTAGTCCTCAAACCCTATCTACTGTCATCGAATTGCTCATATCTATTTGTATCAGGTTAACCTGAGTCTTGATCTCATCTAGTCTTTTGCCTCCATTACCAAAATCTTTGATAGTTTGGGTCAACTCTTGCTGCATTTCCTTTATTGCTCAAAGTCGATCATTTGATGCCATAACTCTTATGGCAGCCACTACGGCCTCAAGTTCCTTAAACCGACTAGGGTCTACCGACCCACCACCTTATGTTGACGCCCCAGCACCTGGGTGTGTTCTCTCTCTGGGCAATACTCGTTCCACGTTTTCACGTTTGTCACCATTCTTGTCGACACACCCAGAATCATTGTGCTGCCTGGACATCGACTTTACAAATAGGTGTGATATTTGTATCGTGTCCTTCTTTGTTACATGAAGCTAACATTTATCCCTATTGCATACGACGGGCTTCTTGACACCGCCAAACCTTCAAAACCGTCTTGGTTCTCTAATCGATTGCCCCACATCCCTCAAGGAATTGGTAGGAACACACTGTCGTCGTAACACACACAAAAAGAGAAGCCGACCACGAAATTGGTTAGTCCAATTACATAACAATAAAATGAAATGTACCTCACAAGTTCAATGGGACTTTTCAAGACGACTCCCACCGCAATTCACGCTCTGTATTGCCAAACTCTGGGAAGTGCGTTATAACTTCCTTGACCACCACATTTCTATTTTTGGGTAACACTGACATATCCGTGGTAACCAGGTTTTGCTTTTGGTCTCTTGGTCCATCCACTTTGACCTAAGCCTTGGCTTTACTAGCTCGCCCCACCAACTAGCTTGTCGGTAGTAGCCCACATCTCCACTGCCCAAATTGGGGATTTTGTAATACTTGGGTGAGATCTGAATTGTACTTGAATCATCACCACATACCCATCGAGCTTGTCTGTCCCACGCTTACTCTTTAGCTCTGCTTGTGAAGGAACTCCTAAGGAGAGCTTCCCTCAAATGCACCCACATTACCAAGTTGTACCACCCTTGTGTTTCTCACCCAAACGAGTAGCTTTACAAATAGCACTTTGCCTTACCCTTTGTCATCTCATATTGCAATTTATTGCCAGAGAATCTGGTCCAAAGCGCCACACCGCAACACATTCTTTTTACCTTAAGACCCAATGTGTCTTAAGAAAATTGCCATTTACAGACAAATCATTAGCTATGAGAAACATTTCCCCTTAGGCTCCTTGATTTTATCTGACAATGTAACTTTTCCCCGAGAACCCATGATGTATCCGTCCGCTACAAGAGCCCACAACAACAAGAGGGAGAATACCAATAACTTTGCACTCCCTTTTACTCCATTTTTTGTTTCGAGAGAGGGCCACTCCATCGGCATACAACGATCGTCGTGATCCTTTGACCACTTCGTTAAATAGTTCGAGGTCCTAAGAGTCTTGTCCTGCACCCTTAGACGATCACACTATACTAAGGTACTCCCACAACAAATGAGTTTTATCATCCCCTTTGATTTTATCAATGGGCGAATCCACCACCTTGAAGAACACGACTCCACCGCCTTGAGTCCCCGAACCCAAAGCAATTTTGGAACGGTTTCAAGTTGTCTCCAACTCTTTCTTTTAGGGTTAGTCTACGAACCCATGACTATCCGTTGTATCACTCTACAACCATCTATACCCACTCCTCTTTTCACCTGGAAAAAGATAGTTAGGCAACAATCAAGCACCACAGTGCCAGGATAAACAATATTGCCATTAACTTCCATCAATCAAGAATTTATCCCATTACCCTGGAAATGACAAGCACCAATATGTTAGATTAACAAAATAAGCACATTTTATGCTTCGGGCTACACACGCCCTTGTACTAACAAGACAAAACAAACATCAATAAGCAAGGGTTATCGACACAAGGCAATGTATCAAAATAAGCATCACTATTACCGATAGCCACCATAGGGAATGACTCTCCTCTCGCGTGATGCGTAAGCATCCGCATATTGCTAGAATTCGTGCCCCCATGCTATGAGGAATACACACTTCATCATGTCCAATAGACAGCCTTCAACGAGCCTTTAAAGCAACTCAAAAAAAATATTGTTGGTGTCCCAAATCACGGACATGCACTACTATGCAAAGATCAATCTCATCCACAAAAGTTCTTGCTCTTCTTTGCGCCTCAACTCGATCGCCGTCTCGATCAGCCAACAACAATGTTACGCCCGTAACGAACAAATGAGCACCACTGTGCCCTAATTCATACGCACCACCGCGTTAATGTAACACATCGGCACTGCCTTGCCAAACCCACCATAGACACCTTTGCGCCTTGACTAGGTCTTGATCAATCAGCATAAGGAGTCACCCTGCCTACCCCACTCGCGAAAGCGCTTGGCGTAGGTTCTAGCCACCCTGCCTACCCTCACAGGGCGCTCGGCGTGAAACTAGACCACCCTGCCTACTCCACTAATGGATGCGCTTGGCGTGACATTACACCATCTTGCCTACTCCTTGAAGAGAAGCGCTTGGCGTGGGATTAGACCACCCTGCCTACTCCCCACATGGGAACGCTTGGCGTAGTCCCCCACCCTGCCTACTCCAGTCCAAAGAGCGCTTGGTTTACTATCATTCGACCCTGCCTACTCCATTCACCGGAGCGCTTGGCGTAGAATGCACAATCCAGCGCCTCTGCGCACAGGAAAAAAGTAGTCTCTCTTTTTTTTTCCCTGTCATGATGATCCACCCTGCCTACTCCACCCGTGGGAGTGCTTAGCGTGAGACCAACTAATCCACAAATAGTCCAACTCTCATTTTTGCTACGCATCCGTCTGGCGTCACCACGCACCACAGCCACTAAATAAAGCATCATAGTGTTCCAGTTGGTACATGAGCACTATGGCGTCTGGTTAAAAAAATACGCACCACTGTATTAAAAGCCATAGCCAAACGCCACCATCACATGAGTACATTGTCCATCGTATTCTCGCTCTGATACCACGTGTCACGGACAGGCCCCCTTTGCTCGGTTGGCAAGCCGTGCGACACTTGAAATGGGTGTTACCCAGACAAGTCAGCCTTCCTCATGCCTCATTGTCCAAGGAGTTATCTCGGTCGAGCCTTCTCAGGGTCACAAGGCCCTAAGGCTTTAAAGTTTCGTATCCCGCAGGGCCTAGCGATGGCTGCACTCCAACCTCGTACTTCAGCCACAAGCGCGATATGGGTCCCTATGGCCCCACACCGTCCCTAGGTATTTCTCCCGGGGAGACAGTGCGCCAACCACTAGGCCCCACTGCCCGCACACCTAGGCCCCACATAGGCCTAGGAGTAGGTCGCTTACACCAAGGAAGCTCGGTCGCTAGCCCAGGCGAGGGGGGATGGTGGAGACCCGACACCAGACCACTTCCCCCTAAAGAGCTAAATAAACTTACCAGGAATGTCGTGAGTAGACGTTGCTTCGTCCCAAATGAGGACACTTTTTGGATAGGGCCTTCATCGTCTTCCTAAAGCTTCTCAACTTGCATCATTGACTTGGTAGCTCCTTAGGGACTGCTCATATCATCACTCGGTCCACCATTGCTCGGTAATGAATGGGCTTGTCAAGGCAGGGTCGTAATATAATAAGGGATGGCCTTGACACAGAGCAAACCACCCGAGACCCCACAGCAAGGGAAAAAGCAAATTCCGCACATGAAAGGTTCCAGATTTTCCTAATTAAATTACCTTTGATCTCACTAAGCTTTTATTCTTGAAGGAAGGCCAATTTTGGATGAGGCGTACTAATAAAACTTCAAACAACACGCACATTTTTGTTTTTTTTTTTGTAGGCCCCTAATATACCAAGATAATATGGATAAATTCATTAGTCAATTATCTTAGAGCCCTAAAAACCCAAATGTCTCAACATCCCATACGAAGCTCCCTCTCCAGCTCACCGACTTTACTAATCACAACTTTCTTACCCTTAAAAGAAAATCTCCAGAGAGTTGCAAATTTTCCAAACTGCTTTGGCATCTTCTTCTTCCACAGAAATAATAGCACCAGGAGATAAAGAGCGAGAAACACACATCGGAAGAGATGATGAGGTCCTCTCCAAATTATCGTGAATTTGCTTCCTAAAAATGTCTTATGTAACTTGCTCTAAAGAGACCATTAGCGGGAAAAGGAGATTTCGCATGTAGAACGATCTTAAAAACATTTGAAGAAGATGGGATTTATTTCGAGTAGGGAAAAAAATACCCTCGAGACTATTTGGGACAACTTCAATGGACTGCTCCCTGATTTCTTGAGAAATAGGATCCGATGAGACTTGGGCCAAAGGATTCGCTAAGGGATAAGAAGACTACACTGTTTCCCAAGTTGGGGCAACCACTTTTGAGCACAAAAAAGCAGAAGTCAAGTGGTTCAATAGACGCATCACCCAGATAGGAGTTCGACAGAGATTTGCAAAGGGGCCCAACACAAAGCCCATCATTATTCTCAAGGGCTAGACCAGGAACTTGCCGGTCCACAGAGGAAGAGCCAGCAAGATTAGGAACATGAACATCTACTTGGGGGAAGGATTGCGGCAAATTGTCTTTGGTAGTTGGAACATTCATTTTTATAAGCGTAGACATAAATAAGGGCAAATCTAAACCCCTGGCCAAACCATCTTTTGGAGATGCCGAAATATTACAAAATTGAGAAGACCCATTTAGAGAATCACCACTGGAACGACTATTCACATTCTCGGGATGAGAAAAAGCCTTTCTGTCGATTGAACCCACCCTCTCACATGATTCTTCCAATCAGATGTAAGCAAAATTCTCTTCATATAAACCCTGATCATTCTACTCTAGTTCAAGCAGAGGCTCAGCCATGCTGATTTTAATGAGATAAAGATTTCTCATAGACATCACCTTAATAGATTTTGGTATGACACAGAGACTAGTGACTGACAATAATTTTAGCTACAACAAACCTATCTTTTTTGTTTGTTTCCTTATCAGAGCAAATAAAGATCCCCATCGGTTCCCTAGCGCTGAGAAGAAACTTTCATGCCAGTAATACAAAGGGACACCAGATAAGAGAACAATGCAGAATTGATAAGGAACACCATCTTTAAGAAGAGGAGCCAAATGGCCGAACCAAAAACATAAAGCTTCCCTTTTTGTTTCCCATATTTTATCCATGTCCAGAACATACATGAACATAATAACATAAGAGGCACCCTTGCTACCTCATTTAGCAATCTTAGCATCAATACCATCGTGAATAGAAGCTTGTTGGACAATATCTTTTTTAAATAGATTCTTTAAGACACCCACTAAACAACATTGTAGCCAGACAGAATCATTAGCCAGAATACTAAAATCCATGAGACTACAACCATTACATTCATGTTTATCCTCACCTCTTTCCTGGGTGCCACCGCCTGCAATGTTATTATCAAGTCTCTATTTACCTATGAGAATATCCTGATAAGATCTGGAATCATTCTCTACATTAAGATGGCCTTTAACTTGATTAGGGTGCAGCCTACTATTCATTTTATTCATCTGCCCCTATCACTCTGAGAACCTCTATTATCATGTGCATGTTTTTGAGAATAATGGAAGCTACCCTTTGGCCTTGGAAATTTAGCTTTGGAAACACTGGCCATACTACCATTGATGAAGGTTCTATTAACTCTGAAAATGGCCCTAACCAAGTCGCCCGAGCTCGCAGAGGATACAAAAGCAAAGGTCTTCACCTTATATTTGGCTCTCTTATTATTCTTAGGGATAAAACCCCTCACCACCTTACCATAATGATTGAACAGTTTCTTTAGCACAAATCTTGAAACACGTTTACTCAAGTTATCCATATAAACTATCCGCTCTCTGCCAATAGAGTCCGCTCTAATTTCCTGACCACCGCGATGTTCCATCTTCAGTTCCAAGGAATTTTTTTAAATGGTTGAGAAACTAAGTAAGTCTTAAGGCAAGCTTGATGATTAAGAATTGTAATTTGATGATGTTAAAGTGTACAAGTGGTAGTAAACCACCTTAAATAACTCTCATAACATGTTGGATTGTTATAGAGCCTTCCTATGAATGTTTGGAGAGTTTGAGGGTGATTTATGAGCCTTAAAATGTATTTTTTGGGTTTTGATACCGGTATACGGGGTTTCCGTATCGGTACCCCTTGTTCAGAATGAAGAACAAGGATGAACTGAGTGCAGGGTATTAGTATGGGGTTCAACCAGGATTGGTACGCTACTCTATGTTGTATCGGTACGGGTTGGCCCGTGTAAGGATTCAAGTGAAAAAGATTTGTATCAATTCACACCAGGAGTACTAGTACCATGGGTATCGTATCGATTCTTGTGCTCGAGTATCGGTACCTAGTAGCTTTAAGGATTCCAGTAAGCCATTTAAGTATTGATACTCAAGGTGAGTTCTAGTACTTGAGAGTCAAAACTGGTACTCGTACGTGAGTACCGATACCGACTAGGCATTCTGTCTGTGATGACTTTTATGAGCTAGAGAGCTCGTAAAAATTGGGTTTAAGGGCAAATGGCCTGCCCGTGGTATGGTTCAACATAAATAACTAAATAAATAGGATTTCATAACTTGGTAATTGAAAAGGGGTGACATGTTAATAATTAGTAACAATAGGGAATATTTGGGAGCATGTTGTTGTTGTGTGCCGGGTAGGTACTTTTGTGGTTGAGTCACTTTGATTGATAGGATCCGGATACCCAGAGAATGTGTTGCAACACCATGGTTAGAACCATTGAATGTACGCTCTCGAGGCTGTATGACACCGAGACACATTCGAAGATACTCGAGGGGAGATTCAGAGTATAAGTGCACGTTCCTAAGGTTGTATGCACTGGCCTCACTCAATGTGTACGTTCCCGAGGTTGTGTGACAGAGGGTCTCACTCCAGGTTTCTGGTATGATTGCTTGTGATTCATTGGAGATATCATGATGTATTTTATATTGTTAAACATGATTTTAAGCAACTAGAGACAGTACCATGTGTTGTCTAATTTCCATCTCATTATTTCTAGCTACATGCTTATGTTTATGATCTGCATGAAGTTTAGTAGAGTAAAAGTGTACCACTGAGCTTTATAAGCTCAGCGTTCAAAATCATTGTTTCCTTTCGCATGATAGTAGGTTGTGTGTTGCTTGAAGGAGCACCATCGGTGTAAGATTTCAACATATCGTCTCAATAGAGTACAATACTTAGATATTTTGGGATATATATTTGTATGACCCTATTTATTTGTATTGTATCTCGTATTTTAGATTTCTGATGATTTGGGCCGAATGTTTAACACTTTAATTAAAAACGTTTTAAGATGCTTATATATGATTTTAATATTTGAACTTGATGGATTTTGAAACAATTTTGTTGTTGGGCTAAACTGGGTTAAGATTTTATGGTTACGGCTTGAGCTTGAGACTCAAATATGACATGTGGGTTTAGGGTGTTATAGAAGTTCAATCAATTATTAATGAATAATCGCTTTAAAATTGATAAGTGAAAAACACGAGATATTATTTATTTGTGTTGGTAGCATGCTTTTCTTAATAATTGTTTGTTTATACCAAACTGATTGACGATATTTGTGTGATTATTTGTTTATATATTGAATACAACTTATCTTAGTAATTAGGGTAATCTTCATTGGAGGTCCCTTTTGTTTAGGGTGTGTTCTATTCTGGTCACCCAAATTGAAATAAGATTATTCTGGCCACTTATGTTTTCGACTGTATCGTTTTGGTCACACGAGTGTTAGCCTCCGTTAACCCTTGTTAGTACGATGACGAGACACGTTAATTAAAAGGTTAATTTTAAATTTGACCCTCAAACTTTTAAAAATTTATTTTTTTACTATCTTCACAAAAAAAACTCTTTTATCTAAAAAAATCTTTAACCCAAACACTAATCGAACATTGTCTTGTCTGCAAAGGATTAGTGGTTTATAATTAGATTCTTTGTTTATTTTGTTTTCTGTTGTTAATTTTTGGAAATGGAAACTTAGTGATGAATCGCCATATATATGGAAAGTTGGAAAGATGAGAGCTTTGAGATTACATGAAAATAGGTTCTAAATGAGTTCTTTTTAAATATATATGACATCTATTTTCTAGTTAAAGGTGATATGTCAAGAAAATTTTAATAGAGTTAATTTTTCAGATCAATGGATGCAACGGTTTCCAAGTTCATGTACCAAAAAAATTAGAAAATGTTAGTATACCAACTAGATACTTAAAGATAAGTTCAACATTCAATTTTTAAAGACAAGTGATGTTGTTTGATTAACCGAAGGCGACTCATTAAGAAATTTTTTAACATGATTTTAACTTTTAAATTAATGTATATAAGAGTTTTCAAATTTTGATATCAATTAAGGTAAATTTAGATACTCGTCCAAAAGCTAGTTTCGGGTTAAAATATAGCGTTAAAATCTGAAAAATTAGACTAAATGGTAGGTAATCGGTTAGAGAAAATTTGGCTAAAGCGATACTGTAATTATATCGCAAAAATTAGCGGTTAAACATGACTGTTACAATTATGTTAATTTTGGTGAAAAAGTAACCGAAAAACTTAGAAAAAATTAAAATTTAATTTTAGTGATTATACTAACTTAGTAACTTTAGGATCTATCCCAAAATATCAATGTAAGCACAATCGATCATTTATAGTTGGTTAAAACAATAATTCTCTAAGTCAAGAAAAACACAGTCAGTTTAGTTAATTTGGGTTTAATTAATGTCAAAAAATGCCACTAACGTTTGACTAAATAGTCATTTTGGCTTCTATTCTGTTTTTTGGAGCACTTTAACCCTCAATGTTTCATTTTGGGTCAAAATATCTCTTTCGTGGATGAAAATTGTTAGTCAACTAACGAGAAACAACTTGAAAATGACTTGAGAAAATGACACGTCAACAGAAAAAATAATTTTATAAAGTTATTTTTGATTAATGTGTTATTCTATCAAGTTAGCACATTTATCTATATGACACAGTTATGTTAGTGTGCACTGTCATATAGGTATGTCATCTCGTTTCAAGCCATTTAACGTTAGTTGACTGACAGTTTTCATCCAAAATTTTGGCCTAAAATGAAATGTTAAGGGTAAAAGTGCTTAAAAATAATAAGAGCCGACGTGACTATCAAGTTAAATGTTAAGAGCATTTTTAGCATTGTACCGTCCAATTAATACATACATTTGGACTTTTGGAAGCCTTGATGATAAAAATGATGGTATGATAGATGACCACTAACCAAGTGTGACCTTTTGCTAAGTCTATGTTTCAATGTTGTTGCTTATGCAAAGTGTTACAAACCGCGAGTTCGGGTCCGAGTTACATGTACAAATAACTACCCTAGAGATTCTAAAGGAGATTTTAGGCTTAAAGAGACTGCCAGACTTAACTTGATCCATGAAGGGTTCTAGAAAGCTTATCCATCCACACCTATATGAACACTACATATGGACATATGATACACTTTCTTTAGATAAAGAATAAAATTTAGGGAATATGTTGATTTTGTACTATTGTGGTTGGTGAATTTCGATCTTAGCTGTCGATGTAAATTATTAGGGACCTTCGGAAGTAAGGAGACTCAACTATAAATAGAGGCCTTCCCCACCTCATTTGTATCATTCATTTTTATTGAGATAAAATTTTGTATCGATACGACATTCAACCAAGGTACCGATACGGTCGATACCATACAGGTACGCACATTCAAAAATGGACTTGTTGTCTTCTTTTTGTCATGCCTTGTATGCTTATTGATGTAATTTTAATTTATGGCATGTTTATTGAATTTCTTATATTTATTTGATTTTTTTATTCTTTTGAAATTCAATATATTTTATCTTGAATTGTTGGACTAACAACTTGTTTGATGCTTGAGTAAGGGAGAGCCATTTTATCAAAATTATATCATTTGTCAAAAAAAAATTGGTCTAACTCTCCATTGTTATCTTAAACTTTAAAGTGATTTTAAACTTTGATTTGAATTATTTTTGATATAACAAAAGGGGGGTGAGATATGTTTGAAAAATTAACTTTCAAAAAGAAAAATGGGTGCTTTAAATATTTTCTAAAATATTTCTCTTTTTCTAAAATTATTTTTCTAAAGAGGAGATTTTCAAAAATAATTTTTCAAGTAGTTTCGTTAATCAAAAAGAGGGAGATTGTTGAGATAAAGATTTTGATATAACTTTTATGAAAATTATTTTTGGACTTAAACATTTTTCAGAAATATTTTAAAGTCCACAAAACTTGAAAAATATGTTTAAAATGTTTTGACTTTGTTCCTATATCGAATATATCTTTTAAAGTCAATTTTTAGCCGATTTTACAAGTTTTTAATGCAAGTTTCGCACCCCCTATAAGTAGTTTCGAAACCAGTGAGGCAATAAGGCCCGAAAACCAAACCTGGGAAACAGGTTTCGAAACCTCTTTCATGGTTTCGAAATCTCCTAGCAGGTTTCGAAACCCCATGCCTAGTTTATATAATTGGATCCTGTAACGACCATGTAACGACTACTTTTTCATTGAAAACCCCTAATGGTTTCGAAAACCCTACAATGGTTTCGAAACCTCTGTGCAAGTGGGCATTTAATACTAGATTCTAATGGCTTCCAACGGCTCCAAAATATCCCCAATGGCCATAAACAACTAGAATATCATTCCACACTATAAAAGCAAGCTTGGGACACTTGAAGATGGTTAGAGAACATATCCAAGCTTCATAATCAAGAGAAATAGCATTTAAGTCTTTTATTCTTCATTTCTCTTGTATATATTGTATAGAGAGTGCTTTTCGTTGTTTTATTCTTTACAGTCTTGTGAGCTTAATTCTTGTAAACGCCCACCTTGTGAGGTTTTCATTGTTTACAAAATTACCTTGTAAAAGGGAGAGGTTCTAGTTTAGCCTAAGGAAAAACTAGAGTTGTTCTACCTTAGCTATTGAAAAGATAGGGTTGTAAAGGTTACCCCTTGAACTAGGAAAAAAGGGAAGAATTCATAGTAGTAAATTGGGAAATCCTTAGTGGCGTGCTAAGGTAGTGGATGTAAACTCGGTTGGGTAGTCGAACCACTCTAAAAATCATCGTACAATATTGACCATTATTTTTCGGTTTTAGCCAATTCATTCAGGAAGCAATTTCAACCCTCTTACCACCAACTGTTGGAGTACATCGAGCCTATCAATTTTTTGAATAATTAAGACATTTATTCTAAATCCTCTCTCGTGTTCTTGTTTATTCTTAAGTGTTCTTCTTTTGTTTTTTTGTAGTCATTCTCTTTAGTTTGCTTCCGCTTAGAATGTCTTTATGTTTTCAGTGCCTTAGAAGAGTTTGATCTTCTTGAGCGAGAAATTATGCCGACTTAGACGTTTTTTCACGAGAACGCCGTCTAAGGCCGCGCGATTCGCTAGGTTAAAAATCTAGGCCCATGGCAAAAGCGTGAACACAACAAATATTTATCTGCCATCATTGTAACCATTGATCTAAATGAATATATGTAAGCTATCTATTTAGTACCTCACTTATTTGCGTATTTTTATTTTGGTCACTCAATTATTATTTTTGACAAAATTGTACTTAATATTACGTCCGATTGTTAAAAAATTAACTGCTGACTTGAAGTTTTTTTTATTTTTAAAAAATTTTGATGTCATTTTCTCTCTTATTGTCAGCAACGTCGATTTTTAGTATTTTTATTCGACCAATGAAGTGGGGACACTTATCTTCACCTCAATAGGAATAAAATCAAACAAAATTTTCACCTTATTAAAAAAGGAAATATTCAAACTTAGGCCCTTTTAAAGATAGGGCAAGCTCTTAGCCACTGATGAAAAGCTTTTACCAAAATTTATATTTGACTTATACCTCATTACCACCTCACAAAGAAAACATATCTAACTTATAACAAGGATTTTTACCTGTAACATTTAGCTTAAATAACCAAGTGTTTGACTACTAAATTAAATTAAAATTTTATTATTTTTCATCAAAATTAATATTTAACTTAGATAACTTTTAAATTAAAGATAAAGCTAAAATTATTTTCCCAATTTTATTTGTGAATAAGGAAATAATTAAATAACCATTTATGAATTTATTATTAAATTATTTAAAAAATTAAATTTATAATTTTTATTCAAGATAAGAGTATACTTTTTTATTCTAAAAAATATTTTTTCTCTTCAAAGTATATCATTATGATTTTCAAAATCACTTTTTTTATACTTCAAAAAATTAAGTAGCAAAAGAAACAACAAATCAAGGCCTTAATAAAGAAATTAACACCGTGTAAGAGAAACAATATATGATGATGCAATTCTGATTAGAGACAACTTGCAAGTTTGGTTGAACAGGCTTTTTCGAGCTCGAAAAGCATGGCGGCTCAATACTTCAGCTATTTGCTCAGCTCAATTTTTTTTTCATCTCTTTTCTGAGTTGGAAATATTTTTGTTAGTAGCTATATATGTTTAGTGATGGACTTTGCAGATAAATAACAATAAAAAACCAAGTTGAAAATCAATATTTCCATGTACATTATATTTTTGTTTAAACCCTTATTATTGGAAGTTGCAAGTGTTGAAGATCATTACGGAACTACTCTTATTATAACCTTGTTTTTAATTCCAAGTACTTAGCACATTTCCAAATCTCATACTTATGTCTATGGCCATCTATAAACCAATATTAATTTTATTAAAATTTATAAATTTATTTTTTAAAATAATTTAATATTAATTTTATAAATGTTATTTAATTATTATTTTTATTTTTAAATAGAGTGAAAAAATAATTTTAACTTGGTCTTATTATTTAAGTTAAATATAAAATTTGATGAATATATATATATATTTGGTAGTAATGAGGTATAAGTCAAATATAACTTTTGTGAAAGTTTTCTAATTAACATCTTAGTGGCTAAGCACTTGGCCCCTCTTCAAGAGGGCTAGGGTTTGGATTCCTCCTTTAGCAGCAAGGTGAAAATTTTTGTTTGATTTTATTCTCATTGAGGTGGTTACATGTTCATTGGTCGAATAAAAACATTAAATTTATGTGATTTTTTTTAGAAAATAATAAAAATTCCCAGTCATTATCGACATTGATGCAAATTTATGTTGTTATTCAAGAAGATAACAAAAAAGACAGTAATTTTTATGGTAATTGTATCTTTTGATTTCTCAATGTGGGTACACTTCAAGCTTATCAAAATATGATAATAGGGTGAAGAAGCTTTGTTGATAACATAGACTAAAAAGAGTATTGTATTAATTTGTATCATTCTCGAATTTGTAATGAAAAAAAAACAAAATAGGAATGACAATAACCGAAAATAATTTATAATACTAAATATAAAACGCTTCATAGTTAACAGAGTAACCATGCTAAATAAACCGGTTAACTGTTTTAGCGGTAAATGGAAAGACATCGGTTCACCAAAATATTAAATCAAAATTTTTAATAATCGTACCGACAATCCATTTTAGTACGGTTAACCGTCCGTGAACACCACTATCAAAATATGCATTAATCTTAGAGGCCGAGTTATAGAAGGACGTCGTTCAAGTGACTCCAATTTGCAACATGGTCAAAACTGTTTGTTCCATAAGTAAAAACAGTAGTAGTATCCATGAAAGAACAGGAAGACACAGAGAGGGGAAAGAGCTCAAAGTTAAATGTATTACGTTTAAGGCTGTAAAAAGCCCGTGAACTTTAGAAAAAACAATTAAGTCTCTAATTTTTTTGTATTTAATTAAGCTTTTTAATCAAGAAACTAAATCAATTAAACTCTTTGACCAATTTTAACCATTAAATCTCGATAATTTTTTTAGATATTACTGATACATGATATACTACAGTTTTATCATATTGCATTTACAGACTTTTTCAAAAAATATTTTTTTTCATAAATTTTATAAAGTTTTTAGAAATTTTAAAGATTTTTTAAATAAAATAGTTTTTTGAAAATGTCAAATGGAGACATTACGACACGATGTACTGTACTAACAAATCTAAAAAATTATTAAAATTTAATAGTCAAAATTGATTAAAAAAACTTAATTAATTTAATTTTCTAATTTAAAAACTTAATTAATTCAATTTACTAATTTAAAAGCTTAATTTTATGTAAAAAAATATTAAAAGGCTCAAATGCTTTTTTTCTTTCAAAAGTTTAAGGACTCCTATATTTATTGGTTTGACCGTGGATAATAATAATTAATCCGTTCATCGCGAATGCTCTCGTTGGTGACTTCATGGTTTATTCGAACAAGTTTAAGAACCAAGGAAAACCAAAAATTCATTGCTTGACGTCTCAACTCAAACGTGAAATTCCCTGGTTTACTTTCTTTGGATTTCCAGGTAATGTTTTCTTTTCAGATGATTCTTTTCTCCTTTCGTAATCCAATCCTTTAACCCTTTCTTTTCTCACACTCTTATAACTTTTCCCTTATCCCTCCATTTTCTTTAACTTTCATTTTCCATTTTCTCATCCCATCAGGTTTGCTCTTTTCACATTCATCTATTTTTTCAATTATTACTGCAATTCCCTTTTTGTTTATTTCTGCTCTTTATTTTGTACTTAGATATAAAATCTCGAAAAGAAAAGAAAAAAGGCAATAAATCAAACAATGGGACTACACATGGCTTCATGAGTTTTAAAATTTTTATATTGGGGAAAATTTGTGCCGATAGGGCTTTATAGTTATAGCTGTGAATGTGAGATTTCCGATTACCAGACCAGGTGCCTTTGTTGTTTTGGTAATGAACTGATATGGTCGCTTTTAAATCTTCAATACATCATCAGCATTGGTAATAGTAATCGAGTCATATACGTCTAGGTGGTTGTTGCTTCCATAAGAAACCAGTTAGCATGAAAATGGCAATTGGATGAGTAGTATTATTCATAAGATAATATCAATTTTTTTAGGGATTGAAAGAGAAGTTCGTTCTGTTCTTTGTTTTTTGCATCGTGATGTTTCCCTAATTGCTTGGGATCTTAACTTGTCTAAGTGACCACATTTGTTCCTTTTGTGGGGAAAGTTTCTTTTGTTTTTCTGACATGGAAATGAGTGCTGCAAAAGGAAGCTTGGCTTGACAAACAATGAACCTAACCTGATTTTTGACCAGGGTTCTCATGTTGACATGAAATTTTAAAGCTAACCTTGTTCAGAGTTTCAAACTGAGAATTGAAAATTCCTAACTCTTCTCTTCTGCTTGGACAGATGAGGTCGCCATGAAAAATATGGCTGAGAATGAGGTTAGGAATTCAATGATTGATCTAACCCAAATCTGAAGCTGATTGATTTTGTTCAAGAGAACTTTGTTCTTTGTATGTAATAAGATATAACTTGTATTGTCTTTATGTGTATAAAACCCCATAAAAGATTATTCTTGTGATATGTTAAGTTTGGGGGTGGGAATGGGATTAACATCTGGGACCTCATATGGAGTAGGTGTGACATGTACTAGGCTATTGCCACCATAGGTGAGATTCTGAGAAACAATTTCATGAAGTAATTGGTGTCGATGATACCTACTTATAATCTTTATTAATCGACTGATCTGCAATGGGGGAAAAGTGCAACTTTATTTTGCAAATTGGTGATTATTTCATGAGTAATCTAATTGTTTGATGACATGAAATTTGACATTTATGCCTTCGGGTTATTGTGTATTTAGCTCTCTGTATTATGCTTGTGTATCAGGGTTTGCCAAAATGATGGTTTGTTCTCCCATCAGCACATGTGTTAAGAATGTTGTCCACTTGAGGGCACGGATGAACAGCAATCTGTGCAGCATCATTTCCAGTGGACCATCTAGTTCATGCTGTTTTTGTTTGTACTCTGGACCCAAGGCAAAATATAGTGGTCTTTCTCTTTCAAGTGCAATATCTGGTTCACCTGCTATTGGCTGTCAAGAATTTCAAGCAGGTTTCTTTCACTCATCCAGGCGAAGTGGCAAATTGCAGAAACTAACAATTAGTGAATCAATTAGTAATCAAGGAAAGCAGAAAAGAGAGCTTGAAATTTCTTGGGCAAGCCAAAGTATGAAAATGAGGCTTTTGCTGCCCAAACAAGGAACACTTAAAAAATTTAAATGTCTCGGAGGACCTACGTCCTGGCCTCCAGGTTCTGTTTCTGCTGGCTTAGCTTTTGGTTTGTTAATTTGTTATTCAAGTTCTGAACCAGTACATGCAGAAGCTGGGGGGGCTAAGCAGGGAAAGGAAGATGAACATGAATCTCCTCAATTTTCTCATGGGAAAAAAGTCTATACCGACTATTCTGTTATTGGTGAGTGGCAGATTACACCCTAGTCCTTAGACAGCCTGGTCAGAAAGTACTTGCGCACTGTTATTGAATTTAAATTAGAGGTATCATTTCAGTTAAATCACTTCTCTAAGTCCTAAATCATGCAGGAATACCTGGAGATGGAAGATGTATGTTCCGGTCTGTAGCACATGGAGCTTGTTTAAGATCTGGGAAGTTAGCTCCCGGTGAGCAAGTTCAGAGAGAACTAGCAGATGACTTAAGAGCTAAAGTACTTAATCTTTCTTTCCATAAACACCCTTTTTGTTTTTTTTAAAAGCATATTTACTTCTGATAGGTTTACTGATTATATATATATACATATATGCTTTTCATAACTTGCAGCTGCTAAGTTTGCAGTTTTTTCTAGTCTGTTTATGAAAAAAATTTACTGAATCAAAATATGATGCTGGTTTGTTTGATAAATAAGTATTCTTTTGTTACATTCACTATCTTGTGAAGCTGACAAATTTGTTTGATTCATGATACAGGGTTGTGTTTTCTGCAATTTGTATTATAGCCATTGATATTTTTGATGTTTATTTAAATTTTTCAGGTTGCAGATGAATTCATCAAACGAAGAAAAGAATCAGAATGGTACATCTGTTTGTTTTTGTCAGCTTTTCGACTCCATCTGTTGTCACTTTGCTGTCAGTTATTTTGTTGCCAGAAAATTTTTCAGAGGTTACACCTATTGTTAAATACTATGAAAGATGAGAAATGTATCAATGATGGGAATCGTGCAGGCAACTCATTAATTTTAAGTTATAACGCCCTAGTGTTTTTATGTTTGTCTTGTTCATGATGCAACTCTGCCTACCAAATTAAAATACTTGATCATTCACCTTGGGAAAAAACATGTCTTTCTAGTTAAGATATTACACAACTTGTGTTAAAATTTACTCTTGAATCTCTTCTAAACATGTATCTGACGGGTTAACAATGGAAATAGGTTTGTTGAGGGAGATTTTAATACCTATGTATCACATATAAGGAAGCCACATGTCTGGGGAGGTGAACCTGAACTGTTCATGGCTTCACATGTTCTTCAGTAAGTCTTTGTGCTATTTCTCTGTATATACTGGCATTGAGTAAATCAATCATTGTATAACTTGATGATGGCAGGATGCCAATCACAGTTTACATGTATGACAAGGATGCCGGTGGCTTGATCGCCATTGCGGAGTATGGCCAAGAATATGGCACTGAAAATCCGATCAGAGTTCTCTATCATGGTTTTGGTCATTATGATGCGCTGCAGATACCTGGAAAGAAGCCAGGTAAATCAAAGCTTTAGCTTTAGATTCTGATTGCAACTAAGTATTACAATTGAATTTCTAGAGCATATAGTGTGCAACTATTTCATTGCAATTGAAATGATTATTCAATGTTTTTTTTTTTCTTTTTCTTTGACACAATAAATTACTTTTCACTTGATGTTGTACTAATTTTAGACAATTTATGAACGTAATGCGTTTAATACACATTATCTTCATGTTTAAGATTTTGGTTATTAATAATTTATTTACGTTGATAAGATCACACGCAAAAAGGGAAAATGACATGCGCGTATGTAAGGATTGTGTTGTAAGGAATAGTGAACAATACCGATATAAAGTTGTGCATTTTTGTCCCAATTTATACAGAAGTTTATATTCAGTTTTTTTTTCCTACAACTTGTTCAAGAATGGGGTTACTTTTCCAAGCTCAAAATCTCGTTCAAAATTTACGAGGGTTTGGATATAATTTAGGCCTCAGAAAATAATCTTAGAAAATAAACTAGGCCTGTTTAAGAAAAGGTCGGATTTGTGTTTTAATATTTAAGGCTCAAGCCAGCCTAGTTTGATCTATGTTCTAATACTGTAATTTATTATTTATTTTTATAGATTATATACTTTATATCACCCAAAAATTAATTTTACAATAATATAAGAAAAAAAACTTTGATACACAGGCCGTGTAAACTTTAGTTTACACGTGCCTTTTAGTTTTAGGGGTTAGTGTTTAGAGTGTGGAGTTTAGTTTTTTAGGGTTAGGGTTAGAAATTTAATATTTGAATTTTTATAGGGTAAATACACATGCTTGTGTAAAATTAATTTTACACAGCCTGTGTATCAAAGTTTTACCCATAATATAATACTATAATTGAGACATTGAAAAATATGTTAGGACTATGTATTAGAAATTTTAATAAAATAGAAAACATTAAATTGTTAGACGGTACTATCTGTTAATACGTATTTTTAATTTTTTTGACAATGAGCATACACTTTGTAAACAAAGTGATTTGAACCCGTGTCCCTTAGATGAATATCATTCGTTTTTTTACTGGGATATTTGTTGGGTTCTATTATTATTATTTGATACATCGTGAGTGAAAAAATAATTTCACAAGTGGTGTTCAGAAGATGACAAGTGTATTTTTAAGTATATTAAAAATCTGAACAATTGAAAAATGATACACTTGAACTTATTAGAACATCATTTGTCGAATTATTTTTTTCTACTAACGGTTTATCTAATAATAATAATATGATCAAGTTTAAAATGTATTTGTATCTGTCATTTACAAACATAAACAAACTTAATTAAATTTCAAAGTCTATATGTTAAGTAAAATCAAACTTAACTGAACATAAATTTCAATCTAACTCTACATGAGTTATAATGACATGACTAAAAAGGTCAGATTTGTTTTTGGAGAATGCATTTGTTTGGAACTGGCTTAGGTTGATGATTTATTCCACATATGTATAAAGATTGCTTTTGTAAGTTTCCTACTTTCCACTCATTAGTATCGTGGGCTTCACATTCCTTTTCTTTTTGTTCTTAGTATGAAAGGGAAAGAATCACTCATTCCCTAACATTAGAACATCAAATTAGGTCTCTCAGCTGCAGTTGGAACTCGAGCTGTCTTGGAGGATTTATTGGGCCGAATGATGAGATTGTATCTGAGATTTAAAATAGTGATACTGATATTACTTATTCTAACGGTGAAATTGGATCATGTAGTTACCATATTAAAATTGGTGGTGAGATATATTTTTTAAAAATTATCGAGTCTTAGTTCGGTTGATATTGTTCTTATTGTAACGTAAAAATATGTGGGTTCAAGCATACTTAAATATATTTTATCTTCTTATTTATGGGGTTTGAGAAGGTTTCTGTATACTTTAATCTATCTACCTACCTACCTATATTTGATGCACTTAGCGGCATAGCCACATGAAAGATTGTGGCGTCAATTAATCCCAAAATGAAAATTTTATTTCATATATACAATAATTTATATAAACTTTCAATTATGACCTACAATATTTTTAAAAAATTATAAAAAATAACTTTAATTTCTCTCAACTCTTATGTATTTTTCTTCCAATATTATAATTTATGTCCTAATTTCTCTTATTCCCTCTTTATATTTTCCATATTACAAGTAAATCAATCTTTTAAGATTTTTAAGCAACTCTCCCTAAATTTTTGTTGTTGGATAATATGTGTGTATTATTATCAAAGAAGTAGGGTCTGCTAAAAAAACTATCCCTAAGTTGATAACAATACATCTTTTCTTTTCAAGTTTTATTGATTGATCTATTAAAGTTAGGATTGTGGTTTTGTTTGGGAGAGATTAAAAACATTTATGTAATACTAAATTTCTATTGGTTAAATGATTTGGGGTATCAATTTTGCATGCGATTTATAACATCTTGGTTGAATGGTAATTTTTTGAGTTGTTAATACAAGTCCTTTAAAAGATTATGATTGATTGTCGTTATAATATTGAATTTCTTGAATATTGATACTAACTTGCAAGTGCAATTTTTGTCAATCTATTGTTTAACATTGTAGTTTCATAGAAGAAAAATATACTTAAGTGATTTTTATTAGGGTAAACTACATCTATAACCACCTAACCATGGGTCTAATCCTATTTTGATTTTTGAACGATAATTTTTATCAATCAGACCATTAAACTTTTAAAATGATTTCAAACAAGTTATTTACCGTTACATTTTAACAGAAATGATGATGTGGCAATTAGATAAATTTACATAATTACACATTTAGTTCTTTTTATTTATACATTTTATCAATTTGGTCCTAATTTTAATTTATATCACTAATCAGATAGTGACACATGTCACCATACGATTGATGTAAAATAACTACAACAAAGGTTTAAGAATAATGAGAGAGCTGGTAATCAAACCCATAGACCAGCGAGGAGAAGAGCATTCGCTCTCCCAAACACTTCAGATTATCTAAAATTGCTTTTTTGAACAATTCTTATTTATGGAGAGATGGAGAAGAAGAAAAATTTAATCCTAACGGGTACTGAACCAACAATATAAGGAAGAGGGGAGAATATTAATTGAAAGCCTTTAACCATCTACTCTAGAAATTGTTGATTGATGATCTAAAATTGCTCACTATTAACATTTATTATTATTATTATTATAAAATACATATTAATATTTTCAACTATCTCTAACAGCTAACATGGGTGTTGACAGTGGCACCGCATGTACAAGAGACAACACAACTCAATAGTTTCTCACACACCTTTCTCTTTGCCCTTTCTAAAATCCCAAAACAACAACAGAGCTATACTTCATATGGCTCAGTTTGCTTCATATACCTTTTCTCTTCGAATGGTCTTTAAGGATGGAAATAAGTTCTGGAAGTAATCTTGGACGTTGGCTGATGTATTGATTACATTGATCATTACAATTGACGGCTATCTATTACCAGAATTTTTCTTATGTACACTTTGGATTCTTTTATTGGTTTTAAATTTCTTGTCCAGGTGATGCCATTTCAGTTATTCCATAAGCATGAATATAAAACTTTTTTACCACTTCAACAATCCTAATAAATAGACTTGTATTCATATATGATTAGGACCTATTGTAACGAACTCTTTTTTCTTTGAAATCTCAAAATTGCTAAAAAGGAATGTAATTCGATTTTTCTTTCGCTCTTTTGGGAAAATAATTTGAAAAAGTGAGGAAGTCATTTGAAAATTTGTGTTTTAGGAAAATAAAAGACTTGGAGTAGCCACCGGCCATTAAGGTAGGCCGGACACCATAAAATCAGAGATTCGTTTGAAAGCGGGTTCGGGAGTTGGTTACGCATGGGGAAGGATTAGCACCCCATCACACCCGGCAATAAGTACCAAAACGTACGTTTCTTTTAATTGATGGAAATTGTTGAAATTTAAATTGAATTTAATTAAATGTTCTTGGTTGGATATATGTCTTAATTAAAAGGGCTTTTATCAAATTGGTGGGCTTGAATAAATTAAACGTTTAATTAATAAGAGTGACGATACATCGGACCATAGATTAAACCGACATCGAATAAGTTTGACTGTCGTATTAATTTATGGTTCAAATTTCGTACATTACCTTTATGCATGATGCAGGCATTTAAAAATGGTGTTATGACTTATCAATTTTTAATTCAAATTAAGTTTACCTTCAGAAGGTAAGAATTAATTCGAATATTTGGTCAACATCCATTGAGCCAGGACTGTTACGACACAAATATCGGAAGTAATAAATGCCTTATTTTTATGATTTAAGTCAATTAATTAATAACATGTCCAAATAAAATATTTAAGGTCTAATGAATGACAATTAAAATACATGGCATAGAAGAAGCTTGAAATAAAACCCTAGGCCCACTAAAGTTCTAACCTAAAAAGGCTCAGATTATGAAAAATTAATTAGTAATCTAATTATTAACTAGGTTGGTCTAATATTAACACTAAATTAAATTAAATCCTAAAATCTAGAAAACCCTAATCTTTTATGGATTCTCTTGAATCAAAATAATTAATTAGATTAATTTTAAACTAGCATCCATTAAGCCAAGGATACTACTTAAAATGAATCGAATTAACAATTATGATTTTAATTGAGTTTTCATGTAAGACAAATATCAATTTCATCCTAATAGTTAATTATGAGATATCAAATCAATTTAATAAATTTAACATTTATCCCAATGCGCCAAGGATAAATTAAAATTAATTAAATTAATTCAAACCCTAATCTAACTACAGGCTCCCAATAGTCTAATCCTAAATTTAATATAATTAATTTAAGACTTATGCCCCCAATAAGCCAAGGTATAATTTAAATTAATTAAGTTAAATTAAGCCCTAAACTAACTTAAAAAGGCCCAACCTATTAATATACTGAAAAGGGAAACAAGGATAAAAAAACGAACATAATAAACATTAGCAACAAATAGCGGATAAATTAAAGAACATAAATTAAACACTGAAAATAAATATGCAATGCAAGGGACCATATCTAAACAAAATTAAAAACAGGGGACCCAAAAGTGATTTTAACACTGGAAAGGACCAATTTGAAAGGATTTTAAAAAACAAGGACCTACTAGGGTATTAACCCTTTTAAAATTGAAGTAATTTAAAAAAGCGGAATGGCTTAAAAAGAATTTTAAAAACACGGAGGTATCGAAATAAAGTAAAACCATTTTGGAAATAAAATCCGATCGGATTTAAGGACTAAATCGAGAGCTTGTAAAAATTTTGAGGGATCGAGGTGGGGATTTCAAAATGCGGAAGCCCTTCCTCATGTAAATAGAGGAATGCAAAAGGGTTTATTTTTAAAATAAACCATTTAAAAAAAACCTCGGCCTATAAAAAGGACATTTTAGGCAATAAATGTAACAGCCTCTTCCCGTATTTGTTACCAAACACGAGTCAATGATGTTACAAAACAAGTTTAAACAATTTTCACTATTTGAAACAAAACTGGTAGCTCGCACTGTCATTTCTTTAAAAATTTATAAAAATTTATCAAAATACATTTAAAACATATAAATGCACTCACCTTATAAGCCTCACCAGTCACTTGTACCAAAACATATTTATTCTGAAACTTCTTCTTTGTTTTTTTAACTTTTTTCGATCATGAGCTTGCTTGTTATCTGTATGTATATTAAATACATAACACAAGCAACCTTGAGTACATATTCACATTATACAAAATAATGGAAAGTAACTAAAATAACTATCCATTATACGAAAAATTATTCCGATAGAACTTTCTATGTTCGAACCATAATTTATTCACATTTTCCATAACTCCTCAACTTTTTCCAAATTATTCACTCTAGTCCCTATAGACTCTTTTGAGCTTCCAATCATCATTTTCAAGTCTAATCCTTTCATTTCTCACCCTTTATAGTTTAGGACCTAAACTTTAGAAATTTACACTTCAATCCCCAATATTGCCAAAAATTACAAATTGGTCCTAAAGTCAATATAAACTCCAAATTCAACCTTCCAACCACTTAACTAAAATTTCCAGCCCAAAATACTTCAAAAACAACCTTAGCAATCAAGTCCCTAAACTTTCCAAAAATTTACATTTTGGTCAATAATGCAAAATAATTAGGGATTTTCATTCCAACTACCTTGTATCATCATTTTGAACCATTCTTCCTTCATTCACAACTTAAAATTCCTAACTTTACATAAACCCTAATTTTCCATAATTCAAGAACATGTGTATTTCTTCATTCTAACAACTAATTAAAGCTTATATAACATTTTTCTCACTATTCACATCATCAAAATAAATTTTGACATAACCTCCCCTAATCTTACAAGATAACCGAATGATCACTTAGTTGTTTTTCATGGATTTTTCATTATTTGAACCATGGAAACAACATCACAATCTTAATTCAATCAAGAAAAACCATTAAAACTTAAGAATTCATCATGCTCTTCATCCAAAAACATAACCTATACTTATCTTTACCATATAATATTACCATCAAAATAAAGAGAATCAAGCATAGATTAATTTATTCCAAAACACCATACCTTAATTCTTCTTGCAACTATCTCAAATAAAGCTTGAAAGTTGGGTTTTCTTCTCCCTTTTCTTTCTTTCTATCCCACGGCCAAGTAGAGTTTTTATGAACAAATCTTTTTGTTCAATATTTAGTTATATTAATACACATGTCCATCTTATTTAATCATATAATGTCACTTGTTTTAATTAAAATGAATTTAAAATTCATTTTAATCCATTTTACAAATTTGTCCTCCAACTAAATTGATATTTACAAGTCTTCTTTCAAAATGCCACTCCATCACATTGGAACTAATTTAGTTCCTTTCTAACCGACCATTATAAAAAAATCACATTGGAACTAATTTGGAACTAATTTGATTTTTTTGTTCTATCCAATTATCCTAAAATCACCTAATACGATTTCCATCAATCGTATTATCAATTCCTAATCCATAATCTCATATTTCTAAATTCCATAAATAAATAATACTGTCATAATCAATCTCCTATATATATGGAGTCTAACTCTGAAATTTAGACTCGATCTAAAAATACCGATAATTATATGAAATCTCTATCTGATAAAATTCTCTTTAAAATCCTTTAACAAAATTTTCATACGAATCGTTTCTACTTATTCAAAGTCCAAAATATCTATCTGAAACACTTTTATGGAACCTTCCAGAGGTCACCCATCCTAAAATTTCCCTGGCCTGAGCACGCTTAATCATTTTATTCGATCAAATTTCAGTACCTTTTTCTCGATCTAAATTCTAAAAACCAACATCAAGGTACTTAATTCGATCCGATTCACACTTATACTGACTAAAATTACTTATTGGGAAAATTACCATGTTGGTCCCTAAACGTTTCCCAACTTTTCACTTTGATCACCAAACTTTGAAATTTTACATTTAAGTCACTGAACTAAAACCACTAACTTTTGATTCTTTACGTTTTAGTCACTAAGCAAAATTTGGGGTATTACAAAAAAACATATCTTTAGCTTTTTTAAAAAGACAACACATTTTTTTTGCCGTTTCTAGCAAAACCTCTGAACATAGATGAACCGCCGTGGTGTTCATCTTGAAACCCAAGCACTGCCATGATTTTCAGAATCCGCTAGAAGACCGCCGCACCAACCACCGCCAGCCTTCGTATATCGGCGTCGAAAAACCTAAAAAATACCAAAACGCCCCTTCTCTTTTCTGAAACCAAAAAACAACCTCCGATCATAAAAAACCCTTCTTTTTTATATCTGGAAAAAAGAACTTCGAACCTGTAGCGATATCCCTCTTACGCTAAAAAAAACGGGTTGCAAGGTGTTTGAGGTCTTTCGGGTATTAAAAAATATTTTCCGTGGGTTTTAGAAAAATGTATTTTATTTAAAAAATGGAGTCGCCACCGGCCACTAAGGTAGGCCGGACACCATAAAACCAGAGATTTTAAAAATTGTTGGGTTCGGGAGTCGGTTACGAATGGGGAAGGATTAGCACCCCCACACCGCCCAAAATTGGTACTTTAATAATTACTGCTTTATTAATATTAGACTTTCCGGATCAAAGTGACGATTAATATTAAAATTTGGTTATATGTGTGAGTAAATTTTAAAAGCCCCGTTATTTTAGAGTAAACACCCAACCACCATTACTATGCCTGATACTGGCCCCGTTTACGCTCGGATAAAAGGGCACCACATTGACAATTAATATCTCGAAATGCAATCTTAAAACATGGCAAACATAAATAAATACAAAGCGATAAAAATATAAATAAATACTAACATAATAAAATACTAATCTAACATAAATAAAAACATTAATCAAAAACATAAATTTAAAACATAAATAAATATTAATCAAATATAAATAAACATAAAAACTAAAAAAGAATACAATTTTAAATTAACTAATACTTCATTAAATCATAAAAATTATAACACAAATAAAAAGGGAAGAAAATATACCTAACCAGGAACTCGAATGACAAACCCTGACCGAACCCAATTGAGATCTACCACGACTTCTCTAAAAATTAACTAGATCGGATCCAAAATAAGATCCCGATCGAATGATGGATTGAACCAACTGGGGCCTAGGGCACTGCCCCAACCCCGGCCAGCCTTGCGGCCGACCATGGCTCCCACGAATTGGGTGCCAATTCATTTGCCAAATTGTTGGCAAATTTGGGCGTGATTTTTGTGGCAGAATTGCAAGCCCCTCCATGCCTTTATTTATAGGCAAGTGGGGGGAGGTTAAGGGTGACGTGGAGCACCTTCCTCCATGCAATTTCCTTTTTTTTGCTTTTTGCTTTTTGCTTTTTAATTTAATTTAATTTTTTACTTTTTTATATTATATTATTATTATTATTTTTGATTTTTTCATTAATTTTATATTAATAATATTACTATTAAAATAATACTAAAACCCGGTCAAAAATAAGTGATTACAGCTACCGCTCTTTGCTTGTTCGTGTGAAACGAGAACAAAGCAAAGATCAAAAGCACTCATTTTTGTCCTACTTCCTTGTTTGTAGCTTCGGAGTCACGTGTTCTTCTGGAACCCTCCGCTTCTCCTTAGCCGAATCTTTAGGCTCGTAAGTTCTTCCTATATAGAACTTCTTCACCTTCTGGTTTTGGAACTACAGGTCCTTCATATATAGAACCTTTCATTCTGACGTCTTGAGTTAGGAGTCCCTCATATATAGGACTTTCAACTATGAGACGGTAAAGCTTGGAGTCTTTCCTATATAGAACTCTTTGCCTTCAACGCGGCAGGTTTTTCCTATATAAAACCTTCTGCGTCACATATGGATTCTTCTGATTAGGAGCTCTTCCTATATAAAACTGCTAGCCATCAAACCCTGGAGCAGCCAGTCCTTCCTATACAAAACTTTTAGCTTCTGAAGTTTTGGAGTTAAGGGTTCTTCCTATATAGAACCTTTCACTGCGATGGATCAAAAATATAGGCCCTTCCTATATAGGACCTTTATCTCCGAATGAGGGATTCATGTCAAACTGGCTACCGATCTTTCTAGACTCATGCTACTAAGGATGCCGAAATCTTTCTTCAAATTTGGGGATTCACGCCAAACTGGTTACCGAACTTTCTGGACTCACGCTACTATGGCTGCCGATCTTTCTAGACTCACGTTACTAAGGCTACCGATCTTTCTAGACTCACGCTACTAAGGTTGCTGCTCTTTCTGGACTCACGCTACTAAGGCTGCTGATCTTTTCGGACTCATGCTAATAAGGCTGCTGATCTTTCCAAACTCATGCTACTAAGGCTACCGCTCTTTCTGGGCTCATGCTACTAAGACTGTAGATCTTTTTGGACTCTCACTACTAAGGCTGCCGATCTTTCTGGACTCACGCTACTAAGGCTGCCGATCTTTCTTTCTTTAATAAAATCTACTTCTTCAAACTCTTTGACAATTCTTCAAATATCTGTCTAAAACAAACAAAAATTGACACGCCTCTATCTATATGATGCATGCAATGTAATGATTTCTTCTTCTTCTTCTTCTTCTTCTTCTTCTTCTTCTTTCTCTCTTTTCTCTTATTTTCTTATTTTTCTTATTTTTTCTTTCTTCTCTCTTTTTTCCTTTCTTCTCCTACTCTCTTCTCTCTCTTTTTCTTTTCTCTTCTCTTTTTTCTTTCACTCTTTTTTCTGTTATAAAGTCTTACACCCTGAAAGGTTGTTCCTCAAATTTCTTCATCTCTTTATTTCTTCACTGTATGCTCTTAAATCCTCATTTGATCAATCACTTCGAATCTGAATTAACATGCTTTCAAATTTTTCGTGCAGAAGGCTTTCTTGTCTTCAGGGTTATCACCCGTCTTCAAAAATGATATTATGGTCCTTATATTATTTTTATAAGAACCCTTGTCATCTTCTTCGCTTGGCGTTGCCCCATTCAATCATAAGCTCCACTACTTCGAATTTCCTGACCCATCATACAGAGCCTTGATCTATTTCTAATCACTAGGGTGAGCAAAAATGCTTCCATCCCCTAAGTTCATCCTTGACTTCTCGTAGCATTTCGACGGGAACTAACTCTCCGTCCCTATGCTTTAAATCTCATCATCATTCATTTTTAAAGTAATGCAAAAGGCAATTTACTTGTGTATATTTCAATACAAAAAATAACGATTGTTTGAAAAGATAACAGTCATTTTGAAAATCACAACTTGGAGGGAATACCAAACATTTTAAAAACATTGTTTGGAACAAATGGTAAACATCATTTTTCTCTTTTTTTAAAAAAGTCAAACATTTTTGAAAATTAATGTTTGGAGAATGGTAGACAAAATTTGAAGTATATTGCCAAACATTTTAAAAACTAATGTTTGGGGAAATGGTAAACATCAAAATTTTGAGAGAAAATGTCAAACCTTTTTAAACATGTTTGCCCCCAAAATATCAAACACCATAGCACATCTGCTTCAAATTGCCAGAGATCAACTCTAATGAAGTGCATATTTAGAAGATCTTGACTATTGTGGAGATATACTCAAATGTATAGTTTCTTTTAGTCTATTAGGCTTTCAAGAGGCACAATCCCATACCTAATTTCTAACCCATTTAAGGTGGCTCTCTTAATCTCACTAACTCACAATGCCTCATTCTTCCCTCATTTGGGTGACAATCAAGCACTTCGAAGTTTGACGTTCCTTGAAGCAAGGTTAACCCTTATAGGCGGAATGAAATCAGAAGACATTCTCATTCAACTTGGATATCTATGGATGACCAGAATGGTTTTTGGAGGCTTGTAATGTAGGCTTTTGGTCATGGTTAGACGAAGCTGTATCTCTGTGCTCGTATGATCTGGATATGCTCATATGGAGTATTCTTTTTTTTCTTTTTTCTTTTTTTGGATCACTCTAGACTGCCCGTTTTTAGGTTTTCACCCTAGAGTTTATTTCCTCACTCTCTTTCTTTTGGTCCGCCTTGCATTCTGGCTGTGTATTGATGCTTGTTTTCCGTAAAAAAATGATTGATCCTCCAAAGTTCCTTGAATGAAGGATTATGTATATTTTTGGGAGTTCTTGTGATTGGTATGCCCAGATGAAATGTTCCTCTTTCTTTTTTTCTTGGATCGCTCTAGACTGCCCATTTTTGGGTTTTCACCCTAGAGGTCACTTCTTTCTTTTGTCATTAGATTGACGTATCTTGGTTGGATAGTGATGCCAACATACTCTGGCAGACTACTCATTCCTCTTCATTTTTGGGATCGCTCTAGACTGCCCATTTTTGGATTTTCACCCTAAAGGTCATTTCCCTTTTTGAAATTGCCAATCTTCGGGCCGACTTGTCTTGACTTGGCTTCAATTCAAGCTTCTATACAAATCTTCAAAATTGTGGATTCTTTGTGTATCTGTTGCTCATTTCTTACAGTTGAAGTCTTGGTCTTGTATTGTTTAATCTGTGTGTGAAGTATATACAGTATTTTCCTTTTGTCTTTTTTCTTTTTTTTTCTCTTCTTTTTCTTTTTCTTTTTCTTTTTTCTCTTTTTTTTCTTTTTTTTTTCGCTTCAAAGGGAATTCAACTCATCACAGTCCTTTGTCTCGAGGATAATGATGGAGCATACAACAGAATCCCGAGTTACTCGGCATAGTCATGGTTTGAATATATCACTCATGTAGCTACTCTATTTTTGACTTAAAAGATGGATGGAGCATACAACCACCTTCTGAGCTTTTCACTACAACGGAGTGCCCCCAGAAAATTCTACTCATTTCTCTCTTTTTAAACACTCTTATCTAGGAATACCTTTTAGTAAACCCAAACAGTGGAGTGTAATCTCTTTTTTTTTCTTTTTCTGTCTCTTTCTTTTTTTCTCTTTCTTTTTTAGACTGCCCATTTTGGGTTTTCATCCTAGAGTCTCTTTCCTCTTGTTCGAGTCTGTGGATGTACTCTCGAATCAAACTGCCTCTACACTGGACATTGTCGCTTGTTCCCGCTTGAACGTAATCAATTCTACCTAGCTCTTCTAAACTGGTGCCTATCGAATGGTAGAGTCTTCATGTATCTTCTTCTTTATCTTAGTGTACTCGCTCTTGATTGCTTCGGCCTTCTGATTGCCATTTCTTATATTGCTTGGTTTACTTTCTAAGCATAAACTTGTCTTTATCCATTTTCTCCTGGTAGTTCTATAGCCTTCATGTTCAATCTATCTGGTTTCATCTATTTTTCTTAGTTAAGTTAAAGAATACCATTCATCCTCCCATTCATAGATATCCTGAGAAAGTCTTCATGGGGTAAAGGTTTAGGGTCAACTCTCGATTCAAGGATCTTAAATGACAAGTGCCTGAGAAGGAAAATTCCTAAAATGGGAACTGCCCATTGTCTAAACACTCGATTTGTTCCTCTGTTGGCCTAAGTGGATTAATAGATACTCACATTTGCAATATCCTCACAACTTTCAATTTCTTCTAAATATAAGCAACTTAGAGTTGATTTCTGAATTTAAACCACAAGTATTCTTGCATTTAAGATTCAAGGACCTGGTATAGAAATGATACATATGTCTATTAAAAAGTGTATATGTGTATGGAAAACCAAAAACTACCTCATAACAATGAATGAAATGTTTAAAGAATCAAAGAATGCAAAAATGCTTTCTAAATGGAAATGTGAAAGATATCTGTTTGAGAGTTTTTTTTCAAAACATTGAGAATTTTTTTGTGAACTGATGGGAAAACCATAGGGACCTTCGGACAACCTCCCGAGTGCTAACTCATTCTGGCCCTTATAGGCTTGTGCCACTTTTCTTATTTTTCCACCGCTGGATTAACTCTCTCATCATGACTCCCTCGTCAACCAGCTTTTTGATTTCTTCTATTAATGACCCTAAATTTCTTGGTGTCATGCCCCAGCACCTTAATGTAGAACTCACATGTACTGTATGGATCAAAACTGTGAACAGATGAGCTGGGTGTAATCTTTATCGGCCCAGAGGTAAGGTACTAACCCTTGACCAGATGAGGCCATATGTCTGAGATAGAATACTCCTAATATCTCTAAATATATACTTGTTCAAGGAATTTTTCTCGCTGATTCGGAGGAATCTGCCTATCTTTTTCTCTTATGATCACGAGATCCTTGAAAGTGGTACCCATTTATCTCTTTCTTTCCTTATGCTCCTAGGCATGTCTGGTTCGTTGAATTAAGAATCAATTTTCCTTCATGGATCATGTATTCTATTAAAGTCATCACATTTGCCCTTCAATTTCCTGAGTATCTTATCAAAGAGAAAGTACGAAAGATGGCTTGAGACATGGAAGTCACTTCTTCAGCAATAGGAGGCTGCACTTGGGCGGTTAACCTCCGCCATCTCAGAGAACATTCCTTGAAACTCTCATCGGGTTTTATCCTCGTACCCTGGAGATACCGACGACTTGGTGCTGGTCTAAAGCATATCTGTATTGCCCATAAAGAAGTCAGTTAAGTCTCCGCATGACTACACTTGGTCTCTACTCAAACAATTGTACCATATCACGGTAGGTCCCGCTAGACTTTCGTAAAAGTAGTGGATCATCAATTTTTCATTCTCGATGTAGCCCTCTATCTTTCTGCAGGACGTGGTCAGGTGAATCTTGGGGCAGCTTGTTTTGCCATACTACACAAATCTTAGAATCTTGAAATCTGGTGGAATGACCAAATCAGGGCTTTCTTGCATCGAAGGTGTTGCGCGTAATAAGTGCTACGCAATTGTGCAAGTATACACGTCACAAGTAATAAAGTGATACGAGTATCGAGTATCGTCTCCACAGGGATTGGTTTGGGCCACTTTGTTTAAGTTACTGCGTTGGAAAAGAAAAACACAAGTAGGTGATTGTAGGAATTATAACTAATGAGTAAACTAAGAGCAATAAACAAAAAGAATATATGAGATCAAAATAGAGTGAATATGCCAGGTTATCGTGAGTTGTGGAGTGATGATCGAATGGTTCATCGTGGTGATTGAGTAGCAGCCGGATTGCTAGGACAATTCTGTTACGATTGCCTAGTCGATTGCCAGGGCAATTTGGTTGCAATTGCCTGGTTGATTGCCAAGGCAATTCTGCCGTGTTGCCTGGTCGGTTGCCAGGGAAATTCCCCCTCGTTGTCTGATCAGACTGCCTGGGCAATGCTCCCGCGATTGCCTGGGCAATTAAGGATGGGTCGATTGCCTGGGCAATTAAGCATTCACTTCCAAAGTTCAGCGAAGCGTTCTTCAATGGTTTCTTCTTATCCCTAAGTCGAAACTCTAGCTAATTGTGCATGCCTTGATAATACATCCCTGTGTGAATCAAGGGTGGACAACAACCAATCTTACGCTCCTCTTAGCCGTTGAAATCCTAAACTTATTCCTAAGCCGGATTAGTCTTCATCATCAATTGATTGAATAAAGACCATGCTTATTCGTTTCTTGAATCTAACTCTCCCGATATTAGATAAATAGATGAAGTTACGAGATCCTCTCCCAATTCACTCTCAAACAAGATTGAGAGCTAAGAATGAACAAACCTTGAAAATTGAATTGCAACTCAAAAACCTAACCAAAATCCAATTAATTTTCACAACAACAAAACACAATAACCCCAACCAATCAAGTTAGTTCATGGTTGGGTTCAAAAGATATACAAAGAATAATCCTCAAACCATGAATCTAATGGAAGCAAAGAAGAATAAGAAGAAATTGATCAGCCCTCTTTGGAAAACCTCTCAATCGAACTCTCCATCCAAGCTTTCTCCCTTGTTGAAATCTCTCCCCTCTTGCCCCACTCTCTTTGACGGCTTGGTCTCCTTTAAATACGAGATGGCTAGGTCAAAATCCTTCTTGAGGAGGAAGTTAAGTTGGAATTAAATACTTTAAAAGAATATAATTCTTTATTATATTTAAATTCCTTCTAGAACTTCTCCTATCTTCTTGGGATTTAATTTCTCTTTAACCTCTTCATGGAAATAAAACTCCTTTAGGATTTAACTTAGCTCCACACCATCTTGGGCTTATCTAGTCATCAATTTCGACTACCATATCATCTTATCCCTTATCAAAAATTGCCTTGGCAACTAGCACGGCATCTCCTTCATGCATTGCCCTGGAAACTGCGTCGGTATCTCCTTCATGCACTGCCCTAGCAATTGGTTCCAGCCTTGTTTAGGTAAGTGATTATGCACACACACAAAAACACACCAAAGCGGCATCATTTTCCACAAAAATCACCAAGTTATGTAATCAAGCTCAACGGTGGAAAGAAACATGAATTAATGCATGAATGACTAATTATGCAACTAATACGAGCCTAAGTCTAACAATAATATGAGTAAAAAGGGTAATAAAAATAGTACTTTTGAACATTTATCAGAAGGTATCAATCTTTTCTTTTTCTTCTTTTTTCCTTTTTTTCGAGCCCATATTCTAACTGCTCGAATCTTGATTTTGAGTGTCTTCAATTCTTTTATACATGATAAAACCCTAATTGGTCTGTGGATTACTCCTCATAATAATGCAAGGTAATGATAATGTAAAATATACCAAGATTGTGCAATGTAATACAATGCAATCCTAAAATATAAACATGAATGTAATAAGGTATTGATTCTAAAAGTGATCCCCATAGAACGACGTTCATTGAGGCCAAAAGGTTTCATTACATCAGATATTAGATATTTACAGTTACTGATAAGCTCTAGTGCCTAATTTCTTAACTTCATCCAGTAGTTCGGTCAGCTTGCCTCCGTGGTCCAACACTGGGTCCATGTTCTGACTCAATGCCATCGATGTGTCAGCTAAGTCTGCCACATTGTTGAGCCACTTTACCTGCTCGGGTAATATTGATCTTGATGTCTTCATCTATCCCCTGCTTAGTCTTTCGCAGTTTGAAAGTTATCTCTGCAACATTTTCAGCAGCAACCTATTTGTTAACTTTTACATGAACCTCGTATTCATGCAAAGAAGTCCCGAGCTATTCCACTTGCTCCTTATTTTCCAACTGAAGAGTGTTGGATTGTCCTTGCTATGTTGTAAACTTGTTTTCGAAACTCTTGTTAATGGCTAGGTTAATCTGTAGCTCATCTCTAGAGACTGTCGTACCTATTCTCAATTTCCTCAAACTTACCTAATAGCAGCCTGACTTGATTCTCGCTTGACTAGTTTCTCTTCTTCCAATATTCTGAGTCGTCTTTCAACTGAACAACACTGTTCATCTTTTCTTTAAAGGTGACCCGATCTGATGTTCTTAAATACACAGTAAAGCTTCTGGTTATCATTCTGCAAATTCAATTTCATCCAAGTAATTTCTCTCTTATCTGAGCTAGCTGAACTGGAAAGAAAATCCCTCTCCTGGGATCCCCTATCTCCGATCTTCAAATTTAACTCGCTCGAGTGTCCCACTTCGGTATTACTCGAACCTTGTCCTGGATATCGATTCTTCCTCAATTTTGTCCCTCGGGTGATTGTTAGCTTACTATAGTATTGAGGTATTCGGTCTTCGAAACCCAAAACTCCCATCGCAATAAGATCTTGAACTTGTTCCTTAGGGCCTCGCAATTCTCAATAGTGTGAACCAAACTTCTTAAACAATAACTGCCTCTAGCACGTGTGTCGTAACCTCTCGGATTAGACGGTCTCTTCAGTGGAGACTTCATCGAGGTAATAAGGCTCTTCTCGATGAACATTAGTAGTTCGGTGTATCTCACATGAATCGAGACGTACTTCTTCTCATTACTTATTTCTCGGGTTTCTTCTAGACCAAACTCTATTTTATGGAAGCCCGACTCAGACATACTTTCCGCCTGTTTATTGATGCGGATCACAAAAGGGTTCAATTTCGTATTTGGCTGGCTTGGAGGTAGAATTCTGACTATCCCACTTTCTATTCTGATCCTTAATTGATTCTTCTTTCAGTTCGACAGATCGCTTACCTTTTGTCAAAGTATTCATCTCATTCATCACCTCTGCCATCTGCTTCTTTCAACTCTTGCACTTTGCTTTGCTTATTACCAGTACCATGTCTCCTACCGTCTGACCTGACGTCTTCAAATGATTCATCTTCTATTGTTTCTGATCTTGTTCTGGGATAAAACCTTAGATCCCCGCCCTTTAATATCTGACTAGATGACCCTTTATCAATTATGAATGATTTTTGAGATTTGAGAAACCACTCGGGAATCAATACCCTATAAATGCGAGAATGCATGCAAATGCAGTGTTGATTCTCGAACAGTCTTTAAAAACTTTCAATAGAGAAAATGTCTGATTGCAAGAAACTAATAATGAATTACAGGTAACAGGTGGATTCCTTCTGGAGACCTTGATTTCGAAAATCAGAGCCTGTGCTCCACGTCTCGACATCGTCTTCAGGATGATGGATGACCTTGTCTTCTCCTCTTATTCTATTCCATGGACTCGTGATGTCACGATCTTTATTTTTTGGGGCTTCTAAAAAAGACATCAACAAGTGCATGCATAATGCAGACAAGAGCTTCTTCTTCTGTAGATCTGGGTGCAAATGATCTGATCTTTGAATAATACGTCTAAACAGGGATGGATTCCATCGATCCTAAGGGGAATACTTCAAAACTTTTAGGGTTTAAATTAAAATTCTTAAGGATTATTTGGTTTAAAATTTTCCCCTTTTTATTATCAAAAAGTTTTAACTTACTAAAAAATGAAACTTTTAAGGGTTTTTTTTTAAGTTTTAGGAGGGAAAAGAATTCAAAACACAATTTTTTTGAAGGAGTTAAATTAAAATTTTTGATATTTTTACAAAGGGCTAAATGTGAAGATTTTAAAACTAGTGTTCTATAGTCCCCACCGGATCCTCTGCGCCGCACGTGCCTTACTATCGGACCGTCTTCTTTCTCGATTGGTCTTTACTAGGCTTAACTTGATACTGTAACATTATCGTTTTCGGCAAAGCAGACTATTTCTATTTTGAAAGCCTTTTAAATGAACCGTTCTTGAATCAACACCACGATATGGAAAATGAATGCAAATAAAGGCGTTGATTTTGCTGGTAATCACCCTTTCGAACGACTTTCTTAGGAATTAAAGGGTTCAGATTCTGGATCCAAAAAAGAAGACTTCTACTGATATGCCCTCTACATGTTTTTAGGTCGCACTCAAGGAAATGAAAGTCTCGGTTAAAATCGCTGGTACCGGGTTTGCCTTCCGCTTCATGGTTCAAACAGGCCCAAGATGGCTACGTCGTGTTTCCAAGAACCCTCGAGAAAATGATCAAACCCTATATCCCTAAAGAGAACATGTGCATCTCCATCGCCTCATCCGGGTGTGCGGGTATGATGTCTCGGATACACTCCCATGCACAGGCTAGGCTGTCTCCTCGACTTTGAATCAGGCCGTTAACCCAATCGTCACTCATCCCCGCAAAGGTTTTGAGCTTCAATGGATAATTCTAGTTCCTTGGAGGCTTCGCATAGATCCAATCTTTTTTGAACATTCTTCTTGTTAAGCAAGGCTGTGTACTATTCTACCGTGGGTATCATGTCATGTTCGTTGAGAGTGAAGCAACAAAAGCAAGGTTCAAGAACTAAAAAATGGCTCGACGCAAAGGCTGATTAACCTGGACATACATTAAATGTTCTATGTCGCCATAAGTATCAGAATATAGGCTTTGTAGTCGTCGATCCCATCCTTCCCAAATCATTTTAAGCTCCCGTAGGTCATTCCGTTGTAGGCTCTTGTATGTATATCATGGCATTATGCGCTCACTCGGCAAACTGTTACCTTGGGCCCACTGGTTGGCTTTTGACCAATGTCTGACGACTGAGTTGATATCATCCTTCTTGAGATACCTTTTTTCAATGATGAAAGATTTGTGATCGGGCAAACCACTTGAACCAACACCTTTATGTCATGCAATGCTAATGCAACAAAAGTATGTGTAAAGTAAAAATAAAATAAAACAAAAAAAGAAATAAGTTAGTACCGAATAAAATAAATAAATAAATAAAAGGGCAAATTAAATAAGGTAAACAAACAAAACAACCCTATTTACATCCCGTCTAAAACGCCTAGGTTATCCGCATGGCTTTAAAGGGGTAGGTTTCTATATGTTCTCTACATGCAGTGTTGGTTCTAGGAGGTACCTGAATTGTCCTTGCCGTCCTCTCCTAAGAGTAGCAAGGCCCCCGATCATCACCCATTATAGTCTCTTTTCAATCGAGTTCAATTCAGGGGGACCCATTCGCCTATGCCCCTATGAAGGAACGATATCCTCACGAAAGCATAAGGTACTCGAGCCCCGAAGGTACTTGCTAGGCCCATACAGATGAACGATATCCTCACGAAAGCATTATCATTTTCCCCTCACTTAAAAAGACGGGTTTATATGCCAAGTTTTAAATGCGTTAAAATAAACGCGCAATTATAACCGAATGTTAATTTGATAGTCACTTTAATCCGGAACTTCCGATATTAGTAAAGCGGTAATTATTTTGAAAAAGCTCGACTCTCATTTGTTTTTGAAAAACAAAAACTATCTCCCCAGCGGAGTTTCCATCTGTAGCAATATCCCTCTTACGCTAAAAAAACGGGTTGCAAGGTATTTGGGGTCTTTCGGGTATTAAAAAATATTTTCTATGGGTTTTAGAAAAAACATATTCTATTTAAAAAAATGGAGTCGCCACCGGCCACTAAGGTAGGCTGGACACCATAAAACTAGAGATTTTAAAAATTGTTGGGTTCGGGAGTCGGTTACGGATGGGGAAGGATTAGCACCCCCACACCACCCAAAATTGGTACTTTAATAATTACCGCTTTATTAATATTAGACTTTCCGAATCAAACTGACGATTAATATTAGAATTTGGTTATATGTGCGAGTAAATTTTAAAAGCCCCATTATCCGAGAGTAAACGCCCAACCACCATCACTACGCCTGATACTGACCCCGTTTACCCTCGGATAAAAGGGCACCACATTGACAATTAATATCTCGAAATGCAATCTTAAAACATGACAAACATAAATAAATACAAAACGATAAAAATATAAATAAATACTAACATAATAAAATACTAATCTAAAATAAATAAAATACTAATCTAAAACATAAATACATAAATATTAATCTAACACATAAATAAAAACAAATCTAACATAAATAAAAACATTAATCTAAAGCATAAATTTAAAACATAAATAAATATTAATCAAATATAAATAAACATATAAACTAAAAAAGAGCACAATTTTAAATTAACTAATACTTCATTAAATCATAAAAATTACAACACAAATAAAAGGGAAGAAAATATACGTAACTAGGAATTCGAATGACGAACCCCGACCGAAGCCCATCGAGATATACCACGACCTCTCCAAAAATTAACTAGATCAGATCCAAAATAAGACTCCGATTGAATGTTGAATCGAACCAACTGGGGCCTAGGGCACTGCCCCTACCCCGGTTAGCCTTGCGGCCGACCATGGTTCCCACGAATTGAGTGCTAATTCATTTGCAAATTGTTGGCAATTTTGGGCGTGATTTTTGTGGTAGAATTGCAAGCCCCCCATGCCTTTATTTATAGGCAAGTGGGGGAGGTTAAGGGTGACGTGGAGTACCCTCCTCCATGCAATTTCCTTTTTTTTGCTTTTTAATTTAATTTAAATATTTTACTTTTTTATATTATATTATTATTATTATTTTTGATTTTTTCATTAATTTTATATTAATACTATTACTATTAAAATAATACTAATAATACTAAAACCCGGTCAAAATGAGTGATTATAGAACCCTTTTTTCTAATAAAAAGAAACTCCTCAATCCCTTACTGGTTCACCATGCATGACCTCAGAGGAGGTCAAAGGGGTTATTACCGGCGAAGAATGGCATGAGGGAAGCCGAAGGGCCATCAAGGTAGACGAAACGGAGCTCCCCCTTTTGTTATCTTTCTTTTTTTTATTTAAAACATGCATGCACTGGGATTTTTGAGAAAATAATACCTTAAACTTTCAATTTCTTTATTGACTTTGGGTGCCGAGAATGTGATTACAACTTGCTTAGGGTTCTCTTTTATACCCTAATTTACATGTTTTCTTTTAGAAATAAAAATAAAGTAACAACAAATGCCATTGGTTGATTTGTATATTTTTGGCCGGGTTCACGTCGGCCTCTAAGGGTGTCGACTATGAAATTCTGTTTCATGTTTGTGGTTACTGTTATTTTGTTCTTTTTCTTTGCATACGTTGTTGGATCTGACCCAAATTGTTTTTTGTTACATGTTCTACTATGGGAGAGAGCTGAAGGACCAGATTTGGTAGGATTCAAGTGCGGCAGAGGAAGACAAGATCGAATGGTCTGGATGAGCCCTTCATCAGATGGCTCAGTTCTGTTTTGGCCACGTGGCGATTTGGATGGCCTTGATTGAAAGAGGGTAAGGCGAAAGGGTCGCGTGTTAGAGAGTCACGCGTGGGCGCGTGAGGACTCTGGAAGGTTCCTAGCATTAATCCTGGGTCGTCCGATCTAGCTTGAGATCCGAGGGCTGTGGTGATGCGGCGTTAGGATAAGGGAGGACACTAGGGTTTCCTTTCCTTTTTGTAATCTGGACCGTCAGATCTGATAACAATATAATAATACTATAGTAATAAAACCAAAATAATAATAATACTAATAACAATATAATAATACTATCAACTATAAACGTAAACAATAAAATAACATTGATTTTTTCTTTCTTTTTTCTTTTTCAAACTACCAACACATAATATATAGTAAAATAATATTTTGAGGTTTTAAAATGGATAGTAATATTTACCAAAGCCCATTATTGTAAAGTTAACACAAATATAAAACGGGTTAATACCCCGGATAAAATTAGTGATTACAACTGCCCCTCTTTGCTTATCCTTGTAGAACAAGAATAAAACAAAGACCATAAGCACTAATTGTATCTGGCTTCCCTGTCTGAGGATTCCGAGTTGCGAGTTCATCCTATATAAAATCGTTCACCATTTATCTTCCTGAAATCCTGGAGTTATGAGTTTTTCTTATATAAAACTCTTCGCTCTAAAGTCCTTGAGCTACAGGTATCTATCTTTTCGCTTTGAAATCTTTGAAGCTGCGAGTTTAAAACTCCTCGCTTGAAGTCCTTGAGCTATGGGTATCTGCCCCTTTCGCTCTGAAATCCTAAAGGTATCGGTCCCTCCTATATAGAATCTTTCATCTTGAAATCCTAAAGCTGTGAGTTTTTTCTATATAAAACTCATCGCTTGAAGTCCTTGAGCTACGGGTATCTACCCCTTTCGCTCTGAAATCCTAAAGGTGTCGGTCCCTCCTATATAGAACCTTTCATCTTGAAATCCTGAAGCTGTGAGTTTTTCCCATATAAAACTCCTCGCTTGAAGTTCTTGAGCTACGGTATCTGCCCCTTTCGCCAATTTACCAAGTTTTCCAAAATATCAACATGCCATATTTTATATTTTGACCCTTTCAACATGGTGGGCAATACATACATACATACAAAATGCATCATTTTAGTCTTAGTCCTTATCATGTAACACATATCTAACATCATATCATCAAGATGGCCATTTTATAACTTATCCACATAGTCTTCGTGTTTTCTTTATCAATCAATGCATGCAAGTTCTCAACAACCATATTTAATCAAATGTCTTTTTATCTTAATCTAATGTATCGTGATTATGAATCTTATAAACTTATCTTAATTACCTTTTTACAAATTCACAACATATACCTCATGTGCACACACACATGCAAACACACATGCCATATGCCACCTTTCTAGGAGTTATAAGGGACAAAGATACATTACCCAAAAGTCTTGGAGAGTGACTTGCAACCTCGAACCATGATCACGTCCTCAAAAATCTTAAACATAAATGATGCACGACAATGAATGCATTAGGCCTATTTTGCCTAGTGAGGTAGTAACCCAATAATAATACGATAACATTAACAATAGATTTCATAAGAATGATACAATCAATGTTTATGGTGGCCTCAATGAATACATGTACATGAATAATGCTCTATGTTGTAAATTCGTTTCACTGTTTTATTCTTGTCTATTTATACAATAGTCTTACCCATAGTTTTTCAAGCCAAAGCATCAAGGAGGGAGTTCTGTAAACTACAAATCTTCTCCAAAGAGTAATTTCTTGCCAAAGCCTCAGACCGTGGTTAAAACTTCTACACCTTCGATCTCCATAAACAGCACAGGGAATACGGGAAGAGAATCACAAGTTCCTACTTATAATGTTTTCTAGAAGAATCACGCGGGTCGATGTAGAAGGCAAGAAAATGCCTGATTCTTGTGTGGGGAAACAAATTATTTCATCAAAGACTGTCCTTAGAACCCGAATAAGCTCCCAACTCACGTGTCAAAGTATTCAAATTATGTTCAGTCATCAAAAGGAAAGGCCCGAAACAAGCTCAATCTGGTAATTATGGAAAAAAATTGGGGCAAGGCTTCAAACGCTACTTATCAAGAATCTCAGGCACCAACTCGAGTATATCATGTACGAGGCCGAGAAGAAGAAGACTCCCCTGATGTAATTATAGGTACCATCAAGTTATTTACGCATCTTGTTTATGCTCTCTTTGATTCGGTATCGACATATTCCTTTATATGTTCTTCTTTAATCGAAAAGTTTAAGTTGAAGCCTGAACCCATAGATTATAATTTGATAGCTACCAATCCTTTAGGGGATAAAGTAATTGTTAATCAAGCATGCAAAAATTTCCCCTTGTTTATTCCAGGAATTCCTTTCCCTACTGATCTTCTAGCTTTACCATTCAATGAGTTTGACCTAATACTAGGTTTAGATTAGTTGGGAAAGCATCAGGCTTGGGTAGATTGTGCTAAGAAAGGGTTAGGAAAAGAATCAATAACCTTGTTAGATAAGAAATCTTTTGAACCAACCTCAGTGTTTGCTGCTATATCTGAGTTAAATGAAAATAAACTCTCATTTGACTCCATTCTATCTGTCTCTGAATTTCCTGATGTCTTTCCCGAGAAACTTCTAGGATTACCACCAACAAGAGAAGTTGAATTTTGAATTGAAATTCAATCGGGATCAGCTCTAGTTTCTATTACACCATATCAGATGGCCACGATTGAACTTAAAGAACTTAAGAGTCAATTAAAATATTTACAGGACAAAGGCTTCATTAGGCCGAGTTCATCTCCTTGGGGAGCCCCAATTTTGTTTGTAAAGAAGAAAGATGGATCGATGAGGCTTTGCATTGACTATCGACAATTGAACCAGTTTACTATTAAAAACAAGTACCCGTTACCAAGAATTGAAGACTTGTTTGATCAGCTCAAGAATGCTAAGGTGTTTTCCAAGAACAATCTTCGATCAGGATATTACCAGATGAAAGTTAAAGAGTCTGATATCCCCAAAACTGCATTCATGACTCGATATGGTCACTATGAATTTCTAGTGATGCCTTTTGGCTTAACGAATGCCCCTCCTGCATTCATGGATCTTATGAATCGAGTCTTTAAACCATATTTGGATAAGTTTGTAGTAGTATTTATTGACGATATCCTTATTTACTCCAAGAATAAGGATGAACATTCAGAACATCTCCGAATTATTTTACAAACCCTCTAAGAGAACCAGCTTTATGCCAAGTTTAATAAATGCAAATTTTGGTTGTTTGAGGTATCTTTCATTGGACATGTAATATCTGCAGAAGGTATTAAAGTTGATCCAAAGAAGATACATGCCATAGTTGATTGGAGACCTCCGAAGAATGTTGGCGAGTGTAGCGATGTCCTGTTTTATCGCTAAAAAAACGAGGATTTTCGAAGGTGTTTGAAAGGTGTTCGTGATTCTTTGGATATAAAATATTTATTCCGTGAGATTTTTTAAAAGAAACCACATTTAAAAAATGGAGTCGCCACCGGCCACTTAGGTAGGCCGGACACCATAAAACCAGAGAATCAAAAAGACAGGGTTCGGGAGTCGGTTACGGATGGGGAAGGATTAGCACCCCCACACCGCCCAAAATTGGTACTTTAATAATTACCGCTTTATTAATATTGGATTTTCCGGATTAAAGTGACGATTATTTTAAAATTCGGTCATAATTGCGAATTAATTTTAAGAGTCCCGTTATCCGAGAATAAACGCCCAACCACTATCACTACGCCTGATACTGGCCCCATTTACGCTCGGATAAAAGGGCACCGCATTAACAATTTATATCTCGATATGCAAACTTAGTTAGCAAAAAATATAAAACATGGCAAATAATTTAAATACAATGCAAATAAATATTAACATAATAAAATACTAATCTAATAAAATATTAATCTAAAACATACATACATGAATATTAATCTAACTCATAAATAAAAACATATCTAGCATAAATAAAATACTAACATTCATAAATATTAATCTAACACATAAATAAAAACAAACTCAACATAAATAAAACACTATTCTAAAACATACATAAATAAATATTAATCTAACTCATAAATAAAAACATATCTAACATAAATAAAATATTAACATAAAACGCAAATTTAAAACATATTAAACATTAATCTAAAACATAAACATACAAAATAAAAAATAAGACCACAATTTTAAAATAATCGTCACTTTTATCCGGAAAATCCAATATTAATAAAGCGGTAATTATTAAAGTACCAATTTTGGGCGGTGTGGGGGTGCTAATCCTTCCCCATCCGTAACCGACTCCCGAACCCTGTCTTTTTGAATCTCTGGTTTTATGGTGTCCGGCCTACCTAAGTGGCCGCTGGCGACTCCATTTTTTAAATGCGGTTTCTTTTAAAAAATCTCACAGAATAAATATTTTATATCCAAAGAATCACGAACACCTTTCAAACACCTTCGAAAATCCTCGTTTTTTTAGCGATAAAACAAGACATCGCTACAGATGGCGACTCCGCTGGGGACCATTTTTTGTTTTTTCGAAAAAAAAACAAATGAGAGTCAAGCTTTTAAAATAATTACCGTTTTACTAATATTGGAAGTTCCGGATTAAAGTGACTATTAAATTAACATTCGGTCATAATTGCGCGTTTATTTTAACACATTTAAAATATGGCATATAAACCCGTCTTTTTAAGTGAGGGGAAAACGCTAATGCTTTCGTGGAGATATCGTTCTCCCGTATGGGCCTAGCAAGTACCTTCGGGGCTCGAGTACCTTATGCTTTCGTAAGGATATCGTTCCTTCAGACGGGCATAGCGAATGGGTCCCCCTGAATTGAACCCGGTTGAAAGGAGCCTATAATGGGTGATGATCGGGGGCCTTGCTACCCTTAGTAGGGGACAGCAAGGACAATTCGGGTACCTCCTAGCACCAACACTGCATGTAGAGAACATAGAAACCTACCCTGTTAGAGCCATGCGGATAACCTTAGGTGTTTTGGACTAGATAAATAGGGCCGTTTTGTTTACTTACCTTATTTAATTTGTCCTTTTATTTATGTATTTATTATTTTTATCCGGTACTAACTCATTTCTTTTTGTGTTTTATTTTATTTTTACACATATTTTTGTTGCATTATCATTGCATCCACATTACATAGAGGCATTGATTCAAGTGGTTTGCCCGATTAGAAAATCTTTCATCATGGAAAAAGGTGTCTTAGGAAGGACAGCATCGATCCAGTCGCGTGACATCGGTTAGAGATTACTCAACAGATCCGACGTAACAATTTGCCGAACAAGCGTGTAGTGCCAAAGTATACACACGAGACCCTGATGGTGGACATACAACGAGCTACAAGGTGTGTGAATGACTTAGCTACCGAAGCCACGACTCTCCGACCTTTCGTAACCCCGGACATGGAAAAAGCACCAAGGTTTATCAAGTTGCTCAGAGCTGTCAAGAAGCTAGGAGGTAGAGCTAGGGATTATGTGTAGAACTTTATTTTGTAATTAAGACTTTGTAATAGACTCTTTTTGTAATAGGGACTCCTTTTGTAATATGGATCTTTTTGTAATCTGGACCCTTTAATTCCCATGAAAGTCGTTCGAAAGGGTGATTACCCGCGGAATCAACGCCTTTATTTGCATTCATATTGCATATCATGACATGGTGTTGATTCAAGAACAGTTCATTAAAAGGCTTTCAAAATAGAAAAAGTCTGCTTTGCCGGGAACGATAATATTACAGTATCAAGTTAGGCCGAGCAAAGACCAATCACGAAAGAAGACGGTACGAAAATAAGGCACGTGCGACGCAAAAGATTCAATCAGGGCCGCAGAACCCCAATTTTAAATCTTCACATTTGACCATTTATAAAATTCTCAGATTTTAATTTAACTAAAAAAAGAAAAAAATTGAAAATATTATTATTTTACTTTGAAACTTCTTCTCTCATAAAACTTTCAGAATAATAATATTAACAAAAAAGAAACCTAAAAGTTTCATTTTTAAGTAAGTTAAAATTTTTGATAATAAAAATGGGGAAATTTTTAAACCAAATGATCTTTGAGAATTTTAATTTAAACCCTAAATTTTTTTAAAGTACTCCCTTAGGACCGATAGAATCCATCCCTGTTTAGACGTATTATTTGTTTGCACCCAGAAAAGATCTTATCTGCATTATGCCTGCACTTGTTGATGTCATTTTTAGAAGCCACAAAAATAAAGATCATGACGTCACAAGTCCATAGAATAGAATAAGAAGAGAAGACGAAGTCATCCATCATCCTGAAGATGACGTCGAGACGTAGAGCACAGGTTTTTCTTCCCGAAGTCAAGATCTCCAGAAGGAATCTAACTGTCACCTGTAATTCATTATTAGTTTCTTGCAACTAGACATTTTTCTATTGATTGAAAGTCTTTTAAGGACTGTTCGAGAATCAACGCCGCATTTGCATTCATGCATTGCATTCCATTGCATTGCATTACATTGTACAATCATGACATATTTTACATAACACTATCACTACCTTGCATAAATTTTTTTGGGGGGTAATCCAAAGAACAATTAGAGTTTTATCGTGAATAAAAGAATTGAACACACTCAAAAATCAAGATTTGAGCAGTTAAAAGATGGACTCGAGAGAAAAAGAGAGAAAAAGAAGTTTGATGCTTTTAATGCAAGAAAACTCTGTTTGAGCCCCGATTTGGTCGTTCCTCCGGATTACAAAGATTTCCAGATTTGCACATAATAAATAAAAAGATGCCCCAAGATTCGTGCGACCATATTCTGTAAAAACAAGATGGAGGGCTACATTAAAAATTACCGATCCACTACTTCCCCGACAGTCTAGCAGGACCTACCGTGATATAATATGCTTTGGACCTAGCACTAAGTCGTCGGTATCTCTAGGGTACGAAGATGAAACCTGATGAAAGCTTCAAGGAATGTGCTTTGAGGTGTTTGTGTTTAGCGACCCAAGTGCAGCCTCCCGTAGATGAAGAGGAAATTGACTTCTATGCCACCTTTTATATTTCTTCTTTAATAAGATGCTCGAGAAAATGAAGGTCAGCTTTGAGGACTTAATGACAGTCAGAGAGAATCGAACATGCACTCCGGGACCTAAGTTTAAAGACCAGACCTGCCTAGGAGCAAAAGGAAACAAAGAGATAAATGTGTATCACTTTCAAAACATTGAGGCACTGGGCATGATACTAAGAAATTTGGGGTCGTTAAAAAATTAAGAAGCTGGTCGATAAGGGAGTCGTGACAAGATAGTCATCAAGCGATGGAAAAACAAGAGAAGAGGCAAGCCTACACTACCTTAGAAGGGGCAGAATGAGTTAGTACCCTGGAGATAATCCAAAGGTCCCTACGGTTTTCTCATCATTTCACAAAGAAATTCTCAGCAAAAAAAAATCATTGTTTATTAGAATTAAAAATCACATTTCCATTTAGAAAAGCATTTTTACATTCTTGATTCTTTAAACATTTCATTTTTATGGGGTAGTTTTCCCATATGCATATACACACATTTTTGAATGGACATATGTATATATCATTTCTATACCAGGTCCTCGAATTTTGAATGCAACAGTACATGTGCTTCAAACCCAAAGATCAACTTTAAGTTGCATATATTTAGAAGAGATTGAATGTTGTGGTGATATCTGTAAATGTGAGTATCGCTAGTTTACTTAGGCCAACAGAGGAACAAAAGTGAGTGTTTAGACAATGGGCAATTCCCATTTTAAGAATTTATCTTCTCAGGCACTTGTCGTTTTAGATCCTTGAAACGAAAGTTGACCCTAAACCTCCTCTACCCCTGAAGGCATTCTCGGGACATTTGTGAATATGACAACGAATAGTGTTCTCTTACTTTACCGTAAGAAGACACAGACGAGACCATACAGATTGGATACGAAGATCAGAAAATCACCAGAAGAAAGTGGTTGAAAACATGGATATGTCCAAACGAAAAAAAAAAAAGAAGATAAATGGTAATCGAAAAGGTGAAGCAATCGGATCGAGTAAATATCAGAAGAGCTACAGAGAGGCAATTAACTCCGAGCGGAAGATCGCATCAATACCAGTATAGATCCGTGTTGATTCGAGGATACATTCATAGACTCGAATAAGAAGAAAGAGATTCAATGCTAAAAACCCAGAGTGAACAGTCTAAAAAAAGAGAAAAAAGAAAAAGAAAGAAAGAATACAGTCTATGTTTCACACACAGATCAAACAATACAAGAACGAGACTTCAACTATGAGCAAGAGACAGAAGGAATCCACATTTCAAGTAAACATCAGTTTTGAAAATTAGTATAGAAGCTCGAATTGAAGCCAATTCAAGACAAGTCGGCCCGAAGATTGCCAATTTTGAAAAAGGAAATGACCTCTAGGGTGAAAATCCAAAAATGGGCAGTCTAGAGTGATCCTAAAAATGAAGAAAAAGAGTAGTCTACGAGAGCTCACTGCATCAATATCCAACAAAAACATCAAGGAAGTGACCTCTAGGGTGAAAACCCAAAAATGGGCAGTCTAGAGTGATCACGAAAATGAAGAAAAAGAGTAGTCTGCCTGAGCATGCTGGCATCGATATCCAGCCAAAATACATTGATCCGAAGGTACAAAAGAAGGAAGTGACTTCTAGGGTGAAAACCCAAAAATGGGCAATCTAGAGCGATCCAAGAGAGAAAGGAAAAAGAAAAGAAAAAAAAGAAAGAATAACATTTCATCTTGGCGTGCCAATCACAAGAATTCCTAGAAATGTAATCGTAGTCCTTCAAGAAATCTCAGTTCCGAGGAGTTTTGAAGGATCAAACATTCTTGAACAGAAAATGAACATCAGTATATAGCCAGAATGCAAGGCAGCATATAACAAAAAGAAAAGAAATGAACTCTAGGGTGAAAACCCAAAAACGGACAATCTAGAGTGATCCAAAAAACGAGAAGGAATAATAGGCATATCCAAGCTACACAAGTACAGAAATACTGTTTCACTTAACCATAAACCAAAGGCCTACATTACAAGCCTCAAAGACCATTCTGGTCATCCATAGATATCCAAGTTGAATGAGAATGTCTTCAGATTTCATTCCGCCTATAAGGGTTAACTTTTCTTCAGGGAACGTCAAACTTCGAAGTGCTTGATCGACACCCAAATGAGGGAAGGATGGGGCATGGTGAGATAGTGAGATTAAGAGTGCCACCTTAAAAGAGGTAGAAACTAGGTAGGGTTGTTCCTCTCAAAAGCCTATTAGACTAGAAGAAACTATACATTGGCATATATCTCCACAATGGTCAAGATCTTCTTAATATGCGCTTCATTAGAGTTGATCTCTGGCAACTTGAAGCATATGCGCTATGGTGTTTGATATTTCGGGGGCAAACATGTTTTAAAAGGTTTGACATTTTCTCCCAAAGTTATGATGTTTACCATTTGTTCCAAACAATGTTTTCAAAATGTCCAAGTTGTGATTTTCAAAATGACTATTATCTTTTCAAACAATCATTATTTTTTGAAATATACACAAGTAAATTACCTTTTACTTTACTTTAAAAATGAATGATAATGAGATTTAAAGCATAGGGACCGAAAGTTAGTTCCCATCGAAATGCTGCGAGAAGATCAAGGAAGAGCTCAAGGGATTGAAGCATTTTGGCTCACCCTGGTGACTAGAAATAGATCAAGGCTCTATATGATAGGCCAGAAAATTCAAAGCAGTGGAGCCCGTGGTTGAATGGGGCAACGCCAAGCCAAGAAGATGACAAGGGTTCTTATAAGAATAATATAAGAACCAAAAGATCATTTATGAAGGCGGGTGATAACCCTAAAGACAAGAAAGCCTTCCGCACAAAAATGTTTAAAAGCATGTTCAAATGAGGATTTAAGAGCATACAGAAAGCAGTAAAGAGATGAAGAAATATGAGGAACGACTTTTCAGGGTGTAAGACTTTAGAACAAAAAAAAAATTTACATTGCATGTATCATATGGATATGGGCATGTCAATTTTTGCTTATTTTGGACAGGTACCTGAAGAATTATCAAAGAACATTAAGAAGTGGATTTCATTGAAAAGTTTGGCAGCCACCTTCGGCGTGAGTCCCTAAAAATCAAGAAGAAGTTCAGTGGCCATTTTCGGCGCGAGTCCCTAAAATCTGAAAAAGTTTTGGTGGCCATTTTCGGCGTGAGTCCCTAAAATCTGAAGAAGTTCCGGCGGCCATTTTCGGCGCGAGTCCCTAAAATCTGAAGAAGTTCCGGCGGCCATTTTCGGCGCGAGTCCCTAAAATCTGAAAAAAGTTTTGGCGGCCATTTTCGACGTGAGTCCCTAAAATCTGAAGAAGTTCCGGCGGCCATTTTCAGCGCGAGTCCCTAAAATCTGAAGAAGTTCCGGCGGCCATTTTCGGCGTGAGTCCCTAAATCTGAAAAAGTTTTGGCTGCCATCTTTGGCGTGAGTCCCTAAAATCTGAAGAAGTTCCGGCGGCCATTTTCGGCGTGAGTCCCTAAATCTGAAAAGTTTGGCAGCCACCTTCGGCGTGAGTCCCTAAATTTGAAAAAGTTTTGGCGGCCATTTTCGGCGCGAATCCCTAAATTTGAAGAAGTTTTGGCAGCCATTTTCGGCGTGAGTCCCTAAAGATTGAAGAAAGTTTCGGCGGCCATTTTCGGCATTAGTCCCTAAAATTTGAAGAAAGATTGGCGGCCATTTTCGGCGCGAGTCCCTAAATTTAAAGAAGTTCCGGCGGCCATTTTCGGTGCGAGTCCCTAAAATCTGAAGAAGTTCCGGCGGCCATTTTCGGCGCGAGTCCCTAAAATCTGAAGAAGTTTTGGCGGCCATTTTCAGCGTAAGTCCCTAAATTTGAAGAAGTTTTGGCGGCCATTTTCGGCGTGAGTCCCTAAATTTGAAGAAGTTTTGGCGGCCATTTTCGGCGTGAGTCCCTAAATTTGAAGAAGTTTCGGCAGCCACCTTTGGCGTGAGTCCCTAAAATTTGAAGATTGGTAGCCATTTTCGGTGTGAATCCCCGAATCTGAAGAGACATCGATGGTCATCGTGTTGTGAATCCCAAATGAGAAGACAATGTTTTCATATACAAAAGGCATATGTTTCCAAGCTCCAGAGAGAGGTTCAATATAGGAAGAATCCTCCGCTCCGAGGCTTCAGAAGCTGAAAGTTCTATATAGGAAGGGTGATGACTCGGGTGAAGACTTCATGATTCTATATAGGAAGAACTCCCAGTCGAAGGAATTCACCCATGACACACAAGATTATATAGGAAATCCTGTTGTGTCGAAAGCGAAGAGTTCTATATAGGAAGAGCTCCGAGCTTCAATGTCTTAGAGTGAAAGATTCTATATAGGAAGAATCCCTAACTCCAAGATTTCAAGACGCCGAAAAGTTCTATATAGGAAGGACCGACGGCTCCAAGGTGAAGACTCGCAGTTCTATATAGGAAGAACTCCCAGTCAAAGGAATTCACCTATGACACACAAGATTATATAGGAAATCCTGTTGTGTCGAAAGTGAAGAGTTCTATATAGGAAGGGCTCCAAGCTTCAATGTCTTAGGGTGAAAGGTTCTATATAGGAAGAACGTGTAGCTCTGAGATTTCAGACGCCAAAAGTTCTATATAGGAAGGACTGGCGGCTCCAGGGTTTGAAGACTAGCAGTTCTATATAGAAGGAACTCCCAGTCGGAAGAATCCATCAGCGACACAGAAGGTTTTATATAGGAGAAACCAGCGTTGAAGGCGAAGAGTTCTATATAGGAAGGACTCCAAGCCGCACCGTCTCAAAATGAAAAGTTCTATATAGGAAGAACTGACAACTCCAGGGTTTGAAGACTAGCAGTTCTATATAGGAGGAACTCCCAGTCGGAAGAATCCATCAGCGGCGCAAAAGGTTTTATATAGGAGAAACCAACGTTGAAGGCGAAGAGTTCTATATAGGAAGGACTCCGAGCTGCACCGTCTCAGAATGAAAGGTTCTATATAGGAGGGACTCATAACTCGAGGCATCAGAGTGAAGGGTTCTATGTCGAAAGAGCCTATAACTCCAAGATCGGAAGGTGACGAAGCTCTATATAGGAAGAACTTACGAGCCTGAAGATTCAGCTAAGGAAGAGCGGATAGTTCCAGAAGAACACGTGATTCTGAAGCAAAAGACAAGAAAGTAGGTCAAAAATGAGTGCTTTTGATCTTTGCTTTGTCCTCGTTTCACAAGAACAAGCAAAGAGGGGCAACTGTAATCACTCATTTTGACCGGGTTTTAGTGTTATTATAATAGTAAAATTATATATATATAAAAGGCAAAAAAAAATAAAAAAAATAATAATTAATATAAAAAATCAAAAAAAAGGGAAAATTGCGTGGAGCAGGGTGCTCCACGTCACCCATTTTCCATCCCATTTGCCTATAAATAGGCTGCCAATTGCAAGCAAAAGGACGCCCAAAAAATTTGAGGGGAAATGGACGGCCAATTTGGCCAAAGAAATCCATGCCAATTTTGAAATTGGCACCCCAAATCGTGGGGCATGGCCGGCCGCAAGGCTGGCCGGGGTTGGGGGCAGTGCCCTCGACCCCAGTTGGTTCGATCCAACATTCGATCGGGGTCCTATTTTAGGTCCGATCTAGTTAAATTTTTGGAGGGGTCGCGGTAGATCTCGGCGGGGTTCGTCGTTCGAGCTCCTAGTTAGGTATATTTTCTTCCCTTTTTTATCAATGTTGTAATTTTTATAATTTAATGAAGTATTAGTTATTTTAAAATTGTGGTGTTATTTTTTATTTTGTATGTTTATGTTTTAGATTAATGTTTAATATGTTTTAAATTTGCGTTTTATATTAATATTTTATTTATGTTAGATATGTTTTTTATTTATGAGTTAGATTAATATTTATTTATGTATGTTTTAGAATAGTATTTTATTTATGTTGAGTTTGTTTTTATTTATGTGTTAGATTAATATTTATGAATGTTAGTATTTTATTTATGCTAGATATGTTTTTATTTATGAGTTAGATTAATATTCATGTATGTATGTTTTAGATTAATATTTTATTAGATTAGTATTTTATTATGTTAATATTTATTTGCATTGTATTTAAATTATTTGCCATGTTTTATATTTTGCTCACTAAGTTTGTATATCAAGATATAAATTGTTAATGCGGTGCCCTTTTATCCGAGCGTAAACGGGGCCAGTATCAGGCGTAGTGATAGTGGTTGGGCGTTTATTCTCGGATAACGGGGCCTTTAAAATTTATTCGCAATTATGACCGAATTTTAAAATAATCGTCACTTTAATCTGGAAAATCCAATATTAATAAAGCGGTAATTATTAAAGTACCAATTTTGGGCGGTGTGGGGGTGCTAATCCTTCCCCATCCGTAACCGACCCCCGAACTCAATCTTTTTGAATCTTTGGTTTTATGGTGTCCGGCCTACCTAAGTGGCTGGTGGCGACTCCAATCTTTAAATAAAATGCGATTTTTTAAAACCCCACGGAATAAATATTTTATATCCAAAAAAAAATCACAAACACCTTTCAAACAGCTTTAAAAAAATACTGCGAAAAAGCCACGTTTTTATTTAGCGATTTTTAAAAAAAAAGACATCGCTACAGCGAGGTTAGAAGCTTTCTTGGATTAGCGGGCTATTACTAAAGATTTGTTAAAGGGTTCTCCATGTTAGATACCCCTTTAACCAAACTCCTTCGAAAATATGTACCATTTATTTGGTCAGAAAAGCAGCAAAGAAGTTTTTATCAATTAAAACAAGTCCTTACACAAGCCCCAATTTTAATACAACCGGAGTCGAGAAAAGAGTATACAATCTTTAGTGACGCATCTCATCTCGGTTTGGGGTGTGTTCTTATGCATGATGAAAAAGTAGTAGCCTATGCATCCCGACAATTAAAACCTCACGAATTGAATTTTCCAACCCATGACCTCAAGCTAGCTGCAGTCGTTTTTGCTCTAAAGATTTGGAGACATTATTTGTTTGAAGCGAAATGTTATCTTTTCACTGATCACAAAAGTTTGAAGTACCTTTTAACCCAAAAAGAATTGAGCCTTAGACAAAGAAGATGGATGAAGTTACTCAAGGACTATGATCTAGTCATCAATTATCATCCAGGAAAAGTGAATGTTGTAGCTGATGCACTAAGCCGCGAACGTTCAATTGGTAAGATCCTAAATAAATCATATCTTGTCCTTTCATACCCAAAATCTAAACCTCATTATTTAAGTATGTTTCTTTACCCTATAGCTCCTTCTGCAATCAATGTACATTTTAGATTGCAAAAAGATCAAAAATTTCTGGCTGAGCTTCATGTTCAATCCGAATTAGTCTCAAGAATCAAGACTTTACAACAAGCCGATCCTGAACTTCTTAAGGTCTCACACAAACTTGAATCGGAACCTAATTCAGACTTTTTCTGGAAGTCTAATGGTCTACTCTATTTCTGAGATAGAGTGTGTGTTCCAAATGATAAAACCCTAAGAGATATTGCAGGAAGCTCATAATAGCCCTTTCTCTATCCATCCAGGGTCAGTTAAGATGTTCAAGGATTTAAAAGAACTGTATTAGTGGCCGAGAATGAAATTTGCTATCACAGAATTTGTGTCCAAGTGCTTAACTTGTCAGAAAGTTAAAGCTGAGCATCAAGTTCCTATGGGACTCTTGCAACCTATCGAGCTACCACAATGGAAATAGGATCGAATAACCATGGATTTTCTAAGTGGTTTACCTTTATCACCAAAGAAGAGTGATGCTGCTTGGGTGATAGTTGATAGGTTCTCTAAATTAGCTCATTTTATACCTATTCAGATGAATTTGAGTTTGGATCAACTTGCAAATTTGTACATAAAGAAAGTAATTCGTTTGCATCGTGTTCCCACTTCTATTATATCAGATCAAGATCCTCGGTTTACTTTTAGATTATGGAGTTCTTTGCAGAATGCAAAAAGCTTTAGGAACCATGATAAACTTTAGCACAGCTTTCCATCCCCAATCAGATGGTCAATCAGAAAGAGTAATTCAAACTCTTGAAGATATGCTCCGGGCTTGCATAATCCATTTTGGGAAGAATTGGGAGAAATCCTTACCTTTAGCAGAATTTGCTTATAACAATAGCTATCAGACATCCATTAAGATGGCACCCTTTGAAGCTTTATATGGAAGAAGGTGCATAACTCCTTTATGTTGGCCAGAATTGGGTGAAAACAAAGCTTTAGGACCTGAATTCCTCAGAGAATCAGAGAATCAAATACAAGTTATCCACAGTAGATTGAATGAAGCATTTGATAGACAAAAAGCTTATGTCGATCTTAAAAGGAGAGACATACAATTCAATGTGGGAGATCAAGTATTTCTAAAGGTATCTCTGTGGAAAAAAATATTCAGATTCAGGAAAAAGGGGAAGCTTAGTCCTCGTTTTATTGGATCCTTCGATTTTGTTGAAAGGATTGGTTCTGTTGCTTATCAATTAGCTCTTCCTAAAGAATTCAACAAGATTCATAATGTATTTCATGTCTCCATGCTTCGCAAATACCGTTCTGACCCATCTCATGTGCTTGAACCTGATGATGTAGAAATCAATCTAGATTTATTGTACGAAGAGGAAACAATTCAAATTCTAGATCGTGAAGTTAAAAGACTTCGTACCAAATTAGTTCCTCTTGTTAAAGTGTTATGGAGAAACCATAATGTTGAAGAATCTACTTGGGAACCAGAGTCAGCTATGAAAGATCAATGTCCACATCTATTTTCCTTAGGTAAATTCGAGGACGAATTTCTTTTAAGGGAGGAAGAATTGTAATACCCCAAACCTTGGCTTAGGATTATGTTATGAGTTTTGCTAGTCATTTTGTTTAGAATCATTAAGTATTATATTTACTAAGCAATTTAGGACCAAAATTAAAGTATGAAAACATGAATAGCTAATTTTAGAAGTGACAAAACTGAAAAGTCCTACAAACTATTAGATTGCATGCTAAGAAATAAAACATCTAAGGCCTTGATGATGTGTCGTGTGAGAGAGGGGGCATGTAGAAGGGTTCGGATGAAAGGAAGATTAATCCCAAAAATTTGTCAATCATCTTATTTCTTTCCTTGGTAAACCGAAGCAAAGAGTGAGAGTGAGAGAAAGCCATTGTTGGCCATTTTAGCTTAGCTTGAGCCTTGTTCGAATGGTGTTGATAGAAGGTAATCTCTTTGTGTTTTCTTTGTGAACCTTATTATCAATTAAATTATTTTATATGTCATGAAACTTTGATCGTTTCAATGATGCATGTATGAATGAGCTGGATTAAGAAGTCTTGTAAGGTTGTTAGAAGGTCCGGTTAATTGAGTTTGATCGATAGTGTGATAAAGAATTGTAATTTTGAATGATTGATGCTTAGATTGTTAGGATGTTGGGAAACGCCGGTACACCCCATGGCTTAGTGGAAAAATTATTCGACGTATTCGGCCAGTGATCCATGTACGAGGAATGAATCTGGGGTGAAAAGGGATGAAACGTTACCTTAAATAAATCTGAAAAATCGCAGGGAGTTAGGATAATCCAATTCTTCTAGCACGATATCGAATCCAAGTCGTCACAACAGCGTTCCGACCTCTACGCAGTCCACTCGAATGAAACGAACAATATTTTACTTCTCTAACTGTTAGAGAGGTTTTTTGTAAAATGGCATATTTTGGCTGCTAGACCTTATGCCTTTATATAGCATTCAAAAACCTAATTCTAATTAAATCCGGATTCATTAAATATACAATATGTTTAACTGAATATAATTAAATATGTAGAATCTGATTATACTTTAATTAGGTTTCTTTAGATATATATATTTTAATAGTATTTAGTAATTAAAATAATTATCTAGTATTAAAATATATAAACAAGATTATCTATAATTACAATAATTATAATAATCTTAGTTTTTTTTACTTATTACGTGTACAACAAGTTTGTACATATGCTATCAAGTCGATATTTGTTTGTTTCAATCATAGGGTGTGACCCTTGTAGGTTCATGTAACGTTAGTAGTAATATCTATAACAATTCTAATATTACAAGCAATGAGTGGGCATATAGCAATGCATCGTTGCTACCTAAGTTACAGGAAGTCGTGGTTCGACATAACCTTCGTAATTAACTCTTTTCATGTATTACATCCTTTTGTCCTTATATCTAGATCGGACACAAGTCATGGAATAGTCACACTTGTATAGTCCATCTAATATTTCTTGATATCTTGAGTAGACTATTATAAACGAATAACTATGATATCTTATATCAATTTATTCGAGCATGGCCATGCATTTTCTAGTCTCACTCAATCAAGTGGCCTATGATATTACTCCTATTATGTAGGAGGGACAATTCTTATCTTGATCAACCATAGTCCGTTACATAGATTGTGACATATCCAATATTAGTCTTTATAGTGTAGCCAGTTACGACACACGTTTGATCACATCAAAATATGTCACTCACAATGTTGAAATAATGATGATCTCAAGTCTGAGTATCATACATGTAGTTATCACTATGAGCAATGTTGTGACTGTCACATAATAATCCAAGAAACATGCTCATAGCGGGTCAGTTCGATATGTCATTCTCTAACACATACTTATGTATTGATTTTGACACCTTCATGTCAATGACAACACTTTGTCATCAATCAATTACATATTAGTCTTAATATATTATTGTTGTCCATGCCCACAATAATTGCACAGAATAAGACTGAAAAATAATAATGGCTCAAAACCTTCCTGAGTATTTCTTGTTGATTAATATTCATTGTTTACTACAAATATGTATATGTTACTTACAAACAATAAGCTTGGATTGGAGGTAAGTTATTATATGCTATGTTTGAAGATATGCAACCTATGTTCATATTAGTTCTTATGTGAAATGGTTAATATGCTCATAAAGTAAATTAGACATGATATATGTTGATGGAAACCCTTGTTATGATACCTTTCGAAATTTGAGAAATGAATCATATGAAATTCACATGTGGTGAATATATGTTTAATATGAAAAGGGTAATAAGATTGTTGATATGAAATCTTGCTAAGGAGCTATGCTCACTCTTTTCTGAATAAGACTTGATAAATATGAAAGCCTTGGTTCGAGTCAGTCTTAGGTATAGTTGGCATGCCATAAAGTCCATAGAGCTCATGTTTGGGGGTGGACTACGGTCTTTATTTTGTGACAGTATGAGGGAAGTAATGTGGCCATTTAGCGATAGTAGGAGGGATTGACCGGTACTGCGAGTACCATTTTTATTATTTTGGCTACAGTTGGTTGGGGATTGGTGTACCTAGGCTGTGGCTTGAATCACAAGGCTATGTTAATATGAGATCATGAAAGTTATAAATAAATCAAAGAAGTATTGAAGTAACTTGCATAACAAGATATATGTATATTCCTGATTATAGATCATCTTATAAGAGAATAAGAAGTTTATAGTGGTTTATGATTTCCAATTGAGAGTATAATATATCTTTGAATATGAATTGTTGATAATTCTTCCTATAACTATTTGATTAACTAGAATGTCTTGATCATCATATCTAATTGTGATTGTTGTTTTGAATGCCTTGTTTATTTCACCTATCTTCATTTTTAAGATTTTGTATACATGATCAATGGAATAAATGAAAGGAAGCTTAAATGATTGTTGTTACTTTATGCTACTTTAAACTACCTCACTAAGCGAAAACTTATGTATTACTTTCATCTATTCTAGGTTAAAGCTTGGATTGCTTGATAGTTCGGGAGCTTGGCTAGATCACAAGTAATCTAATGTATGTTTTGGTACCCTTTTTGTTAAAAACTCCTAGACGGGTGGCAACATGTTTTGTAATGCATATAAGTCTATTTTGGTATGTAAATATTTTCGTTTAGCATGCTATCCTAGAAACGTTTGTAAATATCCTCTATAAGTATTTGCTTGTAGATGATAGATGTTTAGTTTATGTGATCATTTGTTATGCATGAAATTATGAGTAAGAAGCATGTTTGAGATAGCTAATGTCTTGAATGATGGCATGTACAAGATCGAATGGATGTTTGATTTGGTATGGTTTCTTGTATGCTAAGTAATAGATATTATAATGAATTGGTGAACAAAAAAAAGTCTAAGTATAGATTAGGAAAATGTTCTTGTTAAATTGTCTATTTGACTTAAAGGAAAATGGGATGTTAAACTTTCCAATATACATCTATTGTTGAAATTCTATGATTGGCATAATACATATTTAAATGTCTATATGTTACTTGATGTTTAGGTTTACATTTATATTCACATTTAAGAGTATTGAGTTAATCTTTTAAGTGATGTATGATATTGTATGTGCTTTGTATTATCATGAAAGCTGTTGTGGTTAGATGTATGATTGTGTTTTGGTTACTAATGATTTAGCTTACTGCTTTGGAATGTTACAACATGTTGATTTGTTAATCTGGGGACTAGTACATAGCATAATTTCATGAATGAAGCAGAATTTTGTTATTATATTATATAATGTCTATTTTGTTCCTTTCATTCGAAGAGGTGGACATTCCTTATTGTTATGTCTTATTGTAATTGCTTGTTAGTGATGCTTCTAAATTGGATATTTTGCCTATACCGATTTAGGGGTATTTCAAATTATAATTTAATTTCTTTCAATTGGGTCACTTGGTGGTCTAATTACCTACCTAGTCCTCACATTCTCATAAATCTCGTACACATTTCCATATAATTCAAATATTCCATATTTAGCTAAAGGTTTCACACTTCAAATATTTTTAATTTGGTCCTTTAATTACAAAGTTTTGCAAATTAACCAATTTCAATCTAGAAATTACATTTTAATATATTTCTTACTCAATCAAAAACAAATTTTTCGATTACCAAAAACCTAATATCGACTAGGCCGGTTTTTGGGATGTTACAGTCCCTTTTAGCATGTCTATGAACATCGGAGAGATTTCATTCTCACGAAGCGGAGGCTGAACTTGTGCTGCCACATCGTGCCATCTCTGGGTATATTCACGGAGGCTCTCATTGCGCCTTTGCTACATCCCTTGCAACAGAAGCTGGTTGGGGACCATATCAATTATGTGCTTGTACTGGTCGGTGAAAGCTTTGGCTAAATCCTTCCATGACTTGATTTTGTTAGCTGATTGTACCACCTCGTGGTAGATCCTACCAGATTGTCTTAGAAACAGTGGATCAACAACTTCTCATTGTTAGTAAACCCTGCCATTTTGTGGCAAAACATGGTTATATATGTAGTGGGGAAAGTCGTCCCATCGAACTTTCCAAATTTTAGAGTCTTGAACTTATATGGGATCTTCAAATCCGGGACCAAACGGAGCTCTCTAACATTCAGCCCATAGGAACCTTCCTCATCTTCCTTTACTCAGAATTTCTCTTCAAGATCTTTCTTGGTTTCTTCCAACTGCTTCGAGAATTCTGTCTTTACTCGATTTAGTTTTTCCAACTCATCAAAATCTGGGATACTATCTCCAATATTTTTTGTATTTCCAAAGGTCACGCCCGGTTGAGCTTGGGCAGAGGCGCCGACCTGATGAGATGAAGATACCCCTTGCGGAGGTCTTGGTGTAGGGTTAATGAAGAGAGGGTTTTTTAAAGATCAAGGAATAAGAAGGATCTTCGGAGTTTTGAATGAGATTTTCAACAACACTCTTTTGCTCTTGGGTCTTCTCCTCAATTGAGTTGCAACATCTAAGATATCTCCTTTATCATATTTTGTTGGCATTTGATGATGGTGTCCCTTAATTCTTGTTGTTTCCGTTTTAGCTGGCCCCTAAGATCATCTTCCAATTGGAAAAGTTCTCTTCCATTATCCTTGCTGGTAAATGAGTACGATATGGCTGTGGAATGATTGCAATTTAAATAACCAAAATGCTCTGAAATAAGACGTCTTTTAATTAATTTAAAAGATTTAACAAAGTATTCAAATAAATATGACATTCGTGAATGCAAAGAATAACATTAATTCTGGCAAATATCACCTTTAAACAACACACATTAATGGAAACATTGCTTCATCACAATAATTAAAGGAAATCCTGAAGGTGTCGGTCCCTCCTATATAGAACCTTTCACCTTGAAATCCTGAAGCTGTGAGTTTTTCCTATATAAAACTCATTGCTTGAAGTCCTTTTGGGTTTTCACTTTGTCGTTTACTTCTTTTCTTGGGAAGTACAAGCCCTAACTTCAAATACCTGTAAAAAGAGATAAAATGCTTTCACGATGTAAGTTAGCATGCTCCTATCTTAGGGGTTTCTAACTATTCATGACACATGACAACTACAAGCTGGACATCGTCTGGATGCATTCTTCTTTAGTTTTTGTCTCAGCTTCTTTTTGCTATCATTTTTGTCTTTGCCTACTTCTTATTTCTCCTTGCATTGGGACTCAGACCCGTTCAACCCTCTCCATTAAAATCTCCCAAAACTTTGCTCTAAAGTACACTTTCACTTTAGATTTGTTTTTCTCAAAGCGCACTTTTCAGGTTTTCGCTTTGGTTTCTTTTTTCTTTTCTTTTCTTTTTTTCTTTCTTTCTTTCTTCCTTTTCTTTTTCCTTTTTCTCTTTTTCCTTTTTTTCTTCTTTTTTCTTTTCTTTTTCTAGGCGCCTTTTCGAGTTTTCGCCTCTGGCTCTTTCTCTTTGAGCTTCAACATAGAAGACATTTGTCACCTTTTCTCGATAAATTTTGTCAACTTTGCATTCAGTTTCCTCTAGCCTTGACTTTAGCATACTCTTTTTTAGGGAATCAATTTCTGTCTTGAAATAACCTGCACTTAATAGGTTAAATCATTGTAATGCCAAGAAATCCTTTGTTTTTCAATAATCTACGTCAATCTATTTGCAGGATGCTCATGAAATAGATAAAGGAAGGGAAAGAATAAAATTTCATTAATATTTGAAGAGGTGTTGGACTAATTTGAAATTCATGGAAAACATGAGAAAATAAAAAAGATATAAATAGTATATGGTGCAACATCCCCCTAACATTGACTGTATGAATGATGCGAGAGCCCATCGACCGCGGTAGATCTCCCACTCACTTCTGATAACCAAGAGGGACTTTGCAATAGACCGACTTAGAGCCTCTCGACTAAAACAGAGCCTGCCAATCGGATGCCAAATATCAAGTTTATCTGAACCGTCCTTTCTAAATTTTCAATTCAGATCCTCATTTGGTTTTAAGACGCTCGTTTTTGGGTTTTCATCTTAAACCCTTCTTTTTTCTTTTTCTTTTCTTTTTTCATTTCTTTCATTTTCTTTTTCTTTCATACTAGAGGCGCCCTTTCAGGTTTTCACCACATGTATTTTCATTTTGCAAAGCGCCCTTGCAGATTTTCACTCTGCATTTTCTTTTTCTCTTTCTTTTTTTATATTTTCTTTTTTTCTCTTTTTCTTCAAGCGTAATACTTCTTGATGGAGTCTGAATTTATAGGATTGCTCAATTCTTTCCCATCCATTTTTGCTAGAATTAACGCTCCTCCGGAAAAGGCCTTTTTAACAACATAAGGCCCTTCCCAATTAGGTATCCACTTTCCTCGGAAGTCTTTTTGAATTGGCAAGATCTTCTTAAGCACCAGATCCCCCTCTTGAAACTCTCTCGGGCGAACTTTTTTGTTATAAGCTCACATCATCCTCTTCTGATACATTTGGCCATGACAGATGGCCCTCAATCTTTTCTCTTCAATGAGGTTCAACTGATCAATCATGGCTTGTATCCATTCGACATCGTCCAACTTCACCTCATTCAAAATTTGAAGTGATGAAATCTCCACCTTAATAGGTAATACCGCTTTCGTAACATAGACCAAAGAATACAGTGTTGCACCGTAGATGTCCTTACAGATGTCTGGTAAGCGAACAGAGCAAAGGGTAGCTTCTCATGCCAATCCTTGAAGGTTTCTGTAGTCTTTGCTATAATTTTCTTGATATTCTTGTTTGCCACTTCCACTGCCCCGTTCATCTTGGGACAATAAGTAGTAGAATTATGGTGCAAAATCTTGAATTGTTTGCACACTTCAGTAATCATCTTGTTGTTCAAATTGAAAACATTGTATGTAATGATTCTTTCTAGCAAACCATTGCGACAGATAATTTCCTTCTTTAGGAACTTGCATACTATTGCTCTTGTGATGTTGGCATAAGAAGCGGCTTCTACCCACTTGGTAAAGTAATCAATAGCTACTAGGATGAAACGGTGCCCATTTGAAGCTTTTTGGTGTATTTGGCCAATGACGTCTGTTGCGCGTAATAAGTGCTACGAAATTGTGCAAGTATACACGTTGCAAGTTATAGTATAAAAGATATTCTCCACAGGGATTGGTGCCACTTCAAGAATCTAGTCTCTTGCACTGTAAAAAGTAAAAACACAAATAAAAGATTATAGGAGTTTAGCTAATAACTAATCTAGAAAGCAATAAAGTAAAAGAATGAATGAGATTAAATGAGAGAGATAGGCCAGGTTATCGTGAGTTGAGGTGTGATAGCCGATTGGATCGTCTTGGTAAAAGAGTGCACGGGCAACTCAGTTGTCGTGGCAACTTGCACAACGGGGTTGCCTTGGCAACTAATCGATGGTTGCCTGGGTGACTAGTTGGGCAACTACTTGGGCGTCTGGGCAGCAACCTTCAAGGTTCGGCAGAGCGTTCTTCAATGGTTTCTTCTTATCCCTAAGTTGAAACTCTAGCTACTTGTGCATGCCTTGAAAATACATCCCTGCGTGAATCAAGGGTGAACAACAACCAATCTTGCACTCCTCTTAGCCGTTGAAATCCTTAACTTATTCCTAAGCTGGATTAATCTTCACCATCAATAGATTGAATAAAGATCATATTCATTCGTTTCTTGAATCTAACTCTCCCGATATTAGATAAATAGATGAAATCACGAGATCCTCTCCCAATTCACTCGCAAACAAGAATAAGAACCAAGAATGAATAAACCTTGAATAGAAAAGTGCAAACTCTTATTACCTAAACAAAAACCAATAGTTTCTCACAACCACAAAACACAATAACCATAGCCAAATAGATTTAGTTCATGGCTAGGTTCCAAAGAAACACAAGATAATTAATCCCTAGCATGAACCCAATCGAACAAGAAAGAAAAGATGAAGAAGAAGGCTTGTCGAAATCCTCTTGCCCTAGATGCTTGTCAAAAATTCTCTCCTCTTGCCTTCCTTGGAGTTGTCGAAATTCCCCTCTCTTCCTCTCTATGTATTGTCGAAATCTCCCTCTTATTTATAGGGCTAGGTCAAAGTCCTTCTTTGAGGAGGAAGTTAAGTTGGAATTAAATTATCTTTAAAGAATATAATTCTTTATTATAATTATATTCCTACTAGAACTTCTCCTATCTTCTTGGAATTTAATCTCTTCATGGAAATCAAATTCCTTTGGGATTGGGCTTTGCTCCACGTCATCTTGGGCTTGTCTAGTCATCAATTATGACTACCATATCACCTTTGCTCTTGTCGATAATTGCCCTGGCAACTGGCTCGACGTCTCCTTCATGCATTGCCCTAGCAACTAGCTCAGCATCTCCTTCATGTATTGCCTTGGCAACTAGCTCTAGCCTTGCTTTGGCAAATGATCCTGTACATACACACAAAACACACCAAAGCAGGATCTTTTCCCACAAAACTACCAAGTTATGTAATCAAGCTCAACGTTGGAAGGAAGCATGGATTAATGCATGAATGGCTAATTATGCAACTAATATGAGCCTAAGTCTAACAATAATATAAGTAAAAAGGGTAAGAAAATAATACTTTTGAACACTTATCACACCCCCAAACTCGAACTATTGCTGGTCCTCAAGCAATGCAAACTCATAATTACCTGCCAAGACTTCAATTCTCAGAACCGGGGCACAAAGTATGATTGGCTTTTCATTTTTCGGAAAACTTAGGAATTACTCAGAATCAAACTATAATGCTTGTGAGTGTGTGCGGAGTTGTGTGCAAGTTGATTTTTCGGATTCTATGCAAACAAGAGGTTTTCAAATTACTTCATTGGGTTCTTTTTAACATGTTTTAACTAGAGCCAATTTTGGGCACCTCTAGTGTTTTGTTTTTAGTTTTCTTAAGTTAATTTATTCGACTAGAGCCGGTTTCGGGCACCTCTAGCTATCAATTTTTTAACACATACTAGAGCCAGTTTCGGGCACCTCTAGTGATCAATTTTTTTTAGCACATGCTAGAGCCAATTTCGGGCACCTCTAGCATTCATCCAATTTTTATTCTAATCCCCCAATTTGTTAATTATCAACCTAAGTTCACTAGAATTCCTTAAATCAATCAAACCACAACAGTGTTTCATCAAATTTAGCATCATAGTAAAATTCTAAGTTTCTCCATGGTTATCCTAGAATAAAAATTTTATCAATTAAGTGCATTGGCAAAGTCATCATCGGATATTCATCAAATCTAAGCAATTCTTGTTCCAACTAAAGGCATGGCAAGCAATTTATGTATCCTAAATGTAATACTTAAGATGAATGTAACTAAACATTGTAACTACTAATAACAATCCCCCCCAAACTCGAGTGAGGCATTGTCCTCAATGCATGCTTTAAAGAAAAATAAAACTAACGGAAAATAAAATGCATACGAGGACTTACTCTGAGAGTTCGTCATCGTAGATGATTAGTTTCCTTTTGGTCGGTGTCTTAATTCTCTTGCTTAAACGCAATGGTTGTTTTCTTGTTGCCGGTGGTGGAATCGATCCTCGTACGGGGTTGTCCTCATCGTCCTCTTCATCAGTGTCATTGACTTTTCGCTTGGAGGATTCAATTGGTGCGGTCTTTGTTGGTGCAATGGAGGACTCGTCCGAATCTGAAAAATCAGAAAATGATTCCGTAGGATTTGATTCGGGCATAGGTGCTTTACCTTTGGCTTTTGCAGTGGTTGCCGGGACGTCTTTAGCTTTGGTTACCGTGGAATCTTCAGGGTTGGTTGCCGTGGCGTCATCTTTTGCGGTTGCCGTGGCGACTGCTTCATTGGTTGCAGGGGCAAGGATCTCGGCGGGAAAGATTGGGAACGGCACGCGATTGTCCGGGTACTTTTCTAGGATGACTTGGGTGATGGCATTATTGTGCTCCTTCATGTACCGCATGAACATTAGTTGCCGGTCTTCAATTTGCCTTAGGTGGCTTGCCAATGGGTGCAAGAGTGCTTCAAAGTGTCCCGGTGTTGATGGCCGAGTTGCCCGGGCATTAGGTGCTTGGGCATTAGGGATTGCCGGGGCGGCAGGAGTTGCCGCGGCAATTGGAGGCCTTGAAGATTTTCCCGGTGCCTTTCCCATTAGCTTTTGCATTTGTGCTTGATTCCAACCGGACTTTGGTAGGGCCTTTTCATCGGTGGACTCACTTGGGACATGCATCTCTTTGCAAAGATTAGAAATTAAGAAAGGGAAGAAAAGAGAACCCTTATCTTTTGAGCTGCATACAAAAATCTCATCGCAAATAATTTTTCCAATGTTAATGATGCGATTATGCAAAATAGAATGTATAAGCAAAAGACGTGGTATATCAACGGTAGTATTGTGTGCTGTGGGCATTAAAGAAGTTTTAACAAACTTATTCCATAGTTTTGCCTCGGGTTTAAGTCGAAGGCAATTTGCCATGCCCTTGTATTTACCGTCGTTCCAATGAGTTCCCGGTTGAGTGAGTTCTTGAAGCACCTTGTCGAGTTGCTTGGGAGTGATTTGATCAACGAAGACTTGATGCTCGTCCTTCTCAATGTAAAGCCCGTAAAAGGCGTTGACGTTTTCGGGACTTATGAGTATGGCCTTGTCACGAACAAAAACATAAGGATTATCCGGGTTAGGTGAGTGAGCATAGAATTCTCTTACCCATGATATGTTACCCGGTTCCGGTTGATGGCAAAAGATTTGCCACTTTTGATGTGCAGTCCTCTCGAAGATGAATGGTTCAAGGCCGAAATCTTGATGAGAGTTGGAGTATTCAAAGCTTTGTTCTTCGTGGATCTTCCGGCTTTCAAACTTGGATTCAAATATTTCTTGAACCACCGGTGTAGCAAACTTCTTGTATCTTGGTTCTTTGGAGGAACTTTGATGAACTAAAAATTTAATCTTGGATGCCATGGATGATCTTGGTTGTGAGTTTTGTAAAAACAAAGAAAAGAGACTAAAAAGTTGCAATATAAAAAGTAGGAATAGGTTAAGGGTGATGAGTTTTATAAAAAAGATAGGTGGTGAATATGGTGGGTGGGATTAGGGGAAAACGAAAAAGGGTTTAGTTTAGGGAGAGGGTGACGACAAAGGGGTTGTGATTAGGGTAAATTGGAGGCTTTATATAAGCCTTAGATTCAGCCCATTAGTTTCCTTGTTGAAGTTGTTTTCCTTCTTGGATTAGAATTTATCTTTATCTTGAACTTTTTTTCCTACAATTCAAAGACAAATCAAATAATGATTAAAATTAAACTAATAAAAGAAAATAAGTAAAAATGTATAAAGGGATTCTAAAAAAATCTATCCTAAAAATATATATATAATAATCGGAAATAGTAAAAAAATATAGTTCGAAAGAAAAAAGAATTAATCGAAAATAATAAAAAAACATAAAATAATAAAATAAAAAAAATAAAAATAAAATATCAAATGGAGAGCTTGCTCATGCATCTCCTAAGTTGACCACTGCTTTGTTACGTTCCACATGGGCACCATTGTAGTGCTTCAATATTTGTCCATTAACTTTGAATTTATGGTTGTTAGAGATGGACTTGATTATCACAGCACCATGGGAGAATAGTTTGACGACTTCGAATGGTCCCGACCATCTTGATTTCAGCTTTCTCGGGAAAAGTCTTAGCCGAGAATTGAATAAGAGAACTAGTTGCCCTGGCATGAATTGCCGAGGCAATAGTTTCTTATCATGCCATTGCTTTGTTTTCTCCTTGTAGATCCATGCATTGTTATAGGCGAGTGCACGAAATTATTCTATCTCATTGAGGTCCAACAAAGGCTTTTGTCCAGCACTTTCCCAATCTATATTCACGGTCTTGATTGCCCAGTATGCCTTGTGTTCGATTTCCACCGGTAGATGGCATGTTTTGCCATAGACAAGTGGGAAGGGGGACATACCTAAGGGTGTTCTGAATGCAGTGCGATATGCCAAAAGCGCGTCATCTAGTCTTAATGACCAATCCTTCCTAGAGGGATTTACAACTTTCTCGAGTATACCCTTCAATTCCCGGTTAGAAATTTCTGCTTGCCTATTGGTTTGTGGGTGATATGCCGTGGCGATCTTGTGTGATATGCCGAAGCATTGCAACATCTTGGCAATTAGTCTGTTGTCAAAATGCTTGCCTTCGTCACTGATAATTGCTCTCGGTATTGTAAATATGTTTTTCTGCAAGAATCGTTGCACGGTCTTGGAATCGTTGTTGGGAACTGCAACTGCCTCAACCCATTTAGACACGTAGTCGACGGCAAGTAAGATGTAGAGGTTGCCGAATGAAGATGGGAAAGGTCCCATAAAATTGATCCCTCATACATCGAACAATTCCACCTCGATAATGTTTTGGAGCGTCATCTCATGTCGTCTAGAGATATTGCCCGTCCTCTGGCAACCATCACATTGCTTGTAAAAGTCTTGGGCATCTTTGTACAATGTTGGCCAATACAAACCAGATTGCAAAACTTTGGCCGAGGTACGAGTTCCTCCAAAATGTCCTCCATAGGGTGAAGAATGGCATTGTAGGAGTACATTCTGTTGCTCTTCTTCAGGGACACATCGACGTATAACCTGATCTGCACATTGTTTAAACAAAAGAGGCTCGTCCCAAAAGTAATGCTTAGCATCATGGTGGAACCGCTTCTTCCCTTGGTGAGTAATGCCATAAGGTAAAATTCCACAAACAAGGAAATTAACTAAATCCGCGTACCAGGGTATTGCTGAGGCATGTGCTGCCGTGGCGACTGCTCCCAAAATTGCTGAGGCGTGCACGTCAAAGGCTGCTGCGGCGTTGAGAGTTGCCAAGGCGTGTGCATCCATGGTTGCCGAGGCGTCGAGGGTTGCCGAGGCATGCACGTCCATGGTTGCCGAGGCATCTAAAATTTGTTCATCCGGGAATGCATCGCATATCTCTAGATCCACTTCCTCCTCCCTGTTGCGTTCTAAAAGTGATAAGTGGTCGGCCACTTGATTTTCTGTTCCTTTCCTGTCCTTAATTTCAATATCAAATTCTTGTAAAAGTAATATCCAACGAATCAAATGAGGTTTAGCATCCTTTTTAGCAAATAGGTATTTGATTATCGAATGGTCCGTATGAACAATTACCTTTGTACCAATCAAATAGGATCGGAACTTGTCAAATGCGAAAACTACAGCTAGTAACTCTTTCTCCGTTGTTGTGTAATTCACTTGGGCATTATTAAGAGTTTTACTAGCGTAGTATATCACATGGAAGGTCTTACCTGTGCGTTGGCCTAGGACTGCTCCTACCGCGAAATCACTTGCATCACACATGAGCTCAAAAGGTAGCATCCAATCTGGTGGAACGACAATGGGTGCCGAAGAAAGCTTTTTCTTTAGGGTTTCGAATGCTTGGGTGCAAGAATCATCAAAATCGAAGACTTTATCCTGTTCAAGCAAATTGCACAAGGGTTTAGTGATTTTAGAAAAATTATGAATGAACCTCCTGTAAAAACCTACATGTCCAAGAAAACTTCGAATTCCTTTAACCGAACTTGGTGGGGGTAATCTCCCGATCACGTCCACCTTGGCTTTGTCTACTTCAATTCCCTTGGATAAAATCTTGTGGCCGAGCACTATTCCTTTATCTACCATAAAATGGCATTTCTCCCAATTGAGGACTAAATCAGTTTCTTCACATCTTGCCAACACCCTTTCTAAATTGCCAAGACAGCTGTCGAAGTCATTACCAAAAACAGAAAAATCATCCATGAAGATCTCAAGGAAGACTTTGACCATGTCTGAAAAGAGTGCCATCATGCATCTTTAGAAGGTTGCCGGGGCGTTACACAATCCAAACGGCATCCTTCGGAAGGCATAAGTACCGTATGGGCATGTGAAGGTTGTCTTTTCTTGATCTTCTGGTGCTATTGCAATTTGATTGTAACCTGAATAACCATCAAGAAAACAATAAAAGGGTTTACCTGCAAGACAGTCAAGCATTTGATCAATAAAGGGTAATGGGAAGTGATCTTTCCTAGTGGCTTTGTTTAGCTTTCGATAATCCATACAAACCCTCCAACCGGTCATAGTCCTGGTTGGAATGAGTTCATTGTTTTCATTACTTACCACCGTTATACCTCCCTTTTTCGGTACACATTGTACCGGACTTACCCATGTACTATTAGAGATAGGGTATATAATGTCGGCGTCAAGCCACTTGATGATTTCTTTCATTACAACCCCTTTCATGGCATGATTCAGTCTTCTCTAGGCCTCAATTGAAGGTTTGTGATCATCTTCCAACAAAATCTTGTGCATGCACACTGCCGGGCTAATTCCCTTCAAGTCGGCAATTGTCCACCCTATTGCCTTTTTGTGTAGCTTCAACATCTTGATCAGCTTCTTTTCCTGCTCAGGTTGTAACTTAGAAGAAATAATTACAGGCAATGTATTATCGGTTCCTAAGTATGCATATTTTAGGTGCTCTGGCAATTGTTTCAACTCAATAATCGGTGGTTGTTCAATAGAGGGTTTTTCGAGTTTACCTTCCTTACCTGAGTAATCCAGTGGTTCAAAGTATGTACCTGGTCGATTGACTAGCCAATTTGCCTCTTCTTGTTGTTCCTCATCGACCAGTTCTTCATACTCCTCAGGTTCCTCTTGATCGGCTATGTAGTTGCCGAGGCAACTAAATTCCTCGTCGAAGTTAAACTCTGTCGTGGCACGAAGAAGTTGGCATTCTTCTGGATCATCGGCATGCCTTAGTGTTTGGAACACATTTAGTTTAACTTGCTAGTCATTCACCCTCATTGTGAGTTCTCCGTTTTCAACATCGATCAAGTTTCTCCCTGTTGCTAGGAATGGTCTCTCGAGAATGATAGGTGCATGCTCATCTGCTTCACAATCCAAAACAATAAAGTCAGCGGGAAAAATAAATTTATCAACTTACCAGTATGTCTTCGATTTTTCCCTCTGGATGCACATAGGATCTGTCGGCTAGCTGTAGCATAACTGTTGTAGGTCTTGCCTTCCCGATTCCTAGTTTCTGGAAAACTGATTTAGGCATCAAGTTTATGTTGGCTCCAAGGTCACATAATGCTTTCCCGACATAGTGGTTTCCAATGGAACAAGGTATTGTGAAACTTCCGGGATCCTTCAACTTGGGTGGCATGCGATTGTGCAACATGGCCATGCATCCCTCTGTTGCAGCGACTATTTCAAACTCTCCTAGCCTTGTTCTCTTAGACACAATATCTTTAAGAAACTTGCCATAGTTCGACATTTGTTCAATTGCTTCAACCAATGGCAAGTTGATGTGGACTTGCTTTAGGATATCAAGAAACTTATTGAATTGATATTCTTGCTTTTGTCGCTTCAACCTTTGTAGAAATGGTGGTGGAGGTCGGATATCTTCGATCCTTTCATTGGTCTGGAATCTGATTGACAGCATTGCCGAGGCAACTGGAGTTGCCAAAGCATTGTTAATTGGGGTTGCTGTGGCGTGCCTATCGCTAGTTGTTGAGGAATCCTTATAGCCGGTTGCCGAGGCATGCTTATCGCTGGTTGCCGCGGCATTTCCTGGTTCATCATCTGAGGCTTTTCCACTGAGTTCGTCTTGTTCTTTTTGTGGAGTTTTGTTTGATGAGCGAGCTTGAGCCTCTTTAAGTTGTTGGCCACTTCTAGTGGTGATCGCCTTACATTGCTCATGGCCAGTTCCTCTTGCGACTTCAGTATCGCTAGGTAAACCTCCTTGCAGTCTAGTATTCAGGTTTTGAGCAAATTGTCTGACTTGATTTTCCAATATTTGATTGCCGCCTCTTGGTTTTGCAATCTCATCTCGGTCCTGTTAATAAAAAAATCAGTTCTTTTTATGAAGTTACTATTCTCAGCCATATAAGATTCAGTTTTCAACATAAAAGCATTGAGAGAATTTTCCAAAGAACTAGATGTTGTCGGTTGTTGCTGCGGTAACTGTTGCCGTGGCATATTTTGCTGGAATCCCGATGCTTATTCATTCTGATTGTTCTGGTTTAGAGCATTGTTGGGATTACTCCATGAAAAATTTGGGTGCTTCTTCCAGGCTGGATTATATGTGTTGGACATCATATTGTTGTTCCGGTTGTAATTCCCCACATAAAAGCTGGATTCCGGATTTAGCATACATTCAGAAGAATCATGGTTACCACCACATAATTCACAAAAGGAATCCATTACCTTGACCTCCTGTGTGTTGTTTGGTTTCTACATGTTTTGGACCATCTTGGTTAGAGCGGCCAATTGTGCCGAAATTGAGTCTGATGATCACAGTTCGTGTATTGTGGCTTGGCGTCTAACTCCTCCTCTTCTAGCAGATGGGAATTGATAATCATTCTTGGCAAGCCTGTTTAGAATTTGCATTGTTTCCTCCGGTGACTTATCTAGGAGTATGCCGTTTGCCGAGGCGTCTAGCATCATCCTTGTTGGAGTATTCACAGCGTTGTAAAACATTATTACTTGTGTCCACACTGGAAATCCGTGTAGGGGCATCTGTGTAGAAGTTCTCTATATCGCTCCCAAGCCTCGTACATGGATTCATCATCTGCCTGCCGAAAAGAAGTAATTTCGTTACGAAGCCTATTAGTCAAATTTGTAGGATTAAATCGAGTAAGGAAATCACGACAAAGATCGGTCCAAGATCCTATTGATCCGGTAGGAATACTATTCAACCATGCTTTCACCCTATCCCTCAGTGAAAAGGGGAATAATCTTAGTCGTAAAACATCGGGGGTGACTCCTTGTATTTTGAATGAGTTACAAATCTTGAGGAAAGATTTAAGATGTTGTCGTTCATCTTCAGTTGCTGAGCCGCCAAATTGACCAATTGTGTTGATCATATTAAACATCACCGGTTTCAACTCAAAGTGGTCGGCTTCAATTTCAGGCGTGACAACTCCTAGATTAAGTCTATCAAGATCTTCTTCAAGATAGTCTCGAATAGTTATGTTTCGTGCAAGAATCACTCCTCCTCCTGCTAGAACATCTTGATTCATATTGCCGTCTTGATTAGCCATTGCTACTCTTAACCTTCGTCTAAGTCTTTGCAAGGTTCGTTCGATTTCTGGATCAAAGGGATATTCTGGTGTAATCGGTCTCACCCTGGTCATATACCAATGCAAAACCAAAGTTTGTTATCCCTTTGAATCTTAAACAAGAAAAATAAAAGTGCAAGAAAATAAAAACAAAGTTGCTATTGCCAATCCCCGACAATGGTGCCAAAAACTTGTTACGCGTAATAAGTGATCCGCAATTGTGCAAGTGTACACGTCGCAAGTTATAGTATAAAAGATATCGTCTCCACAGGGATTGGTGCCACTTCAAGAATCTAATCTCTTTGCACTGTAAAAAGCAAAAACACAAGTAGGTGATTATAGGAGTTTTAACTAAAAACTAAACTAGAAAGCAAATAAGTAAAAGAAGAGGTAATTAAATGAGAGAGAATAGGCCAGGTTATCGTGAGTTGAGGTGTGATAGCCGATTGGATCTTCTTGGTAAAAGATTGCAAGGGTAACTCAGTTGCCGTGGCAACTTGCACAGCGGGGTTGCCTTGGCAACTAATCGATGGTTGCATGGGCGGCTAGCTGGGCAACTACTTGGGCGTTTGGGTAGTAACTTCAAGGTTCGGCGGAGCGTTCTTCAATGGTTTCTTCTTATCCCTAAGTCGAAACTCTAGCTATTTGTGCATGCATTGATAATACATCCCTGTGTGAATCAAGGGTGAACAACAACCAATCTTGCGCTCCTCCTCGCCGTTGAAATCCTTAACTTATTCCTAAGCAGGATTAATCTTCACCATCAATAGATTGAATAAAGATCATACTCATTCGTTTCTTGAATCTAACTCTCCCGATATTAGATAAATAGATGAAGTTACAAGATCATCTCCCAATTCACTCGCAAACAAGAATAAGAACCAAGAATGAATAAACCTTGAATAGAAATTGCAAACTCTTATTACCTAAACAAAATCCAATTGTTTCTCACAACCACAAAACACAATAACCTTAGCCAAATAGATTTAGTTCATGGCTAGGTTCCAAAGAAACACAAGATAAAGAATTCCTAGCATAAACCTAATTGAACAAGAAAGAAAAAGATGAAGAATGGTTGAAGCCTTGTCGAAATCTCCCTTGCTCTTTGTCGAAATCTCTCTCCTCTCTCCACCTTGGAGTTGTCAAAATTCCTCTCCTCTCTCCCCCTTGGAGTTGTCGAAATTCCTCTCCCTTCTCTCCATTTGGAGTTGACGACTTGGTGATCTATTTATAGGGCTAGGTCAAAGTCTTTTTTGAGGAGGAAGTTTAGTTGGAATTAAATTATCTTTAAAGAATATAATTCTTTATTATATTTAAATTCTTTCTAGAACTTCTCCTATCTTCTTGGGATTTAATTTCTCTTTGACCTCTTCATGGAAATCAAACTCCTTTGGGATTTAGCTTTGCTCCACGTCATCTTGGGCTTATCTAGTCATCGATTTTGACTACCATATCATCTTATTCCTTGTCGAAAATTGTCTTGGCAACTAGCTCGGCATCCCTTTCATGCATTGCCCTGGCAACTAGTTCTAGCTTTGTTTAGGCAAGTGATTCTGCACACACACAAAAGCACACCAAAGCAGCATCTTTTTCCACAAAAATCACCAAGTTATGTAATTAAGCTCAACGATGGAAAAAAACATGAATTAATGCATGAATGACTAATTATGCAACTAATATGAGTAATAAGGGTAGTAGAAATAGTACTTTTGAACACTTATCAACGGCCTCATAGATACTTGCATGGTTAACCTCATAATCTTTTTTCTTATATTGCTTTTGTGACGATTCTCCTCTGTCATTTCTTTCGCTCTTGATGGCCGATTCGATGCGTTCATCGGTCATTACCATGTCTGTGAAATTGCTAATAGGATTACTGATCAAAAAATCATAGAGTGTCCCTGTAACATCGCCTTCCCGGTCTGTAGGAATCTAGGTCAGAAAGCGTTATCCGTGAACAATACGGTGAATGGTTATTCATTTACAGTGACTTGCACAATAAACAATAAATTAACAATACTAATTCGATGCAAAGGATGACTATGATCAATGTAAACTTAATCAAATTATAATTAAGGGATCATTCAGCGACTTTTTCAACTTTAAGGACCAAATTGTTATTTTGAAAATTATAGGGGCTTATCAATAATTAGGGTTACCAATGTGAAATTCAATGCAGATATATCTTACTTATAAATTTTCAGAACAATCAGAGTTCGTTTGAACCTTCAATTAAGTCTTATAAAAATTCAGTGACCAAATTATAACATTTAGAAACTTCATTAATCACCTTTTAACTAACTTGCTTACCTCAGTATCGATACTCAAAGAGGCCGTATCGGTACGCCTATGTCATGGTCGTTAAATCAGTTACACATATTAGGGACCGTACCAGTACGGGTTCATCCGTATTGGTACGTTGTATTGGTCTCAAATTCTAGTGATGACTACGCTGAAGGCCGTATCAGTACGCCTTTCATGACCATTAAATCAGTTAATTTCATTAAGATCGTACCGATAGTGGGTATTGGTACACGTGGTCAACGCAAGAGGGGTCAACCTCAGAGATCGATACGGTATTGATACGGTGATACAATAATTTTTTAGATTCAAATATTCGTACCGATACTTTAATAGCTGTATCGGTACGCCTTTATACTTACACCCCAAATTGCACACCCGTATCGATATGCTATCACCCGTACCGATACGGACATACTTGTAATGCCAGATTTAGTTTGGTCTTTAGACAAATTAGAAACCTTAGCCTTGTCTAATGATTACCACATTTTACCAGCCAACTTATAAACATCAAATCATATACAAGCAGATTTTTATTCCAATACAAATTCATTCACTATGTTTTAACAAGTTAAAGCGTCTTAGGCCAATTTACCAATTTTGCTAAAATATCAACATGCCATATTTTATATTTTGACCCTTTCAACATGGTGGGCAATACATACATACAAAATACATCATTTTAGTCTTAGTCCTTATCATGTAACACGTATCTAACATCATATTATCAAGATGGCTAATTTATAACTTATCCACATAGTCTTCGTGTTTTCTTTATTAATCAATGCATACAAGATCTCAACAATCACATTTAATCATATGTCTCTTTATCTTAATCTAATATATCATGATTATGAATCTTATAAACTTATCTTAATTACCCTTTTACAAATTCACAACATATACCTCATATGTACACACACATACAACACACATGCCATATGCCACATTTCTAGGAGTTATAAAGGACAAAGATACATTACTCAAAAGTCTTGGAGACTGACTTGCGACCTCGAACCATGATCACGTCCTTAGAAATCTTAAACCTGAAATGATGCATGACAATGAATTCATTAGGCATATTTTGCCTAGTGAGGTAGTAACCCAGGAATAATATGATAACATTAACAGTAGATTTCATAAGAACGAAGTAATCAATGTTTATGGTGGCCTCAATGAATACATGTACATGAACAATGAATACATGTACATTGACAATAGATTTCATAAGATTTGATTTCCCTTGTTACCCCCACTGCATGCATGTTAAAATTTTCAGTTATATACATTATTCATGTTTAATTTTTATTGCTTCATTATGTTGTAAATCTATGTGTATAGTATGATACATATATATTATGTGACCTTTATATAATATATGGTATACATTTTTGTGACCTTTATATAATATATGGTATACGTTTTTATATGGTATGTAAAACATGATATATGTAAATGTTTGTAGTATATGTTGATATAGTACATAGTTTATATGTACATATTATATACTTTGTGTATATTATATAGTTTAAAGGTTTAAACATATAAAACGGTATTATATGCATATATTATGATGCTCATAACATACGATGTTAGTTTATGTTTTTTATGTGCCATGTTCATGTTTATGTTATGCCATGCCGTGTAAGTTTGCGTTCGGATATAAATTTGCTAATGCAGAGCCTTGTTATTCGACGGTAAATGTAGCCAGTATCAAACGCAGTGATGGTGGTCTTGCTGTTTACTTTTGAATAACGAGGCCCTTAAAATTTACTTTCACGTATAACCGGATTTCAATTTAATTGTCACTTTAATTTGTAAAGTTTAATATTAACAAAGGGGTAATTATTATTTGCTTTTTACGGTACCCATTTTTTTAGGCGGTGTGAGGGTGCCAAAACCTTCCCCATTCGTAACCGACTCCCGAACCTACTTTCAATCGAATCTCTGGTCTTATGGTTTCCGGCCTATCTCAGTGGCCGGTGGCGACTCCAAGTTTTACCATGTTTCAAAAACATGAATTTTTGAAGAATTTTCCATTTCCAGTGTTTTCCCAAATAACGAAAGGAAACCTACTACTCTTTTTTCTAGCGATCTCATTCGACACTAATTTTTTGAATTTCAAAGAAAATTAGGTCGCTGCGGCTAGCGACTCCGCTTGGGACAAGTTTTAATTTTTAAAACTGAAGTGAGTCAGGCCATTTTTCAAAAAGAACAAAATAATAATCACCGCCTTATTAATATCAAAAATTGTGAATTAAAGTGACGATTAAATTGATATTCATTTATAAATGCGAGTTTATTTTAATGAATTTAAAACTTGACATCTAAACTCGTCCTTTTAAGTGGGGGAAAATGCTAGTGCTTTTATGTGGATATTGTTCCTTCATATGGGCCTAGTAAGTACCTTCGGGGCTTGACTACCCTATGTTTTCGTGGGAATATTGTTTCCCCGTACGGACATAGTGAAAGGGTCCCCTTGAATTGAACTCGGTTGAGAGGAGCCTATAATGGGTGATAACCGGGGGCCTTACTACTCTTTAAAAAGGACAATGAGTATAGTTTGGGTGCCGTTTAGAACCAAAACCGCTCGTAGAGAACATAACACACTTGATGTATGTTCGAATTACTCAGCCTATGCTCCGAGCCATCTTTCAGTTTTGGAATCCCGTCTTCTGTTGCTTTACTTTCAACGGGAAGGATTTGATTCCTACAATCGATGAATATACAACTTTGCTCAATCAGAAGAACACTCATGAAGATTGGATTTACACGAAACCATCAAGGTCTCACAATTACCATTTGAAGCTTAGAACCTTGGTCGGGATGAGCGAAGATTGGGTTAAAAGTTTGATTTAGGTTCGAGGTGACAGTACCGCCTTTTCATGGGAATGCATTTGAGATATCATACTGGCACACCCGAATGAGGGCGTGAAGATGGATTTATTCGCTTTGGGGATATATGGTTTGATCATTTTTCATAGAGTTTTGGGTAACATTGATGTAGCCATCTTGGACTTATTCGAGCGGTTGAAGAAGAAGGCCAACCCTATATCGACAATCCTAACTGAAACTTTTATTTTCTTGAATGCAAGCCGCAAGCATGAAGAAGGGAACTTTAGGGATGTGCACAACTACTTCAAGTATGGATCCTATGTCACCTTTGGAAGACACCAACAAGGATGCTGCCCGGGATAATCTCAGGAAAATTTTCCCCTTTGTAGAGTACCTAGCAAAAGAATGGTGGGATGAATTAGACAAATAGAAATGATCGACCATCTTCAAGAATATTCAAGATGGGGACATTGTGTGGAGGGTACCTTGGCTCAGTAGCGTCCTTCATTTCTTGTATAGGGTTGGAGATTATGATGATAGGCTTATATGGTGGAATTGCTTGCGCGCCCCTGGTAGTGTCAAGGCAGTTCAGGTCTCGACAATTTGTGCCTATCACCGTCGGTTTGAGCACCTCTGAGTTCCCATTCAAGAATGAGTTTAAGGCGAAGGTTTAAGATACTTCTAGAGCTTGGGATCACCTCTATCGCATAAAGGTCGAAGAAGATAGCAAGTGTATGTTCACTCCAGACTATGCTTTTTGGATGCATAAGAGAGTAAATGACATGACTCCAAAGCCTGGTCAAGGACCGACTGTGTCACTTGAAGAACATTTGAGGATGGTTCATTCCGAGGCCGATATCCTAAGAAGTGAGCTAGAGTAGGTTAAGAAGAAGATGGACGATTTGCAAACCGAGCACATTAGCGAGCTTTATCAGGTCAATTTAGATATGGATGAGGGAGACGGGACAATTAAACAGTTAATGAAGCTCAACACGGATTTGGAAGGAAAAAATGCTCTTTACCAAAGTAACACTCTTAAGCTAAGGCTAAACAAGAAATTGAGAAAGGCAAGCAAGCAATGGACGCTACCCTATAGAAGAGAAAGTCCCAAGCAAGCAAAAACTGACTATTCGAGATACAAGGAATGTATAACTCTATCCTCGAGAGCTTGAGTCGAAGCCAAGCCCGGACTGCTCAACTAGAAGAAAGGATTGGGAGCTAGATCAGTCTCTTCATGAATACCATGCTCGAAATGGCTTTCTTGAGCTTCAAGCTGCCCTGCAAGAGAAGCAAAACACTTCAAGCTCAGATTGAGACACTAGCGGCCACAGTCCAAGATTACCTCAAAAGAATTGTGTTTCTTGAAGAAGTCGCGAGGGAGGAGATAATTATTGGTTGAGGCGCATGATTCAAGATCGAGATCAGTATAACACTAACCTGATGGTGTAAGTGCAAGTAGTCACCCAACACGTGAGGAATCCAGCCAACGAAGCTGAAACCCTTCTTTCTTTTGTAGCTCTGGGCATGGAAAAGGTACCCAAGCTCATTCAGCTGTTTGAAGCTATCGAAGAGTTAGGAGTTAGGGCCAGGGCCTATCTGTAGGAGTTTATTTTTCTCGCTTTGAAATGAGAACCTTTTAATCAATGAAAGTTGTTCGAGGGTGATCACCAACGGAATCAATGCCTTTACTTGCATACATCCTTACATTTTATTTATTCCATGCATTGCATAATGCATATATCATGCATTAAATAATTAAACAATAAGATTAATTGTGGGGGATTTCGTGACAGTAATTAAAGACTTCACACACACATTTTTCGACGTCAAAGAAGGCAAATAGAAGAAAGGTTTGCTAAAATGGAAGCCAATTTGAGAGGGGCATTCACCTCGAAAAATAAAGAGAACAAAGGAAGGGCTTCTAGCAAGTACAGCTTTAGAAGTATGAATGACCTAGTGGCTAAGGTTGATAAGCTCGAACAACTCCAAAAACATATGGTTTAGAATCAAAGAGATATAATAACACATGTGAAGAAGTTCCAAGAGGAAACTATGGGGCAAATCAATGAATTGATGGGTATGATGGCTACTGTAGCTAAAGAAAAGGGTGTGGAAGAAGACTCCATTGTGCAAAATAAGGTTGAAAAAATGAGTGAGAGTTGGGACTGCGACCTTAGGGTAGAAAAGGCTCTGTCTAATGAAGATCAAGCCATCGTCAACAGTATGAGATAGTCCGCACTACTTTCGAATGTCCTAGCGAATTGGCGTTATATAAGATTGAAGATTCTCTCTTGAAAGTCTTGTATATGCCAAAGGACCAAGAACCAGCTCAGAAGCAATTTAAGAAAATAGATCATGAGGTTATTAACATAGATACCTACGAAGCCCCTAAGGAGCCGACGATCTCCTCACCCAGACCATATCCCCGAATGTGCAAGGCTCGAGTAGAAAGAAGACTAGTAGTCCCAGAGAGGAGATAAAGAAGAAATCTTTAACCTTTTACCAATTTTCGTACGCGGAATTGTACTCACAACTACGCAAGGCTGATTTGGTTCAACCATGTCTTGTTGCTCCTTTTTAGCCACCTTATCCCTTGTGGCATGATGTTAATGCACACTGTAAGTACCACCTTGGAGTAGTGGGACACACAATAGAGAAATGCCCAGCATTCAACAAAGTGGTGCAAAGCATGTTAAAAGTAAGAGTCTTGAAGTGTGAAGGACATTGTGTGGAAATTAATCCACCTCCAACCATGGGGGTCAGGACGTGAGTGCTTTTGAAGAGGTAGATGCAACGAGGGCAAAGATGGATATGTCAGAAGTCAAGTCTCCTTTAAGTCAGGAATTCAAATCATTGTGCATGGCAGGGTTGACCAAAGACTCTCTCATGAATGAGGAGATTGAAAAGATAAGTGAAAGTCGGGACTATGACTTTGTAGTGGAAAAAATCTTATCTGATGAAAACCAAGCTATCATCAACCAGTGTGAGGCAAGCGTTGTGGCCTCTGACTGTCCCGCCAAACTAGTGATGGGTGAGACCGAAGACTTTCTCTTAAAAGATTTGTCTTCACCAATGAATTGAAGGACATATGAGGTAGAACGATAGGGATCTCTCCAGTTGTCGGCAAACCCAACTTTCAGTTCTCTAGAGAAAGGTAAGAAAGTAGAGGGCTTTCAATTTCACCATGCTTTGTCAAAGCTCAGCCACCTCCATATTCGAGATGGTTCAGAAAGGAAGATCATTGCGATTACCATGCCAGAATTCAAGGGCATTCTCTCGAAAGGTGTGTAAGTTTTAAGCGTAAAGTTTAGCATTTTCTAGATCTTAGAGTGATAGAGCTTGGGGCAGCGGGTCCAGGTCTGAAGATTAATTTCCCAACTGTGATCAGCACTATGAAATTGGGGAAAGATCAGGTCACCACGATAAAAAAGGCAGATAAAGCAAAGTTGCCAACATCAGCAAAATCTGAAAATGTCATCATTTATCATGATTCCAACTATTCTACGAAAGTGACAATGCTTGAGAATAATGACTTTCTTAAAGAAAGGGAGTTCTGTTTAAGGAAAATTGGGCAAGGAAGTCTAAAAGGCATAACAAAGATGCGAAAGGGAGTAACAAGAGGACGAAGATATTATTCCCTATGTCAAATCCTGAGCTACTACCCCTGTTAGTTCAGAACAAACTCTTGAGGCTGCCTCCCATAAAGCGACGTGCTTATTACAATCCTGATGTGTTTGGTACCAAAGTTCTATGTGGATATCATCAAGGAGATCTTAGCCATACAACGAAAGAGTGTGTGTTTTTGAAAGGCAAGATCTATGAACTTTTTAGGAAAAGAATACTTTCTTTTGAGAATAAGGGACCTAAGATCAACAAAGGGGTCAAGTTTTTGGGAAAGATCGAAGATTCGGGGTGATTGACCGGTGTTGCAATATTCAAGAATTTCTAGTGCATCCTATCCATGGTTTTTAGGTTTTACCTTTTTCGCTTTTTCTCGCATATTTTTCTTGTTGTCCTTTTTATGTGTGTAATCAACTTTGCCCAAAAGTAGCAAGGATCTTTTTGTAAGGGCATATGTTATGATTGCCTTTTTTTATTTCAATGAAGGAATGCATCTTTTAATTAAATATATGTATATATATTCTTTCTTACCCTCGTAGATCCCTGGATATCACGTGTATGATGCGGCATGATTCTAAATAAAAGATCAATTAAATGTTGTGATCACGATGAAGTATGATTTTTTTCTCAGCCCGCTCTGGTCGGTAAAGCGCGAGACATAAGATTACTATTCCTTCGATAATGTTCGATGATAAGAAAATCTCCTAAGAAAGACCAATGGAATAGTTTGAATGTAAGAATTTTTTTTTTAAAATCTGTCAAGAAATGAACAACTGGTGGAGCTGTGGGGAAGAACAAAACTATATTCCACCCGTTTAATACCCCAGCATCAGAGATAAATCTCTAAAATCAATGAACAATCAAATAAGTCTTGGAGCATCCTGATGGAGCTGTGGGGGGGGGGAGAACAAATCTAATAAGAAGATATGCTCCACCTGTTCAATACCCTAGTGTCAGAGATGACTTTTTGAAGGCACTGACACAATATTAACTGCAATTGAAAGAATACACTTGTACTAAAATTTTCAGATTGATATTTTTTTGCACTTCATGTGTTAAGCAAATTTGAAAACCATAAACATACTTTGGAGAAAAGCAATGAGAACTATAAGGAGTAGTTTTCGAACATATCAAGCAAATATCTTAATCATGAGGATAAACCAAGCAATCTAGGAGGGATATCACTACTTCAAATAGATCACCGGGGGATTGAATCCAAGACGCTCTTGCATTTGATATCTGGGGCATTCTATTCTTTTTCTATTAATTTTGATTTTGTATATTAACCCAAAAAGCATCCTTTGTTGAAATGATAGGCAGCAAACTGACATATAAATGAGAAAGAAAGAAGAGAGAGAAAGAAAAAGAGAAATAAATAGGAAGACTAAGGTTTCTTTGTGCTGTTTCGAGAATAAAATTTAGAATTCAGGGACAAAGATGTATATGATTGGCCTAACACCGAATAATAGGCGGTAGCAATCCTGAAAAGAACAATGGCAAGCCTTTGTATGCTACATGGTTCCAAGACTTAAAGTGAGTTTCTGTCGTAATGTCTTGATCGATTCAGAAGAATAAAAATTTAATCTTATTGAAAAAATGGAATTTTGAGACTTAGGGGGTGTAGACTCTCTAAATGAATGCTGACAAAAGAGGCAGAAAATATGTATTGGAAAAGTATAAAACAGTTCCAAGATGAGTCTTTTGCGTGCAAGTATACACGGTCTGCAAGTAATACAACAGTTAAGCTGAGTATCAATCCCACAGAGATTGACTTGGAATTTAATTGTCTTTGATTGTTACTTGCCTTGAGAAAAAGTTGTTTGTTTTGAAGTTGGTTTTGTAAATAATTGAAATGAAATAAAAGAAAGGAAAGTAAAGTAAGATGTTGGCAAAGGAAGGTGCTTTAATGAATGACGAACGTTGGGAATGAATGCCTGGTTTTCACGCTATTCATGTCGTGCCAGCCTTTAATAACAACCTGTCTTGGCATTGTTTTCTGAGCAGATTCAAAATTAGCAAAGCCTCTCTCGATGGTTATTGCCCTAAATTGATCATGTAAAAACCCCTATATCTCTATTGTGCATGCTTTTAAATAAACAAATTTGATTAGAATTCAATCTATACTCCTAAGGGGTAGATTTCACTCCTGAAGTAAGTTTATCTACTTGAACGAATTCTCTTCAAGATTCTCTCCTTAGTATTCAACAAATTAATCGTTTCCACCCCAAGTCTGTTAAGATATTAAGGAGCAATATGCCAACAGTGCCAGCTCTCGTTTGGCATAGTATTTAGGAAATTGTAAAGTATGCCGAATAGATAAAATAACGCTGAAGCAGATTCGTTATTAAAAACTAAAACATAAAACAGCGTTCAACACAAACATCCCCTACCAACTATTAGATTAGTTCATGGTGAGGGATTTAACCAAGAAACCATAAACATTTTGCAAATACACCATCATTAAAAATAATTCAAAACAATTTAAAATAGGAGAATGGGCTAGAGGGGTCCCTCGATGCAGCCCTCAAGATCCAGGCTCCTGGCCAAGCTGGTCGAACCACCCTTCCTAGGTGCAGCCAATCGTCACTCGTCTTGCACTCCAACTCTTCACTCGATCACTTTCCCCAATTTTTTGTCCCCTCAACTGCTTGCTTGGTTGGTGTTTAAATAAGCGTGCAAGGAAGGGATAGGATGAGCTCCTCATTTGAATTTTAAATGTTGAAGGGATAAGAGATAATCATCTTATCCAAATTTGAATGAGAGCTGATCAGGCTAAAGCTGACGTCATACAGCCGATGTTGCCTTAGAATCCAAGCTTGGCATGAATTTGCCAACCAATCTTGGCACCATCTTATCTGATATTTTTTCAGAGATTGATCCAATTGCTATCTTTTCAGAGCCTGATCTTGTCTTATTTTTTTAGGGTTCAACAGCTTCTTGGCATGGCATCAAGTTCACTTCTCTGCGAACCGGTGCTTGGCATTATCTGGTCTATCTATGCCAACAACACTCGGCATTCTCTCTGGCATTCCTTCCCGTGTTGCTTTTCTGAGCCAAATACTATGCCAAATCTTCAAAATTGCCAACAAAACAACCCTTCACACTAGCATAGACAAAATTCTAATCTCCTTATGTGAATGAATGGTTTTAACATCCTAATGCAACTAAATGTACCTAAAAACAAGCAAAAACATTGTAAGATTGGCATTAAAAGTAGTACTTTTGGAGAGGTAACACACCCCCAAACCTAACTCATTGCTTGTCCTCAAGTTATGCAAACAAAATAAAAGCAAAAATAGTGAAAATGTTACCTCGACAAAATTTTGGTTGGAAAGCCAACAAGTGCTGGCGAGCAGGATTTGGCTCTATTCTGTCCTCAGTATCTCAGTGCAATAATGCCAAACAGGTAGTAATTCAAGTGCAGCAATATAACTCTAATCTAAGTCCTTGAAGAGTGCATGATGTGTAGGCAATATGCATCAAGTATTCTTTCACTCCCTTAGTCAATTTTGCTACCTAAACTCATATTCTTATTTTTATCATTTTTTTCTTTGCTGAGGGTTTCTGTTGGCTTTAATTTAAGCTTGCTTCGTGACACTATTTAGCGTGAGAGATAAGATAGAGCATACCACGAATCCCTACCTTAATCTAGGCATCACTAGGCTTTCTCTTCAACTTATACCCTAAAGTTTTAGACTTGAGAACTAAGAGGGAGCAAACAACGAAGCCCCAAGTAACTTATTGTCCCTGGTAGAGGAGAGTTCATTTTTTTATTGCCCTGGCAGAACATTGCTACCTTATTAGTTTCTTTTACCCTGGCATCATTTGATATTTTTTTTAAAATCTGAGCATAGTTTCAAAGAGTCTAAGTTTGCTAAGGAACTAGATACATACTACATGTTAAGTGAAATTTCAACTCCCTAAACTAGAGATCAATTGCCAAGCTAACCTGGCATACTACTCTGCTGGCATGGCATGACAACTAAAGATTATAATTTCCTCATTGGACAGACACCTAGATCAAATTAAACTTGCCTAACAAGTGTTAACATTCTTCAAAATTAAATTGAGGCAAAATTTTCTTTTTAGTGGTTCGGTATGCATCTATTCTAAATGACCTAGATGGCATGGCAAACGTCATGGCAACAGAAATTAAATATGAAATGCAAGGCATGGCACAAATGTGAGAAAATGCACACCCCTAAACCCAAGATGTGCATTGTCCTCAATGCATGAAAACAACACATTTATACAATTAAAACATAAAATTAAAATGCATGATCATGTAAATGCAATACAATGAAATGTAAAGGAGTTAAGAAGAAGATGACTCCCCTTCGGACACTTCTTCTCGTATGATGCAGGTCTTTCTTTTTAGAAATCGACCATAGCAGGGGGCATTCATTTCCTTCCTTTCATGATTGGTTGTGAATCGGCAATGGAGACTCCAACTTCCTCTTTTTTCTTGGCAGATTCTGACGCGGCAGGTGCATCAGTGGCATCAAATGGCGTCTGTATAGCAAGTGTCACTGGTGACTTGGCTGTAGTAGACTTGGCTTTGGTGTCCTTTGAATCAAATGAGGAATCAAAACTGGCAGAATCGACTTGAGCTGGAGACAATGGGACTGTGGCATCGGATGGGGTATGAACTGGACTGGCTGGCATGGCATTGTCGCTGGCAGAGGGCTCGGCAGGGAAGTCTGGAAATTCTAGCACAAAATTAGTGGACAATTTTTTAAGAGCTTCCCTGATTACAACATCCCTGGCCTGTATGTAATGTCACATTTTGACATTGAGCTCATTGACTTTCTCTAGCTTTCAAAAAATGATTTCCTGGCGATGGTAAATTCGTGACAACATTGCCAATGAACTATCTGGCACGATTTCAGGCATGGTGTCTGGCGCTGCCTTTGGCACCTTTAACTTTGGCGTGGGCACTTTCGCCTTCCCTTTGCCTTTGTCCTTTGGCTCGGCAACTGTGATTGTTGTTCCCTTGATCCTTTGACCTTTATCTGTATCAAGCTTTGACACAATGGAGCATGCAAATGTTAGAAATTAACAAAGGAAAGAACAAACTGCCATTACCTTTTGCTGCACATTTATAGGTTTCATCAATAATGAGCTTGCCAACATTAATCTTGCGCCCCATAATGATGGAATACAATAGGATCAGCTTCTCTTCTGAAACAGTCTCGTTGTGGGATGTTGCCATCAGATTTGCCTTGACAAAGTGATTCCATTCTCTCCATTGAGGTTTCAACACCAACCGCTTTACCGCGCGGTGTCCCTTTGATGACACTGTCCAAGTCGTGCCAGGCTCACACAAGTCTGCCAGCAGCTTCTTTCGCTTGGCAGCATTAATCGAATCGGCATAATCAAAATATTCATCTCCTACACCATCTAATTCAAACATAGTGTTAATATACCCTTCATCAAAATGCACACACTTACCTCGAATCATCAAGAAGGGTGAATCCTTGGACACAAGATGAGCGTAGAATTCTTGAATAATGGTGGCATAAATCTCCCCTTCTTGTTGGTAAAACAGATTCCACTTGTGCATGTCGACTATTGCCATGAGTTCTGGAGGGAAGCCAATGTTTGTCTCTATCTTGAAATTGAAGTGTTTTGCATAGCAAAAAGATCTTGAAGCAAAGTTGGCTTCAAACTTTTTTCGAATCTCCTCATTGAAAAATTGGTTGAAAGTGGTAGAAGAAGATGCCATTGGGAATATGCAAGAATTTGGAATGATTTTGAATCAAGGAAGAAGAAGAAAAGATGATGTAAAGCTTGGTTCTTCTTGAAAAGAAGTGGAAAATTGAGAGAGGGTTGGGTTCTTTAAATTCGGCTAGGGAAAGAAAGTGAAAAGGTTGGGTGTTTTAATGGGATTAGTAACCGAGTAAATAGGGATAATGATGAAAGGTAAAAAGATTTGATTTGAAAAGAGGGTAAAGTGATAAGGTTGTAAGTGATAAGATTTGGTTAAGATTGGAGTGATAAGGTGATTAGATTGAATTTAAATTTCAACCCAATTTTTTTGGGCGGCTAGGGTTTAAATTTAAAGAAAATACTTTCTCTTATCTAATGGGCCGATCAAGCTCAGGTTTACATCCTCTTTCCATGTTTCAATTCGTCGTATGCCAACATGCTTTGGCATTGAACTTGGCAATGCCCTTGGCAAACAGAATTCTCCTATTGTGGCACTGGTTCATGCCAAATCTCCCCTTGGCATTAATCCTAGCATTGATCCTGACATCGTTCCTGGCATTATTCATGGCATATTAATTATGCATTGACTCAAAGAAAACCTTTCAACATAGACAAGGAATAAAAATGGAAAACAACAGAAAGAAAAACTAATAAAAACCTAGAAACCTAAAAACAAAAAAAAAACAACTATCCTAATATTTACAAAAATTCAAACTTGATGGTGTTTTCATGTTACCTTTGCCAAGAGGATCACCTCCTTGGCATTGTTCCGATCACCTTCCATGTAGTGCTTTACACGTTGGACATTCACTTTAAAAATTTCTCCCGACTTCAAGTTCTTAATGTCCATAGCTCCATGGGCATAGGGTTTTACCACTTCAAAAGGGCCCGTCTATCTTGATCTGAGTTTCCCTGGAAATAATTTAAGTCGTGAGTTAAACAAGAGAACATGCTGTCCTACTTCAAAATGTCTTGGCATTATCCTACTATCATGCCAACTTTTTGCCTTCTCCTTGTATATCCTGGCATTCTCGTAGGCTTGTGTCCTGAACTCCTCCAATTCATTTAGGTCTAGTAACCTTTTCTCTCCAGCAACTCTCCATGCCATGTCAAGTATTCTAATGGCCCAGTAGGCTTTATGTTCAAGCTCTACTGGAAGATGGCATGGTTTTCTAAAAACCAGACTAAACGGTGAAGTACCCAAAGGAGTTTTAAAGGATGTTCTGTAAGCCCACAAGGACTCATCTAGTCTTAAGGACTTGTCTTTCCTTGATGGGTTAACAATCTTCTCTAAAATGTTCTTAATCTCCTTGTTTGAAATCTCGGCTTGCCCGTTTGTTTGTGGATAATATGCCGTGTAAATCCTCTGCTTTATACCATACCTGCACAAAGCCTTAGAGATTAGATTACATTTAAAATGGGTGCCCTCATCATGAATAATCACTCTAGAGGCACCAAATCTAGTAAAAATGTGTTTGTGCAAGAACTTGGCAACGGCCTTGGCATTGTTTGTTGGCAGGGCAATAGCCTCTACCCATTTAGATACATAGTCAACAGCCAGAAGAATATATACATTACCAAATAATAAGGGAAAAGGACCCATAAAGTCTATCCCCCATACATCAAATAAATCTACAAGCATAATGTTTTAGAGTGGTAGTTGGTGTTTGCCAGAGATATTTCCTGTTCGTTGGCATCAGTTGCACGCCTTGGCATACTCGTAGGCATCCTTGTATAGTGTGGGCCAAAAGAATCATGATTGCAGCACCTTGGCGGCAGTCTTCATCCCAGCAAAGTGACCTCCATTTGGTGCGGCATGGCACAAATGCAATATACTCTGCTGCTCATCCTCGGGCAGACACCGACAGATCACTTGGTCGGCACACTATTTGATCAATATTGGCTCATCCCAGTAGTATTGCCTAACTTCTTACATGAACCTTTTCTTGGCATTGTATGCCAAGTCTGGTGGTTGAATGTTGCTTACCAGGTAGTTGACAATGTCAGCGTACCATGGCATGACATTAACTGTAAGCAAATACTCGTCAAAAAATTTGTCTCTTATAACATTGGTCTTACCATCTTCAAGATGATACTCTAAACTTGAGAAGTGGTCAGCTACTAAGTTTTCACTGCCCTTTTTGACAAGACATACTTCAATGCCGAATAATCTGTATAAACCACAACTTTGTTACCAATTAAATAAGATCAAAATTTATCAAAAGCAAATACAACTGCGAGAAATTCTTTCTCAGTTGTAGAGTAATTCAGTTATGCTTCATTCAAAGTTTGGCTAGTATAGTAGATGGCATGGAAAACCTTGCCACTCCTTTATCCCAAGACTGCTCCAACGGCATAGTCACTGGCATCGCACATGAGCTGGAAGGGCTGATTCCAATTCGGTGCCACAACTATAGGGGCATTGATTAACTTCACTTTAAGCTCCTAAAATGCTCTAAAACAAGAATCGTCAAAGGCAAAAGTGGCATTATGTTCTAATAACAAGCACAAAGGTTTAGCAATTCTTGAAAAAACTTTAATAAAACGCCGGTAAAAACCGGCATGTCCTAAAAAACTCCTTATACCTTTAACACTTGTTGGAGGTGGCAATTGTTTAATTACCTCAACTTTTGCTTGATCAACTTCTAATCCTCAGTTACCTTGTGCCCGAGAACAATGCCCTCCTTCACCATGAAGTGGCATTTTTCCTAGTTTAACACTAGGTTTGTCTCTATGCATCTATTCAAGACTTGCTCTAAGCTTTGTAGACATTCCTCAAATATTTTTTTGAACACTGAGAAATCATCCATGAATACTTCCATGTTGTGCTCTATCATATCAGAAAAAATAGATATCATGCAACGTTAGAATGTTGTCGGAGCATTGCATAGGCTAAATGGCATCCTTCTAAACGCAAACGTCCATATAGACACGTGTAAGTGGTCTTCTCTTGATCGTTAGGGGGGATGACAATCTGATTATAACCTAAATAACCATCCAAAAACAATAGAAAGCTTTACCTACCAACCTGTCTAACATCTGGTTGATAAATGGCAATGGAAAGTGGTCCTTCTTCGTGGCATTGTTTAGCCTCCTATAGTCCATACATACTCTTCATCCTTTGATAGTTATGGAGGGAATCAATTCAGCTTTTCTATTTGGTACCATGGTCATGCCACCATTCTTTGGCACGCATTGCACCGGGCTAACCCAATAGCTATCAAAAATGAGGTAGATAATCCCGGCATCAAGCCATTTTATGATCTCTTTTTTACTACCTCTTTCATGCTCGGGTTTAGCCTTCTCTGGCCTTCAATGGTCTTGCCATGGTACTCCTCCAAGATAATCTTGTGCATGCAAAATATTGGGCTAATACCTCAAATGTCTGCCAAGGTTCACCCCAAAGCTTGCTTATAATTGCTTAATATTGCTAGCAATCTCTCCTCCCAATCATTAGTGAGATCAGTGGCAATGATCACTGGCAGAGTCGAGTGTCTACCTAAATAAGCATACTTCAAGTGATTCGGCAGTGGTTTTAGCTCTAACTCTGGCGGCTCCTCAATTGATGGTTTAGGTGCCTTAATCTCTTTGTCGGCCAGTTGTAGTGGCTCAAAATACTTCGTATCCTCAGCCTTCAGGAATGATTCTTCAGGTTCTTCAAACAATTCAGCTATGCCATCTAAGTTGCCATCTTTCCCGACAACAGTGCCAAAAACTTGTAGACTCTCTAAGTGAATGCTGGCATCGAATTCTGTATCCTAGCATAATTGTGTCATGTCCAAAGTGTAAATGGACTCCATCATCTCCTCGGCTTGCCATTCATCAGATTCATTTGCACATTTTAAAGCTTGAAACACATTAAATGTAGCATGTTGATCATTCATGTCCATTGTTAATTCCCATTTATGAACATCTATCAAAGCCCTATCTGTGGCAAGGAATGGTCTACCCAAAATAACCGGGACATTAATGTCAGCCTCATAATCCAAAATGATAAAATCAGCTGGAAAAATAAATTTGTCTACCTTTACCAACACATCCTCAATCTTACCTTTGGGATGTGTATAGGATTGGTCCGCCAGCTAAAGTGTCACTGTGGTAGGTCTTTCTTCTATGCCAAGCTTCCGAAAAACTGACATTGCCATCAAGTTGATGCTAGCTCCTAGGTCACACAGTGCCTTGCCCATGAATTTGTTGCCAATGGTATAGGGAATGGTAAAACTTCCTAGATCTTTCAGCTTTAGTGGTGATCGATTTAGGATCATGGCACTACATCCCTCGGTGAGAGAAACAGTTTCAAAATCTCTCAACTTCCTCTTTTTGGACAGAATGTTTGTTGCGCGTAATAAGTGCTACGCAATTGTGCAAGTATAAAAGAATCTAGTCTCTTGCACTGTAAAAAGTAAAAGAAAACACAAGTAGAAGATTATAGGAGTTTTAACTAATAACTAATCTAGAAAGCAAAGAAGTAAAAGGCAAAATAATTAAATGAGAGAGATAGGCTAGGTTATCGTGAGTTGAGGTGTGATAGTCGATTGTATCATCTTGGTAAAAGAGTGCATGAGCAACTCAGTTGCCGTGGCAACTTGCACAACGGGGTTGCCTTGGCAACTAATCAATGGTTTTATGGGCGACTAGTTGGGCAACTACTTGGGCGTCTGGGCAGCAACCTTCAAGGTTCGGCAGAGCGTTCTTCAATGGTTTCTTCTTATCCCTAAGTCAAAACTCTAGCTATTTGTGCATGCCTTGATAATACATCCCTGCGTGAATCAAGGGTAAACAACACCCAATCTTGCACTCCTCTTAGCTGTTGAAATCCTTAACTTATTCGTAAGCCGAATTAATCTTCACCATCAATAGATTGAATAAAGATCATATTCATTCGTTTCTTGAATCTAACTCTCCCGATATTAGATAAATAGATGAAGTTACGAGATCATCTCCCAATTCACTCGCAGACAAGAATAAGAACCAAGAATGAATAAAACTTGAATAGAAAAGTGCAAACTCTTATTACCTAAACAAAATCCAATAGTTTCTCACAACCACAAGACACAATAACCTTAGCCAAATAGATTTAGTTCATGGCTAGGTTCCAAAGAAACACAAGATAAATAATCCCTAGCATAAACCTAATTGAACAAGAAAGAGTAAGATGAAGGATGAAGCTTGTCGAAATCCTCCTTGCCCTAGATGCTTGTCGAAAATTCTCTCCTCTCTCTCCCCCTTGGAGTTGACGGCATGGCCTCTAATTTATAGGGCTAGGTCGAAGTCATTCTTTGAGGAGGAAGTTAAGTTGGAATTAAATTATCTTTAAAGAATATAACTCTTTATTATAATTATATTCCTTCTAGAACTTCTCATATCTTCTTGGAATTTATTTATTCTTTAATCTCTTCATAGAAATCAAACTCCTTTGGGATTTAGCTTTGCTGCACGTCATCTTGGGCTTGTCTAATCATCAATTTTGACTACCATATCACCTTATTCTTTGTCGACAATTGCCCTTGCAACTGGCTCGGTGTCTCCTTCATGCATTGCCCTGGCAACTAGCTCGACATCTCCTTCATGCATTGCCCTGGCAACTAGCTCTAGCCTTGCTTTGGCAAGTGATCCTGCACATACACACAAAACACCCCAAAGCAACATCTTTTCCCATAAAAACTACCAAGTTATGTAATCAAGCTCAACGATGGAAGGAAACATGGATTTATGCATGAATGGCTAATTATGCAACTAATATGAGCCTAAGTCTAACAATAATATGAGTAAAAAGGGTAAAAAAATAGTACTTTTGAACGCTTATCACACCCCCAAACTCAAACTATTGCTTGTCCTCAAGCAATGCAAACTAATAATTACCTGCCAAGACTTCAATTTTCACAAACTTAGCTTTGAACTTGATTTCAATTCTTAGAACCGGGACACAAAGTATGATTGGCTTTTCATTTTTCAGAAAACTTAGGAGTTACTCGGAATCAAACTATAATGCTTGTGAGTGTGTGTGGAGTTGTGTGCAAGTTGATTTTTCGGATTCTATGCAAACAAGAGGTTTTCAAATTACTTCATTGCGTTCTTTTTAACATGTTTTAACTAGAGCCAGTTTTGGGCACCTCTAGTGTTTTGTTTTTAGTTTTCGTAAGTTAATTAATTTATTCGACTAGAGCCGGTTTCGGGCACCTCTAGCGATCAAATTTTTTAGCACATGCTAGAGCCAATTTCGGGCACCTCTAGCGATTAATTTTTTAGCACATGCTAGAGCCAATTTCGGGCACCTCTAGCGATCAATTTTTTTGCACATGCTAGAGCCAATTTCGGGCACCTCTAGCATTCATCCAATTTTTATTCTAATCCCCCAATTTGTTTAATTATCAACCTAAGTTCACTAGAATTCCTTAAATCAATCAAACCAAAACAGTGTTTCGTCAAATTTAGCATCATAGTAAAATTCTAAGTTTTTCCATGGTTATCCTAGAATAAAAATTCTATCAATTAAGTGCATTGGCAAAGTCATCATTGGATATTCATCAAATCTAGGCAATTCTTGTTCCAACTAAAGGCATTGCAAGCAATTTATGTATCCTAAATGTAATACTTAAGATGAATGTAACTAAACATGGTAACTACTAATAACAATCCCCCCCAAACTCTAGTGAGGCATTTTCCTCAATGCATGTATTAAATAAAAATAAAGAAAAATAAAATGCAAACGAGGACTTACTCCGAGAGCTCGTTGTCGTGGATGATTAGTTTCCTTTTGGTCGGTGTCTTGATACTCTTGCTTGAACGCGATGGTTGTTTTCTTGTTGCCGGTGGTGGAATCGATCCTCGTACATGGTTGTCCTCGTCGTCCTCTTCATTAATGTCATTGGCTTTTCACTTGGAGGATTCAATTGGTGCGGTCTTTGTTGGTGCAATGGAGGACTCGTCCGAATCTGAAAAATCAGACAATGATTCCGTAGGAGTTGATTCGGGCATAGGTGCTTTACCTTTGGCTTTTGCAGTGGTTGCCGAGATGTCTTTAGCTTTGGTTGTCGTGGCATCTGGTTGTGCAGGCACGATGTAGGTTGCCGCGGTATCATCTATTGCGGTTGCCTTTGTGACTGCTTTATTGGTTGTCGGGGCAAGGATCTCGACAGGAAAGATTGGGAACGACACGCGATTGTCCAGCTACTTTTCTAGGATGACTTGGGTGATGGCATTGTTGTGCTCCTTCATGTACCGCATGAACATTAGTTGTCGGTCTTCAATTTGCCTTAGGTGGCTCGCCAATGGTTGCAAGAGTGCTTCAAAGTGTCCCGGGGTTGATGGCCGAGTTGCCCAGGCTTTAGGTGCTTGGGCATTAGGGATTACCGGGGCGGCAGGAGTTGCCGCGACAATTGGAGGCCTTGAGGATTTTTCCGGTGCCTCTCCCATTAGCTTTCGGATTTGTGCTTGATTCCAACCGGACTGTGGTAGGGCCTTTTCATCGGTTGACTCACTTGGAACATGCATCTCCTCGCAAAGATTATAAATTAAGCAAGGGAAGCAAAGAGAACCCTTATCTTTTGAGCTAAATACAAAAATCTCATCACAAATAATTTTTCCAATGTTAATGATGTGATTATGCAAAATAGAATGTATGACGTAAAGACGTGGTATATCAACGGTAGTATTGTGTGTGGTGGGCATTAACGAAGTTTTAACAAACTTATTCCATAGTTTTGACTCGGGTTTAAGCTGAAGGCGATTTACCATGCCCTTGTATTTACCGTCGTTCCAATGAGTTCCCGGTTGAGTGAGTTCTTGAAGCACCTTGTCGAGTTGCTTGGGTGTGATTTGATCAACAAAGGCTTGATGCTCGTCATTCTCAATGTAGAGCTCGTAAAAGGTGTTGTCGTTTTCGGGGCTTATGAGTATGGCCTTGTCACGAACAAAAACATAAGGATTATCCGGGTTAGGTGAGTGAGCATAGAATTCTCTTACCCATGAGATGTTACCCGGTTCCGATTGATGGCAAAAGATTTTCCACTTTTGATGTGCAATCCTCTTGAAGATGAATGGTTCAAGGCCAAAATCTTGATGAGAGTTGGAGTATTCAAAGCCTTGTTTTTCGTAAATCTTCTGGCTTTCGAACTTGGAGTGAAATTTTTCTTGAACCACCGGTGTAGCAAACTTCTTGTATCTTGGTTCTTTGGAGGAACTTGGATGAACTAAAAATTTAATTTTGGATGCCATAGATGATCTTGGTTGTGAGTTTTGTAAAAACAAATAAAAGAAAATAAAAGAAACTAAAAAGTTGCAAGATGAAAAGTAGGAATAGTTTAAGGGTGATGGGTTTTATAGAAAAGATAGGTAGTAAATATGGTGGGTGGGATTAATTTTTGGAAACACGAAAAAGAGGGTTTTGGTTTAGGGGAAGGGTGACGGCAAGGGAGGTTTAATTAGGGTAAGTTGGAGGCTTTATATAAGCCTTAGATTCAGCCCATTAATTTCCTTATTGAAGATGTTTTCCTTCTTGGATCAAAATTCCTCTTTATCTTGAACTCTTTTCCTACAATTCAAAGACAAAGCAAATAAGGATTAAAATTAAAGATAAACTAATAAAATAAAATAAATAAAGATGTGTAAAGGGATTCTTAAACTTAAAGAAAGATAAAACAAAAGAAAATAAATATATCCTAAAAAAGCAAATAATCGAAAGTAATAATAAAAAAAATAAAAATTAAATAGTTCGACAAAAATAAAAATAAAAATAAAAATAAAATATCGAAAGGAGAGCATGCTCATGCATCTCCTAAGGTGACCACTTCTTTGTTACGTTCCACATGGGCACCATTGTAGTGCTTCAATCTTTGTCCATTAACTTTGAATTCATGTTTGTCAGCGATGGACTTGATTATCACGACACCATGGGAGAATGGTTTGACAACTTCGAATGGTCCCGACCATCTTGATTTCAGCTTTCCCGAGAAAAGTTTTAGCCTAGAATTGAATAAGCGAACTAGTTGCCTTGGCATGAATTGTCGCGGCAATAGTTTCTTGTCATGCCATTGCTTTGTTTTCTCCTTGTAGATTCGTGCATTGTTATAGGTGAGTGCACGAAATTCTTCTATCTCGTTGAAGTCCAACAAATGCTTTTTTCCGGCACTTTCCCAATCCATATTCACGGTCTTGATTGCCCAATATGCCTTGAGTTCGATTTCCATCGGTAGATGGCATGTTTTGCCATAGACAAGTCGGAAGGGGGACATACCTAAGGGTGTTTTGAATGCAGTGCGATATGCCAAAAGTGCGTCATCTAGTCTCAATGAACAATCATTCCTAGAGGGATTTACAACTTTCTCGAGTATACCCTTCAATTCCCGGTTGGAAATTTCTGCTTGCCCGTTGGTTTGTGGGTGATATGCCGTGGCGATCTTGTGTGATATGCCGAAGCGTTGCAACATCTTGGCAATAAGCTGTTGTCAAAATGCTTGCCTTCATCACTGATAATTGCTCCCGGCATCCCAAACCGTGTAAATATGTTTTTCTGCAAGAATCATTGCACGGTCTTGGAATCGTTGTTGGGAAACTTGTTTGCCTCAACCCATTTAGACACGTAGTCGATGGCAAGTAGAATGTAGAGGTTGCCGAATGAAGATAGGAAAGGTCCCATAAAATCGATCCCCCATACATCGAACAATTCCACCTCGATGATGTTTTGGAGCGGCATCTCATGTCGTCTAGAGATATTGCCCATTCTCTGGCAACAATCACATTGCTTGTAAAAGTTTTGGGCATCTTTGTACAATGTTGGCCAATACAACCCAGATTGCAAAACTTTGGCCACGGTACGAGTTCCTCCAAAATGTCTTCCATAGGGTGAAGAATGACATTGTCGGAGTACATTCTGTTACTCTTCTTCAGGGGCACATCGGCGTATAACCTGATCTGCACATTGTTTAAACAAAAGAGGCTCATCCCAAAAGTAATGCTTAGCATCATGGCAGAACCACTTCTTCCCTTGGTGAGTAAGGCCATAAGGTAAAATACCACAAACAAGGAAATTAACTAAATTCGCGTACCAAGGTATTGCCGAGGCATGTGCTGTCGTGGCGACTGCTTACAAAAAAAATCGAGGCGTGTCTGCTGCAGCATCGAGAGTTACCGAGGCGTCGATGGTTGCCGAGGCATGCATGTCCATCGTTGCCGAGGAAACTAAAAATTGTTCATCCGGGAATGCATCGCATATCTCTAGATCTGCATCCTCAACCATATTGCGTTCTAAACGTGATAAGTGATCAGGCACATGATTTTCTGTTCCTTTCCTATCCTTAATTTCAATATCAAATTCTTGTAAAAGTAATATGCAACGAATCAAACGAGGTTTGGCATCCTTTTTAGCAAATAGATATTTGATTGTTGAATGGTCCGTATGAACAATTACCTTTGTACCAATCAAATAGGATTGGAATTTGTCAAATACGAAAACTACAGCTAGTAACTCTTTCTCCGTTGTTGTGTAATTCACTTGAGCACTGTTAAGAGTTTTACTAGTGCAGTATATCACATGGAAGGTCTTACCTGTGCGTTGGCCTAGGACTGCTCCTACCGCGAAATCACTTGCATCACACATGAGCTCAAAAGGTAGCGTCCAATATGGTGGAACGACAATGGGTTCCGAGGCAAGCTTTTCCTTTAGGGTTTTGAATGCTTGGGATCAAGAATCATCAAAATCAAAGACTTTATCCTGTTCAAGCAAGTTGCACAAGGGTTTAGTGATTTTATAGAAATTATGAATGAACCTCCTGTAAAAACCTGCATGTCCAAGAAAGCTTCGAATTCCTTTAACCGAACTTGGTGGGGGTAATCTCTCGATCACGTCCACCTTGGCTTTGTCTACTTCAATTCCCTTGGAGGAAATCTTGTAGCCGAGCACTATTCCTTCATCTACCATAAAATGGCACTTCTCCCAATTGAGGACTAAATCAGTTTCTTCACATCTTGCCAACACCTTCTCTAAATTGCCGAGACAGCTGTCGAAGTCATTACCAAAAATAGAAAAATCATCCATAAAGATCTCGAGGAAGTCTTCGACCATGTCTGAAAAGAGTGCCGTCATGCATCTTTGAAAGGTTGCCGGGGCGTTACACAATCCGAACGGCATCCTTCGGAAAGCATAAGTACCATATGGGCATGTGAAGGTTGTCTTTTCTTGATCTTCTGGTGCTATGGCAATTTGATTGTAACCTGAATAACCATCAAGAAAACAATAAAAGGGTTTACCTGCAAGACGGTCAAGTATTTGATCAATAAAGGGTAATGGGAAGTGATATTTCCTAATGGCTTTATTTAGCTTTCGATAATCCATACAAACCCTCCAACCGGTCACAGTCCTGGTTGGAATGGGTTCATTGTTTTCATTACTTACCACCGTTATACCTCCCTTTTTCGGTACACATTGTACCGGACTTACCCATGTACTATCAGAGATAGGGTATATAATGCCGGCGTCAAGCCACTTGATGATTTCTTTCATTACAACCCCTTTCATGGCATGATTCAGTCTCCTCTGGCCTCAATTGAAGGTTTGTTATCATCTTCCAAAAAAATCTTGTGCATGCACACTGCTGGGCTAATTCCCTTCAAGTCGGCAATTGTCTATCCTATTGCCTTTTTGTGTAGCTTCAACATTTTGATCAGCTTCTTTTCCTACTCAGGCTATAACTTAGAAGAAATAATTACAGGCAATGTATTATCGGTTCCTAAGTATGCATATTTTAGTTGCTCTAGCAGTTGTTTCAACTCAAGAATCGGTGGTTGTTCAATAGAGGGCTTTTCGAGCTTACCTTCCTTACCTGAGTAATCCAGTGGTTCAAAGTATGTACCTGGTCGATGGACTAGCCAATTTGCCTCTTCTTGTTGTTCCTCATCGACCGGTTCTTCATACTCCTCAGGTTCCTCTTGATCTGCAATGTAGTTGCCGAGGTAACTAAATTCCTCGTCGAAGTTAAACTCTGCCGTGGCATGAAGAAGTTGGCATTCTTCTGGATCATCGACATGCCTTAGTGTTTGGAACACATTTAGTTTAACTTGCTGGTCCTTCACTCTCATTGTGAGTTCTCCTTTTTCAACATCGATCAAGGTTCTCCCTATTACTAGGAATGGTCTCCCGAGAATGATAGGTGTATGCTCATCTACTTCACAATCCTAAACAATAAAGTCAGCAGGAAAAATAAATTTATCAACTTTTACCAGTATGTCTTCAATTTTTCCATCTAGATGCACATAGGATATGTCAGCTAGCTGTAGCATAACTGTTGTAGGTCTTGCCTTCCCGATTCCTAGTTTCTGGAAAACTTATTTAGGCATCAAATTTATAGTAGCCCCAAGGTCGCATAATGCTTTCCCGATATAGTGGTTTCCAATAGAACAGGGTATTGTGAAACTTCTGGGATCCTTCAACATAGGTGGCATACGATTGTGTAACATGGCCATGCAACCCTCTGTTGCGGCAACTGTTTCAAACTCTCCTAGCCTTGTTCTCTTGGACACAATGTCTTTAAGAAACTTGGCATAGTTCGGCATTTGTTCAATTCCTTCCACTAATGGAAAGTTGATGTGGACTTGCTTTAGGATATCAAGAAACTTCTTGAATTGATATTTTTGCTTTTGTCGCTTCAGCCTTTGTGGGAATGGTGGTGGAAGTCAGATATCTTCGATCCTTTCATTGGTTTAGAACCTGATTGACGACATTACTGGGACAACTGGAGTTGCCAAGGCATTATCAACCAGGGTTGCCGAGGCATGCTTATCACAAGTTGCCGAAGCATCCTTATCGTCAGTTGCCGAGGCATGCTTATTACCGGCTGCCGCGACAATTCTTGATTCAGCATTTGAGGCTTTGCCGCTAGGTTCATCTTGATCTTTTTGTGGAGTTTTGTTTGATGAGCAGGCTTGAGCCTCTTTAAGTTGTTGGCCACTTCTAGTGGTGATCGCCTTACATTGCTCATGGCCAGTTCCTCTTGCGACTTCAGTATCGCTAGGCAAACCTCCATGCGATCTAGTATTCAGGTTTTGAGCAAACTGTCTGACTTGATTTTCTAATGATTTGATTGTCGCCTCTTGGTTTTGCAATCTCATCTTGGTCCTGTTAATAAAAACATCAGTTCTTTTTATGAAGTTACTAATCTCAGTCATATAAGATTCAGTTTTCATCATAAAAGCATTTAGAGAATTTTCCAAAGAACTAGATGTTGTCGGTTGTTGCTACAGCAACTATTGCCGTGGCATATTCTTTTGGAATCCTGATGCTTGTGCATTCTGATTGTTCTGGTTTAGAGCATTGTTGGGATTACTCCATGAAAAATTCGGGTGCTTCTTCCAAGCTGGATTGTATGTATTGGACATCACATTGTTGTTCCGATTGTAATTTCCTACATACAAGCTGGATTTCGGATTCTGCATACATCCATAAGAATCATGGTTATCACCATATAACTCACTAAAAGAATCCAGTACCTTGACCTCATGTGTGTTGTTTGGTTTTTGCATGTTCTGGACCATCTTGGTTAAAGTGGCCAATTGTGCCAATATTGAATCTGATGATCCTAGTTCATGTATTGTGGCTTGGCGTCTAACTCCTCATCTTCTAGTAGAGGGGAATTGATAATCATTCTTGACCATCCTGTTTAGAATTTGCATTGCTTCCTCCGGTGACTTATCTAGGAGTATGCCGTTTGCCGAGGCATCTATCATCATCCTTGTTGGTGTATTCACTGCGTTGTAAAACACTGTTACTTGAGTCCACACCGGGAATCCGTGTAGGGGAATTTGTGTATAAGTTCTCTATATCGCTCCCAATATCCTATTGATCCGGCAGGAATGCTATTCAACCATGCTTTCACCCTATCCCTCAGTGAATATGGGAATAATCTTAATCGTAAAACATTGGGGGTGACTCCGTGTATTTTGAACGAGTTGCAAATCTCGAGGAAAGATTTAAGATGTTGTCGTGCATCTTCAGTTACTGAGCCGCTAAATTGACCAATTGTATTGATCATATTAAACATTACCGGTTTCAACTCAAAAGTGGTCGGCTTCAATTTCAGGTGCGACAACTCCTGGATTAAGTCCATCAAGATCTTCTTCAAGATAGTCTCGAATAGTTCTGTTTCGTGCAAGAATCACTCCTCCTCCTGTTGGAACATCTTGATTCATATTGCCGTCTTGATTAGCCATTGCTACTCTTATCCTTCGTCTAAGTCTTTGTAAGGTTCGTTCGATTTTTGGATCAAAGGGATATTCTGGTGTAATCGGTCTCGCCCTGGTCATATACCAATGCAAAACCAAACTTTGTTATCCCTTTGAATCTTAAACAAGAAAAGTAAAAAGAAAGTGCAAGAAAATAAAAACAAAGTCGCTATTGCCAATCCCAGGCAACGGCGCCAAAAACCTTGTTGCGCGTAATAAGTGCTACGCAATTGTGAAAGTATACACGTTGCAAGTTATAGTATAAAAGATATCGTCTCCACAGGGATTGGTGCCACTTCAAGAATCTAGTCTCTTGCACTGTAAAAAGTAAAAGAAAACACAAGTAGAAGATTATAGGAGTTTTAACTAATAACTAATCTAGAAAGCAAATAAGTAAAAGGCGATGTAATTAAATGAGAGAGATAGGCCAGGTTATCGTGAGTTGAGGTGTGATAGTCGATTGGATCGTCTTGGTAAAAGAGTGCATGGGTAACTCAGTTGCCGTGGCAACTTGCACAACGGGGTTGCCTTGGCAACTAATCGATGGTTGCCTGGGCGACTAGTTGGGCAACTACTTGGGCGTTTGGGCAGCTACCTTCAAGGTTCGGCAGAGCATTCTTCAATGGTTTCTTCTTATTCCTAAGTCGAAACTCTAGCTACTTGTGCATGCCTTGATAATACATCCCTACGTGAATCGAGGGTGAACAACAACCAATCTTGCGCTCCTCTTAGCCGTTGAAATCCTTAACTTATTCCTAAGCCGGATTAATCTTCACCATTAATAGATTGAATAAAGATCATATTCATTTGTTTCTTGAAACTAACTCTCCCGATATTAGATAAATAGATGAAGTTACGAGATCCTCTCCCAATTCACTCGCAAACAACAATAAGAACCAAGAATGAATAAACCTTGAATAGAAAAGTGCAAACTCTTATTACCTAAAAAAAATCAATAGTTTCTTACAACCACAAGACACAATAACCTTAGCCAAATAGATTTAGTTCATGGCTAGGTTCCAAAGAAACACAAGATAAATAATCCCTAGCATGAACCTAATTGAACAAGAAAGAAAAAGATGAAGGATGAAGCTTGTCGAAATCCTCCTCCCCTAGATGCTTGTCAAAAATTCTCTCCTCTCTCTCCCCCTTGGAGTTGATGGCATGGCCTCTAATTTATAGGGCTAGGTCAAAGTCCTTCTTTGAGGAGGAAGTTAAGTTGGAATTAAATTATCTTTAAAGAATATAATTCTTTTATTATAATTATATTCCTTCTAGAACTTCTCCTATCTTCTTGAAATTTAATTCTTCTTTAATCTCTTCATAGAAATCAAACTCCTTTGGGATTTAGCATTGCTCCACGTCATCTTGGGCTTGTCTAGTCATCAATTTTGACTACCATATCACCTTATTCTTTGTCGACAATTGCCCTGGCAACTGGCTCGGCGTCTCCTTCATGCATTGCCCTGGAAACTAGCTCGGCATCTCCTTCATGCATTGCCCTGGCACCTAGCTCTAGCCTTGCTTTGGCAAGTGATCCTGCACATACGCACAAAACACACCAAAGCAGCAACTTTTCCCACAAAAACTACCAAGTTATGTAATCAAGCTCAACGATGGAAGGAAACATGGATTAATGCATGAATGGCTAATTATGCAACTAATATGTGCCTAATTCTAACAATAATATGAGTAAAAAGGGTAAGAAAAATAGTACTTTTGAACACTTATCAACGTCCTTCATAAATTTCACATAATTGGGCATTTCCTCTAGAGCTTCTACCAATGGAATATTGATTTGCAGCTGCTTAAGAACTTCCAAGAAGCGCTTAAATTGCTGGTCTTGCTAGAAATGGTGGTGGCGAATAAGCACACACCGAGGCTACTGGCTTTACCAAGGCAGTACTGGCTTCAGTCTATTTGGCATCGATACTGGCATCCGTTTTGGCATCAGTGTTTGTTCCCTCTTCCTCTGCTTTCTTGGGGTTGTCTGCTAGCATTGGCTTCTCAACTTGGCAATTAATAGGCTACTTGGCAGCCTTCTCCATCTCACACTACTTACCACCCCGAAGAGTTATAGCTTTACATTGCTCATTGTCTTTGTGACGGGCATCTTCGGTGTCACTTGGCAATGCTCCTTGGGGTCGATTGCTGAGTGCACTAGCAATCTGCCCAAGCTGAACTTCCAAGTTTCTCATTGATGCTGCCAAATTCTGGACTGTGGCATCATTCCTCTCCATGTACTCTGTGAGAGTGCCTCTTTATTTGAATCTCTACCCTTGCTAGAAATTTTTTTGAGCTTTCTGTGGCATGGCATTTTGATAGAATACTGGCATGGAATTGTTATTCTGCCTCTGGGTATTCTGGCGTTGGGCATTGTACTGGTTACCTCCTTGATTTCCCCATGCTAAGTTAGGGTGTTATCTCCAACCTGCATTATAAGTATTAGAGTTAAGATTATAGTAACGATTAATATTGCCAACAAAGTTTACCGATTCGGGGTTCGCAGGGAATTCATCTACATGGTGGTTCTCTCTACAAATTGTATAGAATGGGTCTAATGCTTTAACTTCTTGGGACTCATTGTTCTTTTGGAGCGTTCTCACCATGCTAGTGCGGTTGGAAATCTCGGCATGGATAGATGTTAGTTCATCAATCTAAAATTTCTCACTGGTTTTGGTTCTGCTCCCAAGTCTAGCAATAAGATATTCAAAATCATTGATCGTAATCCACTTAAGAATGTCAATAGCCTCGGTATACTTCTTGTCAAGCAACGAACCGGCTGCTGAAACATCAACAATAGTCCTTGTTTGTGCATTCAATTCGTTGTAAAAGGTTTGTATGTGGGTCCAATTTAAGAATCCATGAATAGGACACCTCCTCAACAGATCTTTAAATCTTTCCCAGTCATCATATAAGGTTTCATCTTCGGCCTGCCTGAATGTAATAATCTCACCCTGTAGCTTGGCAGTGAGTGTTGGCAGCTGGAATCTTGTCAAGAACTTCTAGCATAGGTCTGCCCATGAAGTAACTGAGCCAGGTGGCAAGGAATTGAGCCAAGCCTTGGCTCGACCTCTCAAAAAAAGTGAATAACTTCAGCTTCACGATATCTTCAGATACTCCAGTTTGTTAAAATAACTGGCAAATCTCCATGAATTGCTTCAGATGTTGCCTCGGATCTCCAGTAAGTGCTCCGTCAAACTGACCTACATTCAAAAGAGTTTGGATCATTATCGGGTTAAGCTTGAAATTAACAACGTTTACCTCTGTGCCAACAAGTCCAGGCATCAAATTGTCAATGGTTGGTGCTGAATGTTCTCTAATAGGTCTTTCTTCATCAACAATTAGGACAACAAGTGGTGGTAGCATCACATTGTTAAGTGTATTTCCTTCATCATTCACCGCACCATTCCCTCTATTACCTTGATTATTCATCTCTCGAAATCTTCTTCTTAACCTTCGCAAGGTTCTCTCAATTTCAAGATCATATGGCCACTCATCCACCACAGGGTGGCTTCTGGTCATACACCGATAAAAACAAAAATAAAATAAAGACAAGTAAAAATTTAAAAACAATCAACTTCGTTGCAATCCCCGGCATGACGCCAAAAACTTGTAGACTCTCTAAGTGAATGCTGGCAAAAGAGGTAGAAAATATGTATTGGAAAAGTATAAAACAGCGCCAAGATGAGTCTTTTACGTGCAAGTATACACGGTCTGCAAGTAATACAGTAGTTAAGCTGAGTATCGATCCCACAGAGATTGACCTGGAATTCAATTGTCTTTGATTGATACTTGCCTTGAGAAAAAAAATTGTTTGTTTTGAAGTTGGTTTTAGAAATAATTGAAATGAAATAAAAGAAAGGAATGTAAAGCAAGACGTTGGCAAGGAAGGTGTTTTAATGAATGATGAGTGTTGGCAGGGAATGCCTAGTTTTCACGTTATTCATTCCGTGCCAGCCTTTAATAACAACCTGTCTTGGCATTGTTTACCAAGAAGATTCAAAATTAGCAAATCCTCTCTCGATGGTCATTACCCTAAATTGATCATGTAAAAAAACCCCAATATCTCTATAGTGCATGCTTTTAAATAAACCAATTTGATTAAAATCCAATCTATACTCCTAAAGGGTAGATTTCACTCCCGAAGTAAGTTCATTTATTTGAACAACTTCTCTCCTTAGTATTCAACAACTTAATCATTGCTACCCTAAGTCTGTTAAGATATTGAGGAGCAATAGGCCAATAGTGCCAGCTCTCACTTGGCATATTATTTCAGAAATTGTAAAGTATGTCGAATAGATAAAACAATGCCGAAGTAGATTCGTTATTAAAAACTAAAACATAAAACAGTGTTCAACACAAACATCCCCTACCAACTATTAGATTAGTTCATGGTGAGGGATTTAACCAAAAAACCATTAACGTTTTCCAAATACACCATCATTAAAAAGAATTCAAAATAACTTAAAATAAGAGAATGGGCGAGAGGGGTCTCTCGATGCAGCACTCAAGATCTAGGCTCCCGGCCAAGCTGGTCGAACCACTCTTCCTAAGTGCAGTCGATCGTCACTCGTCTTACACTCCAACTCCTCACTCAATCACTCTCCCCAATTTTTGTCCCCTTAAATGCTTGCTTAGTTGGTGTTTGAATAAGCGTGCAAGGAATGGATATGATGAGCTCCTCATTTGAATTTTAAATGCTGAAGGAATAAGAGATAATCATCTTATCCAAATTTGAATGAGAGCTGATCAGGCTAAAGCCGACGTCATACTGCCGACGTTGCCTTGGCATCCAAGCTTGGCATGAATCTGCCAACCAATCTTGGCATCATCTTATCCACTATTTTTTCGGAGATTAATCCAATTGCTATCTTTTCGGAGCCTGATCTTGTCCTATTTTTTCAGGGTTCAACAGTTTCTTGGCATGGCATCAAGTTCACTTCTCTGCCAACCGGTGCTTGGCATTATCTGGTCTATTTGTGCCAACAACACTCGATATTCTCTTTGGCATTCCTTCCTCTGTTGCTTTTTTGAGCCAAATACTATGCCAAATCTGCAAAATTGCCAACAAAACAACCCTTCACACTAGCATAGACAGAATTCTAAACTCCTTTTGTGAATGCATGGTTTTAACATCCTAATGCAACTAAACTTACCTAAAAACAAGCAAAAGTATTGTAAGATTGGCATTAAAAGTAGTACTCTTGGAGAGGTAATAGGGGGCATGCTTTTGACCTACCGCTGAGATAGAAGAAAGATCATCCTGTTGGATCAGAGGCAAAAAAAAAAACAATCAAGCCCTAAGGCGAGATAAGTTATTACAAAGATCAAGAAGAAGAGAAATTGTTATTCTACATGGCTTCGAGGATAGAGTTTTAGGTCAATGATGTACATGGTCGACATAATACAAAACCTATCAGTGATCCTGAAGAGAATAATACCAAGACTCAGTGTGCTGCACAGTTCAAGAACATAACTTGATTGGATCTGCAAAATGACAATTGAGTCTTATTGAATGAATAAAAGTTTATGGATTTGGGGGGCATGTTTTCAACCCGACATTTAGATAGAATAAAGATCGTACTGATGGGTCAAGGCAAAATAATAGTCAAACCCAAGGGCAAAGATCTAGAAGCGGAAGAACGTGTCTCTGTATGGCTTCAGGGATAAAGTTTTAGGTCTACATGGTCGACCTAGCATGAAAGAATAATTTGTCAAAAATTGTATTGCGAACAATAGCATGATTTCATATGCTAGACGATTCAGTGCTTCGTGGTAAATTTCTACCACAACATTTCGAATGGCTTAGAATAATGAAGACTTGGAACCTTATTGAAAATAAGGAAACTTTAAGAACTTGGGGGTACGGTGTTCATCCCAACGTTAAGATAGAAAGAGGCTTACTGTGGAGAGTCTTAGAAGAGGTAACAGTTGAGCCCAAGTTGGGTTAGGGCAATGTTATAAGATGGAAAGCGATGGATTTTGTAAGATTAGCGTAAGGCGGCAGCTGCCTTTCATAATGAGACAAAAGATGAGAATTCGGTAAAGACAGATAAAATGCTTTGTTTGGTTCAGGAAGTTAAGAATTAGACCTTCGCACAGTACGAAAATCTTAGCAACTTAGGAAGCATGGTGCTTACCCCAATGTTGAGAATAAAGGAGACTCGTCATGAAGGGTCATTGAAAAGACAACATTTAAGCCCAAGTGAAGTAGGGGACAATGATCCAGAATTGAACTTCAGGAAGTGACAGATTGTGTTTCGACCAATACAAGTCAGCAATCTCCTTCGAGATGAGACAAAAGATGAAGATCCAGCAAAGACGGGACGACCCGTGGAAGCTAAGGGTGATCGCCCAAAAAACAAGGATTTTTCCCCAACAATTCTAAAAATGAATCCATTCATGCATCATTTGTAGTTAGACATCCCTATGTTAGGAGCATGCTAACACATACCATCATGGCATCTTGTCTATTCAAATCAGGTATTCGATGATTGATAAAGGGTTGGATTTACAACTTACGAAAGGAGAAGTAAACCTCAATAAAGATTCAAGAGTACTTTGACTTGGGTAATTAAGATTTCTAATGTCCCCCAATCTCTTATTAATATGGGAATGGCGAGCATCTTTTTATGCCAAGACGATCTAAGGTTTGGGCATCCAGTTAGTGAAGATTTCCTTTGGTAGCCATGTCGGCGTGAATCCAGTTATTGAATATTTCTTTTCGTAGCCATGTCGGCGTGAATCCAGTTATTGAAGATTTCTTTTGGTAGCCATGTCGGCCGTGAATCCAGTTATTGAAGATTTCTTTCGTACCAATCTTGGCGTGAATCCAGTATTGAAGATCCAATTGGTAGCCGTGTTGGCGTAATTCCTTTTATATAGTCTGAAGCCCCTAAAGATGTGGTAGACCCGATCGGTAGTCGAGTTGGCATGAATCCTTTTATATGGTCTAAAGCCCCTAAAGACGAGGTAGACCCGATTGGTAGCTAAGTTGGCATGAATCCTTTTATATGGTCGGAAGCCCCTAAAGATGAGGTAAACCCGATCGGTAGCCGAGTTGGCATGAATCCTTTTATATGGTCTGAAGCCCCTGAAGATGAGGTAGATCCGATTGGTAGCCGAGTTGGCATGAATCCTTTTATATGGTCTGAAGATGAGGCAGATCTGATTGGTATCCATGTTGGTGTGAATCCTTTAATATGGTCTGAAGCCCCTGAAGATGAGGTAGATCTGATTGGTAGCTGTGTTGGCGTGAATCCTTTGATATCTTCTGAAGAAGATGAGGTAGATCCAGTTGGTAGCCGTGTTGGCGTGAATCCTTTTATATGGTCTGAAGCCTCTTGAAGGAGAGGACTTCAGGGTGAAAGGTTCTATATAGGAAGGACCCGTAGCTCAGGACTTCAAGCGAAAAGTTTCATATAGAAGAAACTCACAGTTTCAGGATTTCAAGGAGAGGACTTCAGGGAGAAATGTTCTATATAGGATGGACTCGTAACTTAGGACTTCAAGCTAATAGTTCTATATAGGAGTAAATCGCAGCTCGGAATCCTCAGACAGTGAAGTCATATAAAATTAGTGCTTATGGTCTTTGCTTTATTCTTGCTCCACAAGGACAAGCAAAGAGGGGTAGCTGTAATCACTAATTTTATCCGGGTGTTAACCCGTTTTCTTTCATTTTGTTAGCATTTGAAATAACGGGCTTTAGTTATTTTTACCTTTTTCCTATTATTAATATTATTCTATTATTTGTTAATTAAAAATATTATAAACATTATTAATTATATGTCATTATGTTCTAAAACCCCAAAAATACTATTAGTATTATTTCTTTATTATTACCATCTACCTATAATTAAAAACCCAAAAAATTATTAATTATACTTGGCTAATGTTAATTTCTATACATATTACTATTAGTTTGTTATTATACATTACTATAGGTTATTTTGATTTAAAAGAAAACAAAACAAAAAAATATTATTTTTTTTGTATTGTTACTATTATTATCATATTATACTCTTATTATTATGGTTATTCATTTTTGATTAAGTATCATATTACTTTTTATTGTTATTATTACTATCCCAGTTTATTATTATCACTATTATATTGTTATATTATCATATGTTATATTTTTATTATACTATTACTATATAATTATTAAACAAAACCAAAAAAATGAAAACTGAAATTAAATAAATAAAAACCGCAAAAAGTTTATTTACAGTCCAATTACATTTAAAAACCCAAAAATAAATAAGTAAATGTTACAAGGCCCATTGAAGCCCAAAACCTGGTCTACCCTAATAAACTAAACCCTAATCTAATAACAAGAACCCTAATTGCCCTTTGTTTTTGTGTAGCCACACAAGAGTCGTTAGATCTGATCCTGATCTAACAGCCCAGATTGAAAGCATAGCAGGCTTCTGTAACCTTCATGCGCCCACACCCCGGCCTTCCCGCTCATTCACACGCGCGTGCGTTGCACGTGTGACCCTTCAGATCTCCACATGCCTAACGCCTGGACTGCCACTGTTGCCCTTCTCTGCCACGACCCGCAACGGCAGCAGCTCTCTCTGGTCCCCTCCTCCTCACCAATCCGCCACGTTTTTCATGCAACAAAAAAAGATAAACATTAGCAAAAAGGATTAATGTCGGAAGCAACAAAAATAACAATTTTCCAGGGAGTTTCAGCGGATCTCAGAGCAAAATACAATTGCAAGGGTTTTCTTCTTTTTTGCATGTAAACCTTTCGGTTATAAAAACTGATCCTAACAAATTGTAAGGGGTTTTTTTTAAAAGAAATAAAAAGAGAAAACAAGAGCCTTTTAGAGGTATATCCGTTTCATTTTTGCATGCATACATAAAAAGGGGCATATAGTAAGGACCTAGATCTAAGAGAGTTTTTTCTTACCCTTGGTTTAGGACCGTCTATCCAATGTTCGTTTTCTGGCGACAAGCCCACTACCTTCGGGCTTAAAGGGGTAAGCCAACAACAGGTTCGAGTTTTTGGGGCGTCTCTTCGATTCTACCCACCGATAACAAACCCTAGGCCTTCAGCCGATAGAGGTGAATCAGTTGGGAGCTCGAAGCTTTTTGCTTCCAAATGGTAGAACTAGATCTAGAGGTGAATTTGTTTCTGTTTTTGGTAGATCTAGGATGACTGTTTTTTGTTTTTGGGAATCTAGGTTCAGTTTCGTGTTTAGGGAGAAGAGGAGAGGTTTTCGGTTAGTTTTTTTGGATCTTAGGCGCCAACATGCGGCGGCTGGAGGAGGTGTGGTGGCCGGTTTCTAAGTTTTGTGGCGGTCAGGATGAACACCACGACAGTGTTTATCCAGATTTCGAAGGGAGTTGAGAGAGTTTGGGAGATTTCCAGAAATGGAAAAGCTTTTAAAATGATAAAGGATGAAAATTTTCCCCAAAAAAGTTTGATATATACCCCTCTCAGTTTTTAAGAAGGGTTGTTTGCATCATAAACCCTTCTACACTCCTCTATTTGCACACAGAAGGGTTTCCTCAAATTGTAATTACTCTCAGGGTCCTCCAAACTTTCCAAAATATTTTAATCTCGTCCTTAATCTTTCAGATTTGATTTTTTGGAAAATGGTTTTATTTCTGATCGGTCCTTTCGTGTTTTTAAACAATCTTTTTAGCCCTTCCGCCTTTCAAAATTCCCTTTGCGGGGATGTTTTAAAAGCTTTCGATTTTGTCCCCTTTTTAACTTAATCAGTTTTCAAATGGGTTTATTTTCCAGTTTGGTCCTTTTAGCTTCAGATTCTTTTTGACTACGTCCTAAATCCATATTTGATTTCCCTTGTTACCCCCATTGCATGCATGTTTAAATTTTCAGTTATATACACTATTCATGTTTAGTTTTTATTGCTTCATTATGTTGTAAATCTATGTGTATAGTATTATACATATATATTATGTGACCTTTATATAATATATGGTATACGTTTTTATATGGTATGTAACACATGATATATTTAAATGTTTGTAGTATATGTTGATATAGTACATAGTTTATATGTACATATTATATACTTTGTGTATATTATATAATTTAAAGGTTTAAACATATAAAACCATATTATATGCATATATTATGATGCTCATAACATAGGGTGTTAGTTTATGTTTTTTTATGTTCCATGTTCATGTTTATGTTATGCCATGCTGTGTAAGTTTGCGTTCGGATATAAATTTGCTAATGCGGAGCCTTGTTATTCGACGATAAATGCAACCAGTATCAAACACAATGATGGTGGTCTTGTTGTTTACTTTCGAATAACGAGGCCCTTAAATTCACTTTCACGTATAAATGGATTTCAATTTAATCGTCACTTTAATTTGGAAAGTTTAATATTAACAAAGCAATAATTATTTATTTTCATTTTAAGGTACCCATTTTTTGGGCGGTATGAGGGTGCCAAAACCTTCCTCATCCGTAACTGACTCCCAAACCTGCTTTCGATCGAATCTCTGGTTTTATGGTGTCCGGCCTATCTCAGTGACCGGTGGCGACTCCAAGTTTTACTGTGTTTCAAAAACATGAATTTTTGAAGAGTTTTCCATTTTCCAAGTGCTTTCCCAAATAACGAAAGGAAACCTACTATCCATTTTCTAGCGATTTCATTCAACACTAAATTTTTGAATTTCAAAGAAAATTAGGTTGCTACCCCACCAAATGCTCTATATGAGCCAATAAACAATTCAACAACAATCATAAAATAAACTATAAAAAGTAATACAACAAGGATGACACCTAGCCATCCAAACCATTAACTACACTCACCATTTCTTTTTTCCCAAGAGCGTAAACATCACATTTCCAAGCAACTAAGCACCCCAAACTATTCTTCTCATTAGACTCAAGAACCCATTTCAGTACATGATTCAAGAATAAATAATCCCATTAATAGAATGTAAAAAAATATCAACAGAATTAATCAAGAAACTAGACAAAGAACTCAACATTTCACCCTAATATTCTTGGCATATTAGAACCACCTAGCCTTGTTTTCCATACATCCTCACTTTCGAATAAAAGACCAAGCTATGGGTATAATAATTTTATGCCCAGATTTTAATTCTTCTTCTTTCTCTATATCAAAACCAATGCTTCTCTTCCCCTTTTCTTGCTTTACTATGAACAACCCTAAATAAGAGAAAATTGGAAGAGCAATCCTCCCCCAGACCCTCTTTTTTCGGTGAAGGGAGAGAACAGTTCCCATTATATTCCACATGGAAGTAAGGGAACAACCATGGTGTCCTTTGTTATCCATGTGGGAAGGGAAAGTTATAGCCATGGTTTTACATGGCACATGAAAACCAAGTTATGTTTGCATTTTCTTGTCGTGGTGTATTTTAATCGTGGGACCCATTCAAAATTTCCTTTCATCTTTTTTTCATTATACAAATTAATTTTGGCAAACCCATTGGAGAACCAAACCAGTTTTAGGATCCCACGTATGGGATGACTAAGCTTGGGAAGGACTAATCGCGAGGTTAGTCCTTCAACTTCCTATCTTTATACTTTTGCCTTAGTAGTTTCAAATTCCACAATTTAGTCACCAAAAAGATTTCAACATATTCGATAAGATCCTTGATCAATAAAATGACTCAATTGGAGTCCATTTCGAATGTAATCGACCACACGGTCAAAGTCAATGCAATATTTAGGCACCAATTATAATTTAATTTCTTTCAATTGGGTCACTAGGTGGTCTAATTACCTACCTAGTCCTCACATTCTCATAAATCTCTTAAACATTACCTTATAATTCAAATCTTCCATGTTTGGATAAAGGTTTCACACTACAAATATTTTTAATTTGGTCCTTTAGTTACCAAATCTTGCTAATTAACCAATTTCAATCTATAAATCATATTTTAATATCTTTCTTACTTAATCGAAAATAAATTTTCCAATTATCGGAAACTGAATCTCGACTAGGCCAGTTTTCGAGATGTTACAATTCTCCCCCTTTAAGAAAATTTGTCCTTGAATTTTCCTCTTGGCATAAACGGTAGGAACAAAGAATCAATCAAATTCGGAATTCTTACGAAAGCATTCTTCACAAAGTGACCTCATTGTCATGATAAAAATGCAATCCAGCTTGCTTCGATAAATCACTAATTGTAAAAGATTCACATATCAGAGTTTATGAGTTTGAAGATTAACTCAAGCTTTAGCTTTCTTTAAACTTATTTCTATATCATATATCAAATTTTATGTCTTGCATAGGCTTTATCTTCAGATGGTCTTTTATAAACTTATCTTATTTTAGGGCCACTACACATAACTTTCAAACTCTACCAAAGTTCAATACTAAGACATGTCCTAACTTGTTTACTAAGGGGTTCACAAGATCTACACCATTTAGTAATGTCAATGGTTTTAAACTGATCTTTTACAGAACTACTAGAACATAGATCCTATTACGGATACAACTCATCTATCAACACTCGAGGTAGAAAGAACTTTATCTCAACAACTTTCTTAATGATCAAAGACATAAACATTATAAATTCTTACCTGGTACTTTTATATTACCAGTAATAGGAGGATCGTGTCAGCCACTAGTCATAGTACAACACATAATAATATAACTCCTAGGTGGCGTATGTAGAATGTAATCAAACAATATCATTGCAAAGAACTTTGATTTAGTCTAGAAACGACTAAACTCTAGCTCTGATACCACAAATGTAACACCCTCGTCCTAGTCTGGTAGGAATCTGGGTCGAAAAGTGATATCAGTGAATAATACGGTGAATGGTTGATCATTTACGTTGACTTGTACAATAAACAATAAATTAACGATACCAATTCGATGCAAATGTTGACTATGATCAATGTAAACTTAATCAAATTAAAATTAAGGGATCGTTCAACAACTTTTTCAACTTTAGGGACCAAATTGTAATTTTAGAAAATTATAGGGACTTATCAAAAATTAGGGTTACCAATGTGGAATTCAATGCAGATATAGTACTTATAAATTTTTATAACAATCGGAGTTCGTTTGTACCTTCAATTAAGCCTTATAAAAATCCAGTGACCAAATTATAACATTCAGAAACTTTATTAATCATCTTTTAACTAACTTTTTTATCTCAGTATCGATACTCGAAGAGGCCGTATCGGTACGCCTATGTCATGGTCCTTAAATTAATTACAAATATTAGGGACCGTACCAATACGGGTACATCAGTATCGGTATGTTCTATTGGTCTCGAAATCCAGTGACAATTGGCCGTACTGATACGCTGAAGGCCATATCGGTACACCCTTCATGACCATTAAATCAGTTAATTTCATTAAGCTCGTACCGATACTGGGTATCAGTACGCGTGGTCAACGCAAGAGGGGTCAACCTTAGGGATCGATACAGTATTGATACAGTGCTATAGTAATTTTCCAGATTCAAATATTTGTATCGATACTTCAGTAGCCATATTTGTACGCCTTTACTTACGCCCCAAATTAAACACCCGTACCAATACACCATCACCCGTACCGGTATGGACAGACCTGTAATGACAGATTTAGCCTAGTTTTTAGGCAAATTAGGGACCTTAGCCTTGTCCAAAGATTACCAAATTTTATCAACCAACTTATAAACATCAAATCTATATACATCCAAATTTTCATGCCAATACAAATTCATTCACTATATTTTCACACGTTAAAGCGTTTTAGGCCAATTTACCAATTTTGCCAAAATATCAACATGCCATATTTTATATTTTGACCCTTTCAACATGGTGGGCAATACATACTTACAAAATACATCATTTTAGTCTTAGTCCTTATCATGTATCACATATCTAACATCATATCATCAAGATGGCCATTTTATAACTTATCCACATAGTCTTCATGTTTTCTTTATCAATCAACGCATACAAGTTCTCAACAACCATATTTAATCATATTTCTCTTTATCTTAATCTAATATATCATGATTATAAATTTTATAAACTTATCTTAATTACCCTTTACAAATTCACAAGATACACCTCATGTGTACACACATGCCATATGCCACCTTTCTAGGAGTTATAAGGGACAAAGATACATTACTCAAAAGTCTTGGAGAGTGACTTACAACCACGATCACGTCCTCGAAAATCTTAAACCTGAAATGATGCATGACAATGAATGCATTAGGAATATTTTGCCTAGTGAGGTAGTAACCCAATAATAATATGATAACATCAACAATAGATTTCATAAGAACGAAGCAATCAATGTTTATGGTGGCCTCAATGAATACATGTACATGAACAATGCTTTATGCTGTAAATTTGTTTCAATGTTTTGTTCTTGTCTATTTATACAATAGTCTTACCCTTAGTTTTTCTTGTGTTTTAACATTGTTTACCTTAGGACACACTTGGACATAGGTAGAATTGGTCCGTGTTTAAACAAGCTCAAAGCACAAAGCAATGGTTTGTTTCAATGTAATAACAACGTATCAATGCTTCCCCCACCATCATCCACCATCTCCCCCTAACCTCCAACATCGCCAATATAGGGTTATTACCCTTGAGCTATCTCATAGACCGTAGTCCAAATATACCATGTACTATGCCAAAATTTCCAATGGCTTCCATTGCAAGGCAACTTACATATTTTATGATTTAGCAATAGGAAGTTATTCTTATTCAATAGTTGAGCCTTACCTGCAATAATCCTTGTCAATACAATAGTTTCATCAACACAATAGCTTTGCCAATATAATATCTTACCAATATGGTGATAATACCAATATCATGTTTTCTTCAATGCAATGATTTATTCGATGCTTTGGACTTACCGATACAATGAACTACGCAATGCAATAATCTTTGTCAATGCAACATGATGTAAAACGACACAAAAGAACTTACCAATCTCTATTGATATAAGTATTTCCACCAAATGCTCTATATGAGCCAATAAACAATTCAACAACAATCATACAATAAACTATAAAAAGTAATACAACAAGGATGACACCTAGCCACCCAAACCATTAACTACACTCACCATTTCTTTTTCCAAAGAGCGTAAACATCACGTTTCCAAGCAACGAAGCACCCCAAACTATTCTTCTCATTAGACTCATGGAACCCATTTCAGTACATGATTCAAGAATAAATAATCCTATTAATAAAATGTAAAAAAATATCAACATAATTAATCAAGGAACTAAAAAAAGAACTCAACATTTCACCTTAATATTCTTGGCATATTAGAACCATCTAGCCTTGTTTTCCATGCATCCTCACTTTCGAACGAAAGACCAAGCTATGGGTATAATAATTTTAAGTCCAGATTTTAATTCTTCTTCTTTCTCTATATCAAAACTAATGTTTCTCTTCCCTTTTTCTAGCTTTACTATGAACAACCCTAAATAAGAGAAAAATGGAAGAGCAATCTTCCCCTAAACCCCCTTTTTTCGGTGAAGGGAGAGAACAGTTCCCATTATATTCCACGTGGAAGTAAGGGAACAACCATGGTGTCCCTTGTTATCCACGTGGGAAGGGAAAGTTATAGCCATGGTTTTACATGGCACATTAAAACCAAGTTTTGTTTGCATTTTCTTGCCGTGATGTATTTTAATCGTATGACCTATTCAAAATTTCCTTTCACCTTTTTTTCAAAGTAAAAATTGATTTTGGCAAACCCATTGGTGAAGCAAACCAGTTTTAGCATTCCACGTTTGTGATGACTAAGCTTGGGATAGACTAATCGCATTGTTAGTCATTTAACTTTATATTCTTTATACTTTTGCCCTAGTAGTTCCAATTCCACAATTTAGTCACTAAATAGATTTCAACATATTCGATAATATCCTTGATCAATAATCTGACTCAATTAGAGTCCATTTCCAATGTAATCGACCATACGGTCAAAGTCAATGCAATATTTAGTCACCAATTATAATTTAATTTCTTTCAATTGGGTCACTACGTGGTCTAATTACCTACCTAGTCCTCACATTCTCATAAATCTCTTACACATTACCTTATAATTCAAATCTTCCATATTTAGCTAAAGGTTTCACACTTCAAATCTTTTTAATTTGGTCCTTTAAATACCAAGTTCTGTTAATTAACCAATTTTAATTTATAAATCGTATTCTTACACAATCGAAAACAAAATTTTTGATTACAGAAAACTAAATCTCGACTATGCCAGTTTTCGGGATGTTATTGTCCCTTTTAGCGTGTCTATAAATATCGGAGAGATTTTATTCTCACGAAGTGAAGGCTGAACTTGTGCTGCCACATCACGCCATCTCTGGGCATATTCACGGAGGCTCTCATTGGGCCTTTGCTCCATCCCTTGCAATAGAAGCCGGTTGGGGACCATATCAGTTATGTGCTTGTACTGGTCGGTGAATGCTTTGGCTAAATCCTTCCATGACTTGATTTGAGCCCATGTTAGCTGATTGTACCACCTCATGGCAGATCCTACCAGACTTTCTTGGAAACAGTGGATCAACAACTTCTCATTATAAGTAAACCTTGCCATCTTTTGGCAAAACATGGTTATATGTGTAATAGGGTGTAACGCCCAGTTTTTAGGGCTTAGCGGTTTAGTGGGTTATTAGACGGTTTGGTGGACCAGAGTAGAGATTCGAGTCGGTTTCGGGATCGTATATTTTTGGTGTTGGAAAATTGTGGAAAAATGTTTAAAAAGCATTATTAATTATATATTTAATAATGGTGGAATCAATTTTGAAAAATTAGTTTTAGAAGGTGGACATTTTGATTAGTGACCAAAATGAAAGTTTTGGAAAATTGTGATTTTCTAGTGACTAAAATGAAAAGGGCCAAGTACTTAGAATCTTTAAGGAGCTATTTTACCAATTTGTTTCTGAAGGTTTATCCTTAATTTAATTAATTTAAACATGTGCTTTAATTAATAAATAAAGTAGATTTTGTTAAAAAGGTAGTTATCTTTTCTTAAACAAAAATCATGTCATTTTTCTCTCTATTCTCTCCTCAGCCAAACACCCATATTTCATCAAATTTCCAGAGGTGGGGTGGTTTCTAACTTGATTTTATTGTTCCAAATTGTTTCACAAAGATTGTTTATACAAAATCTCACATTAATCTTGTGATTTCTTAGCTTTTCACAAATCAATTGAGGGAGAAACTTCACAATAAGGGTAAGGTCCGAGATCTCCTCTATTGTATGGTTCTTTATTGAAATTCCAAAGCATTTGATCCTTGCTTTTGCATTTCTAATCTGATTTTGATGATTTTCTAATGATTTAATGAGATCTTTGGGGAAAATGTGTTGATTCACAAATTAAATCTAATTTCCAGTATGTAATGGTGATTTGACTCATACTTTGGATGTTTAACAATGTTGATAAGTGATTTTTATCAATGGAATCCAGAAACATAAGAGTCTCTATTTGTTTAGGTTGTTAGTTTTGAGGTTTTGTGTTGAAATTATGGTTGTTAGGCTTCTGGAGGTGGTAGGTTGTCTTGGATCTATTTTTAGATGTGTTTTGGTGTTGAAAATGATGTCAGGTTGATAGATGTTGGCTGGGTTGTGAATCAAAGTGCTTTGGTCTTGATTTTGGTTGTTGTGGCGGGTTAATTGTGAGGGTGTTGTGGAAATCTGAGAAGGATTGTGTTTGCTATGTTTAGAATGCATTGTGATGCATTAATCCTCTGTTGTTGTGTGGTAAAAATATGGGAGGTTAATCCGAAGGTGTCTGGAGAAGCGTAGGAGACTTTGGATGCTCCTTTGTGCGTCGGCGAATCGAAGTTCCGCGTATCAGTGAGTGAAAATGTGGTTTAAAGCGTTTTGATGTTTTGGAATAGAGTTTTGGGAGTTAAGGTAGAGCTTGAAACGCTTACCTAGACATGGAAGTAAGTATAAAGTGGTTTTCTCCCTCAGTCGTGCTAGTTTGAAATGGTTTTATGCACTTGTTCTAATTTACATGTTACTACTGTTTAAGCATGTTTTAAAGTATTTGATATACTATTTTTAAGCATGAAATACTGAAGGATGCACATGGTAAGGGATCCTTGTAAGTATGTGGTTTATACTTGCGTATTAAAGCATGGTTGTTCCTTTGGAAATGGCATGGTTTAATGCTTGTCAAAAACTATAAGGTAAATGTTATTTGGTTAATTATATTGGCAAGTGATGTGGTTTTAAAATTGTTATCGGATATAGTTGGCCGGCCATAGGATTGAGTGCACTGTAAAATAAGCTGCTTTGGATGTTGAGGGGTTTATATTGTGTACCGAATACTCCTGTTAGTGGGGTTAAGCATCTAACCGATGAGAGGGATGGGTTTCTCTGTGGATTGTTATTTTACCCGGTTGTTATTGTACCGCGATTGTGATTGTATCGCTATTCCGGTTGAGATGGCTTGAAGTGTTGGGTTAACACTTGTTGAATTCGTGTATCTGATGAACTCTTTTGTTAATGGACTTGTTATTGATCACTTGAAAGCCAATATTTGCCAATGTATCATTGAAATGTCTTATGTTGTATAATGTGATTTATACATGTTTCTCCTAGCTTTGCATTGGTAGTAATGCATGAGATGGCTTAAGTGAAGGGTTAGCAATGGAATTTGCTATTGATTAATGATACATGTACCATATGGTTTATTATGCTGGTTTTAATAATATAAAGTGCATGTTTTCAAAAGGGGCATGATGGTAATGTTTTTAAAGGATGATGTTAAATAAATGGTTTTAAATGCATTAATGGTGGTTGTTTTGAGCATTCCTCACTAAGCCTTGTGTGCTTACGCTCTTGTTGTCCATCAATGCATATAATTGAGGTCTTGGAAGGCAGCAAGAAGCAAGGGGATCTTGGCAAGACTTGTTTCCAAAGTATGTCTTGGTTTAGACTATAATGAATAAGGGCAATGGGGTACCTATTGTGTTTTGGGAGATGTTTTGTGGAACTCACTGTTTGAGCATATTTCTTTAGTTACTCTTGGGCTGTAAATGGCCTTTAAAGTTTGTTTTGATGCTGGTTTATTACCTTTTTGACATGTTGCTTGAATGGACATTAGGAAGCATGCCTATAGATTCCCTTTTGATGCTTGATACTTGTTGTGCTATTGGAATGAAGTTGCTAGTTGGCTAATGATACGTATGGCATGTTGGTATGGCGTTATAAGCATGTTGGAATGGTTTGAGAATGTTATTGAGATGAAAAACAAGCAAATTATGGCATTACAGGTCTAGGCGTACCGATACGCGGGGGACCATTTCGGTACGGCTAGGCATTTTCTGGCCTGAGAGATCGATACGCGTAAAGGAGTACCGGTATGCCTAGGTGATTTTTGGCCTGGCGTACCAATATGGGTAATGGTGTATCGGTACACGTTCTGACCTCTGGAATTTCACTTTTTCAATCTAAACCCGTGTATCGATGCCCATGTAAGCGTACTGGTACGTATATTAAAAAGATTCAAAAGTTAGGTAAGTTTATTATGGTGTATCAATACCTGACGTGGTGTATCGGTACGACCATTTTTATGCGTATCGGTACGGTGACACCCGTTCCAATACCCGGGGTCGTTTTCTGTAATGTTGGCTTGGCAGTTTTGCTTTCTTTGCATTCTAGTCCCTGAATCTTGTTCATGCGATTGTATGAGCTTGAATGATCAATTTGGGATTAATGATCAGAATCTGACTAATTAAAGATTGGTATTTTAAAAGTGGCTTAAATCATGCAAATTTCCTGTATTTGTAATTTTGTCCCTAAATTGCAAATGTGATCAATTGGATGTCAAAATGATGCCGATTGAGGTGGGGTTATACTTGAGTGATGCATGTACACGTAGGACTAATAATTGGCATCTAGACAAGATAAAAAGAAAAAAATTAGACCGGGTCAAGGGGGTTACACTTGGTGGTATCAGAGACAGGTTTGGTTCGTTTGGGAGGTTGCTGTGTTATTGCCATGTTTAATTTGCACGGTGATTGTTATATGTACGCTGATTGTTATGCACGGTGATTGATCTATGAATGTTGGTGGTTGTATGCTATGTTCGAGATATTTTGGGGTACCCATTGCCTTATTATTATAGTCTGGAAAGTTTTGATTTTTGAAATGAAAGTCTTGGATCCTTGCTTGACGTTGGCCTGGCTGTTTTGTTTTGAAATGATTATCATGCCTTAAGATATATTTTAGCACGATGGGACCGAGGAGAGAGATATAATCTAGTGCGATTGCTGCTGCCGTCGGGCAGGATGATGAAGGAGAAGTTGTACCTCTTGGAGGGTTGCCACTGCCCTCACCTAATCCACATGAGGGAGTGGAGCAAGTACCACCTATGCCGGTTGGGCCAGGGATGGGTGATATGGCACCGCTGATATAGGCCATGACCGGTGCGTTTCAGGCTGCAATTGTGGGTGTTCATGTGCCAGCACCACCGGTTGAGGGGCAAGGTTTGCCGCTTGAGCGTCTTCATAGTTTGGGCGGAGTTGAGTTTCAAGGGTTGTCGTCTGAGGCTTCTGAGGGCTGGTTGGCCAGTACTAAGAGGATATTGGGCCAGATATAGTGCATCGATGCTTGTAAGTTGGGCTGTGTTGTTTCCCTATTGCAGGGTGATGCCTATACGTGGTGGACTACCACTATATCCGGTATGGCGAGGGATGATGTGACCTAGGAGTTCTTCTTTGAAGCTTTCCGGAAGAAGTTTTTGGGAGTCCGATATCAGGACGAGAGGAAGCGAGAGTTTATGGCGTTGGTGCAGGGCAGTATGTCTATGGCGGAGTACGAGGTACAGTTCGTGAGGTTGAGTCAGTATGCACCTGAGTTGGTTCCTGACGAGCGCACTCGATGTGATTGTTTCCGTTATGGGATTGTGCAGGATGTTAAGACATACATGCTTCTTGCTGATTATACCGATTTTGATGTGTTGGTTTTGCAAGCCAGGGATGTGGAGCATAATTTAGGCTTGGCTTCTGGATCACGAGGTTTGAGCTTGGGTAAGAGAGTTGCTGATTCGGGTTATAGCGGTGGTTAGCCCAAGAGACACCGTGACAGGAGGTTTGGCCGGGAGCCGAGGCATGGTGGAGGTGTTGTAGGACGTGGAGTCCAGGGGCAGGGTGCCCAGGTCAGAGCCTCTTATAGCACTTGATGGGTTTGTGGATCTCAAGACCATTTGAGGCGAGATTGCCCACGGTTGGCCAAGGAAGGTCAGGCACCCGCACCTTTGGTGGCTAATGCTTGTTGGAGTTATGGGTCGGGCGACTACCAGAGGCGTGATTGTCCGTTGTTGGCTCGAGGTGGGCAGGGTGCTGCACCTGTTGTTGTTTTGCAGCGGCGTCATGGTTGTGGCCACAGACCGTTTCAGCATCGAGATAGGGGATAGATGAATGTGGCTCATACTGTTGCTATTCAGCCTGAGGGAGGTGGACCGGCTAGGGTGTATGCGCACCGTGAGGGTCGCAATGACACTGATGTGATTGCAGGTACTTTTACCCTTCAGTCTTTGTCGTTGTATTCGTTGGTTGATTCTGGGTCTACTCATTCATACATTTTGAGTGAGCATGCTGAGTTGCTTGATATATCTGTTAAAATTCTTAATGTGGGAGTTAGAGTGACTAGTTCTCTTAGAGCGACGGGCGTGGTTAGGAGGTTGTATCGTAGGTGTCCGCTGATGGTTCAAGGATATGTATTTTTCGTAGACTTGATGGAGCTACCATTCTATGGTTTTGATGTGATCTTGGGTATGGATTGGTTGACCGAACATCAGGCTGTTGTGGATTTTAAGACCAAGCGAATATCTTTGAGGTTGTCGGATGATTATGAGGTGGTGGTTGTTGGCGAGAATGCCAAGTTTTTGTCCAGTGTTGTTTCAGTTTGGAGGCAAGACGAATGTTGGATTCGGGATGTCAGGCTTATTTGGCTTATGTTATGAATCCTGGATCAAAGGAGTTGAGATTGCAGGATGTTTGCACCGTATGTGAGTTTCTGGGTGTTTTTCCCGATGAATTGTCGGGGGTGCCACCTAACCGTGAGGTAGAGTTTGGCATCGAGGCTTTTGCTGGTACAGTACCAGTATCGATTACTCCATACCATATGGCTCCAAAAGTATTGAAAGAGTTGAAGATGCAGTTGCAGGAGTTGTTGGATCAGGGCTTTATTAGACCCAGTATTTCATCGTGAGGAGCATCGTTGTTGTTTGTTAAGAAGAAAGATGGTACAATGCGGATGTGTATAGATTACCGACAGCTGAATAAGTTGACAATAAAGAACAAGTATCCCTTACCATGGATTGATGATCTATTTGATCAGTTCATGGGAGCTTTGGTGTTTTTCAAGATATATCTAATGTTAAGGTACTATCAGTTAAAGGTGAATGAGGTGGATGTGCCTAAAATAGCCTTTCGTACGAGGTACGGGCATTATGAGTTTCTTGTGATGCCGTTTGGTTTGACCAATGCTCCAGTTGCTTTTATGGATATGATGAACCATGTGTTTCATGAGTTTTTGGATCAGTTTGTGGTGGTGTTTATCGATGATATCCTTGTGTACTCTCATACCGAGGAGGATCATGATAGCTATTTGCGAATTGTGCTTTAGAAACTGATAGAGATCAGTTGTATGCTAAGTTAAGCAAATATGAGTTCTGGCTTAAGAAAGTCATGTTTCTTAGACATGTGGTGTTGGCCAAAGGAATTCGTGTCGATCCGCATAAGGTTGAGGCTGTAATGGGTCGGAAGGAGCCTAAGTCTGTGATGAAAGTTAGGAGTTTCCTCAGTTTGGCGGGTTATTATCGGAGGTTTGTGGAAGGGTTCTCCAGTGTGGCAGCTCCGTTAACAAAGTTGCTATAGAAGAATGTTAAGTTTGAGTGGATGGAGGATAGGCAGCGAGCTTTTGAAAGGTTGAAGGAAGCCTTGACGCGAGCTCCGGTTTTGGTTCAACCAGAATCGAGAAATGAGTTTGTTGTTTATAGTGATGCATCGTATGTTGGGCTTGGTTGCGTGTTGATGCAGGAGGGTAAGGTAGTGGCGTATGCATCTAGGCAGTTGAAGGTGCATGAACGTAACTATCCTACTCATGATCTTGAGCTTGAAACGGTAGTTTTCGCCTTGAAGATCTGGAGGCATTATCTGTATGGTGAGAAATGTGTGGTTTACACGGATCATAAAAGCTTGAAATATCTGATGTCACAGAAGGAGTTGAATCTTAGGCAGTGTAGATGGTTAGAGTTGCTTAAGGATTATGATCTGACCATTAAGTATCATTCAGGGAAAGCCAATGTTGTGGCGGATGCTTTGAGTAGGAAAGCGGCTGTAGAGTTGAGAGCCATGTTTGCTAGGTTGAGTGTGACGAATGATGGAGGTTTGTTGGCTGAGTTGTAAGTGAAGCTGTCCTTGTCGCAGATGATTAAGGAGAAGCAACTGTGCGATGGAAGTTTGGTATCTCATGTGGAAGATATCAGGGATAGAAATCCTATGGATTTTCATTTCAACAATGATGGGGTATTGTGTTTCAAAGGTCGAATAGTGGTGCCTGAGGACGAAGAGTTGAGGCGTACTATTTTGATTGAGGCACACTCTAGTCTTTTTGCTGTGCATCCCGGTAGTACTAAGATGTATCGAGGGTTGAAGGAGGATTACTATTGGGTTGGATTGAATAGGGATGTGGCTGATTTTGTAGCTCGGTGTATGGTTTGTCAGCGGGTAAAGGCTGAACATTAGTTCCCTTCTGGGTTGTTGCAACCGTTGAAGATACAGAAATGGAAGTGGGAAAGAATCACCATGGATTTTGTGTCTGGGCTGCCTTTGACGCTGACCAAAAAGGATTCTATCTGGGTGATCGTAGATCGGTTTACGAAGTGTGCACATTTTGTGCCAGTGCATACTATGTATACCTTGGTCAGATTGGCTGAGTTGTACATCTCTGAGATAGTGCGCTTGCACGGGGTGCCCAAATCTATAGTTTCGAATAGGGATCCACGGTTCACCGCAAGGTTTTGGGTGAGTTTACATCGTGCTTTGGGAACCCGGTTGAGTTTCAGTACCTCGTACCACCCTCAGTCGGATAGCCAGTCGGAGCGCGTGATTCAGGCTCTGGAGGATATGTTGAGGAGTTGTGTTATTGAGTACCAGGGAACTTGGGAGAAACAGTTGCCGCTGGTGGAGTTTTCTTACAATAACAGTTATCATGCTAGCATACAGATGGCCCCTTATGAGGCGTTGTATGGCAGGAAGTGTAGTACGCCCGTGTGTTGGGCAGAAGCGGGGGAAAAGTTTGTGTATATGCCCAATGTCTTGAAAGGCACGACCGAAAAGGTAAAGTTGATATGTGAGCGCTTAAAAGTGGCTACAGATCGCCAGAAATCCTATACGGATTTGAAGCGTAGGGATATAGAGTACGCTGTGGGTGATAAAGTGTTTTTGAAAGTGTCGCCCTGGAAAAAGGTGTTGCATTTTGGGGGGAAAGGTAAGCTTAGCCCAAGGTTCATTGGACCATACGAGGTCGCTGAGCGTGTGGGTCCTGTTGCGTACCGTTTGAGGTTACCTCCGGAGTTGGGAAAGATTCATGATGTGTTCCACGTTTTGGTGTTGCAGTATAGGTCAGATCCTTCGCATGTCATGCCGGTGGAAGAGATCGAGTTGAGACCAGACCTATCTTATGATGAGGAGCCATTAGATATTCTTGACACCAGCAGTAACGTGCTCCGTGGTAAGATAGTCGAGCTGGTTAAGGTGTTGTGGAAGCACCGCGGTGTTGAGGAGGCCACGTGGGAGCATAAGTTGGATATGCTGAACGAGTTTCCGCACCTGTTTCCTCTAGGTAAATTTCGAGGATGAAATTTCTTAAGTGGAGAAGAGTTGTAACGCCTCAGTTTTAGGGCTTAGCGGTTTAGTGGGTTATTAGACAGTTTGGTGGATCGGAGTAGAGATTTGAGTCGGTTTCGGGATTGTATATTTTTTGTGTTGGAAAATTTGTGGGAAAATGTTTAAAAATCATTATTAATTATATATTTAATAATGGTAGAATCAATTTTGAAAAATTAATTTTGGAAGGTGGACATTTTGGTTAGTGACCAAAATGAAAGTTTTGGAAAACTATGATTTTCTGTTGACTAAAATAAAAAGGGTCCAATACTTAGAATCTTTAAGGAGCTATTTCACCAATTTGTTTCTGAAGGTTTCTCCCTTAATTTAATTAATTTAAACATGTGCTTTAATTAATAATTAAAGTGGATTTTGTTAAAAATGTGGTTATCTTTTCTTAAACAAAAATCACGTCATTTTTCTCTCAACTTTTTCTCTCTATTCTCTCCTCAGCCAAACACTCAGATTTCATCAAATTTCCAGAGGTGGGGTGGTTTCTAACTTGATTTTATTGTTCCAAATTGTTTCACAAAGATTGTTTATACAAAATCTCACATTAATCTTGTGATTTCTTAGCTTTTCACAAATCAATTGAGGGAGAAACTTCACAATAAGGGTAAGGTCCGAGATCTCCTCTATTGTATGGTTCTTTATTGAAATTGCAAAGCATTTGATCCTTGCTTTTGCATTTCTAATCTGATTTTGATGATTTTCTAATGATTTAATGAGATCTTTGGGGAAAATGTGTTGATTCACAAATTAAATCTAATTTCCAGTATGTAATGGTGATTTGACTCATACTTTGGATGTTTAACAATGTTGATAAGTGATTTTTATCAATGGAATCCTGAAACATAAGAGTCTCTATTTGTTTAGGTTGTTAGTTTTGAGGTTTTGTGTTAAAATTATGGTTGTTAGGTTGCTGGAGGTGGTAGGTTGTCTTGGATCTTATTTTAGATGTGTTTTGGTGTTGAAAATGATGCTAGGTTGATAGATGTTGGCTAGGTTGTGAATCAAAGTGCTTTGGTCTTGATTTCGGTTGTTGTGAAGGGTTAATTGTGAGGGCGTTGTGGAAATTCGAGAAGGATTGTGTTTGTTATGTTTAGAATGCATTATGATGCATTAATCCTTTGTTTTTGTGTGGTAAAAACAGGGGAGGTTGATCCGAGGTGTTTGGAGAAGCGTGGGATACTTCAGATGCTTGTTTGCGCGACGGCGAATCGAAGTTTCGCGTATCGGTGAGTGAAAATGTGGTTTAAAGCGCTTTGATGTTTTGGAACCGAGTTTTTGGAGTTAATGTAGAGCTTGAAACGCTTACCTAGACTCAGAAGTAAGTATAAAGTGGTTTTCTCCCTCGGTCGTGCTAGTTTGAAATGGTCTATGCACTTGTTCTAATTTACATGTTACCTACTGTTTAAGCATGTTTTAAAGTATTTGATATATTATTTTTAAGAATGAAATGCTGAAGGATGCACATGGTAAGTGATCCTTGTAAGTATGTTGTTTATACTTGTGTTTTAAAGCATGGTTGTTGCTTTGGGAATGGCTGGTTTAATGCTTGTTAAAAACAATAAGGTAAATGTTATTTGGTTAATTATATTGGCAAGTGATGTGGTTTTAAAATTGTTATCGGATATAGTTGGCCGGCCATAGGATTGAGTGCACTGTAAAATAAGTCACCTTGGATGTTGAGGGGTTTATATTGTGTACCGAAAACTCCATCCCTGTACCCTAACGGTAGAGGGGTTTAACGGTACCGAATACTCCTGTTAGTGGGGTTAAGCATCTAACCGATGAGAGGGATAGGTTTCTCTGTGGGTTGTTATTGTACCCGGTTGTTATTGTACCGCGATTGTGATTGTATCGCTATTCCGGTTGAGATGGCTTGAAGTGTTGGGTTAACACTTGTTAAATTCGTGTATCCGATGAACTCTTTTGTTAATGGACTTGTTATTGATCACTTGAAAGCCAATATAATTGTTAATGTATCATTGAAATGTCTTATGTTGTATAATGTGATTTATACATGTTTCTCCTTAATCTTTGCATTTGGTAGTAATGCATGGGAAGGCTTAAGTGGAGGGCTAGCAATGGGATTTGCTGTTGATTAATGATACATGTAGCATATGGTTTATTATGCTGGTTTTAATGATATAAAGTGCATGTTTTCAAAAGGGGCATGATGGTGATGTTTTTAAAGGATGATGTTAAATAAATGGTTTTAAATGCATTGATGGTGGTTGTTTTGAGCATTGTGCTTACGCTCTTGTTGTCCATCAATGCAGATAATTGAGGTCTTGGAAGGCAGCAAGAAGCAAGGGGATCTTGGCAAGACTTGTTTCCAAAGTATGTCTTGGTTTAGACTATAATGAATAAGGGCAATGGGGTACCTATTGTGTTTTGGGAGATGTTTTGTGGAACTCCCTGTTTGAGCATATTTCTTTAGTTGCTCTTGGGTTGTAAATGGCCTTTAAAGTTTGTTTTGATGCTAATTTACCTTTTTGACATGTTGCTTGAATGAACATTAGGAAGCATGCCTATAGATTCCCTTTTGATGCTTGATACTTGTTGTGCTGTAGGAATTAAGTTGCTACTTGGCTTGTGATACGTATGGCATGTTGGAATGGTTTGAGAATGTTATTGAGATGAAAAACTAGCAAATTGTGGCATTACAGGTCTAGGCGTACCGATACGCGGGGGGACCGTATCGGTACGGCTAGGCATTTTCTGGCCTGAGAGATCGGTACGCATAAGGGAGTACCAGTACGCCTAGGTGATTTTTGGCCTGGCATACCGATACGGGTAATGGTGTATCGGTACACGTTCTAGCCTCTAGAAGTTCACTTTTTCAATCCAAACCCGTGTACCGATACCCATGTAAGCATACTGGTACGTATATTAAAAAGATTCAAAAGTTAGGTAAGTTTGTTATAGCGTATCGATACCTGACGTGGTGTATCGGTACGGTTATTTTTATGCATATCGGTACAGTTACACCCGTACCAATACCCGAGGCCGTTTTCTGTAATGTTGGCTTGGCAGTTTTGCTTTCTTTGCATTCTAGTCCCTGAATCTTGTCCATGCGATTGTATGAGCTTGAATGATCAATTTGAGATGAATGATCAGAACCTGACTAATTAAAGATTGGTATATTAAAAGTGGCTTAAATCTTGTAAATTTCTTGTATTTGCAATTTGATCCCTAAATTGCAAATGTGATCAATTGGATGTCAAAATGATTCCCGATTGAGGTGGGGTTATTCCTGAGTGATGCATGTACACGTAGGACTAATAATTGGCATCTAGACAAGATAAAAAGAAAAAAATGGACCGGGTTTTGTTGAATCTCTTCGGTTTGCTGTGGCAAACCTAATGTAGCTTCCTCGATTTGGTCTGGCGGCTAGACCGGGTCAAGGGGGTTACATAGGGCAAGTCCTACCATCGAACTTCTCAAATTTCAGAGTTTTGAACTTATACGGGATTTCCAAATCTGGGACCAAACTGAGCTCTCTAGCATTCAGCCCATAAGAACCTTCCTCATCTTCCTTTACTCGGAATTTATCTTCAAGATCTTTCTTGGTTTCTTCCAACTGCTTCGAGAATTTTTCCTTTACTCGATTTAGTTTTTCCAACTCATCAAAATCTGGGATATTGTCTCCAGTATATATTTCCAAAGGTCACGCCCAGTTGAGCTTTGGCAGAGGCACCGACTTGATGAGATGAAGATACCCCTTGCGGAGGTCTTGGTGTAGGGTTAATGTAGAGAGGTTTTTTTAAAGATCGAGGAATACGAATGATCTTCCGAGTTTTGAATGGATTTTTCAAAAGCACTCTTTTGCTCTTGGGTCTTCTCCCCGACTGAGTTGCAGCATCTGAGATATCTCATTTATCATATTTTGTTGGCATTTCATGATGGTGTCCCTCAATTCTTGTTGTGTTCATTTTAACTGGCCCCTAAGATCGTCTTTTAATTTGGAAAAGTTCTCTTCGATTATCCTTACTTGTAAACGAGTACGGTATAGGTGTGGAATGATTGCAATTTAAATAACCAAAATGCTCTTAAATAAGAAGTCTTTTAATTAATTTAAAAAATTTAACAAAGTATGCAAATAAATATGACATGCATGAATGCAAAGAACAACATTAATTCTGGAAAATATCATCGTTAAACAACTTGTATTGATGGAAACATTGTTTCATCACAATAATTAAAGGAAATCCGCTACACATATGGTCCTAAACTAGCTTCTAGGTCAACAATCTCCCTCAAGACCCAAACAATTCTTTGCTCATCCTCGGACTCATCCTTCACACATTCGTGAAGCTTGGTGGCATCGTCTGCTAGGAACTGTAGCTTTTGGGCGATCCCTTTAATCTGAGTCATCAAGTGTACCAACTCTTGCTCTTGTTTCCAAATAGTGTAAGTGGCAAACCGAAGTCGTTCCATTTTCAGCATCTGATATACCTAAATTTCTCCTCCGAAAATTGCCACTTGAACTTTGAGTTGTTGGACCTCGCTCTTTAACTCCCCGATCTGAACCTTCAAAGCTTGGTTTTCTGAACTGCTAGCTTTTAGCTTTTTGGTGGAAACCTTGTGCTTGAGGAGAAACCTTTCCAACCGTTTTACTTGAGCCTTTAACTCCTCACTTTGTCATCGTTCATTCTCAAGATGTTCCAAGTGAGAGGTCCATAAATTTTCCATCTCTTGTGTCATAGCAAGCACTTGGTCTTTATGCTCGTAGTACTTCCACTTGTAAGTCTTGGCTTTTGCCTTTTCTTCCTTAAGCCTCAGCTTCATTCCTTCGCTTGGCCCATCATTTGCGACTCTCTTGTTCTTACTTAGCCTTCGTAACTTCTGAACTTCTTCCTTCTTCGATTTAAGCTCAAGTTCAAACTTATCATTTCTCCTTTGCAGACCTTTAATTTCTCCTTCGAGCTTCGTCTTATCTAACTCAAAGTTGAACCTGTCCTGATCGACTTTTGCTTCGAGCTGAATAAACTTCTTTTGTTTTTCTTAGAGTTACTTTCTCATCAAATCAACTTTGGTGGGAAGCGTAGCCAACCTTACTTCAACAGACCTCATCCTATCGGGATTTAACTTAGGAATGTTTTCGTTGACACGACAGAACAGCCATACTTCATACTCGGGAGTCATTATTACAGACCACTCACAATCTTGACATGTCTTGTATTGTTCTATGCAGACGAAGTGCTATACACATTCCCCTTGTAGCCCTTTTTCCGTCCCGTGATCTATGTTAAACTCATTTAATCCACTTGTAGCCGGTACAAACTTTTTAGAACTGTACTATCTCAAAACCAAAAGGGGTGCGTAAGCCGTATGCCCCCAAATACTGAGTAGTGGTACCTAAGAATACTCCCCGCATCTATAAAGAATATTCCTCGTCGGATGGCACAAAGCTCTCCAAACTATTTCCTCGTCTTTTAGGTTTTGGACAACATCTAACCATACTTCTTTAGATCCACCCATTGGCTAATCTATTTTTTGTAGGAACTCTTCTAATGGTGAGAATTTACCGTAAAAAATAGGCCTTGAGAAGTGAACGTCTGACCAAAGATGACTGTAAAACCAAACTGTCAATAACTGAGGGCATCCTTGAAAATGACCCCCCACTATACCTTCTACAGAACCTCAAAGACTGGAAAGTTTCTGCCAAAATTACTGGCACCGGGTTGGTCTTTCCTCCCAAATGATCAAACAAACTAATATCGATGGGTCAATAAGTCAACGCCTTTAGAAACAGAACTAACCCTAGATTAATAATGCGAAGAGGTCTCGCTGGACTCGGTCCACTGGATGCACTAAAGCCAAAACTAAGATCCCTTCCCACTTGAGGTACTCTTTCTTGTTCCAAGTTGTGACTTAATTTTCGACCCAAGATGGCAAAGCATCCAAGAACCTACCTAGTTTGGCCCAGAAGGACTTGTTCTTGTTCGGTTTAGAGTAAACACGATTCTCATCGATCTTCTTACAATTCACAAGGGCTAGATACTCTTCAATTGTCGGGTCAAATCGATATTGTCGATTGTGAATCAGCTATAGGCTGAATTCTAGAATCTCACTAAGGCTGAAAGTAGTGACTGATCTACTGGGACATCTAACAAGTATGCAATGTCACCATATTCGCTTTTGAAAGCATTTCTCGCCTCAAAATCCCAATTGTGTCACACTGATCTCAACCCAGACACATCATTATACTCTGTGTTCATGAAAGTCTCAGCTGACATTACTGACCTATACCCGGCAAAAATATTATCCCCATCATGGAGTTGTTCTCCTTCTGACCATACATGTACCTCGAAATTCTTTTCATCACTACTACGGACCAAGTCTCCCATTGATTGAGTCTTTAACTTCAGACTATTTTTGAATTAGTGTTCTCTTTATGATATGACAAAATATGCAAAACAAAAATATAAAAAGGGAAAAGAAAGAAAACAAAAAAAATGTGTTAGTAATGGAATAAATAAACAAATAATAAATCCAAAATTAATTGACTTAACTCTCTCTTTTGTTTTGTAAAAAACAGAAATGCAGTCCCCGGCGGAGTCGCCAACTGTAGTGACCTCTCTTTTTTCTTTGAAATCTTAAAATCGCTAAAAAAGAATGTAATCTGGTTTTCCTTTTGCTCTTTTGGGAAAATAATTTGAAAAAGCAGGGAAGTCCTTTGAAAATTCGTGTTTAGGGAAAATAAAAGACTTTGAGTTGCCACCGGCCACTAAGATAGACCAGACATCATAAAATCAGAGATTCGTTTGAAAGCGGGTTCATGAGTCGGTTACGTGTAGGGAAGGATTAGCACCCCCATCACGCCCAAAAATCGGTACCAAAACATATGTTGCTTTTAATTGATGGAAATTGTTGAAATTTAAATTGAATTTAGTTAAATGTTCTTGGTTGGATATATGTCTTAATTAAACGGGCTTTTATCAAATTGGTGGGCTTGAATAAATTAAATGTTTAATTAATAAGGGTGACGATACATCAGACCATAGATTAAACTGACATCAAATAAGTCCAACTGCCATGTTAATTTATGGTTCGAATTTCTTACATCACATTTATGCATGATGCAAGCATTTAAAAATGGTGTTATGACTTATCAATTTTTAATTCAAATTAAGTTTACCTTCGGATGGTAAGAATTAATTCGAATATTTGGTCAACATTCATTGAGCTAGGACTGTTACGACACAAATATCAGAATTAATAAATGCTTCCTTTTTATGATTTAAGTCAATTAATTAATAACATGTCCAAATAAAATATTTAAGGTCTAATGAATGACAATTAAAAAGCATGGCATAGAAGAAGCTTGAAATAAAACCCTAGGTCCACTAAAGTTCTAACCTAAAAGGGTCTAAATTATGGAAAATTAATTAGTAATCAAATTATTAACTAGGTTAGTCTAATATTAACCCTAAATTAAATTAAATCCTAAAATCTAGAAAACCCTAACATTTTATTAATAATCTTGAATCAAAATAATTAATTAGATTAATTTTAAACTAGTGTCCCATTAAGTCAAGGATACTATTTAAAATGAATCGAATTAACAATTATGGTTTTAATTGAGTTTTCATCTAAGTCAAATATCAATTCCATCCTAATAGTTAATTAAGAGATATCAAATCAATTTAAAAAATTTAACATTTATCCCAATGAGCGAAGGATAAATTTAAATTAATTAAATTAATTCGAATCCTAATCTAGCTACAGGCTCCTAATAATCTAATCCTAAATTTAATTTAATTAATTTAAGACTTTGTAGAACTCATATTGATTTTGATATAACAAATGGCTTTAACTCATATTGATATAACAAATGGTTTTAACTATTAAATTCTTTTAAAATAAATTTTAAATAACTCATATGAATTACTAACTATGCATTCGAACAAAATTATTCTTGTCTTAAACTTAACCAAACATTTGATGAACTTTAAAAGTACAATCGATGAATTTTTCTAAGTTAAAATGGCCTTAAAAGTCTATGCGTACCGATACGGCATTATGAGTACAGGTACGGCATTTGATTCAAAATTACATCGAATGTAAAATCAGTACCAGTACGGCAATAGGCGTACCGATACGTATACTTGATTTTAAAATATCGAATGTAAAATTAGTATCGGTACAGCAATAGACGTACCGATACGCGTACTTGATTTTAAAACATCGAACGTTACGGCAACATGCGTACCGATACTTGTATTTGATTTCAAAAGGTCGAATGACAAATGCGTACTGATACGCTATAACGTGTACCGATATGTTACGATTTTATTCATACATCGAATGCAAAATGAGTACCGGTACGACATACCCATACCGATACTCCTTGAGGCAAAAACTAAAATTTTCACATACATACCGGTACAGTTATACGCGTACCGATATCGAATGGCCTCAAGATTTTCCAGTGAGCAATTCACGTACCGATATGTCTTTGGAGTACCGGTACCTCTTTATGCGTACTGATACTCAATTTTGAGTACCAGTACACCCTGCTTTATAACGGATATTTCTATATTTGGCAGGTACCGGTACTCAAAGACGTGTACTGATACCTGGGGTTGGCAGACATCATTTATTGTGGGAAAACTTGCTCTCCAGTAGCTATATTCAATTCTCCAACCACCCAAACGGCTAGAATTCAATGAAAGGGTATAAATACAAGCCTCAAGTGCAGCTGCAACAACTATTGAACCTACATTGATCAACATTTAAGCATCCAAGCTAAAATCCAATCCTTTGTGCTTTTAGAGTCAAACCCTTGTAACCAACTTGTGTATTTCATTGTAATCTTTCATTTCAAGTTTGGGGTTGAGTGTTCTTGTAATTTGGGCAAATATTTACCTTGTAAGGATATTATCCATTTGCCATTTTTCTTCTTGTAAAAGAGTGATCCTTGATCAAGCTTTGGGTAGAAAGCTTTGATCAATTGTAACGGTTGCCTCCTTAGCCTAGAAAAGAGGAAGAATTCTATAGTGAATTGGTTGAAATCCTTAGTAGGAAGCTAAGGTAGTGGACATAGACCTTGTTAGAAGGTTGAACCACTATAAATCTTTGTGCCCCATTGTCTAACTCTTTCCATTTGCTTCCTAAAATTTTAAATTACCAATTCACCCCCCTCTTGGCCACTTTCGGTATTGATTGATCATCCCAACAATTGGTATCATAACCACACTCAACTGAAGGTCTAACAACCGTTGAGGCGATCCTAGAAGGTGATTCAATCAATCAAAGTCAAAGCCATGGCATCCACCTCCGGCAACAAAATGTACGAGTCTCAATCCATCACCAAACCTCCATACTTCAATGGGGATAACTATCACTATTGTAAAAATCTTATGAAGTTCTTTATCAAATCCCATGACTACCTCCTATGGGATGTAGTGAAAGATGGACCAACAATCCCGTTGAAGAAAGAAGGTGATCAGTTAGTTTTGAAGTCCAAGCACGAGATGACCGATGAAGATCGAAAGAAGCTCTAAATCAATGATAAGGCAATGCATATGCTATTTTGCTCACCTGGCCAGACGAGTACTCCAGGATGCCATCTTGTTCAAGTGCCAAAGAAATATGGGACAAGCTAGAAATCACCTACGAATGCACAAATGAAGTTAAGGAGACCAAGATTGGGCTTCTTAATTTGAGTTATGAAAATTTCAAGTGGATCCAGATGAAGAAATCTCTAAGATGTTCGAACGATTCTCCATCATTGCCAATGGCCTCAAGGGTCTAGGAGAAATCATCTCGGAGGAGAAGCTAGTTCGAAAACTTCTCTACTTACTTCCTGAGTCTTGGGACGAAAAAAGAACGGCCATCATAGAAGCAAAAGATCTCAAGACGCTAAAGCTCGATGCTCTCAAGGGGTCTCTTCTCACCCATAAGATAATAAAGAAAGGAAGAGAGGAAGAAAAAAAGAAGGAGGAAATGAGGATCGAAAAGAAAGAAGTAAAGAATAAGAAGATGGGAATCGCTCTCAAAGCTTTACAAGAAGAGAGTGATCCAAGTGAGGAGGAAGACGAAGAGTTGGCTATGATAGCCAAATGATTCACTCGACTCATGAGATCCAACCGAAGAATTCAACCGAAGAAGGGATCTCAAGAACAAGAGCAAGAAAGAAGAAAAGGATTCGATCATGTGCTACGAATGCAAGAAGCCGAGGCATATCAAAATCGATTGTCCACAACTCAAGAAGAAGGACTTCGAGAAGAAAAAAACACAATGCGCATGTAGCCACTTAGAGCGATGAAGAGTCTTCAAGTGATGAGGAGCAAGAAGTTGCTAACCTTTGTCTCATGGCCTATGAAGAGGATCCTAAGGTAACCTCCGACTCATCTAATGATCTTGATTATGATGAATTATTTAAGATTATAATGAGTTGCAAGAGGCTTACGATGAATTAGTTTTAAAATATAAAGAAACACTTTTGAAAATTAAGAAAATAATTTTTGATTTGAAAAATCAAAATGATTCTTTGATCAAGACTAATTCGAAACTTGAAGAGAAGGTTAATGATTTACTAGATAATCAAAAATATTTTGAAAAATAAAATGTTGATCTAAATAACCTTTCCGAGTTAAAAGATCATTACCTCAATGAGGTAAATGATCTCAAAGCTTCCTTGAACAAGGTTGGGAAACCAAGTTTTGAAAAAGGCCAATCTTCAAAACCCAACCATGCAAAAAGGAACTTTGGTAGGTACAAACATGGAGGGTACTCAAGGCCCTATTATGGTAAGAAAGTTGGAAGTGTGCGGATTCCTAAAAATGTAATTGCTTCTAATAATGTTAATGAGATTGCTTCTTGGATTCCTAAAGGAACCAAGATTTTGAGAACTAATGTTCATGGACCCAAAAAGATTTGGCTACCAAAAATCAAAGTTTGGTTCCATGTTTGTAGGTGCAGCTTTGCTACAAGGCCAAGGCTACAAGTGCAAACTCATGGTACCTTGATAGTGGATGCTCAAGACACAGGACCGGAGAAAAGAGTCGATTCTTGGAACTAAAGCCAAAGAGTGGAGGAGTAGTAACATTTGGTGACAACTCCAAAGGCTACATTGAAGGAATTGGTTCCATTGGTAATTACTCATCCATTCTCATTGATAATGTTTTATATGTCAACGGTCTAAAACATAATCTTTTAAGTATTAGTCAATTATGTGACAAAGGTTTCAATGCTGTTTCTGATTCTAATGGTTGCAAAATTTTAAACATTAAAACAAATAAAATTGTGCTTTTTGGCCATCATATAGGAAACATATACATGGTGCATCTAGATGACATACACATTTCTCATGCATGTTTTGTTGCAAATAATGAGCATGATTCATGGTTATGGCATAGGAAATTAGGGTATGCCAGCATGAGTGTTTTAGAAAAATTGGTTTCAAAAGATCTAGTAAGAGGTTTGCCTAAAATTAAATTTTCTCTTGACAAAATTTGTGATGCTTGTGCAAAAGGCAAACATAAAAGAGTTTCTTTCAGACCTATTAATGATGTTTCAACTAGTAGAGTTTTACAATTGATCCACATGGATCTTTTTGGTCCTATTAGAACTACTAGCTTGGGTGGAAAATCTTATGCATATGTTTTAGTTGATGATTACTCTGGATACACTTGAGTTTTATTCTTAAGTACCAAAGATGAGGCTTTAGAAAAATTCATCACTTTTTCAAAAATTACTCAAAATGACCTTGGTCAAAATATTTCTCATATTCGAAGTGACCATGGCACCGAATTTCAAAATTTAGGTTTTGAGGATTTTTGTAACTCAAATGGTATTATCCACAATTTTTCAGCTCCTAGAACACCTCAACAAAATGTGGTTGTTGAAAGGAAAAATAGAACTTTAGAGGAAATGGCTAGAACCATGCTTTGTGAAAATAATTTGCCAAAATATTTTTAGGCGGAAGCCACTAATACGGCTTGCTATATCATAAATAGAGTAACGATTAGGCCTATTTTAAAGAAAACTCCTTATGAGATTTTAAAATCCAAAAAGCCTGACATTAGTTATTTTCATCCATTTGGTTGTAAATGTTTTGTTTCAAACAATATAAAAGACAATTTAGGCAAATTTGACTCTAAAAGTGATGAAACTATTTTCTTAGGGTATTCTTTAAACTCTAAAGCCTATCGAGTATTTAATAAAAGAACATTAGTTGTTGAAGAGTCGATACATGTGATTTTCGATGATAACCTCCTTCTGAGGAAGGATTGTTGTGATGATGATGATGTAGGGATTTTTGAACCCAATGATGGTGGGCAATCATCAAAGGTGAATGAAGTTCCAACCAAAGAAGAAGAAACACAAGTCCACCTCTAGAAGCCTTGAAGGACATGAGCCTAGAAGAAAAGGAAGTAAGCTACCCAAGAGAGTACAACTATGTCAAAGGTGGTGAGATTTTGGGTGATCCATCCAAAGGGGTAACCACTAGACTTTCTCTTATAAATGCATATAATGTTGCTTTTATCTCATGCATAGAGCCTAAAAATGTCAAAGAAGCATTAAATGATGATTATTGAATAATGGCTATGCAAGAGGAATTAAACCAATTTGAGAGAAGTTAAGTTTGGACATTAGTTGATAGGCCTAGTAATAAATCTACTATAGGAACTAAATGGGTTTTTAGAAACAAACTGGATAAGAGTGGTAACATAGTGAGGAACAAGGCTAAACTTGTTGCTCAAGGTTACACACAAGAAGAGGGAATCGATTTTGATGAAACCTATGTACTCGTATCTAGAATGGAAGCCATTAGGATGCTTTTACATTTGCATGTTATCACGAATTTAAGCTTTTTCAAATGGATGTAAAAAGTGCATTTTTAAATAGTTTTATTAACGAAGAAGTGTATGTAGAACAACCACCCAGTTTTGAAGATCCAAATTACCCAAACCATTTTTTAAACTTTCAAAAGCTTTATATGGTTTGAAACAAGCTCCTAGAGCTTGGTATGAAAGATTATCAAGTTTTCTAATTGAAAAAACCTTTGAAAAAGGAAAGGTGGGCACTACACTCTTTATTAAAAGAAATGGCAAAGACGTTTTATTAGTTCAAATATACGTTGATGATATAATTTTTGGTTCTACTAATGAATTGTTTTGCCAAGATTTTGTTAAGTTGATGCAAGGTGAGTTTAAGATGAGCATGATAGGGGAGCTTTCATTCTTCTTGGGGCTCCAAATTAAACAAAGGAATGATGGCATCTTCATTAATCAAGCTAAGTACATCAAGGGCATGCTCAAGAAGTTTGGCTTGGAGAATGTGAAACCTCAAGCCACTCCAATGAGTTCTTCCATAAAGCATGACAAAGATGAATGAGGTAAGTGTGTAGATTTAAAGCTTTATCGCTCTATGATTGGATCTTTGTTTTATCTTATCGCAAGTAGACCTGACATTATGTTTAGTGTTTGCTTGTGTGCTAGATTTCAAGCTAGTCCTAGAGAATCACACCTTATAGCTGTTAAGAGAATCTTTAGATACCTTAGAGATACACCTTGTTTAGGTCTTTGGTATCCTAGAGAGTCTTCTTAGTTTACATGCCTTCTTGGATGTAGATTATGGGGGGTGTAAAATAGATAGAAAGAGTACCTCTGGTACATGTCAATTCCTAGGTAGTATGCTTATATCATGGTTTTCTAAGAAGCAAAATAGTGTAGCATTATCTACCACCGAGGCGGAATATATATCAGTAGAAAGTTGTTATGCTCAAGTCCTTTGGATAAAGCAACAACTCTTAGATTATGGAATTGATGTAGGTATCATCCCTATTAGGTGTGACAACACTAGTTCTATTTGTCTCACTAAGAATCCCATCCAACATTCTAGAACCAAACACATAGAAATAAGGCATGTTTCATTAGAGATCGTGTCTTGAAAAATTATGTAGTTCTAGAATATGTAGACACCTTGAACCAATTAGCGTACATTTTTACCAAACCATTAGATAAAGAGCGTTTTTGGTCTCTTAGGAGAGAGTTAGGTTTAACCCGCCTTCCTTGACCCTTAGAACCTCTTTTGATCTTAAAAACATGCTTAAATTTGTTTGATTGATTGCTTATGTGTTTTTGCTCCTACATGAATATATGCTTGTTGCTAGGGGAGCTTTTGCATGTTAATATCTTGGCATGTGCTTTATTTTTAATGTTCCTACATTATGCATGCATAATAGAGGTAGTCATTGATCCCCATAACCTTCTTTGCAGCCAAATTTGACCATTTGGTGCATAAGGTATCGGTACCGGTATACCAGTAGCGATACGCGGCCTCTATGACGGGTACCGATGTAAAGTACTGATGAACGGTACTGGTAAGCGTCTTACCATATCGGTACGCAAAACACGGTGTAGCAGTATCGGTACGCGGTTTATGGTATCGGTACGCAAAACGTGGAAGCTCTTCTTAGAGTTGTTAAAATCAAATTTTTCCCTCAATTTCCCATTCTATCAACTCTAGCCAAAACCCCCTCAAAAATTCTCTCAAATTTCCCTTGTTTTCACTCAAAATTTCACAAATTTTTTAAGCTTCTTGTACTTCTTCAACAACCCATCAAGATTTTATCAAGATTGTGCACTTTCATCAAGATTCTCATCCATCCTAACAATTTTTAAGGTATTTTTCATTCAATTTTTTTTAATTTTTGTTCTCTCATATGGAACTTATATTTAGGTATATTTGAGAATAGTTTATTTATATGTTTTATTAAATTTATCTATTTACATTTATTTTGTTTAAAAAAATCTTATATATATTATACATATTATCTTGAAATAATTTGTTGGAAATATTGGATTGAGTTATTGATTTGTGCATACATTGTGGCTTGTTTAATTTTTGCAAGATTATTTTTGCTCTTTCGAATCAAATTTGCTTTAATGGCCCCTAAAACTAAACGCCCTAGATCTGGTCCCTTAACCCAAAATTCAAATCCTTTGAACTTTTTCTCAATCTTTAACTCCTGTTTTAATGAACCGGGTCGTCAAAATCAATTAGAACATTTTTGGTTATATGAAAATTTTCCCATTTGAAGAAAAGTGGTTGTTGATTACGAGTTCATGGTTTCTGAAAGTTTTCGGTTTCCTTATCTTGTGAATCTTAGGGAATAGAAATTTCTACCTTTTCTTCGTTTACCCGGGGTAGTATTTAAAACTCTAGTTAGAGTATTTTATTCTAATGCTAGAGCTATTCTTAGTGAAGACCAAAAAGAGGTTGTTGCTATAGAATCTTATGTTATGGTTAAAGTCTTTAGGTTAGATTCCTCTATTATTGCTTCTCATCTAGGATTAGAAGATATCAGGGAAGATGATGAAACCAAGCCTATTCCTTTTGTTTATACCTCGGGCACTTCCGCATCCGTCCTTAATGCTCGTGATAGGTTCTTTCATCTTATAGTTACTTGTTTCTTTCGTCCTTTCGGGGGAAGTGGTCTACCATTCAAGGGGTTGATGCTTTTTGGTTGCTTTGCTTCCAAAATAACATTCGCGTTAACCTCGCTCAAATCATTTTTGCTGAAATTGTTTATCTTGTCCAAAACCGTCATAAAATTCAAGTTAAATCTTTTACCTATGATTGTGTCTTGAGTCATATTTTTGACAAAGAAAACATAAACACCTCTTATGATATTGCTTGCCCCCTTACCAATCCCATTAATGAAAAATCTCTTCGAAAGAGCGAATTCTGTTTTATTAATGGTGAATGGATTCAACAAGAACCCGGTCAAAGTAGTGACGAAAATGTGCCAGCTCTACCTCTCGTTCCAGCTCCGGTTGCGCCTCCACCGCCTTCTATGACCTTTGGTGATGACATGCATTCATACTTTGATGGCAAGTTTGATGAAATGCGGTCCTACATCGATGGAAAATTCATTGAGATGCAATCTATGGTTACATCTCACATGGATGATCGCTTCACTTCTCTTGGTGCGTGTGTGACTAGTATCAAGACCGACTTGGCATCCTTTCACTATGAATGGAAAATGCATACTTTTGGGGACACCGCCGCGGAGGAGGAAGAGGACGAGGATGAGGATGATGGGGATATCCCATAGCTCTTTTGTTTTATCATTTCATATTGCATGCATCCTAGACTATACTTTTGAATTTGATGTTTGGATTATTTTTAGATTGTTTCTATTGTTTCCATCCCGCTTTGACTATTATGTTTGGATTTGGATCTTTGTTTATGCTTGAACACTTGACCTATATTATGTTTTGGCTTGTTACTTTGGCTTTAAATTGTCTATCTTCTCATATTGCGTATATTGCTTTTGATCTAACAAAAAGGGGGAGAAATATTTGGGTTCAAAATTTTAAAATCAAAAGAGAAATTTTGAAAATTTATTCTAAGTTTTGTTATATCAAAAAAGGGGAGATGGTAGAACTAATATTGATTTTGATATAACAAATGGCTTTAACTCATATTGATATAACAAATGGTTTTACCTATTAAATTCTTTTAAAATAAATTTTACATAACTCATATGAATTACTCACTATGCATTCGAACAAAATTATTCTTGTCTTAAACTTAACCAAACATTTGATGAACTTTAAAAATATATTCGATGAATTTTTTAAGTTAAAATGGCCTTAAAAGTCTATGCGTACCGATACGACACTATGAGTACCGGTACGCCCTTTGATTCAAAATTACATCGAATGTAAAACAGTACTAGTACGGTAATAGGCGTACCAATACGCGTACTTAATTTTAAAATATCAAATGTAAAATCAGTACCGGTACGGCAATAGACATACCGGTACGCGTACTTGATTTTAAAACATCGAATGTAAAACCAGTACTGGTACGGCAACATGTGTACCGATACTTGTATTTGATTTCAAAAGGTCGAATGACAAATGAGTACCGATACGCTACAATGTGTAGCTATACGCTACGATTTTATTCATACATCGAATGCAAAATGAGTATCGGTACGACATACTCGTTCCGATACTCCTTGAGGAAAAAACAAAATTTTCACATGCATACTGGTACAGCTATACGCGTACCAATACCGAATGGCCTCAAGATTTTCCAGTGAGCAATTCACGTACCGATACGTCTTTGTCATACTGGTACCCCTTTCTACGTACCGATACTCAATTTCGAGTACCGGTACACCCTGTTTTGTAACAGCTATTTCTATATTGGGCAGGTACTAATACTCAGAGACCAGTACCGATACTTGGGGTTGGCAGACAACATTTATTGTGGGAAAACTTGCTCTCCAACGGCTATATTCAATTCTCCAACCACTTAAACGTCTAGAATTTAATGAAAGAGTATAAATACAAGCCTCAAGTGCAGCTACAACAACTATTGAACCTACATTGATCAACATTCAAGCATCCAAGCTAAAATCCAATCCTTTGTGCTTTTAGAGTCAAACCCTTGTACCCAACTTGTGTATTTCATTGTAATCTTTCATTTCAAGTTTGGGGTTGAGTGTTCTTGTAATTTGGGCAAATATTTACCTTGTGAGGATATTATCCATTTGACATTTTCCTTCTTGTAAAAGAGTGATCCTTGATCAAGCTTTGGGTAGAAAACTTTGATCGATTGTAACAATTGCCTCCTTAACCTAGAAAATGTGAAGAATTCTATAGTGAATTGGTTGAAATCCTTAGTAGGAAGCTAAGGTAGTGGACATAGACCTTGTTAGAAGGTTGAACTACTATAAATCTTTGTCTCCCATTGTCTAAATCTTTCCATTTCCTTCCTAAAATTTAAAATTGCTAATACACACCCCCTCTTGGCCACTTTCGATATTGATTGATCATCCCAACAAACTTATGGTCCAATAAGCCAAGGGTATAATTTAAATTAAGCCCTAAACTAACTTAAAAAAGCCCAACCAATTAATATGCTGAAAAGGGAAACAAGGATAAAAAAACGAACATAATAAACATTAGCAACAAATAGCGGATAAATTAAAGAACATAAATTAAACACTAAAAATAAATATGCAATGTAAGGGACCATATCTAAACAAAAATAAAAATAGGGGACCCAAAAAGTGATTTTAACACTGGCAAGGACCAATTTGACAGGATTTTAAAAAATAGGGACCTGCTAGGGTATTGACCCTTTTAAAATCGAATTAATTAAAAAAGAACGAAATTAAAAAGAAATTATAAATATGAGGGACTGCAGAAGTAATTTAAAAAAGCGGAATGGCTTAAAAAGAATTTTAAGAACGCGAAGGGATCAAAATAAAATAAAACCATTTTGGAAATAAAATCCGATCGGATTTGAGGACTAAATCGAGAGCTTGTAAAAACTTTGAGGGATCGGGGTGGGGATTTCAAAATACGGAATCCCTTCTGCATGTAAATAGGGGAACACATAAGAGTTTATTTTTAAAGTAAACCATTTAAAAAAAAATACACGGCCTATAAAAAGGACATTTTAGGCAAAGAAATAGACCTTTAGCTTTTTTAAAAAAGAAAACACATTTTTTTCTTGCCGTTTTTAACAAAACCTCTGAACATAGGTGAACACCGTCGTGATGTTTATCTTCAAACCTAGGCGCAGCCGTGATTTCCAAAATTCGGCAGAAGACTGGTGCACCAACCACCGATGGCTGCCGTATATCGGTGCCAGAAAACCTAAAAAAACAAAATGCCCCTTTTCTTTTTCGAAACCAAGAAACATCCAATCATAAAAAAAACCTCCTTTTTAGATCTAAAAAACGAACTTCGAGCCCCTTTTTTTCTAAAGAAAATGAAACTCGTCAACCCCTCACTGGTTCACCATGCATGACCTTAGAGAAGGTCAAAGGGCTTATTACCGGCGAAGAATGGCATGAGGGAAGCCGAAGGGCCGTCAAGGTAGATGAAACGAAACTTGCCTTTTTGTTATCTTTCTTTTTTTTAAACATGCATGCACTGAGATTTTTGAGAAAATAATACCTCAAACTTTCGATTTCTCTATTGACTTTCAGGTGCCCAGAATGGGATTACAACTTGCTTAGGGTTCTCTTTTATACCCTGATTTACATGTTTTCTTTTAGAAATAAAAATAAAGTAACAATAAATGCCATTGGTTGATTTGTATGTTTTTGGCCGGATTCACGTCGGCCTCTAAAATTCTGTTGCATGTTTGTGGTTACTGTTATTTTGTTCTTTTGCTTTGCATGTGTTGTTGGATCTGACCCAAATTGTTTTTTTGTTGCATGTGCTACTGTGGGAGGGAGCTGAGGGACCAGATCTGGCCGGATTCAAGTGCGGCAGAGGAAGACAATATCAAACGGTCCGATGATCCCTTCATCAGACGGCTCAGGTTTGTTTTAGCCATATGGCGATTTGGATGGCCTTAATTGAAAGAGGGGAAGGCAGAAGGGTCGCGTGTGAGCTTCACGTGCTGGTGGTGTTGGAATTAGATTTAGATGTTCGATTTAGATGTAAACACATCGGGTTGTGTTGGCCAAAAACCCACACGTTTATGGTGGAGACGTTTGTGAAGGATTTTCTCAGTGAAGATAAAGTTTTAGGCATAAAGATTGAAGTGATTTCTAAGGATTTTTATTTAAATGTTCGATTTGGGATTTCTAGTTTTTACATTGTCGCTTTTCTTTTCTAGTGAACTGTATAATCACTCATTTTTATCTGTGTTTATTAATATTGCAACATACTAATATATTAATTAATTAATATTATTGTTGCATGTTTACGTATATACGTGCATGAGTGTTATTAATATATACGTAATATATGTGTGATGTGTGTAAATGCATGTATGGTATGTATGTTGTGTATTATGTATTAGTAATTACTATGGTATATGTATCATGTGTGTATTTACATTTTTATGTGTACATTTTGTGAATGTGTAATGTATGGATATTTATGTTAATTATGTATGATTATATGTGCATGTATGTTTGTATATTATATTAATTAAGAATGTGTTACATATATTAATGTTTGTATGTATGTGTGTCCGTATGATATACGCATATGTATGTATTATTATTATTATTATTATTATTATTATTATTATTATTATTATTATTAATAGTATTATTATTATTATTAGTAATAGTATTATTATTATTGATAATGGGTTGTATTAAATTGAAATCCAATATATATTAAACCCAAATAAACAAAGTCTACAGTCCAATATATATTACAAACCCAAATTTGAATTTACATGGCCTGATCGGCCCAAACCCCATGTCCAAAAACCCTAATCCATATCAGATAAAATAACCCTAATATTATCCTTTTTGTGCGCAGCCACATCTTAGCCGTTAGATCGAGATTCAATCCAACGGCCCAGATCAAGTGAAGACTCTCCAGCTGGCGAGCATGAGATGCGCCCTCCGGACCTTTCGCATTGCGCGCGCGAGACCGTTCGTCCTCCCATGCGCCACATGGCAAGATCTCGTACAGCCTCGTTGTCCACCCAGATTGGATCTTAACCGTTCATCTCCTGAGCAATCTCACTCGTTGGATCAGATATGATCCGACGGCCGAAATTAAAACTGGCAGAAGTGACCTCTCATCTTTCTCATCCCAATGACAACCATGCGTCGTCCGTCTAGCAAGGAGAGTCATTCTGTCGTACGCTCGCGCCTCACCAGCCCACCAAACCGGACATGCCAAAATCACCAAAAAAGAGACTATGTCAGTATGAAATCGAAAAAGCATGTATTTTTATGTCATTTCTACCAAAACACAAGAAAGCAAATATATGTATCAAACTAAGATCTGTAATATCAAGAGTCAACAACTAGTTTTAAAAAAAAGAGTTTTACGAGTTCAAAAAATTAGTGGTGATCCCTTCTTTCTTTTCTCTCTCATGCATGCATATAAACAAGAAAAAAATAAAAAGAATAAATAAATAGAGTTTACCCTGAGTCTGTTTGTATCCTTCTTCGCCGGCGATAAGCCTTATCTGGTGAGCCATTTAGGGAGGGATCTTTTCTGGTTTTAACGAACCATTTCCTTGTTTTTTGGTTTAAAAGAAGGGCAAATAGAGGGGAAGCTATTTCTTTTGAAGGGTTTTCGGTGGCCGGAAGGGGTGGTCCAAGACAGCTCGAGGCGGTCGTTACGGCCGAGCCTCGCCTGAGACTGGTGGCTCACGGCGGCCAGGTAAGGGAAGTGACCTGGGGTTATTGGGTTTCTAAAAATACCAGAGAAATGGGAGCCTCTCTTTTAGGGTTATAAAAAATGGGGAAATGAAAATAAGGGTCGGGTATCTTGTTTTATAGACCAAAAATAAGTTCTTTTGGGTTAATAACATCATAAATCCTCCTGTCCTTTCAATATTTTCAAACCGAGCCTGTCCCTTGGTCTAATTACACATCCAGCCCTCATTTCTTTTTGCTTTCTTTTAATTTCATCCCTAGATTAAAGCTAATCAGTTTTTAAATTACCGAATTACCCTGTTAATCCCCCCGCATTTTTGATATTTTCAGTTTGAGTCTGCCCCTTGGTTTTATTACATTTCCAGTCCTTATGAGTTTTGTCCGGTTTTCAATTAAGTCATTAAATGTGTCTTTTTATTTATTTAATTTCTGTTTTCTGCTTTTATTTTTATCTCATTTCAGTCCCTTTTTGTGTTCCAAATACTTATGCTTATTTGTTTTTATTATGGGTTTTTAGCATGTTTTTATTCCTTGTCATATTCATATATGCCTTATTGTACCATGTTTATTTATGTTTTTTTAGATGTGTTGTTTTTTCTATTCATTTGTCCATGTTCGTTTTTATACATATTATGTTTTAGTTTAGTTTTCATGGTGTGCTTATATGTGTTAGTATGAGTTTCATGTTTTTTAGGTCATATGTTAGTGTGATGTTTTGTTACATATAATGCCATGGTATTTCTAATTTATGCAGATAAATTATGTCATATGATAAAGTTTTGGTGCAATTTTGTGGTAATGTTATTTTTTTTTAAATTTAGTGTTTTTTTTCTCATGTCATGCATATGTTGCATTTGTGGTTTTTGATATGTTTAAGCATGTTTAAATTAATTAATTTTATTTTGGAAGCATGTTTTTCTTCTTTTTCCATGTTTTTTTGTTTATGCTTTGTTTTTATTATTGTGATACATTATGTTAGTGCTTTTTTATCATTTTTGTTTAATATCGTGATATTCATGTTTTTCTTATTATGTTTTTTATACCATGTCAATACGAATGTATGTTGGATAATGTTTGTTAAGATTGCATAAACGGAATATTAATTGTCAATGCGGTGCCTTTTTATTCGAGCGTAAACATGGCCAGTATCAAACGCAGTGATGGTGGTCTATCGGTTTACTCTCGAATAAGGGGGCCCTTAAAATTTACTCGCACTTATAACCAAATTTTAATTTAATCGTCACTTTAAAAAGGAAAGTTCAATATTAATAAAGCGGTAATTATCAAAGTACCAATTTTGGGCGGTGTGGGGGTGCTAATCCTTCCCCATCCGTAGCCGACTCCCGAATCCAACAGTTTTTAAATCTCTGGTTTTATGGTGTCTGGCCTACCTTAGTGGCCGGTGGCGACTCCATTTTTAAATAAAATACGGTCTTTTCTAAAACCCCACGGAATATATTTTTAAATACCCGAAAGACCCCAAACATCTTAAAACCCCGTTTTTAACGAAAACACCCGTAGTAGGAAAAAATGGGATATCGCTACAGATGGTGACTCCGCTGGGGGGACATTTTTGTTTTCCAAAAACAAATGAGTGTCAAGCTTTTTAAATAATTACCGCTTTATTAATATTGGAAGTTCCGGATTAAAGTGGCTATTAAATTAACATTCGGTTATAATTGAGCGTTTATTTTAACGCATTTAAAATTTGGCATATAAACCTGTCCTTTTTTAAGTGGGGGGAAAACGCTAGTGCTTTCGTGAGGATATCGTTCCTCCTTATGGGCCTAGCAAAGTACCTTCGGGGCTTGAGTACCTTATGCTTTCGTGAGGATATCGTTCATTCGTAGGGGCATAAGCGAATGGGTCCCCCTGAATTGAACCCAGTTGAAAGGAGCCTATAATGGGTGATGATCGGGGGCCTTGCTACTCTTAGTAGGGGACAGCAAGGACAGTTCGGGTACCTCCTAGCACCAACACCGCACGTAGAGAACATAAAAGACCCACTCTTTAAAGCCATGTGGATAACCTAGGTGTCTTAGACGGGATATAAATAGGGTCGTTCTGTTTGTTTACCTTATTTAACTTGTCCTTTTATTTATGTATTTATTGATTTTATCTGGTACTGACTCGTTTTCTTTTTTTTTACTTTTTTTCATATATCATTGCATCTGCATTACATAAAGGTACTGGATCAAGTGGTTTGCTCGATCAGAAAATCATTCATCATGGAAAAAGTATCTTAAGAAGGACGAACTCCACTCAGCCGTCAGACATTGGTCAGAAGTCAATCAGAGGACCCAAGGTAATAGTTTACCGAGCGAGCGCATAGTGTCAGGGTATACCTACGTGAGTCTCCAACATAATGACCATGTGATCTTACAAGGATTTGGGAAGGATGGGATCGAAGACTACAAGACTTATTATGTGATAGTTACGGCGACATAGCACAGTTAATGTATGTCCGAGTCAACCAGCCTTTACTCCGAGCCATCTTCCAATTCTAGAATCTTGATTTTTGCTGCTTCACTTTCAACGGGCAAGATATGATGCCTACGGTAGAGGAATACACGGCCATACTTAATCAGAATAACGTCTAGAAAGATTGGATCTATGCGAAGCCGCCAAGGAACCAGAATTACTCTTCGAAGCTCAAGACCCTTGTCGGGATGAGTGACAATTGGGTTAACGGCCTGATTCAAGATCGAGGAGATAGCCTAGCCTTTGCTTGGGAGAATATCTGAGACATCATACCAGCGCACCCAGATGAGGTAAAGAAGATGGACCTATTCGCCTTGGGAATGTATGGTTTGGTCATCTTTCCGAGGGTTCTTGGAAACATCGATGTAGCCATCCTAGATTTATTTTAGCGTATGAAGCGGAAGGCGAATCCAGTACTGGCCATTTTGACTGGAACTTTCATTTCTTTAAATGCAAGTTGGAAGCATGAAGAGGGACGTTTCAGAGGGTGTGCACAATTACTACAGATTTGGATCCAGAGCCATATATGGAAGACACCAACAAAGGTTTTATCGGCGATATCATTCTGAGACTTTTCACCCTTTCGAGAGTACTTAGCGAAGGAATGGCGAGAAGACTTGAACATGAAGAAATGGACCCGGATCTTTAGGAACATTCAAAACGAAGACATAGTGTGGAGAGTTTCTTGGCTCAGCAGGGTTAGTTACTTCTTATACAGTTGCGGCAATTACGACTGGCTAATGATGTTAGGGCTACATGGTGGAATTGCTTGTGCTCCGCTTTTGGTGTCCCAACAATTTGGATCGCGACAGTTTGTTCTCGTTACCGCCGGTTTAAGTCGAAATAAGTTTCATTTCAAGGGCGAGTTCAGGGCGAAGATTCAGACCATCATGAGAGCTTGGGATCACTATTATCGGATAAGGGTAAAAAGAGATACCGAGTCTATGATCACCTCGGATTACGACCTTTGAAGGCACCTAAGGATTAACGACAAGATTCCAAAACCCGACCAAGGACCAACCATGTCACTTGAGGAACATATGAGGATAGTACCGTCTGAGGCCGACATTTTGCGAAATGAACTCGAGGAAGTTAAGAAGAAGATGGAGGCTTTACAGAATCAACACATGAGTGAGCTCTACAAGGCAAGTTTAGAGGTCAACGAACGAGATAGGACCATTAGGCGGTTGAAGAAGCTAAACGCAGATTTAAGTGAGAAGAATGCTCTTTATCAGAAAGATACTCTCCAGCTTCAAGCAAAGGTGCAGAATGCCAGCCGAAGCCAATTTCTAGCTGTGAAGAAGGAAAGGATGAACGGTATGCGTTTAGTCGAAGAAGAGCGAGAGAAAGGCAAGCGAGCAATCGAGAAAGAGTTAGAAAGCTGCATGTTAGCCATCGAGAGTGAAAGACGATCTTCTAGGGACGCCATTAACCAAGAGAAAGAAAGATCTAGGCAAGAGATTGACAAAGGCAAGCAAGCATTCATCTGTGAAAGAGAGAACACTGCCGTTTGGAAGAGAAAATCCATGGGGAGCAAGAATAGACAACTAGAGATGCAGGACTTGTACAATGACACTGTTCAAAGCCTGTATCAGAGCCAAGATCGAAACGCCGAGTTAGAAGGGAGACTGACAGAGTTAGAACAGTCATTTCAGACCTATCGTCGAAGGAATGGTTTCATCAAACTACAAGAACGGGAGCGTGAAATTGGTATGTTACGAGCCCGTATTGAGTCACTCGAGGCAATCGTTCAGGATTACAGGGGGAGAATTAGGGTATTTGAAGAAGCTGCAGCAGGTGAGGACAATTATTGGTGGCGAAAACTTCGTGATGCCTTCCAGATGATTCAAGACAAAGACTAGTATTACACAGCCCTGATGGTAGAAATACAACGAGTTGCGGGACATGTGACGAATTTAGCTGTAGATGCTGAAGCTCTTCGACCTTTCATAACCTCGGACATGAAAAACGCGCCTAGGTTCATCAAGCTACTCAAGGCTATCGAGAAGTTGGGAGCTAGGGCCAGGGCTTATGTGTAGAACTCTACTTTACTATTTTTGTAATCGGGACCCTTCAATTCCCATAAAAGTAGTTTAAATGGTGATTACCAGCGGAATCAGTACCTTTATTTGCATACATTCTTGCATTGCATCATGGCATTTGCATCATTATACATGCAATCATCTTTCTTTGCAAAATATTAATAGTGTACATATTGTGGCAGTTAAACTAAAAGATAAGCCGCAACCATTCCGCATCCATTCTTTACTCAGTTTCAAAGCAAATTAATGGAGGATAGAATAGTCAGTTTGGAAAAAGGGCAGAAGGATCTGGAAGTATGCTTTGAAGAAGCTAGACAACACCTCATCTATCAAATCGCTCAATCACGAGCTGCGATAGTATCAGACTTGACCGCATTGCTGGAAAAAAACTATGGGAAAGAGAAGGTTAAAGACGAAATTGCCCAGGAGCTAGAAGGTATCGCATGTAATACCCTAAAATTTACTAAGTTGGTTAAGGGTCATTTAGTACTAAGATAATAGCTTAAAAGCTAACTTAGTGACTAAAATGACAAAAATACAAAAGTTAGGATTTCTTTAATTATGCGTTTTGGAAAGGAAATTTCTAAGGTTTAATGGTATCATGTGACTGATAGTGAATTGAATAAGTTATTCTTAAAGTTTGGTTGAATTTCAAGGAAATTTGGAATGGGAATTGAAGTTTAAAATGTTAATGACCAAAATATAAATTCTAAAAATTTTATGGCTAAAGTATAAACTTTGGAAAAGTTTGGGGACTAAAGTTGTAATTTCTGAAAAGTTAAGGGTTTTTATTTCATAAATAAATATATCACCTAAGGGTGTGGATCGAATGTGAAGATTTTGGTTCGATCTGATATTTCGATTATTGGGAAAATCGCAATTAAAGTTTAATTGGAATTCGGATACCCGGATCGAACTGGAAAATTTTGAAATTTTGACATATGATAGAGGAAGGCTATAAAAGTCATTTCCAAGTGTTGGAAAAATTTTGAAATTTTGACATATGACAGAGAAAGGGCCATAATGAATTTTCGAACAATACAAGGAAGAAAGGAAAATGTTTGGAGATTTTGTATTCGAATGATTATTTTGGACAATATGTCTAAGATATTGTTAGATTGGGATCTAACAAATATTTTACTTATTTGAATTATGAAGTTAAGTTCTAATCAAGGGAGGTTCGAGGTACAATGAAGGAAAGGATCAAAGAGGACTTAGTGAGGCATACTAATAAATGGCCCAGGTGAGTGCAATGCATACATAACATTATACATGGATGTTTCATACATCATCGGTAGAACTTGCGATGAGTCTACCTGGTTTATATATTGTCATGATATTTATGTCATTGATCATATATTTGACATATTTTAAATATGTCAAAGGTTGAAAATAAATGCATTGATCACTAGTTATTGATGATGGTATAATATGAATGTTATTTCGGCTATGAAATGTTAAATGTTGATATATATTGATATCTGTTTCCATTGATGACTTAAATGATGAAATAACGCCCAATGTATGATATAGAGGTTCGATGGTATAGTTGGATATCCATAGGGTTATAAACAACTGTATAAATATTCTAAGCACTTCAGGTAAAGTGCAAATATTATAAATACGCATTGAGGAGTATAGTCATGCATGGTTTGAGTATACGGACTTACTACGGGTGCTAAACACTTCGGTGTAATTCCATAAAAACTCAATGAGGGATATATTGTATACTCTGGTAAGTATACAGAAGCACTTCGGTGCTAAGCACTCCCGGTAGAGTGCAAATAATACACATACTCAAGAAAGGTTGGGTATGGGGGGATGACTCGTGTACATAGAATCTCTTAATTCGATACCTTGGGCTAAATAAATTAAAAAGAATAAAAAAAGAAACATGAATATAAACTTGAAAGCTTGCAGATAGAAATGGGAAAAAGGTATTGGTAAGCATTGAAAGCTTACGGATGGAATGGCAACGGTATTGGTAAGATCTAATCTTATCACTTTAATATATATATATTTATTTATATTAACGAGCATATAATGGTAAGGTGATCATATGCATTGTTAATCATTAATATTGATATTATGACAATTGCACTTGAATTCGAATTATTACCTCACTAAGTAAATACTTAGCGTGTAACTATTTTACACGTAGGAAAGAAGAAATGGTTGGAGTAAGGAGCATAAACGGACATCATCAATCAATAATAGGTTCATCAGTATCAATAAGATATCTTTTGACACTATTTGATATTTACTAGTTGGCATTATATTAAAATGATATGCCAGCTCTGATAGAATTTGTATTTTATGTGGTATCTGGATGAATTTTAAGTCAAGCAGTTTTTAGGCAGTTTCATTAATTATATAAAATCAAATTAAATTAATAAGTTGCTTCCTGAAATTAAATCCGATTTGAAGATTAAAATATTATGTTTAAACTATACGCGATTAACTACATTCGTAAATAGAAACTAAATATATTGTAATATTTTTAGAAGAATCAAAATTTTTACCGAGTTACAAATGTAGATGGTTTTACAAATGTTTTGTGATATCTCTAACTCGTATTTATCTATGAGTACGGTAAAGGGGTATTACATTTATTGGTATCAGAGCTATAGGTTTAGTCGATTCTCAGCCTAAATGGAAGTGGTTTTATGTTAAAAAGAGTATACATGCCACTAGGATATCAATTTTATTGATCTGATGTTTTTATGATCTGATTGATGTCGCGCCTTACTAATTTAAATTGGGAGGAATTATAAGAAATATTTGAGTCAAGAAAGCGTGATGAACTGATAAATTGGAAGCTTTGGAAGGAGTCAAGAGTAGTAACAATAAGGTTAATGATAACCCTTCGGATTAATCGGAACAAGAAATGGGCACTTGTACAACATGGAGTGCTTGTGCCGGATTAAGGAATTAAAAAGTTCGGGAACACCTGAATTGAAAGGAAAAGCAGATTAAGGTCCTGTGATTGTTGATTTATAACTAAATAACCTAAGGATTACACTTGACGAATTCCACTGTTTGGATACTGAGAAATTGGATGGAGTTGTATTGCTACTCCGATGTTAAGTTAAAGATGGGGAAACATTTGAAATTGCTACGTAGCTAGGATTGCACATATCAGTCCGAGTTTATAACATCAGGACTGATAAAGATTGGGAGGATTCGAAAATCATAGAAGGTGCATCTCATCTTTTTGAATAAACCTGTATTGATGTTGATGGGTCCTAGCTTTACACATTCGTATATAAGTACGAAGTTGAATGGTTAAGGAGATGTCCTTTTAGAACCTATTTCAAGTAATATAGCGGTCATAAATTTGTTGGGTTTACTGTAAGGGTGAGCTAAACATTGGAATTGCTCGATAAAATATAAGAAATAGAGTTCCTGATAAATTTAATAGAATTATCTTTCAAGGAGTTTAATATGATGGTGGGCATGAATTGGTTACCTTCCTATCAAGTCATGATGAATTGTCGCATAAAGCGATTAGTATTAAAAAAAACACGAAAGGTACAAAATTAGTAGTAGTTGATAAAAGGGTAAATCCCTTTTCCAATGTAATTTCAGTTGTTTTATTAAAGAAATTGTTGTTATAAGGTTGTTAAGTTTTCTTAACAAATGTAGTGGATACTCGGGCTATTGAAGTTAAATTGGAAAATAACCCGACTGTCCAAAAATATCTGAATGTATTCCCAGATGGGTTACTCGGAATTACCTCTAGATTGAGAGGTGAAATTCAAAATAAAGATGATACCAAGCATTGATCCTAAATTAATGGCCCCGTATAAAATGGCTTTGACCGAACTTTAGGATTTAAAGGTACAATTACAATGAATGTTAGGTCGAGGTTTTATAAAGCCTAGTGTGCCACCTTGGAGTGCACTAGTGTATTTGTGAAAAAGAAAGATTGATCTATGTGATTAAGTATAAATTTCCGTCAGCTAAATAAGGTGACTGAAAGAATAAATATTTTCTTCTGAAGAATGATGATCTTTTGATCAGTTAAAAAAAGCACAGCTATGTTTTCCAAAATAGACCTTCGATTGGAATATTATCAGCTAAAGATCAAGGAAAAATAAACTCTAAAGATAGCTTTTCAAACTCGGTATGAATACTATGAGTTTGTGATGATGCCTACGGCATTTATAAGCCTAATTAACCAAGTATTCTAATTTTTCTTGGACCATTTTTTGGTAGAGTTCATTGAGGATATTTTGGTCTATTCAAAAAAAAGGAAGAACAAGATGTCATTTTGCATTGTTCTTCAGACCTTTCGAGAAAAGAAGCTATATGCTAATTTGTTAAAGTGTCAACTTGGTTGTCAAAAGCTATTTTATTAGTTATGTGGATTTGACAGACGGGATAAGAGTATATCCCAAGAAAGCACAAACTATAGTTGAATGGAAACCTCTGAAGAATGTTTTAGAGGTTCAAATTTTATTTTTGATGATTGCCTCCTCATTGACCAAGCTATTGAGGAAAGACATGCCATTCAGTTGAAAAGATAAATGAAAAGAAAACTTTGAGACATTAATAAAGATCTTAATAGAAGCCACGGTACCAGTACAACCAGAATGAAAAGTAATGGTCTATGCTTGAGACAACTTATGATATATGAGAGAAATTATCTTACTTAGGATTTGGAGCTGGCAATGGCTATATTTACTTTACAGATATGGCGCCATTATTTATACAGAGAATGATGCTATATTTATATAGGTTATAACAGTTTAAAGTATATGCTTACTAAAGAAGATTTGAACTTGAGGCAAAGAAGTTGGATCGAGCTTCTTAAAGATTATGATGTGGTCACTGATTATCATTCAGGAAAAGTTAATGTGGTAGCTGACGCTCTCAGTCGAACGACACTTGTTGTCTTAAGAGCTATGAATGCAAGATTTGCATTAAAAGAATATAGTGTTTTGATCGTCAAGTTAAGAATAAAATTTACCATATTGGATTAAATAAGCTATCTTTAAAGAAAGGATGAGAAATGTTGTCAAGGTTCAAACAAGTGGAAAAGAGTGAAATTGAAAACTTTGAAGTTAGGTTTGATAGATATTTGTATTATCAAGGAAGAATTTCTATCTCGATGATGGAAACTATATGTTGATCCTGAAAGAAAAGATATTTGATATGAAGTTAAGGATAAAGTATTCCTTAAAAGTTTCACCCTAGAATAAGGTGTTATGGTTTAGACAAAAAGAAAGTTAAGTTTAAGATTTATTGGCTATAAGAAATCGGGAAAGGAGTTAGTCTAATAGTTAAGCTTAATATATATCTTTATCTTTGGAAATGGACACTATTAATAATGTATAGATGCTCAGGAAATATTGATTAGACCCCTCACATGTTGTTACTCCGGAGAAAATAGAGATTCAGCCAGATTTAAGCTATGAAAAAGAACTAGTAAAGATCCTAGCACATGGAGTCAAAGAACTAAGAAAACAAGACAATCCCGTTTGTTAAAGTTCTTTGAAAAAAATCATAAGGTTAAAGAAACGACTTGAGAGAAATAAGAAGAAAATATAAAAAATAGTTCCCTCACCTTTTGGAACCAAGTACGTATTGAAAATTCGAGGACAAATTTTCTTAAGCGGGAGAGAATTGTAATACCCTAAAATTTACTAAGTTGATTAAGGGTCATTTAGTACTAAGATAATAGCTTAAAAGCTAACTTAGTGACTAAAATGACAAAAATGCAAAAGTTGAGATTTCTTTAATTATGCATTTTGGAAAGGAAATTTCTAAGGTTTAAAGGTATCATGTGATAGATAGTGAATTGAATAAGGTATTCTTAAAGTTTGGTTGAATTTCAAGGAAAATTGGATTGGGAATTGAAGTTTAAAATGTTTGTGACCAAAATGTAAATTCTGAAAATTTTATGGCTAAAGTATAAACTTTGGAAAAGTTTGGGGACTAAAGTTGTAATTTCCTAAAAGTTAAGGGTTTTTATTTCATAAATAAATAGATCACCTAAGGGTGTGGATCGAATGTGAAGATTTTGGTTCGATCTGATATTTCGATTATTGGGAAAATTGCAGTTAAAGTTTAAGTGGAATTCGGATACCCAGATCGAACTGGAAAAATTTGAAAATTTTCCATATGATAGAGAAAGGTTATAAAATTCATTTCCACGTGTTGGAAATATTTTTAGTTTGATTCAAGATGAATCCTACAGTTTATTTCTGAGTAAAGGATTATTTATCGATATATTGGATCAAATGGAAATTTTGCAGACTGGTCCAAAAGATATGGAAAAGTCATAAAATTTTATTTTATAAATATTTTATTATGGTTGGTTGAATTCTAACTAGATTTAGTCAGATTTTAATGGAATGGCAATTTGGAAACAAACTAGTAAATAAAGACTAGTTGAGGGGCAAATTGGTCATTTGGCCCCAACGGCAATTTTGAAATATTTAAAAAGTTATAAGGGCAATTTTGGAAAGTGCAAATGGAAGATTAAATCTTGGCCCTTGATTGATGATAAAATCAATCTCAACCATTGGATAAAAAGGGCAAAATTGTAATTTCATTATTAAACGAATTTAATATTCATTTAATAGATATATGTTTAAAATAATGGTGAAAAGATGAACAAAATGTTCATCTTTTCCAGCCTTGGAACGTGGAGAAAGAGGGGAAAGAAGAAGAAAATTTTTTAAGCTCGATTTAAGCCCTGAAACTCAGTTTTCAGGTAATCTCTTCAACTACAAAGTCGTTCTACTCTTCAAGATCTATCTTTTGATATCAATAATTCATGGAATACATGCTTGGTTGATGAGAATTTTCATGAGAAAGAAATTAGGATTATGGATCAAATTGGGACTTTTGAGATTTTATGATTCCATGATTGAATTCAAGTTAGAATTAAGCTAGTATGATGTTAAAATCATGATATTGAGTTGGGATTTAAGTTTTACATGTTTTGATTTTTATGAAGATGATTAGGGTTTATGGATTCAAGTTTAATTTAGTGGTTGTGATGTTTAAATAATGATCTAGTAAGCTTGAATTGTTGTTTGGAAGCAAAACCCTAAGTTAAATTGTGTAGGGACCATTTCGGCAAATTGAAAAGTTGAAGGACCAAATCTGAATTTTTAGAATTTGGAGTGTATTTATGTTATTAATGATGTTAGAGACAATAAAATAAAGTTAGAATGCTAAATTGATGTTGAATTGAATTAGTGACCATTTTGACAATTTGTCAAAGTTAAGTGACCAAATCGAAATTGAAGTTTTGTATGGGGGCTAAATCTGATTTTTAGTTGTAATGATGGAATTAAGGTAGTAATGTTGAATTAAGGACTAATTTGCAAAGTTAAGAAGCTTGAATCCTTATCTTTGCATTTTAGTGACTATTTCAGTAAAGAAGGAAAATTAAGGAGAATTATTGTGAATAATTATTTGATGGAGAAGGTCATAAGATGGTGGGTTAAAGAAAGTAATTGGACTAAATTGAAAAGTAGAGAAGTAAGGAGAAGTTAGTATAAAAGTTAAAGTTGTTTATGGAAGCTGTGTAGAAAAACTGGTTTATGGCAGTAACTTTAAAAATTCACCATAAATTCTAAAAAAATGGTTAGATAGTGAATTTTATACCGATGTAAATACTTGTTCGTCTAGTTTCGTGTCCAACAAACGGAATCTGATTTCAAGTTCTGAGTCAAAAGATATTAATTTTTAAGTGACGAAAGGTCGGAAAATAGAACACCGGTCTGTTCCGAATTTCAGCACTGTAATTGACTTTGAAAATTCGCCATAAATCGTACAAGTTGAATTTGGGCTATTAATTTATATGGTTGAAAAGCTTATCGAATCTAGTTTCTTTCAGAATGAACAGAGTTGAATTTCGAGTTATAGATTATTTTATAGAAATATTTCTTCGAAGGTGCTGCAAACTGTCAGAAAATGAGAATTGATACACTTTGATCTAAGGTTGATTAGTAAGCTTGAAAGGGGTTAATAGAAGTTCAAAGTGGTCACTAAGGACCATAATGAATTTTTTAACAATACAAGGAAGAAAGGAAAACGTTTGGAGATTTTGTATTCGAATGATTATTTTGGACAATATGTCTAAGATATTGTTAGATTGGGATCTAACAAATATTTTACTTATTTGAATTATGAAGTTAAGTTCGAATCAAGGGAGGTTCGAGGTACAATGAAGGAAAGGATCAAAGAGGAATTAGTGAGGCATACTAATAAATGACCCAGGTGAGTGCAATGCATACTTAACATTATACATGAATGTTTCATACATCACCGGTAAGACTTGAAATGAGTCTACCTGGTTTATATATTGTCATGATATTTATGTCATTGATCATATATTTGACATATTTTAAATATGTCAAAGGTTGAAAATAAATGCATTGATCACTAGTTATTGATGATAGTATAATATGAATGTTATTTCGGCTATAAATTGTTAAATGTTGATATATATTGATATATGTTGCCATTGATGACTTAAATGATGAAATAAAGCCCAATGTATGATATAGAGGTTCGATGGTATCCATAGGGTCATAAACAGCTGTATAAATATTCTAAGCACTTTAGGTAAAGTGAAAATATTATAAATACTCATTGAGGAGTATACTCATGCATAGTTTGAGTATACGGACTTACTACGGGTGCTAAACACTTCGGTGTAATTCCATAAAAACTCAATGAGGGATATATTGTATACTCCGGTAAGTATACAGAAGCACTTCGGTGCTAAGCACTCCCTCTTGAGTGCAAATAATACACATACTCAAGAAAGGTTGGGTATGGGGGGATGACTCGTGTACATAGAATCTCTTAATTCGATACCTTGGGCTAAATAAATTAAAAAGAATAAAAAAAGAAATAGGAAGATAAGCTTTAAAGCTTGCAGATAGAAATGGGAAAAAGGTATTGGTAAGCATTGAAAGCTTACGGATGGAATGGCAACGGTATTGGTAAGATCTAATCTTATCACTTTGATATACATATTTATTTATGTTAACGAGCATATAATGTTAAGGTGATCATATGCATTGTTAATCATTAATATTGATATTATGACAATTGCACTTGAATTCGAATTATTACCTCACTAAGTAAATACTTAGCGTGTAACTGTTTTACACGTAGGAAAGAAGAAATGGTTGGAGTAAGGAGCATAAACGGACATCATCAATCAATAACAGGTACATCAGTATCAGTAAGATATCTTTTGACACTGTTTGATTTTTACTAGTTGGCATGTATATTAAAATGATATGCCAGCTCTGATAGAATTTGTATTTTATGTGGTATCTGGATGAATTTTAAGTCAGGCAGTTTTTGGGCAGTTTCATTAATTATATAAAGTCAATTAAATTAATAAGTTGCTGCCTGAAATTAAACTCGATTTGAAGATTAAAATATTATGTTTAAACTATACGCGATTAACTACATTTGTAAATAGAAACTAAATATATTGTAATATTTTTAGAAGAATCAAAATTTTTATCGAGTTACAAATGTTGAGGGTTTTACAAATGTTTTGTGATATCTCTGACTCGTATTCAGCTATGAATACGGGAAAGGGGTATTACATCGCATCTCACAGCAAGGTTCAACCAAAGACTCCAAGTTTGGTAAGAAGAGTATACATTGACCCCGTCGGGATATCTGCTAGTCTTCAGGTAGGGGCATCTAAAAGCCAACCCATCGATACAGAGGCATTCTACGAAGAAGAGGTGCTCAATCTAAATTTGGTCAAGAAAATTAGAACGAAGGTAGAAAAGAAATGGGAGGAAAGGTTTTGCCTCATGGAAGAAAAATTTAGAGCTCTACAAGCCACAGATGAACCAGGGAATGAGGTCAGTGATCTGAGCCTGGTATTTGACCTTGTTTTACTGCCAAAATTTAAAAATCCAGAATTTGATACGTATGATGGAACTTCATGTCCTTCCGTATGTAACCATGTATTGTCGAAAGATGGCAGCCTTCATCAAGGATGAAAAGCTTTTAATCCATTGTTTCGAGGATAGTCTGACTGGGGCAGCATTCCGGTGGTATACCCAATTAAACCGGGTAGATATCAAGACCAGGAAGGACCTTTCGAAGGCATTCATTGAGCACTACAAACATATGACGGATATGACCCCCAGCAGGATCATGCTAGAAAACATGAGGCAGAAGTCTAATGAGAGTCTGTGACAATACGCCCAGAGGTTGCGAGAGGTGGTCGCTCAGATCCAGCCACCAATTCCTTAGCACGAGATTACGCCCCTATTCGTGAATACTCTAAAGGGAACATTGTTCGATCGCCTTATCAACAATACAACTCAGAGCTTTGCCGAATTGATCAGGATTGGCGAGTCTCTCGAATTGGCAATCAAGAATGGCATGATTGACAGTGGGGATAGCTCTCGAAAGTACAACAAGAAGAGAGAGAATGAGGTAAATACTATGAGTACTTACAATGCTCCAAAGAACTTTACGGTCTCTCAGCCGCAAGCATCCAAAGGGAAGGCTCATGACTCAAACCAGAGAGAAGGGAAAGCTCCAAGAAAGGAACAAGAGAAAGCATCCTTTACTCTGTTGCTAGTTTCTTACTCAGAGCTTTATTCTCAGTTGTACAAAGCTGATTTGGTCCGCCCATACTATGTTACTCCGTTCAAACCTCCATTTTCGTCATGGTATGATCCCAATGCATATTGCGATTATCATGGTGGTGCCCCTAGTCACTCCATAAAAAACTGCCTCGCATTCAAGAAACTTGTGCAAAGTCTGATTAATTATGGGGTATTAAAGTATGAAGAACCGAACGTGGCTGCTAACCCGTTGCCTAATCACGGGAACTGCGGAGTGAACGTTATTGAGGAGTACTTTGCTAGGAAGGCTAAGAAAGATGTATCAGAAATCAAGTCCCCCTTACGGTGCGTGTTCCAACAATTATGCATGGCCCGCCAGATTGACAGAGGCATGGTAGTGGTATAGAAGGGATGTAAAGCTTATTGCGAGTTCCACCAGGACATAGGGCACGAAATCTAACAATGTGAAGATTTTAGGAGTTTGATTCAATAGCTGATGTATAGTAAGTAGAGTTCTTTGAGGAGGTCGCAGGAAGGAAGGGGTCAGATGTATGTGCATCGGATAGCCCCAACATCAAGTATGGAATAGACAAACCCTTTGCCATCCCATCCAGACCAAAGGAAGTGAGTTCATCTCAAGCAGAAGCTACAAAGATGGCCCCTAAAATCATCATCTCAGCACCAGCCCCATTTTCGTTCAAAGACATGCTGCGAACCCCTTGGAATTATGCCGCCAACGTGACCATACCAGAGCAGTCGAAACCACGTGAGGAGAAGGAACAAGTGGTAGGAGAAGAGCCAATACAGAGAGATGAACAGACGAAGAAAGATGAAGTGGTCAACGAAGTAGGCCACTTTACAATGAGCAGCAGGTTCTACACTTCGGAAGCTTTAAAATCTGCTGAAGCTACAAAGTATAAGCGAGGAAGTACATCAACTGGTCCTGCAAAGATATTTGGCGAGGAGCCCCTTCCAAAGATTAATGAGCAGGTAACTGAGGCTCAAGAACATGAATTTCTAAAGTTCCTGAGGCACAGTGAATACAATGTAGTGGAACAGCTGCGAAAGCAACCAGGAAGGATTACGATGTTGGAGTTACTTTTGAGTTCAGAAAAACATCGGGATGCATTGTTAAAGGTGCTGAACCAAACGTTTGTACTCGGTGATATTTTTGTGTCTAAACTGGACAGAATAGTGGGGCATATCACCACATATAACCATATCACATTTAGCGATGACGAGATCCTGGAGGTAGGTATAGGGTCCACCAAAGCTCTAAACATCACTACCCACTGCAAAGGGTATGTGTTGTCAAGAGTACTAATTGATAATGGATCAGCGTTAAACGTATTACCGATGGTGACTCTGCAAAGGCTATCGATAGATGAGTCCCACATGAAACCCTATCATAACTCTGTGAGAGCCTTCGACGGTACTCAAAGGGGAGCGCTCGGAAAAATTGAGGTACCTTTGTTGATTGGGCTAACAGAGTATACAATTGATTTTGTGGTAATGGATATAAAGCCAACCTATAGTTGCTTATTGGGAAGACCATGGATTCACTCTGAGGGAGCCGTCCCCTCATCAATCCATTAGAAATTGAAATTTGTGATAGAAGGCAAGTTGGCCACTGTAGAGGCTAGAGGCTGTGCAAGAGATCATAGCCTCGGTAACATCGGATGCCCCTATATCCAAAATGATGAAGATGCCGTGGAATGTTCTTTCTAAGCATTAGAGCTTGTAAATGCTACATTTGCTGCAGAAGGTAATTAGATCCCCTCCCTCAGGTTATCCAACTGCACCAAGATGACTGTTTCTGAGACTTTAGGCCGAGGAGCCAAAACAGGAAGAGGGATAGGAAGAAGATTGCAGGGAAGCCTACGACCCAAAAGTGTTATCACCAAGAAAGATTGTTTTGGGCTTGGTTACAAACTGAGTGTTCAGCAGAGGAGAGATGAGTATAGAAGGAAAGAAGAACAAAGGAGGGCTAGACTCAAGGGAGAAGACATTAAATGGAGACCGATGTCTTTCCGTCATATAAAGGATATTTTTGTCTTTGGAGGAATTAACCGTACAGGATAGAAAGTAGAGGAAGCAATATGAGAAAATGACCTACTCAACGAGAATGAGATGTTCAGTGAATCGCTTGAAGGGATGTCCGTCAACATGATAGCTGAAGATGACAATGGTAGCAGCGTGTTAACCAGCATATGCCTTTTGTCATCCCGGTGAAACTCTCAGTAACTGGAGCAACATTGATCCACCTATAGTCTTTAGGGCTAGATCAGAGTAATGCTCCAAACCAACCCTTTTGTTTTTGCCCATGGGCAATGGGGATCTTTTGTATAGGGCATCTATGTTAACTTTTTGTTTGCAATGAAAGAATGTCTTCCTCGTTTTCTCAAATGGAAAACATTTCATTTGCTTTATCCATTCGTTTCTTACTCATATTCATTCACTTCATTTAAAGTCATTCTCTTCCCAATACATTTGTTCTCATTTCATGCAGGGTTACCATAATTAACTGTATGAATGATTCTGAATCCAATCCCGAGGTAGATTTCGAATGCCTCAAGGTCTCACCAGAAATTGAAGAAGAGGACGACGAGGCAGAATGTGAGGTTCCTAAAGAGTTGGTAAGGATGATGGCCATCGAAGAAAAGCAAATCATGCCCCACCAAGAAGAAACATAAATTATGAACTTGCGAATCGATGAGGAAAGGAAAGAAGTGAAAATTGGGACTACATTTTCCTCAGAAACCAAGCGTGAACTGATAGCCTTGATCCAAGAGTTCAAGGACATATTTGCTTGGACTTATCAAGATATTCCAGGGTTTAATACAGACATAGTGATGCACAAGCTACCAACGAGGCCAGAATGCAAACCAATCCAGCAAAAGCTCAGAAGAATGAGGACTGACATGCTGTTAAAAATCAGAGAAGAGGTGAAAAAGTAGTTCGATGCTAGCTTTTGGGAGGTTGCCAAATACCCTGAATAGGTTGCAAGCATTGTACTGTTCCAAAGAATGATGAGAATGTCCGCATGTGTGTAGATTATAGGGATCTCAACCGAGCAAGCCCTAAAGACAACTTCCCTTTGCCATATATTGACACGTTGGTTGACAATACCACGGGACACTCATTGTTCTCATTTATGGATGATTTCTTAGGATACAACCAGATAAAGATGGACCCAGAGGACATGGAGAAGACTACATTTGTAACCATGTGGGGTACGTTTTGTTACAGGGTAATGCCTTTCAGACTCAAGAATGTAGGGGCAACTTATCAAAGAGCAATGGTGACACTTTTCCACGATATGATGCACAAAGAGATAGAAGTATACGTTGATGATATGATTGCTAAGTCTCGAACCGAGGAAGAGCACCTTTGAAACCTGAGAAAGCTATTACAGAGACTGCGAAAATACCAGTTGAAGCTCAACCTGGCTAAATGCACATTCGCAGTCATATCTGGAAAACTCTTGGGGTTTGTAGTAAGCAGGAAAGGGATTGAGATCGATCCAGAAAAAGTGAAGGCTATCCAGGACCTCCCACCGCCTCATACTCAGAAAGAAGTCTGAGGTTTCCTGAGAAGGTTAAACTATATCTCCCGTTTCATCTCTCAATTAACAGATAAGTGCGACCCTGTCTTCAGATTACTTAAGAAGAATAATCCAGGGGTCTGGGATGAAGAATGTTAAGAAGCTCTAGAGAAGATTAAGAAATACTTGATGAATGCTCCGATTTTAGTCATACCTGTACCGAACAGGCCTTTGATCCTTTACTTGACAGTTTTTGAAAACTTGATGGGTTGTGTGTTGGGGCAACATGATGAGTTTAGGGAAAAAAAAGCCATCTACTACCTAAGCAAGAGTTGTGCTTTGGTTTAGACTACCAAAAGGCTTAAACAGTACATTTTATACCATACCACCTGGTTAATATCCAAATTAGACCCCTTAAATTTTCTAATGGAAGCGCCCGCACTAATGAGGAGGATGGCCCGCTGGCAGATGCTATTATCCGAGTTCAACATTGTGTATGTGAGCCAGAAAGCTGTGAAATGAAGTGCTATAGCGGATTTCTTAGCTAGCTGCACTTCAGATGATTATGAATCGTTGAACTTTAATTTCCCAGATGAAGACTTGATGTGCATTACAACTGGGGAAGACGTTGTTTCAGATGATGGCTCGTGGAAGCTTTACTTTGACGGAGCCTCCAAAGCCCTTGGTCACGGGATAGGAGCCATGCTAATTTCTCCAAAAGATGTCTACTATCCCTTCACCAGCAGACTAGAATTCTTTTGCACAAACAACATAGCTGAATATAAAGCCTATGTCATGGGGCTGAATGCAGCCATTGAAAGAAATATCAAAAAACTTCGAGTATTCAGAGATTCATCCTTAGTGATCTATCAGTTACGAGGGGAATGGGAAACTAGGGATCCGAAGCTAGTCCAATACTACGAGTTGATCCAAGAGCTCATCAAAGAATTTGAAAATGTCAGTTTCACCTACCTTCTTAGAGAAGATAACCAGATGGCGGACGCCTTGGCAACCCTAGCCCCCATGTTCAAAGCAAATACGAAAGCAAAAATGAAGCCAATCGAGATGCAAACTTTTGAAAAGCCAGCTCGCTGTTATAATGTACAAGAAGAAATAGATGGCAACCCTTGGTATTACGATATCTTACAATATATCAAGTTTCAAAAGTATCTCGAATGAGCAAACTAAAATGACCGAAAAACACTCAGAAGGATGGTAACAGGATATATTTTGGATGGGGAGATCCTGTACAAAAGAGGCCGTGATCAAGTGTTGTTGAGATGTGTAGATGCCCGGGAGGCAAAAGAAATTTTGGCAGAAGTGCATGATGGTTTGTGTGGAACACATGCCAATAGTCTGTCAGTAGCCCGAAAAATCATGAGATATGGCTATTTCTGGTCGACTATGGAGGGAGACTGCATCGATTACGTCAAAAAATGCCATAAGTGTCAGATATATGCTGACAAGATCCATGCTCCTCCTTTACCTTTACATTCTATGAACGCACATTGGTCGTTCGCAACATGGGGCATGGATGTCATTGGACATATTCATCCAAAGGCTTCCAATAGGCACCGTTTTATTTTGGTTGCCATTGATTGTTTCACTAAATGGGTGGAGGCAGTATCTTACGCCAATATCACCAAGACAATGGTATGCAAGTTCCTGAAGAAGGAGATCATATGCCGATATAGGTTACCGAAAAGGATTATCACCGACAACGCCTCCACCTGAATAACAAATTGATTATTGAGGTGTGCAATTAGTTCAAAATAACACACCATAATTCCACGACCTACCATCCTAAGATGAATAGGGCAGTGGAAGCGACAAACAAGAACATAAAGAAAATCATTGCGAAGACAACCGACACTTATAAAGATTGGCATGAGAAGTTACCATTTGCTTTGTTCGCCTATTGGACATCTGTTTGTACCTCAATAGGGGCAACACCCTATTTTCTAGTGTACGGCACAGAGGCGGTATTACCCATCGAGGTTGAAATTCTGTCACTCCGGGTCTTAAATGAAGTAAAACTGGATGAATTAGAGTGGGTGCAAACCAGGCTTGACCAGTTAAATCTCATCGAGGAAAAGAGGCTGAAAGCCATTTGCCATGGTCAAATGTACCAAAAATGAATGATGTAGGCATATGATAAGAAAGTGCGCCCGAGAGAATTCTGAGAGGGAGATTTGGTGCTTAAGAAGATCCTCCCAATTCAAAAAGATTTTTGAGAGAAGTGGATGCCTAACTGGGAAGGGCCATATGTCATCAAGAAGACCTTTTCGGGAGTAGCGTTGATTTTAACTAAAATGGATGGAGAGGAATTAAAAAATCCCGTGAATTTCGATTTAATTAAGAAGTATTATGTTTGAAAAAAAGAAAAAAATATGAAATGAAAATGAATGAAAAAATGGAAAATGAAAAATAATGAAAACTTAAGGTGAAAACCCACAAAGGGTGCCTTAGATAAAAAAATGGAGAGCTCAAGGCGAAAACCCAGAAAAGGACGTCTTGAAGTAAAGGAATGATCTAAGTTGAAAACCCGTTAGGGGCGACTCAGATAAATTTTGAGATTGGGCTTCCGGCAAGTAAAATTACCCTCACGGGTACTAGAAGAATGAGCTTTAGGCAAAGATTCTATTTTGGTTGACGGGATCACGCATCATTCATACAGTGGATATTTGGGGTTTTGCATTTCTTGTTTTGCCTTCCCTTTTTCCTCATGTTTTCCATGACTTTTCTAAAACTATTCCAAGTCCTTAATGTTAATAAAATCGTATTTTTGTGTTTTCCTTTCCTTGTCTTCTCATTGTTTTCATAAGCATCATGCAAACAGGTTAACATAGACTTATGATAAACAAAAGATTTCTGAGCATTACTATGATCTAACCCTAAGAATGCAGGTGATTAGAAGACAAAATTAACTTTGATCTCATGCCTTCTACATAATGTATGTCGAGGCACGACGAGGGGAAGACTTTGAGCATCAGAATAAGATAACCAATGTCATACACCATTCATACTTGTCTGAGAAAATATTTAAGACGACAACAGAGATCTCCTATGTGAAAACCCGTAAGGGCACCTACAAAGAAAAGCACAAAAAATAAGAAAGAAAAAATAGAAAAAAAAAACTGATCTAAGGCAAAAACCCGAAAGGGCGCTTTAGACCTTAGAGCCAGAAACTCATAAAAGAAAGGCTGAAATGGTTGAACCCAACAGTGACATGGGGTACTGTCACCAGAAGAAGAAAAGGAAGAGAAAACAAGTCGAAGGTTGAGATCGGCCAATTGAAGAAGTAGATGCATTGGAACAATCTTAGGATACTCATGTATCATACATAGTTAGGCATCCCTAGGATTAGGGGCATGCTAACTCATTTATCATAACATTTTGCCTATTTTAATCAGGTACTTACAGATTACCAATGACTTTGATCTGCGACTTCGTTCTGAAGATGTGGATTTATTTGAAGAAAGATTTTGGTAGCCTTAGTAGTATGAGTCCAGAAAGTTTGGTAGCTATTTTCAGCGTGAATCCCCAAATTTGAAGAAAGATTTCAGCAGTCTTAATAGCGTGAGTACAAAAAGATCAATAGCCAGTTTGGCGTGAATCCCAAATTCGAAGATAAAAGTTTTATGTAGGAAGGGCCTCTATCTTCGAGCCCTCGCAGTGAGAGGTTCTACATAGGGAGAACCCGTAATTCTGATATTTTAAAAGCTAAAAGTTCTATATAGGAAGGAATTGCAGCTCCAGGGTTTGAAGACTAACATATCTATATAGGAAGAACTCCCAATCGAAAAAATCCATCCGTGACGCAGAAGGTTCTATATAGGAAAAACCCTCCGTGTTGAAGGCGACGAGTTCTATATAGGAAGGACTCCAAGCTTTACCGTCTTAGAGTGAAAAGTTCTATATATGAGGGACTCGTAACTTGAGGCTTCAGAGTGAAAGGTTCTATATGGGAAGAACCCAAACTCCAGGATTTCAAGGTAAAAAGTTCTATATAGAAAGAACTTTTAGGCCGAAGGATCCGCCTGAGAAAGCAAAAGGTTCTATATAGGAAGAGCTTGTATCTCCAAGATCAGAAGGTAAAGAAGTTCTATATAAGAAGAACTTACGAGCCTGAAGATTCGGCCGACGAAAAGCGGAGAGTTCCAGAAGAACACGTGATTCCAAAGCTACAAATATGGAAGTCAGATAAAAATGAGTGCTTATAATCTTTGCTTTGTTCCCGTTCCACGAGAACAAGTAAAGAGGGGCAACTGTAATCACTCATTTTTATTTGTGTTTGTTAATATTGTGACATATTAATATATTAATTAATACTATTGTTGCATGTTTACGTATATACGTGCATGAGTGTTATTAATATATACGTAATATATGTGTGATGTGTGTAAATGCATGTATGGTATATATGTTGTGTATTATGTATTAGTAATTACTATGGTATATGTATCATGTGTGTATTTACATTTTTATGTGTACATTGTGTGAATGTGTAATGTGTGGATATTTATGTTAATTATGTATGATTATATGTGCATGTATGTTTGTATATTATATTAATTAAGAATGTGTTACATATATTAATGTTTGCATGTATGTGTGTCCGTATCAGATAAAATAACCCTAATATTATCCTTTTTGTGCGCAGCCACATCGTAGCCATTGGATCAAGATTTGATCCAACGGCTCAGATCAAGTGAGGTCTCTCCAGCTGGCGTGCGTGTGATGCACCCTCTGAACCATTCGCGTTGCACGCGCGAGACCGTTCGTCCTCCTATGCGCCATGTGGCAAGATCTCGTACAGCCTCGTCGTCTGCCCAGATTGGATCTTGACCGTTCATCTCCTGAGCAATCTCAACCGTTAGATCAGATCTAATCCAACGGCCGAAATTAAAACTGACAGAAGTGACCTCTCATCTTTCTCATCCCAATGACAGCCACGCGTCTTCCGTCCAGCAAGGAGAGCCATTCCACCTACGCTCGCACCTCACCAGCCCACCAAAACGGACATGCCAAAATCACCAAAAAAGAGACTATGTCAGTACAAAATCGAAAAAGCATGTATTTTATGTTATTTCTACCAAAACACAAGAAAGCAGATATATGTATCAAACTAAGATCTGTAATATCAAGAGTCAACAACCAATTTCAAAAAAGAGAGTTTTACGAGTTTAAAAAATTAGTGGTAATCCCTTCTTTCTTTTCTCTCTCATGCATGCATATAAACAAGAAAAAAAGAATAAAGAAATAGAGTTTACCCTGAGTCAGTCCGTATCCTCCCTCACCGGCGATAAGCCTTATTTGGTGAGCCGTTTAGGGAGGGATCTTTTCTAGTTCTAAGGAACCATTTCCTTGTTTTTTGGTTTTAAAAGAAGGGTAAACAGAAGGGAAGCTATTTCTTTTGAAGGGTTTTCGGTGGCCAGAAAGGGGAGGTCCAGGACGGCTCGAGGCGGCCGTTACGGCCGAGCCTCGCTTGAGATCGGTGGCTCACGACGGCCGGGTAAGGGTAGTGACTTGGGGTTGTTGGGTTTCTAAAAAAACTAGAGAAATGAGAGCCTCTCTTTTAGGGTTATAAAAAAGGGCAAAATGAAAATAAGGGCCGGGTATCTTGTTTTATAGACCAAAAATAAGTTCTTTTTGGGTTAATAGCGTCATAAATCCTCACGTCCTTTTAATATTTTCAAACCGAGCCTGCCTCTTGGTCTAAGTACACGTCTAGTCCTCATTTCTTTTTGCTTTCTTTTAATTTCATCTCTAGATTAAAGCTAATCAGTTTTTAAATGGCCGAATTACCCTGTTAATCCCCCCCATTTTTGATATTTTCAGTTTGAGTCTGCCCCTTGGTTTTATTACATTTTCGGTCCTTATGAGTTTTGTCCAGTTTTCAATTAACTCCTTAAATGTGTCTTTTATTTATTTAATTTCTAATTTCTGGTTTATTTTTATCTCATTTCAGTCCCTTTTTGTGTTCCAAATACTTATGCTTATTTGTTTTTATTATGGGTTTTTAGCATGTTTTCTTTACTTGTCATATTCATATATGCCTTATTGTACCATGTTTATTTATGTTTTTTTAGATGTGTTGTTTTTTGTATTCATTTGTCCTTGTTCGTTTTTATATATATTATGTTTTAGTTTAGTTTTCATGGTATGCTTATATGTGTTAGTATGAGTTTCACGTTTTTAAGGTCATATGTTAGTGTGATGTTTTGTTACATATAATGTCATGGTATTTCTAATTTATGCATATAAATTGTGTCATATGATAAAGTTTTGGTGCAATTTTGTGGTAATGTTTTTTTTTAATTTAGTGTCTTTTTTTCTCATGTCATGCATATATTGCATTTGTGGTTTTTTTATATGTTTAAGCATGTTTAAATTAATTAATTTAATTTTGGAAGCATGTTTTTCTTATTTTTCCATGTTTTTTGTTTATGCTTTGTTTTTATTATTGTGATACATTATTTAGTGCTTTTTATCATTTTTGTTTAATATCGTGATATTCATGTTTTTTCTTATTATGTTTTTTATACCATGTCAATACGAATATATGTTGGATAATGTTTGTTAAGATTGCATAAACGGAATATTAATTGTCAATGCGGTGCCTTTTTATTCGAGCGTAAACGTGGCCAGTATCAAACGCAGTGATGGTGGTCTATCGGTTTACTCTCGAATAACGGGGACCTTAAAATTTACTCGCACTTATAACCAAATTTTAATTTAATCGTCACTTTAATCTGGAAAGTTCAATATTAATAAAGCGGTAATTATCAAAGTATCAATTTTGGGTGGTGTGGGGGTGCTAATCCTTCCCCATCCGTAACCGACTCTTGAATCCAACAATTTTTAAATCTCCGGTTTTATGGTGTCCGGCCTACCTTAGTGGCCGGTGGCGACTCCATTTTTAAATAAAATACGGTCTTTTCTAAAACCCTACGAAATACATTTTCAAATACCCGAAAGACCCCAAACACCTTAAAACCCCATTTTTAGTGAAAACACCCGTAGTAGGAAAAAAGGGATATCGCTACAAACTGAAGTGACAATGAGTCCATTAAACACCTGATTTTTTTTGCTTAATTGCTGCTGCAACTTGTAGAGATTGCTAACAGGTAAAGTGGTCAACTCTCTTAGATGGTGGTTGGATGGTGATTATGTCGTCATTTGAAGGTTACTCTCTCTTGTTCTGGCTTTGTTTTTAGGTGTATAAGGTTGATTGTGTCCTCTTTCTCCGTTTCATGGCCATTTATAAGGGTTTGGACAGGTGGCGACAAGTGCTGATAGGGAATTATCGTAGCATTGTGATTGGACGTCCTAGGAAGTGACGGTCTAAGCTAGTTTATCGACAGATGATGCTACATGTGTCAACATGAGGTCATCGACAAACGTTCACAGGGTGTGTTCGTAGAGAACTAATGGTGTGGGTTCGTATGTCTGAGGGTCTGCATAGTGCAGGTTCGTAGAGGTTCGTATAGTGGGGAGTGAGATCTGCAGACAATATGACGGGCGGAGTAGGGAATGAGTGTAATATCCAAAATTTTGGCTAGTGACCAAAATGTAAATTTTGAAAGTTATGTGGCTAAAGTATAAACTTTGAAAAGTTCAGGGATTAAAGTGTAATTTTCAAAAATTATGTATTTTAACCCCATAAATGAATAGTTTACCCCTAAGAATGACATTTCCGTGTTACTCGAATTTTCGTATGAAGTTTGTATTAATGGCTATAAAACGATAAAGTTCAAAAAAATATTCGGATAATCGGATCAAGCTAAAATTTTAGAGATAGTTCTATGGACCTTAGAAGAGTCACAAAATATCATTTTATGGATATTTGGATGTTAAAAAGATCGAAAAAAATTAAATCGATCGAAATGACATGGAATGGCAATTTTGTAAGTAAGTTGATCAGTAAAGGGCATTTTGGTCATTTTTCCCACAAGGGACATGGAGGGAATTTTGCGATTTCTTTTATGGATGAATAGTGGCTGATTAGAATCCAACTAAGTCTAGTTGGAATGTTACAAAATGGCAAATTAGAATATAAATTTAGTTGGAGGGTATTTTTGGAAAGTGGAGTTTATTGAATTAAAAATTCATTTTTAATGATACAAGTGTCTTAAATATATGAAATATGAAGGAATTATCAGCAAAAATACTCTCCAGAATGTTGGTGAAGAGAAAAAGAAGTGAAAAATATTACAAGCTCGATTTAAGCCCCGAATCTCGGTTTTTAGGTAATCTTTCGAACTACAAAGTTGTTCTACTCTTCGAGCTCTATCTTTTGATGTAAATAATTCATAGAATACTTGCTTGGTTGATGAGATTTGATATGAGGAAGAAATTAGGGTTTATGAACAAATTTGGGCTTTTATGATTTTATGAATCCATTGTTGATTTTAAGTTAGAATCATACTTGTATGATGTTAGAATCATGTTATCGATTTGGGATTTAAAATCTACATATTTTAGATTGTATAGAGAAGATTAGGGTTTATGGATTCAAGTCCAACTTAGGGTTTGTGATGTTGGATTAATGATCTGGTAAGCTTGATTTGTTGTTTGGAAGCAAAACCCTAAGTTAAATACATAGGGACCATTTTGGCAAGCTTCAAAAATTAAGGGACCAGATCTAATTTTTATGAATTTGGTGTGTATTTATATTATTAATGATGTTAGAGACATGAAAATGAAGTTAGAATGCTAAACCGATGATTAATCACATTAGTGACCATTTTGACAAATTGTCAAACTTGAATGGTCTATTCGGCAAAGAGGATATGTAGAAGGAGTAAATCTGATTTTTATTTAGATTATGGAATTAAGGTAGTAATGTTGATTTGAGGACTAATTTGCAAAGTTAAGAAGCTTGAATCCTTATATTTGAAATTTGGTGACCACCTCGACAAAATAAGAGAAGTTAGAGAAGTAAAGGTTTAAGCTTATTTTGATGAAGGATGTAAAGAGAACATATGAATACAAGCTTTATTCTAGTCATTTGAAGTGAAGTGATGGGCTAAATTGACAAGTAGAGAAATAAGGAAAAGTTGGTGTATATTAGAAGTTATTTATGGAAAGTTATGATGGAATTTGAATTATGGCAGTAAGTTTAAAAATTCGCCATAAATTCTACAAAAATGGTTAGATGATGAATTTTATACTGTTGTAAAGATTTGTTAGTCTAGTTTTGTTTCCAACAAACGGAAACTGATTTCGAGTTCTGAGTTAAAAGATATGAATTTTTAATCGAATGAAGGTCAGAAAAAAATTACAGAGCAGTTTCTGCCTGGACAACTCTGTGACGTGAATGTAAGGAATTTTCATAATTTTTGTAGTTTTTATTAATTTATGTGGTTTACACTGTTAGAACCGTTATCGAATCTAGTTTCTCTAGTATTAAGGAAATTAAGATCCAATATGTATTCTGCCATGTATAAGTAAATCTCTGAAGGTAACACAAGCTATCAGAAAATGGAATTTGAAAAATTTTGTATTTAAATGTTAGTTAGCAAGCTTGGAAGAATTATTGGAAGTTCAAATTGGTCACTAAGGACCATAATGAGTTTTTAAACAGTAGAAGGTAGAAAGGAAAAATATCAAAAATTTTATATTCGAATGATTATATTAGACAACATGTTTAAGGTATTGTTAGATTTGAATCTAACAAATATTTTATTGTATTCATGTGATTAATGAAGTCAAGTCCTAATCAAATAAGGTTCGAGGTACTATGAAAGAAAAGATCGAACTAGGACTTAGTGAGGCATTGTGTTAAGTGGCCAAGGTGGGTGCATTTTTACCTATTTTATATATATGATATGAGGAAGACTTGCGATAAGTCGACCTTGATATTAATGAAAATGTATGTTGATCAAAGTTATGCAAATGACATGAAATATTATATGGCATATGTGATACATTGATATGGCATAATGATTTATGTAAGATAAATCAGATTTTAGATATTGGGTATGAACTGCCTAATATCGACTTATATGATTTATATTGATGCTTTGAACATGGAATGTTGATTATAATGTTGATTTTGCCCAAGTACTATTGTGAAGTATTTGGTATAATTGGATATCCATAGAGTCCTAGCAGCTGCGTCATAGCACTACGGTGCGAGATAGACTCTTCGGGGTCGAGTTAGACTCTACAGAGTCGGTTCAAACACTATGGTGTTACATAGCACAAAATGTGCGAGTATGAGGAACAAAGGGCATCCTCGAGTACGTACTCATCATTAGATGCTACGGCGTTGTAGACACTACGGTGTCGGTTATGATGACTTGTGTACCAAAGTATTACATTATTTTGTACTTCAGGCTATAATACATGAAATGCATTTATGCATGCAGTTAAGTTAAAAAGCTTAACGTATATTTGATTAATAAAATAAAGGTTTGATGATATGATATAAACTGCAATTGGGACTCACTTGCCATTTTGCAGGAATTGTATTGCACTATTATATGACAAAGGAATAACTTTGATAAGTCATTTTTATACGATTCTATATTTTTATATAATATATACAGTAATTTGTTTATTTATGTTATTTCTATACATTGAAATGCTTTACTTTAATTTATAGTTGCCTCACTAAGTGAATACTTAGCGTGTGCTATTTCACACGTAAGTTATTGGGAACTTACCAGAATAGGAGTCAAGCATGTTGATCAAGCTACAATCTGACAAACATCAGTAAAACATTCTAATTTATGATATTCTCTAGTGGGCATGTATCAATTTATTCGTTAGTTGTTTTAAAGTTATAAATTTGATTAATAGTCAGATAGATATAAATTATTCGTATGATTAAAGAATTAATGGTAATGATATTTAATCGGGTAAAATTTTATTTATCGTTTATCGCGTAACGATTTTAAATTTAAGAAAGGGCCTAGGCAGTGTACTTAGTTTTCACCCTGAGTTACATACTTGTTTTAATAACTGACTAACATGTTTTATAAACCAATTCAAGGTCAAAACTAGCAATCTGCAAATAGGCTATGAATACTTCAAAAGTCGAGAAATGGTTATTTTATAAACTAATTTTATGTCAGATGTTTTAAAAAAAGATTTACAAGCCTGGAACTCTGTTAAATAATATTGTGACATCCTTAATGTGTATTCGTACTATGAGTATATGTAAGGGTGTTACAATGAGAGAATAAAGAGAGGGGTACTGCCCTCTTGGTTCGAATTTCCTTTTTTCTTCGGTTGCGTGAATATTTATAACCCTTGGAACTGATGGTGATTCTATGGTGATAGGCCTAGTGACATCCTATGGACGGGTTGGCAGAGATAGGCTTTACTTTCAATTATCAGACTTTTGTAGTCCGATCACGTGGGAGGAGTGTTGTAGCACCTGACAATGTATGTTCCCAAGACCGTTTAATCTTCCATTTTATCATCGTCGGTATTGCAAGGCTTTAGGGGTCATCTGAGGGTCACCTCTAGAGTTACCAGGTGCGGAGACGTTGGGGGTCATTTTTGGGTGTAGAGGCACTAGGTATAACACGTTTATTGTGGTTGCGGACATAACAGATGCTATTGTGATCATTGTGGGTATCACAGTTGTGAATTTTTTAATGACAGATGCTACTACGAACAAAACAATTGCATGAATATTGACTTCAGACGGTGCCTTTACTGCAGTTGCATACTTCTATTTAAATCTCTGGTTATAATATGATAAAAAAGGCAAAGTCATATATAGCAAAAGTTATCTATGCACAAACTCTCCTAGGCTTATCTAAATCTCTAAAATTGAAGAGAAAAAAATCCAATGTTCATGCTAAAACCAAACTATTTTACATAGGCATAACCCTCAACGTTTGATTTAATAGTCACTTTGGCCCTTTTTTTTTAGCAATTCAATCTTAATGTTTCATTTTGGGTCAAAATGGTTCATTCATGGATAAAAAATGTTAGAAAACTGACGGTAAACAGTTTAAAATGACTTGACAGAATGATAAGTTAGCAGAAAAAATATTTTTTATTTTATATAATTATATAAAATTATTTTTTGACTGATGTAACATTTTTTCAAGTCAACACATTTGTCTATATGATATTGTCATGTCAGCGTGCACTGCCATATATGTTTGTCACGTCATTTCAAGCCATTTACCGTCAGTTAATTGACATTTTTCATCCGCGAATGGGTCATTTTGACCCAAAATAAAGCATTAATAATTGAATTGCTCTAAAAAGTATGAGCCAAAATGACTATTTTGTCAAACATTTGGAAGCATTTTTTGGCTTTATGCCTTTTACGTATTGCTAAAAAAGAATATGAATGATAGGGGTGACAGATTGAGGTGTTTGAATTAAAATAATTTATTTTTTATGTTTAATGTAAATTTTTAATTATTTTTAAAATAATGTCACATATCATGCATTTGTTGTTAAGAGATTTTTTAACGAGTTTAATAGATTCAATGACAATGAAATAAGATATTAAACAACTACTTAAAAATATTTAAAAATATAATTTAAATACTTAGCTGTAATAATTATTTTTTTTACTTTTGCTAGTCTAGTGAATCTTGTTAATCTTTCAAATCTCAAGCCAGCAAGAAAAAAAAGGAACAAAGAGAGAGAGCAAAATCAATAATCAGTTGGTCTAGTGGGTTAAGACACTAAATTTCTTAAGTAATGTCAGAGATTTTAATCCTGACGTTGTAAATGGAACAAATTAGGTTGGGAGGGTCGTCCTCTGCTGTTCTCGATCCGGATTAGTTATCGGTGCTTAAACCAGAAAAAGAGAGATGACAATGGCAACAAATCTTAAATGTTTGGGATTGGTTTCTCTGACTCCCTTGCTAAAGAGTGGGATGAGTCTAAAATGCATCCGGTTAATATTAGGGGTGCTTGTCGAGCGAGTCAAACGCAAGTTGATTAGTGCTCGTTAAAAAATTTTGTTACTCGACTCATTGTTCGTTAAGCTCGCTAAAATTTTGTTCCACTCGTGCTCGTTAAAAAATCTCGTTGCTTGACTCGACTCGTTGCTCGTTAAGCTCGCCAAAATTTTTACCTTATTTTTTTAAAATATAGGTAAAATCTAGCGATACTATTAGAGCTTAATCTAAACATACAAATTCAGAAGAAAAAAATGTGAGGATTGAAGAGATAAATAAAAGAACATGTCATGATTGAGTTAGAGATGAAGTCGATATTCGAGTGTGACTATTTTTTGTTTCTCAACAATCTTCGATGAATAAAAATGGAGAAAAGGCCTTAGGGATTTCGATGTTTTGATTTTCAATCATATTTTTATATGGCATCTAAAGACCTTTTTCCTTTGTCTACTTTTATACATAAAGTAATAATAAAAGGAAAAACGCTTTAATAAGAAAAAGAAGAAAAGGCTAATTAATAATTTATTTTTATTAATACAAATTAACTTTTGAAATCCTATAGAAATACAAATCGTTTTAAAAATTTAAATTCAAATATTTTATTAGTAAATTACCTAGTAAATCACTGAACTATTTTAGAGTTTTCAATTAGCATTTAAATTTCTTGAAAGATAATTTTTTTAAGGTATCACAAAAAATCATTAAAATTATATATATATATATAATAACAAGCTGCTCGTGAATCTATCGAGTCAAGTTGGGCATTGCTTGACTCGACTTGTTAAGATCCCGAGCAGAGCTTTAGTTCGAGTCAAGTCAATTCTAGTCGAGCGTTGGTCGAGTTTTGACCGAATCGATCTCGAGCTGTTTGAGAGCTGCTCAACTCAATAATCTCCCCTAGTTAATATAAAGTTAAAAAGGCTGAAAGCGGTTATAACCGAAAAACTTATCAAATATGTGACATTTTTGGTTGAAACCGAAAATATTACATTCTTCATAACAAATCATGTAAATTGCATAAAATCTGATTATAGCTTAAAAAGTTATTCATGGAACATTCTTGGTTATAACCGGAATAATTATCATTTGTTGTAACTTTTAAAGTAAACATCTAATATTTTAGATTAAAAATCACCGTAATATAATATTTTTGATTATACCTGAAATTATTATTAATTGGACAATTTTTAAATTAGACAGTACTACATCTTAAATTAAAATTCGCTGCAAATTAACCTTAATTTTAGGTGCCACACACCTAACTACCGCAAAAGGGGCGAACGGCTGCCAGGGAAAAAAGCAGCAATGAATAAAAATAGTTAATTTTAGGGTTAAACTTTGGGTTTAGGGTTGGTGAAGGACAAAGCAATCTAACGAGGAGGACATGTTTTTAAGTTGTAATCCGATTCTAATATGTCTTTCAACGGTTCTGATTCTAAATCTTTTCATCAAACGGCTCGCATTATTTAACCATATATTTTCCAAGTTCACTCGACAGATAAACACTCCCTAAGATAAACACTACAAAACAAATTAATGCTACTAGACTAGTAAACTCCTTTTACTCAAACCCTCCCTCTCCTTCCGTCGCCAAACTCTCGTTTTCTTCTCTTACAATGAACTGCTCATCTCTCGTTCTCGACCCTACCCCAGTCGCAACCTCCAGATGGGGCTGTCGGAGCCGAAGCCTCCCCTTTCAGCACCACCGCCGCAACTTCGTTGTCTGCCGCTTGAAGCCCGCCGCCTCCTCTTCTTTGAGCGTGGCTGAGTCAGCCGCCAGCGAATCCCTGAGTCGAATCGGATCGCTGAGCCAGGTATCCGGCGTGTTGGGATCTCAGTGGGGTGATGAAGGCAAAGGCAAACTTGTCGATATCTTGGCGGGGCACTTCGACATCGTTGCTCGCTGCCAGGTACACCTATACCTGTATTTCCTTGCGCATTTTGATTTTTGTTCTTGCTTCGTTTTCAAAATTTACTTTTTTGTGGATTCTACTAAACAATCAGTTACAGGAATATTGGGTACTTTTTATTATTTTACTTACCCTACATTTTAGGAAAATAAATAAATGATAAAAAGCAAGTAGAAGACAAAGGATGAAACGGGCAGAGCCTTTGTTTAACATATTTAGTTGGATTTAGAAAAGATTAAATTTTAGTATTTATTTTCCAGAAGAAAAAAAAAGATAAATTTTTCATTGTTATTATTTGCAATATGATACTTAGAAAACTGCTTCAAAATTGAGGTTAAAGGTCAATCTCTACTGCTCACACTCTATCTAAATAACCAGAAACGTTTAGTTAGACAGAGTTTGAGTACATATGTGATGATAATATAAGTTTAATTTGCCGGCTCGACCTTGTTGTTTCTTATTCTTAGTATTGTACTTCTTTTCTGATTTCAGGGTGGAGCTAATGCTGGACATACAATCTACAATTCGGAGGGAAAGAAGTTTGCCCTTCACCTTGTTCCTTCTGGCATACTTAATGAGGAGACTCTGTGTGTGATTGGAAATGGAGTAGTGGTACATTTGCCAGGTCTATTTAAAGAAATAGATGGGTTGGAAGCTAATGGAGTTTCCTGCAAAGGAAGGATATTGGTATCCGATCGTGCTCATCTGTTATTTGATTTCCATCAAGAAGTTGATGGACTAAGGGAAGCTGAGCTTAACAAGTCATTTATTGGCACAACTAAAAGAGGGATTGGACCTTGTTATGCTAGCAAGATGAACAGGAATGGTATTAGAGTAAGTGACTTGAGGCACATGGATACTTTCCCCCAGAAGCTTCATAATTTATTATCTGATGCGAATTCAAGGTTCCCAGATTTTAACTACACCCCAGAAATGCTGAAGGAAGAGGTTGAAAATTACAAGAGATATGCTGAGAGGTTAGAGCCTTTCATTGCTGATACTGTACACATAATGAATGAATCAATCGCACAGAAGAAGAAAATATTGGTGGAAGGTGGCCAGGCTACCATGCTCGACATAGATTTCGGTACTTACCCCTTTGTAACTTCCTCAAGTCCATCTGCTGGTGGAATCTGCACTGGGCTTGGTATTGCTCCTAGAGTTGTGGGTGATCTAATTGGAGTTGTAAGTGAATCTTCTTTTTTTATTATTATTTTCTTTGTTTTTTTTTTTTTTTTTTTGCTCATTGAATTATTTGTTGTGTGGTTGGTGTTACAGAGTACAGGCAGACAAAATCAAATGGTTCAAAAAGTTAGTTTTTAGTTTTAATGCTCAAAATAGGTTTAACTTTAACCACTTTCCTATCTAAACACTATGCGCAGGTGAAAGCATACACCACAAGAGTTGGTTCTGGTCCTTTCCCAACTGAAATCCTTGGTCAAGGCGATGATATCCTTAGGTTTGCCGGGCAGGAATTTGGCACCACAACTGGTCGCCCTCGTCGTTGTGGTTGGCTTGATATAGTTGCTCTTAAGTTCTGTTGTCAAATTAATGGCTTTTCTTCTCTAAATCTCACCAAATTGGATGTTTTGTCTGATCTTCCTGAAATCAAATTGGGTGTTGCTTATAATCAAGCTGATGGTACGCCGGTGCAATCATTCCCAGGAGATCTTCAGCTTCTTGAGCAGTTGAAGGTTGGTAAACTTTTCCAACATAACTACACCCGTTAGATATTTCGCTTTTATATATTTTCTTTTTCTTTTCACTTTTACAATCATGCTTATCATAATCGGGGTAGTCTGATGGTCGAGCCAGTTGTCCTGGGACTTAACTCAGGTTGGTTCTATCATTAAACCGTTCAGACATCTTTTTCTTTTCACTTTTACAAACATGCTTATCATAACCGGGGTGGTCTGATGGTCAAAACCAGTTGTCCTGGGACTTGACTCAGATTGGTTCTATCATTAAACCGTTCAGGCAAGTGAACCATGGTTACCTATGTTAATCTGGTAGTTTTTAAAGCTTTGAACGTGTCAGATTTTGTTGTCTCAGAGAACAAGTGTTGATTGCCATTTCTGCTTTGAGCTCTCCATTAATGCATGCAATTTTGTTAGTTTTGCTAGTGAAAGAGGTTGCACTATCAATGAACATGATAATATGTTGTGTGTTGCTCATAATGCTAACTGTGAATGTTTGATGCATTAGCAATTGTAGTATGCGCGCATGTATGTTATTTTTGTAGCAAATATGAAGCAATGGGTAATTCATTTCCTTTCCATGTGTTTAGGTTGAATATGAAGTTTTGCCTGGATGGCGGTCTGATATTTCTTCTATCAGAACCTATTCAGATCTTCCAAAAGCTTGCCGACAATATGTTGAGAGGATAGAGGAACTTGTTGGTGTGCCTATCCATTACATCGGTACTGGACCTGGTCGAGATGCTCTCATATACAAATAATTGCCCATTTTTTTACTCATGCTATTGCTAGTTGATTTTATTTTTCCTGCACACAGGCAGAACAATACTTTTGGTGCTTGGAATAATTTAAAATGATGGGGCAATTTTTGGGACGAAATTAGGGAAATACATAAATGTGTTGTAACAGCATAACAAAACAAATATTTGAGCGGATTTCTATCTCTCTATAAGAAATGGATGTCCAATCTGCGTGATAAAATTTGGTTCTATCATGTATTTGTGCTTGTAGCGATTGGTGAACCTAAGTTTAAAAACATGTGAGCAATTTTGATACGGCTGAGGCATGGAGTTTGTTGGCTACTTCTCCTACCTTTTTTCTCAACACGCTGCTTCCCGGTAAGACGGTCATGGAGACCTTTCGCTTAACACGAGAATATATATGGGAGTTTGAAAATGGAATAAATTTGGTAAATATTAAAAGGTGCATTAATTTGTTTATTTAGTGGTATTTACTTGTTGAGAAAAAGTTTGATGCACAGTTTGTATAAATTAAAGTTTACATGTGCTTTTTAAATTTAGGGGTTAGGGGTTTAGTTTAGGGGTTTAGGTTGTAAGGTTTAAAATTTAAGGTTTAGAATTATAGTTTAGGGGTTAGAGTTTAAGGTTTAGAATTTAGAGGGTTAGGGTTTTAGATTTTAGATTTTATAGAAGGGTTGTGTAAAAAAATTTTACACGGGTATTAAAATGAAACAAATAAAACCCTTTTTTGTAATTTTTAAAAGTTTCCTTAAAAATGGGTTGGTTATTGCCGCTACTGCTTTTAAGATTAAAAAAGTACATTAAAAGTTCACATTAATCTGTTTTTTAAATAATATATCGGCTGATTTTTAAAAGTAAAATAGAGAAATATTATAAAAATAATAAAATAAAGGAAAATTTAAAAAATAAAACATCAAACTAACAAAACACGTTTAAGGATGAGATGAAACACAAGAAAAAGGAAGTGGGAAATGAAACCTCCTGTCTTTATCCACTTAAACGTTTAATGATCGAAATAGGAGTGGTGAGCGAGACCAACAATCTTGCATGTTATTTCATAAAAAAGATCTGATTGCATCGATAAACAAACTGCAAAATTACTGAAGACCACATGTAACACCCTTGACCTAGATACATTTGGGCCTCAAGCCCAACCAAAACCATAAAATTTCTCAAACTGAGTTTAGCCCAACAAGGTAATTCTAAAAAATATTTAAAGCCAACAATTAAAAATATAGATAAGTAATCAGATGGTACAAGGAGCTCCAATTTAAAATATTTGAACATTTGATTTGATTAATACAATTTCAAATCCTTATTCCAAAATTCATTTCAAATTTACTAGCCTCCAACACTTTAACCGTAAACATCTCATTCTGGAACCAATCTCAAAAAAATACACAGGTACTTCACAATTGATTAAACGAATCATCCACCTTAGGAGACAAGTAACAGTCTTCCACTTTAACTTAACAAGCTATCAACGGTTTAAACATCACCTCAACGAACGAACTTCTTACTAGAGAACAAGCCCAGCTCTCCCTTGGGTGAAATACTTAGGCAAAAGAAACCTTGTTCGAGGTGCGTCTTAACAACTGAATCTCTGACTCTCTCTTAACTAGGTCGGTGTCATCTGATAAGGACAATGGGCACCGACGTCCAACTCGACTTTACCTCAATATCTACTCACATTCTTGTTAGAGAAAAAGCCCTGATGACTCCTCCAAGAAGCATAAACAAACACTCTAATAGTCTGAAAGCTCTTGAACATTGAACTACACATATTGGCACCTGCCAAACAGTCAAACATGTCTCACAACCCTGTTGTGTCATTCTCAAAATGACCACTACAAAAATTATGGTAAAAGGACAACAGTTCAACATTCTCATTACCAAAGGTCAGGTTCCCTCAAGGTCTCGAAACCTTGAGCTCACTTCCGACATTACATGTTAGCGTCGATCTTGATCAACTAAAGTAATTTCCAAGGTGTAACAACTCTTCAAAAGGTAGCTCTATCAAACCTGTAGAATATCTAACTTCGGTCACACTCTAATGAACCAGTAGATCTCGAATCCACTTTCTCTGAGAAATGCCCTTGAGAAGGGCGATGATACTTCTTAAGTACCAATAAGACTCCCTTTAAGCGAACAAAGGGTTCTTCAACCAACGTACATCCACTGATCGATTTTGAGAGTGATTTATCCATTTCGCATCACAAATGTTGTTCATGCATAACGATGAAGATTCTTTGCCGTAAAATCCTATAACATATTCGAAGGCCTCGAAATGACTACAACATACAACGAAGACACCATTCAAGTGACGAGAGAAGAATACATCATCGACTCTGGCATCATTCAACTAGCCTGCATCTCAGTAGTCCGGGGTGACCTTGCCCCCATAATCTCTCCCACAAGCGGCTTAACACTTAACTTGGCCCTATTGGCCACGATCGTAACCATCTTAGCGTTACAACATTGGACGCACCATTAGGATTCAAGTTTTAAGAAGTACGAACTTAATTTAAGGGCTTATTTTCACTACACACCTTACTAAAATACCTATATCACCTCGGGGTTTCCTAGAACTGGCTAAACTCTAAGCACTGATACTACTAAATGTAATACCATTTACCTAGATGTCACATTTAGGCCTCAAGCCCAACCCAAGACCATAAAATTTCTCAAACTGAGTTTAGCCCAACAAGGTATTTCTCAAAAACATTTAAAGCAAACAGTTGAAAATATAGATAAATAATCAAACGGTACAAGGAGCTCCAATTTAAATTTAAAACATTTGAACATTTGATTTGATTAATATAATTTCAAAAATAAGGATTTAAAGACTCCATTATATAAGGCCCTATGAATACACTACCCGATAAACACAAGTACCATACTATGGAAATAATCAAATACCAAAATCTCATAATAATAACGCTCCTCGATCCCATGATTTGACGATCAACCTATGCACAGAAATAATGATTTTGAGCCTTGAGCTTAAAAAGCTCAGTGGTACACATCTACTATACTATACTTCATGTTAATCATAAACATAAGTTGGAGTGAGGCCCGACGCCACATAGCTTTAGGAACGCACACTCTGAGTGGGCTCGGTGCCACATAGCTTTAGGAACGTACACTCTCTAGGCGAGGTCCAGTTCCATACAGTTTTAAGAACGTAAACCTATACTCGAAATCTCTCGTCGAGCATCTTCTAATGAGACCCGGTGCCACACAGCTTTAGGAACGTACATTCGGCATCTCTAACCATGGTGTTGCAACATTTTTTCTCTAGGTATTCAGATCCCAACAAACAAGGTAACTCAACCAACCAAGTGTCCAAACAGCACATAGTATGGACACGGTTACCACAAAGCATACAACATTATCATGATTACCAAACTCTATGGTTTCTATCAATTATCAAGCCCTCATTTAAGTTTACCAAGTTGTTAATACATTATGAAGGTATATATTAAGAATCCTCATTATTTATCTTTATTAACTCATATTATATTATTATCATCCCACGTCAATTTCCATATTTCTATTAGCATAATATATTATTCTGTTCAGTGGGTACTGGTACCGAAACTCGAGTATCAATACGGTACCTTTGGGTACCGATACTCTCAGCGTACCGATACGATGTAGCTTACTATAAATTCTTAATTTTCTCAAGTACTAGTACAGGTTAACCCGTACCAATACGGCCCCCAATCGCGTACCGGTACAACTAAAGCTCGTACCAATACCCTATACATGGGTTCGTACCATTTCTATGAATTGTGGTTTACAACACTTTATTTGATCCCTAAAGCTTATGAAAGTCATTAGAATTTGTTTACTAACGCATTCAATCAATTAATATTAATTACCAGCTTCATAACCTTTTAATCGAGTATTTATCCCTTAAGCACAATTCTCATCAAATTACGTCAATATATTCGAACAAGCATACAAGGCATCACAATTATCACCAAAATCAAGCAATCTCCAAATAATTATTCAAGCATCTCAACAACCCTACACGACCTCTAAAGCCTCCATGAGTCTCAACATATTCACAACATCATCATGCCTCACACATATATCAAGTCTCTCAATATGCTTATTCATCGTCTACCTATTTTGCAAACACTAACAAGCAAGGAAATTACACTTATGATGCTCATGAAGCAATAGGAGTTCACCAAATCCTTGGATAAAACAAATACGTCTACATAAGTCATTTTACACTATCGGACTAGTTTAGGTGATAAAACTTGTAAAAATAGCTTACCAGGTTCAAATTTGGAAAAACAGACTACTCCAATGGACTCAGAATGTCGAGAAACCCCCAGATAGGGTCCCCAAAAATGTAATACCCCAATAATTGGTTAATGACTAATTTGCAAAGAATTAAAAGTTGATGGTTGTAGTTCATTGACTAAAATGTAAAATGTTAAAGTTTGGTGACCAAAGTAAAAAGTTGAGAAAAGTTTGAGGACCAACATGGTAATTTTCCCAATAATTATTTTTATTCTATAAATAAATAGATCACATATGTGAATCGAATATAAAATTGTTGGTTAGATCTGATGTTTTTATTATTGGGAAATTACATTTAAAGTTTAAATAGAATTCGGGTAATTGTATGAGCTCAGAATGTGATGAATTTTGAAGGGAGTTGTAAAAGGACTTGAAGAACAAGAGATTTCATTTTGGAATCGTTTTTGATCGATTTGGATTTGATTGGATGCAATATTTTATTATAGTGCATTAATGGTATCTTTGTAAATACATGGATTCATTAATGGCATTTTAGTCATTTTGCCCATGCTTTTTAATTAAAAATGATTATGGAAAAGTGATAATATTAGGTGTCAACACCTAATTGGTCATAATTAAGGGGAAAATGGTAATTTTGCTATTAAGGAAGATTTTTATACTATATTAAGTTAAATAAATGCCATTTGGCATTAGAAATTAAGAAAGAAAATACTAGACTTTCTCTCGTCTTTTCTTCAAGGCAGAAACCTCCCTAACTAAGGTGAGAAAATTTTTGATTCAATTTCAAGTTTGATTTGGTTGATTTTTGGGTTGAAGCATGAAATAGAGAATTAATCTCCATTGATTTCTCTTTCATTTGGTATAATTTTTGCATAGTTTCCATGCTTCTATGTTGAGATTGGAGATTAGGGTTTATGAAGAACAAGTTGAGATTTCATGTTTTAAGGATTCATTGGATTGAATATTAGGTTGTGATGTTGTTTAATGCTTGATAGAGTGAAAATTTCCATGGATTGAGTTATAGGTTATATTTGGGAAAATTGAAAAATTAGGGGAAACTCTTGCAAAATTTTTATTTGAAGTGGAAATGATGTTAGAAGTTTGGATATAATGTTTGGAGGTTAAATTCATGCTTGAATCAAGTTGGGAAATTTGGTCAAAGTGACCTTTCAAATTAGGCATTCAATGGGAAATTAGGGAAAATTTATGGAAAATTTTCCTAAGGCTAAAAATGGTGTAAGGATGATTTTGTAAGCTTTTGAATGTTAATTGGACTAATATGAAAGTTTATAAAGGGTTGAGGACTCAATTGTAAAGTTGGGGAAATATGTGATTAAAGTGGAAAGTTGATTTGAAATTGAAGTTGTGTGATAAAGGATTATTTTGAAAGATTTGGAAGTATAAGGGTTAACATTGATGTTGTGAGATAAGATTAGTAATGAAAGAATTTGTATAAATATTATTGTTATTCCTAATGTATATTAAAGTTAGAATGATACTAACATATACTTTAAATCGTATGTGTTGGTAAATGTTATTGTAGATCGTGAGTCTGACCAAAACTGGGAATCCAGCAATCTTAAAGGCAAAGAAAAAGTGTAAGAGTAAAGTTTTATAGTGAGGCAACAAGTGAGTACATTCCTACTTGTTTTTATTATGATATGAGGAAGACTTGCCATAAGTCAACCTCGAGTGTTGAAAAGAAAAAGGATTTGAATCGTAAATTATATACATATTACATGGCTTTGAAACGATTTATAAATGATTTTGGGTATGAACTGCCCAATGCATTTTTCTTATATATGTTATAGTGACATGTCTTTATTTATTGATATTATTGAATAAGTGAAGATATCATAATAGTGAATTGGTTAAAAGCCCATTGTATGATTATTGAGATTCTTGGTATAATTGGCATGCCAATGAGGTGGAGTATAATGATATAGTGATACAGTGACGTTGTGTTCTACAACTATGATCTAGTGATACAGTGATGTTGTGTTCTACAACAATGACCTAGTGATACAGTGATGTATAAATGTACAACAGTGACATAGTGATATAGTGTTTTATTATGGCACAACAAATTAGTTGATGCTGCACATGTGCATACTCAACAGTGACTCACATACCATGCATTCTCATTTACTTTACATTGGGCTATAATTTAATTAAGAGTGAAAGTGCAAGGAATGATTCAAGTGAAAATGAATCTTCAAACAAAGAATTGTTTTGGTATAACATGTCTTACATATATATATAAATTTTGATATTTTACAGGTTACATAATAGTGGGACGACTTTGACAAGTCAGTTTTTACGATTTCATAATCCTATATGATATATATATATTGTATTTTGTTTTTTTATGTCATTTCTTTATAGTGAAATGTTTAAATTATTTTATGTTGCCTCACTAAGTGTATACTTAGCGTGTGAATGTTTCACACTTAGGTAAAAGAGCGTAAGGAGTAAGGAGCAGCAGTAGAAGACATTATCTATTTTGAAAGCGAAACATCACTATCAGTATGACATCTTCGATGTTACTTTTGATATTATTAGTTGGCATGTAAATTATAAATGTTTTGAGCTGCTATAATATGAATATGTTTAGTAAAGAGATAATTTAATCGTATTTTATTTGATATCCAAATGATTTTTAATTTAGGCATTTTTTAGGCAGTTCTATTAATTATGTGAATTAAAAATGAACCGCCTAGTTGCTGCTTGAATCTAGGTTTGAATTTAACTTAGAAATATTAAGTTTAAATTTTACGCGATTAAATGTTATTTTAGTTAAAGAGTTAATTGTTTATATTTTAAAGAAACAAATTTTTTACTGATTTTTGATATAAGAACTATTGTACAAGTTTCATGTGACATCTCTAACTCATATTCAGTGATGGATACGGGTAAGGAGTGTTACAGAAAAAAAGTCAACTCTAGTTAAAAATTCAACGGTCAACTACAACTCGGTTAAACGGCTGGCAGACCCGCTTGGCAAACCAACTTGGTTCACTAGCAGGTCGACTCGTTGGGCCGCGACTTAGCTTAGTAGGCTAGCTCAAACGGCTGGCCCTACAGCTTGAGCCTAACTGTTATAACAGCTCTCTTCGGCCGAACGTTGCCCAAGCGTAGGCAGCGATGCGTGCGGCGGGTGGACGACAACTGCAAGGCTCTATCCCAACTAGAAAACCCAGAACTTTCTCTCTCACACCCCTTCCGACGGCGACTCCGATGGTGGTGCCGCTGGTATCAGCGAACTTGTCTCGGCGAGATAAACACAATAACGGTAGAGGTGTTGACAACAGACGATCGAATCTCCGTAGATCAGAGATTAACTTACCCCTTAACTTTTTCTCACCTTTCCTCTTCCCTCTCTCCATCCTCTTTTCACCTTTTCCCCTTTCTTTTTCTACTTTATCTTATTCTCCACTATTTAAAATTTAAACCTTCTTTCCCAATATAACGTGCCCAACTTAATATCCTTATCTTGGACTTCTACAATAAATGCCCATAACCCGGGTTCAAGACCCGATTTGCTAACCCGAAAATTGAGTTGTTACACCACCGACAATTGTAAATCAAAGCTGAGCATTATTAGAAAATTATCCACGAAACTCAAAATCTACCACAAAGGTAGGCGAAAATGTGCCATAAGGCAGAAACATACCACAAAACAGAAAAAGTATGTCATAAAAGTAGATAAAAATTTAAAAATAAAAACATAAAAAATACCGATAGTTGACGACCAACATTGAGACTAATTTTGTCGCCGACTAACCAAACAATAAAAAAAAAGAATGAGAGCAGCACTAGGGAAAAAGGCTAAAAAATAAAGCCGCACAAAAAAATAAAATTAAAAATATAGTACACATATGATTATCAAACTTTAAAAATATTTATTAGGATCCCTGAATATTTAATTCACTTTCATTTGAAATTCTCCTTTAATTTTTGTTAAAATACTGATGTGACTTTACTTTCTTCCTCTATTATCTTTTTTTTCCCTTGCTTTGTTCCCCCAAATGGCCTACTTATTTTCTTTGATAAGCAAAAGAAAAAAACAAAAACAATCAATCACTTCAACAGTTGGTGATGCGATAGAAAGAGGATTATTTTAAAATATTGCTACTATTCCTTTATATTTAATAATTTTTCATAAAAAAACAATTTTATAAAATGATAAAATTGGGGGGAAAGCAAAGGGGGAAAGAAAACTAAATCACCGGATCAGTGGCAACAAGATGAGCAATTTTATTGGAGATTTGGTAGTCCTAAGGAGAACCAGCCCAAACGATCTTCATCTGATTCACATCGAATTCCGTCTTGTTCCTCTCCTCTGTCAGGTAATCCAGAGCCTTTATTCTTTTCACTCGATTCAATCGAAATTTCAGAAGCAGCTTTGAGGAAACAGATTTGGGTAAATTACACAGATCATCATCAAACTTTATTTTCTGACATATTTTAATCATTAAATTTTTAAAATAATTAATTTATTCACTAAATTTTACTTTCTAACTTATTTTAATCACTCTAAATTATTTTATTAATATCTTGGTATAACTTGACATATTTTACTATTATGAAATATAAAAAATAATTTAAAATAAAAATAAATCATATTTTATTATTATTAGATAAAAAATTAATTTAAAATAAAAACCTCAAACACTCAAAATCCTAAATCACATTCACTCTCACCGACGTCACTGACCCATTCCGACGTCACTTACTCAGAGTTTGAGGTATTTCACTTGGAATGTCGTGCACTTACCGATTCCAACCATCCCTGTATTTGATATTTCACTTGCTCAAATTAACAAAATAAACAATAAACAAAAGTACAGAAAGATGGTGACAAAAAACAAGGACTACAAGTAGACAAAATAATCAAGATTCAAGGGTAAAACTTTGATCGATTCATCGTGTTTTTGTTCACTTAGTATCGGTAATGAACCTAAAATTTAATTATATACCCAAATCAAGTTAAAATCTTATTATTTATCATTCTAATCGAACATCATAAAATAAAAATGCAGAAACAATGTTTAAGATTTTATTTTGGGTTTACCCGGCCAAGTGTGCAAGATAAAGAATGAATGAGTGTCAAATAAGCATCTGTAGAATCCATAAATTATAAAACATTCGCGTTCTCATCTACTACTTGTTCACCTGCTTGCCCAAGGCCATTCTTCATGGTTGGTGTTTTATGATATGCTACTTTCATCTTCTAAAACCCAGAAATATTCAGTATGATTCTTGTTCTTCTTCTTCCGTTTGCACTTGTCAATTTCAAGAGACTCTCAGCATGACCATTGTACTGGGAGATTGAATGGGTGGGTGACGCCAGCAAGGGTGATTCCGGCGAATGAGTGGATGACGTGGTAAAGGTAATGTTGGTGAAGGTGAAAGTGATTTGGGGTTTTGAGTGTTTAAGGTTTTTATTTTAAATTATTTTTTATATGTAATAATAATAAAATATAAATTATTTTTATATTTAATAGTAATAAAATATATCAAATTATATAAAAAAATATTATAAAATAATTTAAAATAATCAAAATATGTCGAATAACAAAATTTAATGAATAAATTAATCGTTTTAAAAATTTAATGATCAAAATAGGTCATAAAACAAAATTTATTGATGATCTATATAATTTAGCCTACACATTGAGCAAAAGAGTGAAGTGAGAAACAAGAACCGCCAGATTCGATACAAATGTTTGTTTTTCTTTATTCAGGCAACAGTTGGTTGAATCAATGTTGACGTGTCGTATCATATATCCTTATCAGTCAATACTGAAAGGCGAAGAAGACGACGGCTGTCTCTAAGGTTAAAAACGAGAACTAATGTCTTTAATACAATTGTTATACATGATCAAATTGTACTAATGTCGTATCATATGTTCTTCTCTGCAACTGTACTTGTAGTTTTTATCTAAGATAAAATAGATCACAGGTCACCTGTAATTAATAGGCCACTTTTAATTCCCGGCCGGATGAAATCTTAACTATTTCTGCATGATGATTGTTGAAGTTAGTGATTATTTTTACTTTTTTTTTCTTTTGTTTATCAAAGAAAATAAGTAGGTCATTTTGAGGAAAAACAAAGCAGGAAAAAGAAAAAAAATAAAGGAAGAAAGAAAGTTAATGTGACACGTCAGTATTTTTTAACGGAAATTAACGGTAAAGATCAAAATAAAAATAGATTAAAAGTTGGATAACTTTAATAAAAATTTTAAAAATTTAATGACTAAAATGAAAATATCCTAAAAATTCGGTGACCATTTATGTATTTTATCCTAAAAGTAAATCACATTAATCAGCTTTTAAAAAGCTAGTATCCACCTTGTCAAAAAAAAGCTAGTATCCATCAAAATAACATTTGCACAATTGCTTGTTTGCTTTGCGATTTATACCATACAATAAGACTTATAGGACTATCTATATTATCATATTCAATATTTCTGAAACATCTAATGTTATATCACATATTTATATTGATTAGTCGAATATTTGTATGGTTTTCATATGTAATTTTTTTTAGTATTCTAATCTATCTTCAAGCTTTTTTTAAGTATTTGATATTTTAGGTGTTTTTACGGCTAAAGGACAACTCATGCATAAAAGTAGTGTTTTAGTCAAATTTGGACACTTTAAGAAATTTAATCACACAAGGCAGAAGCACTCGGCAGATAAAGTGTGACCACTCTTCGACAATCCTACAAAGAAGAGGAATCCTAGTCAAACTACACTTCTAATGTTTTCTTATATTTTGATTAGGATAGACTTTCATATTATAATTAATTATAATTCTTCTTGCTAGTTGATGTAAATGATCTCTATTATAAATAAGGTCATTTAAATAATATACACTGGAAATAAGGTCTTAGTTAATTTTAGTTTTTCAGTCAATGAAAAATGATTGAGTGAAGTCTTAGCTTCAATTAAAGTATATATATACTTTAGATTATATAGTTCCAGTATTAATTTTGAAATCTCATTTTTATTTCTCTGACATGAAACTCGTTTTTATTCAGATTATGTGAACTATATTTAATTTTGATTTTGACTTTAGAAGTATGTGATTGCATAATTCTAAAATATTATCATGTTTCTATTTGATATGAAATATATCTGACTTTACTTTTGGAATGTTTGTATAGTTAATGCAATCTATAAAATATATATAAGCTATGATCCAGTTACACTATGTAAAACTCAATTAGTTTTACACTAATCAATGACCATTGGATGAGTGAAATGGATAGAAGAGAGTAGAAGTTGGATATGTAAAAATTATCACTTGGGAAAAAAGTAAGGAGTTAATCCCATCCATCCATTTCACCCATCTAATGGCCATGAATTAGTGTAAAACTAGTTGAGTTTTACATAGTGTAAGTGGATCATAACCCTATGTGTATATATCTAATTTTAGACTATATATTTGATTCAATTTGATAAAAAAATAATAATTTTCATCGTTAGGCTACTTTGGATATATTAAAGCTTATGTGATCATTAATGAATTCATTAGTATACTTCTAATTTTGACATTTAGTTAAAGATTGCCTGTTTTGAATTCAACTTTAATTTTGTAAATGCATGTTCAAGGAACCTTTTGAGAAATAGTTAGATTTCGATTTTTCGATTTCTGATGGCCCCATTTAGATAGCCTTATTTTGGGTTATTTTGAGAACTTAATTGTTATAAAAAAATTTCAGTTTTGATTGTTACAAGATTTTATATCGGTATATTTGTAACCCCTTGACCGACCTAGACGCTAAGACTGAATCAAAGAAATCACATTAGGTTTCCCGAAGCAAACCCGAACTAATAACCTAAACCGGTCCATTTTTTCCTATTTATCTTGCCTAATTACCTTATTAACCCTAAGGTGTGACAAGTAACAACGGAAGACAACCCAAGCATTCATTTGCAAGATTTAACACTTTAGGGACCAAAATATAATTTCTTATAAATAGAGATTCAAATTGCAAATTAATGTTACCATACTTTAGTTAAGTTCATTTCATGCCTTTGTGTGAAATTACAGCAAGATTGATTCATGAAATCATCCTGAATTTAACAATACACAAAACAGTGACCAAATTGCAAAAATATAAAGTTTAGCAAGAAATTACCTGAATTAACGAACCTCGTACCGGTACAGGCTTGCACCGTATCGGTACGAGTCTCCAAATTAACTCCGTACCGATACGGCTGCTCGAGTACCGATCCCTTTTGTGAAAATCCGGAGTTGTGGATTCTAGTAGTCAAGTCCTGTACTGATACGCCTCTTCGTGTACCGATACCAGTATGAATTTTCCTTAAGTGCGTACTGATACAACGGCTTCTTGTACCGGTACCCCATTCAAAATCTAGGACAAATGAGCCATATCAAACCCTGTGTACCAATCCTTGGGGACTTATATCGGTACGACAGAGTCTGCAATGACCTCTAGGTCCAACATATGACACTTTGGCTCACTTGATTACACTCTAATCAGCATATAAACAACATCCAACATAATTGACATCATTTCCACAACCATTCTAGCATGCAAGGAGATCATACAATCCATGGCAATCCAAACAAGAGATCCTTTAGGCATGGTCTCTACCCAAGCATGCAAATCATGTCCCAACCCCTCAATTCAAACCATATATCATCATACAAGTCCAAAACATCAAATAGAACATGTACAAAATAGGGAGTAACCAAAACAACCCTCCCAATTACAACTTGGTCACATTGCCATTATTACTACAAATTTATTTATAAAACCATACTTGAAATAGTTCAACTCTTGAATTCCCTCCTTGCTAGCTTGCTATCCCAAAAGCTTATTTTTCTACATTGATGAGAAATGAGGGTGTAAGCATATAATTCATAGTGAGGGATGCTCTAAAAAACACTCGTCAATGCATTTAAACCATTTGAATCAAACCTCATTGTAAACGTCATGCCAAAACATCTCATGCCCTTTTTACCTTTTCCAAAACATGCATATTAAACCATATGCAAAACATGTATCATGAATCTCATGCACAATTCCATATGCAAAACCTCAATTTAAGCCTTCACATGCTTATACATTCAATAGCAAAGCTTAAAGAGTAAACATGTATAAATCACACTATACAACCCATAATTATCTATCATGATACATCAATTCAGATATTGGCATTCAAGTGACCTAAAAACCAAACCTTTCCTTTATAAAAAATACATCAGATATACGGATTTCACAAGTGGTTCCTTAGACCACTTAAACATACATCTAACCGGAGAAAATGGTACAATAAACCCCTCGACGGTTATGATGTATAATATCCACTAGCAGGAGAAAATGGTACAATCACAACCCCTCGATCGCTGGGGTACTCATGGTGAAGAAAACGGTACAATCACAACCCCTCGACACACATGAGACAACTTTTTATAGTGCAATTTAAACCTTATGGCATGCTAACTATATCCGATAACATTTAATCATTGTCACTTGCCAATATATTCCATATTTAACATGATACCTCACTGTTTTTCATATGCATCATTTAAACCAATTTCCAATGCAACAAACCATGCATTACATATCATCAAAATCTCTTTCATAAATCATTTACCATGCTCAAATATCATCAATATAAGATCACTTGTATCATAATCCCTTTCTAAGACATGCATAAAATAGTAGGTATCAAATCATAAACATAGACATGAGAAAATCAACTTTGCCAAACCAAAATTAAGAGGGAAATTGTCTAATACTTACTTCTGAGCTTAGACAAGCGTTTGAAGCTTAATCTAAACCCCAAAAATTCACTTTCAAACCTTTACAAAGTTGTAAATCCTGTTTCCACTCGTCGACAACACAAACTTTACTTGCCAATGTGAAATTAATCGTCCGATGCTTCCAAACCTTTGTCAAACGTTGTAAGACTGATCTCCCCTATTTTATTCACATAATAATAGGATGAGTTTGGTGATGATTTCGTATGTTTTAAGGAAACATTTGATAGTTTTTAGTGAGGCGAAGTTGAGGAGATGTGTAACGCCCTAGTTTTGGGCTTAGCGGTTTAAGGGCTAGTTAGACGGTCCGGTGGACTGGGTTAGATATTCGAGTCAGATTCGGGAATAAATATTTTTGAGTGAGTTAAAAATATGGAAAAATGGTTAAAAATCATTATTTACTATATTAATGATTTTGGTGAAATCAATTTTTTAAAATTGAAATTGGAAGGGTGACATTTTGGTTGGTGACCAAAATGTAAGGTTTTAAAACTATTTTAAATGATGACTAGTTTGTAAAGGATCAAATTCTTAGAATCTTTAGGCGTTATTTTACCAAGTTTTGGCTGGTGGTTTTCCCCTCAATTAAGGTTTTTAACATGTGCTTTATTAACTAATTAAAAAGAGTTTTTTATAATAAAAGGTAGTTATTATTTTTATAAGATTTGACGTAAACTTTTCTCTCAACTTTTCTCTCCACTTCTATTCTGCCAAACACTCTTGATTTCATCAAATTTTAGAGGTGAGAGATCTATTTTCTTGAATTCTTGATTTATAAATGGTTATTCATCTTTGATTTGCAAAATCTCATTGAAATCTTGTGTTTTTCAGGCTTTAATCAACCAATTGAGGGAGAAATCACACAATAGAGGTAAGACTCATTTTTATCCTCTACTGAATGGTTCTTTATTGATATTCCCAAGTATTTGATCCTTAATTTATGATTTATAATCTGATTTTATGTTTTTATGATGATTATTTGATTAAATTGGGTTTAATTGATGAAATTGAGGGAGATCCGTATTGGATCTATTTCTCAGTGTTGAGGATTGATTTGAAACATGTATTGGATGTTTTATAATGTTGATAAGTTGTTTTTAACATTGGAATCCCGAAACTCCTTGAATCCCTAATTATTTAGGTTGTTAGATTTGTGTTTTTGAGGTGTTGTGGTGGCTATTTAGTTGTTGGAGATATAAGGATGATGTAATACAGTTTTTAAGTGTTGATCGATGTTAATGGAAATGTTAGATTGTTAGTTTGTGGCTGGGTTGTGTTTGGAAAGATTTAGATGATGATTTCGATTGTTGTGGTTGGGTAATTGTGAAAGGATTGTTGATGTTTGTGAGGAATGTTGCTACAGTGGTTTGAATGCATTGAGATGCATTAATCTTCTGTTGTTGTGTGGGTAAAATAGGGGAGGCTGGTCTGGAAGCTATCGGTGAAGCTTTGGAGGCTTCAGACGCTTGAATTCGAATCGGCGAATTGAGGTTTCACATTTTGGTGAGTGATAACGTGGATTTCAGCTTTGAAATGGTTTAAAGGTGATTTATGGGAGTTTAAACTTAGCTTGAAACGCTAGTTTTTTACTCGGAAGTAAGTATAAAGTGGTTTTCTCTCTCGGTCGTGCTTTTACGAATGGTTTTATGCACTTGTTTGAATTACCTGATACCTACTGTTTAAGCATGTGAGATACTATTTTCAATCATGAAATGTTGAAGGATGCATATGGTAAGTGATCCTTGTAAGTATGTGGAAATACTTGTTGAAAAGCATGGTTTGTTGCTTTGGAAAAAAGTTTGATTTAATGTATATAAAAACAGTGAGGTATGTGGTTAATTGTGAATCATATTGGAAATTGATGTGATTTAAAAATGTTATCGGATATAGTTGGTGATAAGTGTTCAAAAGTACTATTTTTATTACCCTTTTTACTCATATTATTGTTAGACTTAAGCTCATAATAGTTGCATAATTAGTCATTCATGCATTAATTCATGTTTCTTTCCACCGTTGAGCTTGATTACATAACTTGGTGATTTTTGTGGAAAAAGATGCTGCTTTGGTGTGTTTTTGTGTGTGTGCAGAATCACTTGCCTAAACAAGGCTAGAACCAGTTGCCAGGGCAATGCATGAAGGAGATGCCGAGCTAGTTGCCAGGGCAATGCATGAAGGAGACGCCGAGCCAGTTGCCATGGCAATTGTCGACAAGAGCAAAGGTGATATGGTAGTCGAAATTGATGACTAGACAAGCCCAAGATGACGTGGAGCAAAGCCCAAACCCAAAGGAATTTGATTTCCATGCAGAGATTAAAGAAGAATTAAATTCCAAGAAGATAGAAGAAGTTCTAGTAGGAATACAATTATAATAAAGAATTATATTCTTTAAAGATAATTTAATTCCAACTTAAACTCCTCCTCAAAGAAGGACTTTGCCCTAGCCCTATAAATAAGAAGGGAATTTCGACAATCATGGAGAGCAAAAGAAGAGGGAAAATTTTGACAACTCCAAAGGGCAAGAAGGAAGAAATTTCGACAAGAAAGCAAGGGGGAGAGAGTTCGATTTCTTCTTCTTCTTCTTTGCTTCCATTAGATTCATGGTTTGGGGATTATTCTTTGTATATCTTTTGAACCCAACCATGAACTAACTTGATTGGTTGGGGTTATTGTGTTTTGTTGTTGTAAGAAACAATTGGATTTTGTTTAGGTAATAAGAGTTTGCAGTTTTCTATCAAGGTTTACTCATTCTTGGCTTTTATTCTTGTTTGCGAGTGAATTGGGAGAGGATCTCGTAACTTCATATATTTATCTAATATCGGGAGAGTTAGATTCAAGAAACGAATGAGTATGGTCTTTATTCAATCTATTGATGGTGAAGATTAATCCGGCTTAGGAATAAGTTAAGGATTTCAACGGCTAAGAGGAGCGCAAGATTGGTTGTTGTTCACCCTTGATTCACGCAGGGGTGTATTATCAAGGCATGCACAAGTAGCTAGAGTTTCGACTTAGGGATAAGAAGAAACCATTGAAGAACGCTCTGTCGAACCTTGAAGTTGCTGCCCAGACACCCAAGTAGTTGCCCAACTAGTTGCCCAGGCAACCATCGATTAGTTGCCAAGGCAACCCCGTTGTGCAAGTTGCCACGGCAACTGAGTTGCCCGTGCACTCTTTTACCAAAACGATCCAATCGGCTATCACACCTCAACTCACGATAACCTGGCCTATCTCTCTCTTTTTCTTTCATCTATTCTTTTAGTTTGTTGCTTTTACTTTTCTCGTTAATTAAAACCTCTATTATCAATTGTGTTTTTATTTTCACAGTGCAGTAACTTAAGCAAAGTGGCCCAAACCAATCCCTGTGGAGACGATACTCGATACTCGTATCACTTTATTACTTGCGACGTGTATACTTGCTCATTTGCGTAGCACTTATCACACGCAACAAGTTTTTGGCGCCGTTGCCGGGGATTGGCAATTGGTGTTAGTTGTTTTTGTTATTGCATTTTTTTCTTTTAGTTTTTACTAACTTTGCTTTTTGTTTGTTTTATCAAAAAAAAAAAATTCAGGTGCGCTACAAGTTAAGGGACATCAACATGTCGGGAAATAAAATCCAATATATTCGAGAGATGATGTTAGAAGATATGAATCAATCCAATCAAGAGTTTCTTGCACCCTTTGATGATTGCCTATACCAACCGAGAAAAGCCCAAAGAACTTATACCGCGGAAAAATCTTGTGCTATGTGTGGAGAACATCATGTGTTTGAAAATTGCCCTCACATTTTCGGTGCATATAACTACATGGAGGACCATAGGGGGAACCAGCAGCAAAATTCTTCATGGTATGGTCAAAAAGCTCAAAATTTTTTTTACCATAACAATTTTGCCTCAGCAACAGATATGCCATGGCAATGTAGTCCTTTTCAAGAGCATTCCAATTCCTTGGAGGAAACGTTACTAGCTTTATTGGCTAGACTTGACGGATCAATTGAAGAGATTCGAGAACTATCAAAATCTATGGATACGAGGATAGCTCAGTGGGATGCAACCTTAGGGGATTCAGAAGATCAATTGGGGAGATCCACATATGTCATGGATAACATGCACCAACAATTCATTCCTAGGGATACTGACGTCCCAAGGCAAGAGGATAAGGAGCAATACAAAGAAATATCTCCGATGTGTAAGGAACAACTAGAACCTCAAAGTCAAGAGGATGCCAATAAGAGAGACTTCCCAACACATGATGAGCTTGAACAACAAATTGCCTCGGCAATGATTGAGGAGCCTGAACAGAGCAATGCCGCGACAACACTCGGTGAAGCTGAGAACAATAATACTACAACAAATTCTGAGGAACCTGATGCCCAGAAAGTTACAACGTTTATGTTGAAGCAGGAATCTGTAGATTGCTCTCATCTACAATTGCCACGGCAATTACACGACCACATGCAAGATCAACGAAATGATAATACTTTGCCAATGGAATATGAGCAGGTAATGGTTGAACCTTTTGAATTCTTTAAAAAACTCACCTCGTCCATTGCAGGTATGTCTTGAGGAACCGAGGTTGGTAGATTTGAAGCCATCAAAATCTCTACTGATGGAGATGTTTGAGAGGCCAAAAGAAGAAGGTGTTTGGATTCATAAAGCTCTTCAGAAAATTGATTCTTCCCTTGACTTAAAGCAAAATTTGACAACTGATTGCCACGGCAATTGGCTTGAGCAGCAATTGCCACGACAACAAAGGCTACATCCAACCATGATAGAAGTCGACAAGAATAAGGTAATTGAATGGTTGAGAATGGATATAATTTTTCCTATTAATATATTTATGCCTTCAGGAATAGTAGCAAGGTGGAGAGTATACATGGACTACAAGAGAACAAAGAAGAAAGACACCTCCACCATGGTAAAGCAAAAGGGAGTAGCTGAGAGCACATTGGCCCAACTCTTTTTGGGCAATATTGTCACCCGATGGAGGGTACGGATGGACTATAAGAAGTATCGGAAACGACTCTCCTCAAGTTTTCTCAGATATTTTCTTTTTCTTTTTCTTTTTATTTTCATTTTTATTTTTAGGAGATATTTTATTTTTCTTCATTATCTTTAGTTTCCAGGTTTTCTTTATTTTCTTTTCCACAACAAGACTCACAACCACCATGATAAAGAAATTTACTGCCGACTACTCGCCACAGCAACCACAACAGAAACTGGCGATGCCCAGGCAACAACAATGGCTTCGGCAACTACTGATGCACATGCAAGTAAACCTGCATCGGCAAACATTGACCAAATCAAGGCAATGCTATTCACGCGGTACCAGCCACAAGCATTCAACCACTGACTGAAAATTGAATCAAGTAAACGGCACGAAGGAATCTCATCACTCGAGGTGACGACCTCTCTGACTAACTCATTTCATTTAGTTTCTTTTAAATTTTGTTTCACTTTTACGTGCATTGAGGACAATGCTACTCTCGAGTTTGGGGGGGTGTTGGTTTCTAGTTAGTTTCATGTTTAGTTGCATTCATCTTTAGCAATCACATATAGGTTGCATATGTTACTTGCCATGCCTTTAATTTGATTTAATTGCTTAAGACTTGTTGAATATCCAGTGATGAATTTTTGCCACTGCACTTAATTGAAAGAACCTTTAATTTTAGGACTACATGAAAAGAACTTAGAATTTTACTATGATGCTGAATTTTTTTTACACGGTTGTGGCTTGTTGATTGAAAGAAACTTAGTGAACTTAGGTTGCTTAAAATTAGGGTAAATTTAAAATTGAAAATTAAAAGTTAAATTCTTGCTAGAGGTGCCCGAAACTGGCTCTAGTAGTAAATGCACTTTCTTGCTAGAGGTGACTGAAACTGGCTCTAGTAGTTAATACACATTAAAGAATCGCTAGAGGTGCCCAAAATTGGCTCTAGTCGACTAAAATAAAATGAGGAATTGCTTACTTTGCTAGAGGTGCCCGAAATTGGCTCTAGTGAAAATAAAAATAAATGCCCCGATAATTAAATTAATAAAAGCCTGTAGTTCACATAGAATCTTGAAAATCAACTTGTTCACAACTACGCACACACATTGTCACGAGCATTATAGTTCGGTTTCGGGTAATTTTTGTGCTATCCGAAAAATTAAAAGGTGATCATACTTTGTGCCATGGTTCCGAGGTTTGAATTCAAGTTTGAAGCATGTCTTTGATGATTAAAGTCTTGGCAGGTAATTGTTAGTTTGCATTGCTTGAGGACAAGCAATAGTTCGAGTTTGGGGGCGTGATAAGTGTTCAAAAGTACTATTTTTATTACCCTTTTTACGCATATTATTGTTAGACTTAAGCTCATAATAGTTGCAGAATTAGTCATTCATGCATTAATTCATGTTTCTTTCCACCGTTGGGCTTGATTACATAACTTGGTGACTTTTGTGGAAAAAGATGTTGCTTTGGTGTGTTTTTGTGTGTGTGCAGAATCACTTGCCTAAACAAGGCTATAGCCATTTGCCAGGGCAATGCATAAAGGAGATGTCGAGCTAGTTGCCAGGGCAATGCATGAAAGAGACGCCGAGCCAGTTGCCATGGCAATTGTCGACAAGAGCAAAGGTGATATGGTAGTCGAAATTGATGACTAGACAAGCCCAAGATGACGTGGAGCAAAGCCCAAACCCAAAGGAATTTGATTTCCATGCAGAGATTAAAGAAGAGTTAAATTCCAAGAAGATAGGAGAAGTTCTAGTAGGAATACAATTATAAGAAAGAATTATATTCTTTAAAGATAATTTAATTCCAACTTAAACTCCTCCTCAAAGAAGGACTTTGCCCTAGCCTTATAAATAAGAAGGGAATTTCGACAATCATGGAGAGCAAAAGAAGAGGGAAAATTTCGACAACTCCAAAGGGCAAGAAGGAAGAAATTTCAACAAGAAAGCAAGGGGGGAGAGAGTTCGATTTATTCTTCTTCTTCTTTGCTTCCATTAGATTCATTGTTTGGGGATTATTCTTTGTATATCTTTTGAACCCAACCATGAACTAACTTGATTGGTTGGGGTTATTGTGTTTTGTTGTTGTGAGAAACAATTGGATTTTGTTTAGGTAATAAGAGTTTGCACTTTTCTATCAAGGTTTACTCATTCTTGTCTTTAATTCTTGTTTACGAGTGAATTGGGAGAGGATCTCGTAACTTCATATATTTATCTAATATCGGGAGAGTTAGATTCAAGAAACGAATGAGTATGGTCTTTATTCAATCTATTGATGGTGAAGATTAATCCGGCTTAGGAATAAGTTAAGGATTTCAATGGCTAAGAGGAGCGCAAGATTGGTTGTTGTTCACCCTTGATTGCAAGGATGTATTATCAAGGCATGTACAAGTAGCTAGAGTTTTGACTTAGGGATAAGAAGAAACCATTGAAGAACGCCCTGTCGAACCTTGAAGTTGCTGCCCAGACGCCCAAGTAGTTGCCCAACTAGTTGCCCAGGCAACCACCGATTAGTTGCCAAGGCAACCCCGTTGTGCAAGTTGCCACGGTAACTGAGTTGCCCGTGCACTCTTTTACCAAAACGATCCAATCGGCTATCACACCTCAACTCACGATAACCTGGCCTATCTCTCTCTTTTTCTTTCATCTATTCTTTTAGTTTATTGCTTTTACTTTTCTCGTTAATTAAAACCTCTATTATCAATCGTGTTTTTATTTTCACAGTGTAATAACTTAAGCAAAGTGGCCCAAACCAATCCCTGTGGAGACGATACTCGATACTCGTATCACTTTATTACTTGCGACGTGTATACTTGCACATTTGCGTAGCACTTATCACACGCAACAGTTGGCCAGCCATAGGATTGATAGTGCACTATAATAAGTCGCCTTGGATGTCGAGAGGTTTTTACACGGTATACCGAATACTCCATCCAAGTACCCTAATGGTCGAGGGGTTATATGGTTCCGTAAACTCCCATTAGTGGATTAAGCATCTAACTATGGTTTGGGGTTGGTGTCCCCGTGGGTTGTAAGTGTACCAGGTTGTAATGTACTGTGATTGTGATTGTATCGCTATTCCGGTTGAGATGGCTTGAAGTGTTGTGAGGACACTTATTGAATTCGTGTATTAAATGAATTATTTTGTTAAAGGAACTTGGTTATGATCACTTGTAAGCCAATGTAATTGTTGATGTGTCATGTAATGGTTTATGTTGTATAATGTGATTTATACATGTTTACTCTTTAAGCTTTGCATATGGTTTGTTATGCACGGGAAGTCTTAAATTGATGTTTAGCAATGGATTTGCTGTTAGTTAATGACACATGCTGCATATGGTTTAATATGTTAGTTTTTAAAAGTATTAAGTGCATAGTTTTCAAGGCATGATGTTCAAATGATGATTTAAGTGAAGTCTAAAACATGATTGAAATGAGATTTCAATGTGTTGATGAGAAACAGTTTTAAATGCATTGATGGTGTGTTGTTTTTGAGCACTCCTCACTAAGCCTAGTGTGCTTACGCTCTCTTTGTCCATTAATGCAAAGAATTAAAGATTTAGAGGCAGCAAGAAAGCAAGGGATCGCCAAAGACTTGATACTAAAAGTATGTTTTGATTTAGACTATAAGTAATAAGGGCAATGGGTTTCTGTTGTTGTTTTGGGAGATGGTTTGTTAAACTCCCTGCTTGTGCAAAGTTGTTTTCTACTTTTGGTTTGTAAATGTCCTTTTTGGACTGTTGATTGCTTTGGTTTTGAGTTTTGTCGTTGCTTGGCTTGGATTCTAGGATGCATGCCTCTAGTTTTATATTCGATGCAAAATGTCATGAATCGTTGATGAATCTGTGATGTTTTACTGTGGTTTGACTCTTGAATGTGTTAGATTCTTGTTAGAAGCATGTTAGGGTGTCATGGTATGTTTGAAAGCATGTTAAACCAGCAAAAGAGGACATTTCAGGTCTAGGCATATCGATACGCGTGTCCCTATTTCGGTACGGGTATGCCATTCCAGGCTTAGCGTATCAGAAAGTGAGCAAGTGTTTCGGTATGCAAAATGAGCGTATCGATACGGGTAAGCCTTTCCAGGCTTAGCATTTTGGTACATGAGGAACCATTTTGGTACGGGGTAAGTGTAATAGGTAGGGTGTATCGGTACGTGAGGGTGTTTCGATACGAGTTTTGGCTACTAGAATCTAGGGATTTTGAAATAGAAAACGCGTACCGATACACGTATAAGTGTACCGATACGGATAACCATTAATTTAGTTATTTGGATGTTTTGAAGTTATGTTTTCTTACGTTTTAGTCCCTGAATATCATGGATGTAATTGAATGGGTATGGATGAATATTTTGAGCTGAATTTCAATATGCATGCATGCAACCTGACTAATTGAAGGTTGATAACATAAAAATGGGATAAGTCCTTGTAATTTTCTGGAATTGTAATTTGGTTCCTAAATTGCAATTATATCCTAATTGGATGTCGAATTGATGCACGATTGATTTGATTTTTCACCTGTGGTCAGCATGAACACTTAGGATAATCATTTGCATCTAGTTAAGATAAAAGAAAAAATAGACGTGTTTTGAGTTTTTTCTTCACGGTTTACCTCGGTAAACCTAATGTAGCTCGCTAGGTTTGGTCTTGCGACTAGGCTGGGTCGAAGGGGTTATATTTAGAGGTATTAGAACCAGGTTTGCGATAATTGGGAGTTGGTATGGTTGTTGTAAAGTTGTTGTGGATTGTAAACTGTTGTTTGCTACACATTGTGGTTGTGATATGCACGTTGATTGCTTTATGCTATGTTGGGGGAAATTTGGGGAACCCATTGCTTTATGATTATAGTCTGAAATGTTTTGGTTTTGAAATGGAAGTCTTGGATCCTTGTGTAAGTTGGCCTGATGGTTTTGTTTTTGGTAAAATATCATACCTTATATATATTTTTAGCAGGATGGGACCGAGGAGAGAGTTGTGATCTGGTACGATTACTGCTGCCATTGGGTAGGGAAATAAGGAGGATGTTGTACCTCTTGAGGGGTTACTGCTGCCTCTACCTAATCCACCTGCAAAAGTAGAGCAAGTACCACCTGTGCCAGTTGGGCCAGGGATGAGTGACATGGCGCCATTGATTCAGGCCATGACGGTGCATTTCAGGCATCTATTGCGGGTGCTCATGTGCCGGTACCAGTGGTTGGGCAGATGGGTTTGCCGTTAGAGTGTCTTCGCAGTCTGGGCAGAGTTGAGTTCCGTGGTCTAGCACCAGAGGCTTTTGAGGATTGGTTGGCCAGTGCAGAGAGGATAATGGGTCAGATGGGTTGTACAAGTGCCCGTAAGTTGGGTTTTATTGTGTCCTTGTTGCAGGGAGATGCCTATAGCTGGTGGACCACTATGACAGCTGGGATGGTACCCGAAGATATAACCTAGGGGGTTTTTTATGAAGCTTTTCGGAAAAGGTACATGGGGTTCAATATCTAGACAAAAAGAAAAGAGCGTTTATGGCTCTAGTACAGGGCGTTATGTCTGTTTCTGAGTATGAGGTGTAGTTTGTGAGGTTGAGCCGGTATGTACCTGAGTTGGTTCTTGACGAGCGACAGCGATGTGATCATTTCTGCTATGAGCTGGTGCAGGAGTTAGGACATACATGCTTGCTGCTGATTATACAGATTTTGACATATTGGTTACGTGACCAAGGATATCGAGCAGAATCTTGGTTTGGTTTCTGGGTCTTGAGGCTTTAGCTCTGGTAAGAGTGCGACAGATCCTAGCTTTGGCGGTGGTCATGCCAAGAGACACCATGATAGGAGGTATCGCCATGATCAGAGACGCAATAGAGGTGTTGTTGGGCGTTGAGCGCAAGGGCATGGTACCCAGGTTAGAGCTCCGCATAATACCTATTGTCTCTACGGATCACGTGATCATCTGAAGCGAGATTGCCCATGTATGGCCAGAGAGGGTCAAGTACCTGCGGCAAATGTTGTTGGAGTTGTGGGTCTGGCGACCATTTGAGGCGTGATTGTCCTTTGTTAGGTGGTGGTGGGTAGGGTGCTGCACTTGTTGTTGCTCCACAGAGAGGTCATGGTTGTGGCCGTGGTCAGTTTCAGCGCAGGGATGATGGGCAGAGGAATGTGGCTCATGTGGTTGTTATCCAGCCTGAGGGAGTGGACCAGCTAGAGTGTATGTGCATCATGAGGGTCGCAATGGCTCTGATGTGATTATAGGTACATTCACTTTACAGTTGTATTCATTGGTTCATTCTGGTTCTACCCATTCATATATCTTGAGTGAGCATGCACAATTGCTTGATATACCGGTTAAAATTCTTAATGTGGGTGTTAGAGTGACCAGTTCTCTTGGGGAGACAGTCGTGGTTAGAAAGTTGTATCATCAATGTCCACTGATGGTTCAAGGACATATGTTTGACGTAGATTTGATGGAGTTTCCATTCCATGATTTTGATGTTATTTTGGGGATGAATTGGTTGACCGAGCATAGCGTTGTGGTAGATTTTGATATCAAACGGATATCCTAAGGTTGTCAGATGATTTTGTGGTGGTGGTTGTAGGTGAAAAACGCTAAGTTCTTACCTAATGTTGTTTCGGCTTTAGAAGCAAGACGAATGATGAATTCTGGATGTGAGGCTTTCTTAGCCCATATTATGATTCCTGGTTTGAAGGAGTTGAGAGTGCAAGATATCCGTATGGTATGCGAGTTTTTATGTTTTTCAGAAGAGTTACCGGGGTTGCCACCAGATCGAGAGGTAGAGTTTGGCATTGAGGTTTATGCAGATATATATGTAATACCCTAATTACTAGTCTGGATGCATATTAACGTTTCTCAGTATAAGAAATTGATTGGCTTATATGTATACATATGCATAAGCCTAGATTTTATTAAATACAGTGACATCTTGGATTCAAGTTTTCTTTTAAACTGGGTTAAGGATGTTACTATCCGTGTCAATTGCTCCGTATCATATGTTCCTAAAAGAGTTGAAGGAGTTGAAAATGCAACTGCAAGAGTTGCTTGATCGAGGGTTTGTTAGACCAAGTATTTCACCATGGGGTGCACCGGTGTTATTTGTGAAAAAGAATGATGGTACGTTGCGAATGTGTATAGATTATCGGCAACTGAACGTGTTGACAATAAAGAATAAGTATCATTTGTCTCTGATTGATGATCTGTTTGATCAGTTTAGGGGTGCTTCTATGTTCTCTAAGAAAGATTTGAGGTCTAGGTACTATCAGTTGATGGTGAAGGATGTGGATGTGCCCCAGACAGCTTTTCATACAAGGTACGGTCATTATGAGTTTTTGGTGATGCCGTTTGGTTTGACCAATGCACCGGCTGCTTTTATAGTCATTATGAGTTTTTGGTGATGCTGTTTGGTTTGACCAGTGCCGTTTGGTGTTCCATGAGTTTTTGGATCAGTTTGTGTTTATCGATGATATTCTTGTGTAGTCTTGTATCGAGGAGGATCATGATAGGCATTTGCGGATTGTGCTTCAGACGTTGTTGGCTAATCAGCTTTATGCCAAGTTAAGCAAGTGTGAGTTCTGGCTTAAGGAGGTTGTTTTCCTTGGGCATGTGGTGCCGGCTGAGAGAATTCATGTTGATCCGCACAAAATTGAGGTTGCGATGAGTTGGAAAATGCCTAAGTCTGTGTTGGAGGTTCAGAGTTTCCTAAGGTTGGCTGGTTATTACCGTAGGTTTATTGATGGGTTCTCCAGTATAGTTGCTCCTTTGACCATGTTACAAAAGAACGTTCTCTTTGAGTGGATGAAGGATAGGTAGTGGGCTTTTGAAAGGTTGAAGGAAGCTTTGACACGAGCTCCAGAATCAGGGAAAGAGTTTGTTATCTACAGTGATGCGTCCCATGTTGGGCTCGGTTGTGTGTTGATGCAGGAAGGTAAGGTAGTTGCCTATGCATCTAGACAATTGAAGGTGCATGAGCGTAACTACCCTACTCATGATCTTAAACTCGCTGCAGTTGTCTTTGCCTTGAAAATCTAGAGGCATTACCTTTATGGTGAGAAGTGTGTAGTTTATACAGATCATAAGAGTTTGAAATATCTGATGTCGCAGAAGTAGTTAAATCTTAGGCAACAAATATGGTTGAAGTTGCTTAAAGATTATGATCTTACCATCGGAGTATCACCCGGGTAAAGCTAATGTTGTGGCTGATGCTTTGAGTAAAAAAACTGTTGTGGAGTTGAGGGCATGTTTGCTAGGTTGAGCGTGACGCGTGATAGTGGTTTGTTGGTTGAGTTGCAAGTAAAACTGTCATTGTCACAGTTGATTAAAGAGAAACAACCGCATGAGGAGAGTTTGGTACCGCATGTGAAGGATATCATGGATGGAAGTCCTATAGATTTTCATTTTAATGATGATGGGGTGTTGTGTTATAAGGGTCAGATGGTGGTGTCTGATGATGACGAGTCGAGGTGTACCATTTTGAGTGAAGCGCATGCTAGTCCTTATGCTATGCATCGCGGTAGTACTAAGATGTATCAGGGTTTGAAGAAAGAGTACTATTGGGTTGGTTTGAAGAAAGATGTTGCTAATTTTATGGCTCGATGAATGGTGTGTCAGTGAGTAAAAGTGAGCACACGATTTCCTACAGGTTATTCTGACCATTAAGGATACCGGAATGGAAATGGGAAAGAATCACCATGGATTTTGTGTCGGGGTTGCCTTTGACACTGACCAAAAAGGATTTCATTTGGGTGATTGTTGATCGGTTTGCGAAGTGTGCACATTTTGTGCCAGTGCATACGACATATATCTTAAATAGGTTGGCCGATCTATACATTTTTGAGATTGTGCATTTACATGAGGTGCCCAAATCTATAGTTTCAGATAGAGATCCACGTTTTACAGCAAGGTTTTGGGAGTGTTTGCATCATGCTCTAGGAACACGGCTGAATTTCAAGATGCCATTATCATCCTTAGATGGATGGTCGGATCAAGCGTGTGATTCAGGTCTTGGAGGATATGTTGAGATGTTGTATCATCGAGTTCCAAGGAACATGGGAAAAGCGATTTGCCTTTGGTGGAGTTTGTTTATAATAATCATTGTTATCGAGGCTAGTATACAGATGGCAACGTCATTGAGGCTTTGTATGGTAGGAAGTACCGTACACCGTTGTGTTGGGCTGAGGTAGGAGAAAAACATATTTCGATGCCTGATGTGTTGAAAGACACCAATGAAAAAGTGAAGTTGGTCTGTGAGGGCTTTAGAGCGGCTTCAGATCGTCAGAAATCCTACGCGGATTTGAAGCGTAGGGATATAGAATATGTTGTTGGTGATCGAGTGTTTTTGAAAGTGTCACCTTGGGAGAAGGTGGTGCATTTTGGGCAGAAAGGGCTAGTTGGATCTGTTTCGTTGCGATGGTGATCGCAAGCTACACAGTTTTTGCATCTGTTTCCTTTAGGTAAATTTTGAGGACGAAATTTATTAAGTTGGAGAGAGTTGTAAAGCCCCAGTTTTGGGCCTAGCGATTTAAGGGCTAGTTGGATGGTCTAGTTGATCGGGTTAGAGATTTGAGTCGAATTTAGAAAAAAAATATTTTTGAGTGAGTTAAAAATATGGAAAAATGGTTAAAAATCATTATTTATTATATAAATGATTTTAGTGAAATCAATTTTAGAAAATTGAAATTGGAAAGGTGACATTTTGGCTGGTGACCAAAATGTAAGGTTTTAAAACTATTTTAAATGATGACTAGTTTGTAAAGGATCAAATTCTTAGAATCCTTATGGAGATATTTTACCAAGTTTTGGCTGGTGGTTTTTTCCCTCAATTAAGGTTTTTAACATGTGTTTTATTAACTAATTAAAAAGAGGATTTTATAATAAAAGGTAATTACTGATTTTTATAAAATTTGACATAAACATTCCTCTCAACTTTTCTCTCCACTTCTATTCTGCCAAACACTCTTGATTTCATCAAATTTCAGAGGTGGGAGATCTACTTTCTTGAATTCTTGATTTATAATTGGTTCTTCATCTTTGATTTGCAAAATCTCATTGAAATCTTGTGTTTTTCAAGCTTTAATCAATCAATTGAGGGAGAAATCACACAATAGAGGTAAGGTTAGTTTTTCTCCTCTATTGAATGGTTCTTTATTGATATTCCCAAGTATTTTATCCTTGATTTATGATTTATAATTTGATTTTATGTTTTTATGATGATTATTTAATTAAATTAGGTATAATTGATGAAATTGAGGGAGATCCGTATTGGATCTATTTTTAGTGTTGAGGATTGATTTTAAACATGTATTGTATTTTTTATAATGTTGATAAGTTGTTTTTAATATTGGAATACTGAAACTTCTTGAATCCCTAATTATTTAGGTTGTTAGATTTGTGTTTTTGAGGTGTTGTGGTGGCTATTTAGTTGCTAGAGATATAAAGATGATGTAATCCAGTTTTTAAGTGTTGATTGATGTTAATGGAAATGTTAGATTGTTAGTTTGTGGCTGGGTTGTGTTTGGAAAGAGTTAGATGAGGATTTCGGTTGTTGTGGTTGGGTAATTGTGAAAGGATTGTTGATGTTTGTGAGGAATGCTGCTACAGTGGTTTGAATGCATTTAGATACATTAATCCTCTGTTGTTGTGTGGTTAAAATAGGGGAGGCTGGTCCAGAAGCTATCGGTGAAGCTTTGGAGGCTTTAGACGTTTGATTCGCATCGATGAATTAAAGTTTCACGTATTGGCGAGTGAGAACATGGATTTCAGCTTTGAAATGGTTTAAAGGTGATTTATGGGAGTTTAAACTTAGCTTGAAATGCTGGTTTAAACTCGGAAGTAAGTATAAAGTGTTTTTCTCCCTCGGCCGTGCTTTTACGAATGGTTTTATGCACTTGTTTTGAATTACATGATACCTACAGTTTAAGCATGTTTTAAAGTATGTGAGATACTATTTTTAATCATGAAATGTTGAAGGATGCACATGGTAAGTGATCCATGTAAGTATGTGGAAATACTTGTTGAAAAGCATGGTTTGTTGCTTTGGAAAAAAGTTTGGTTTAATGCATATAAAAACAATGAGGTATGTGGTTAATTGTGAATTATATTGGCAAGTGATGTGGTTTAAAAATGTTATCGGATGTAGTTGGGCGGCCATAGGATTGATAGTGCACTATAATAAGTCACCTTGGATGTCGAGGGGTTTTATACGGTGTGCAAATACTCCATCCAAGTACCCTAATGATCGAGGGTTATATGGTACCGTAAACTCTCGTTAGTGGATTAAGCATCTAAGCGAGGGTTGGGGTTGTTGTCCCCGAGGGTTGGGGTTTTTGTCCCGAGGTTGGGGTTTTTGTCCCCGAGGGTTGTAAGTGTACCCAGTTGTAATATACCACGATTGTGATTGTATCGCTATTTCGGTTGAGATGGCTTGAAGTGTTGTGAGGACATTTGTTGAATCCGTCTATCCGATGAACTATTTTGTTAAAGGAACTTGATTATGATCACTTGTAAGCCAATGTAATTGTTGATGTGTCATGTAATGGTTTATGTTGTATAATGTGATTTATACATGTTTACTCTTTAAGCTTTGCATATGGTTTGTTATGCATGGGAAGTCTTAAATTGATGTTTAGCAATGGAATTTGCTGTTGGTTAATGACACATGTTGCATATGGTTTAATATGTTGATTTTTAAAAGTGTTAAGTGCATGGTTTTCAAGGCATGATGTTCAAATGATGATTTAAGTGAAGTCTAAAAGATGATTGAAATGAGATTTCAATGTTGTTGAGAAACGGTTTTAAATGCATTGATGGTGTGTTGTTTTTTAGCACTCCTCACTAAGCCTAGTGTGCTTACACTCTCTTTGTCCATTAATGCAAAGAATTAAAGATTTGGAGGCAGCAAGAAAGCAAGGGATCACCAAAGACTTGATACTAAAAGTATGTTTTGATTTAGACTATAAGTAATAAGGGCAATGGGTTTCGTTGTTGTTTTGGGAGATGGTTTGTTAAACTCCTGTTTGAGCAAAGTTGTTTTCTACTTTTGGTTTGTAAATGTCCTTTTGGACTATTGATTGCTTTGGTTTTGAGTTTTGTGGTTGCTTGGCTTGGATTCTAGGATGCATGCCTCTAGTTTTATATTTGATGCAAAATGTCATGAATCGTTGATGAATCTTTGATGTTTTGCTGTGGTTTGACTCTTGAATGTGTTAGATTCTTGTTAGCAAGCATGTTTGAAAGCATGTTAGGGTGTCATGGTATGTTTGAAAGCATGTTAAACCAGCAAAAGAGGACATTTTAGGTCTAGGCATATCGATACGCGTGTCCCTATTTCGTACAAGCCATATGCCATTCCGAACACGGCTTAGCGTTTCGTAGAAAGTGAGCAAGCCATTTGAGGTATGCAAAATGAGATGAGCATATCGATACGGGTAAGCCTTTCCGGGCTTAGCATTTTGGTACATGAGGAACCATTTTGGTACGGGGTAGGTGTAATAGGTAGGGTGTATCGTACGCGTGGGGGTGTTTCGATATGAGTTTTGGCTACTAGAATCTAGGGATTTTGAAATAGAAAACGCGCACCGATACACGTATAAGTATACCGATACGGATAACCATTAATTTAGTTATTTGGATGTTTTGAAGTTATGTTTTCTTACATTTTAGTCCATGAATATCATGGATGTAATTGAATGGGTATGGATGAATATTTTGAGCTGAATTTCAATATGCATGCATGCAACCTGACTAATTGAAGGTTGATAACATAAAAATGGGATAAGTCCTTGTAATTTTCTGGAATTGTAATTTGGTTCCTAAATTGCAATTATATCCTAATTGGATGTCGAATTGATGCACGATTGATTTGATTTTTCACCTGTGGTCAGCATGAACACTTAGGATAATCATTTGCATCTAGTTAAGATAAAAGAAAAAATAGACGTGTTTTGAGTTTTTTCTTCACGGTTTACCTCGGTAAACCTAATGTAGCTCGCTAGGTTTGGTCTTGCGACTAGGCTGGGTCGAAGGGGTTATATTTAGAGGTATTAGAACCAGGTTTGCGATAATTGGGAGTTGGTATGGTTGTTGTAAAGTTGTTGTGGATTGTAAACTGTTGTTTGCTACACATTGTGGTTGTGATATGCACGTTGATTGCTTTATGCTATGTTGGGGGAAATTTGGGGAACCCATTGCTTTATGATTATAGTCTGAAATGTTTTGGTTTTGAAATGGAAGTCTTGGATCCTTGTGTAAGTTGGCCTGATGGTTTTGTTTTTGGTAAAATATCATACCTTATATATATTTTTAGCAGGATGGGACCGAGGAGAGAGTTGTGATCCGGGCACGATCATCGCTGCCATTGGGTAGGAAATAAGGAGGATGTTGTACCTCTTGAGGGGTTACTGCTGCCTCTACCTAATCCACCTGCAAAAGTAGAGCAAGTACCACCTGTGCCAGTTGGGCCAGGGATGAGTGACATGGCGCCATTGATTCAGGCCATGACGGTGCATTTCAGGCATCTATTGCGGGTGCTCATGTGCCGGTACCAGTGGTTGGGCAGATGGGTTTGCCGTTAGAGTGTCTTCGCAGTCTGGGCAGAGTTGAGTTCCGTGGTCTAGCACCAGAGGCTTTTGAGGATTGGTTGGCCAGTGCAGAGAGGATAATGGGTCAGATGGGTTGTACAAGTGCCCGTAAGTTGGGTTTTATTGTGTCCTTGTTGCAGGGAGATGCCTATAGCTGGTGGACCACTATGACAGCTGGGATGGTACCCGAAGATATAACCTAGGGGGTTTTTTATGAAGCTTTTCGGAAAAGGTACATGGGGTTCAATATCTAGACAAAAAGAAAAGAGCGTTTATGGCTCTAGTACAGGGCGTTATGTCTGTTTCTGAGTATGAGGTGTAGTTTGTGAGGTTGAGCCGGTATGTACCTGAGTTGGTTCTTGACGAGCGACAGCGATGTGATCATTTCTGCTATGAGCTGGTGCAGGAGTTAGGACATACATGCTTGCTGCTGATTATACAGATTTTGACATATTGGTTACGTGACCAAGGATATCGAGCAGAATCTTGGTTTGGTTTTCGGTCTTGAGGCTTTAGCTCTGGTAAGAGTGCGATGATCCTAGCTTTGGCGGTGGTCATGCCAAGAGACACCATGATAGGAGGTATCGCCATGATCGAGACGCAATAGAGGTGTTGTTGGGCGTTGAGCGCAAGGGCATGGTACCCAGTTAGAGCCCGCATAATACCTATTGTCTCTACGGATCACGTGATCATCGGCGAGATTGCCCATGTATGGCCGAGAGAGGGTCAAGTACCGCGGCAAATGTTGTTGGAGTTGTGGGTCCGCGACCATTTGAGGCGTGATTGTCCTTTGTTAGGTGGTGGTGGGTAGGGTGCTGCACTTGTTGTTGCTCCACAGAGAGGTCATGGTTGTGGCCGTGGTCAGTTTCAGCAGAGGATGATGGGGCAGAGGAATGTGGCTCATGTGGTTGTTATCCCACCTGAGGGAGTGGACCAGCTAGAGTGTATGTGTATCATCATGAGGGTCGCAATGGCTCGATGTGATTATAGGTACATTCACTTTACTGATTGTATTCATTGGTTCATTCTGGTTCTACCCATTCATATATCTTGAGTGAGCATGCACAATTGCTTGATATACCGTTAAAATTCTTAATGTGGGTGTTAGAGTGACCATTCTCTTTGGGGAGACAATGTGGTTAGAAAGTTGTATCATCAATGTCCACCGATGGTTCAAGGACATATGTTTGACGTAGATTTGATGGAGTTTCCATTCCATGATTTTGATGTTATTTTGGGGATGAATTGGTTGACCGAGCATAGCGTTGTGGTAGATTTTGATATCAAACGGATATCCTAAGGTTGTCAGATGATTTTGTGGTGGTGGTTGTAGGTGAAAAACGCTAAGTTCTTACCTAATGTTGTTTCGGCTTTAGAAGCAAGACGAATGATGAATTCTGGATGTGAGGCTTTCTTAGCCCATATTATGATTCCTGGTTTGAAGGAGTTGAGAGTGCAAGATATCCGTATGGTATGCGAGTTTTTATGTTTTTCAGAAGAGTTACCGGGGTTGCCACCAGATCGAGAGGTAGAGTTTGGCATTGAGGTTTATGCAGATATATATGTAATACCCTAATTACTAGTCTGGATGCATATTAACGTTTCTCAGTATAAGAAATTGATTGGCTTATATGTATACATATGCATAAGCCTAGATTTTATTAAATACAGTGACATCTTGGATTCAAGTTTTCTTTTAAACTGGGTTAAGGATGTTACTATCCGTGTCAATTGCTCCGTATCATATGTTCCTAAAAGAGTTGAAGGAGTTGAAAATGCAACTGCAAGAGTTGCTTGATCGAGGGTTTGTTAGACCAAGTATTTCACCATGGGGTGCACCGGTGTTATTTGTGAAAAAGAATGATGGTACGCTGCGAATGTGTATAGATTATCGCAATCGAACGTGTTGACAATAAAGAATAAGTATCATTTGTCTCTACGATTGATGATCTGTTTGATCGGTTTAGGGTGCTTCTATGTTCTCTAAGAAAGATTTGAGGTCTAGGTACTATCGGTTGATGGTGAAGGATGTGGATGTGCCCAGACAGCTTTTCATACAAGGTACGGTCATTATGAGTTTTTGGTGATGCCGCGTTTGGTTTGACCAATGCACCGCCGCTTTTATAGTCATTATGAGTTTTTGGTGATCTTTGTTTGGTTTGACCAAAGGCCGTTTGGTGTTCCATGAGTTTTTGGATCGGTTTGTGTTTATCGATGATATTCTTGTGTAGTCTTGTATCGAGGAGGATCATGATAGGCATTTGCGGATTGTGCTTGAGACGTTGTTGGCTAATCAGCTTTATGCCAAGTTAAGCAAGTGTGAGTTACGCTTAAGGAGGTTGTTTTCCTTGGGCATGTGGTGCCGGCTGAGAGAATTCATGTTGATCCGCACAAAATTGAGGTTGCGATGAGTTGGAAAATGCCTAAGTCTGTGTTGGAGGTTCAGAGTTTCCTAAGGTTGGCTGGTTATTACCGTAGGTTTATTGATGGGTTCTCCAAAGATAGTTGCTCCTTTGACCATGTTACAAAAGAACGTTCTCTTTGAGTGGATGAAGGATAGGTAGTGGGCTTTTGAAAGGTTGAAGGAAGCTTTGACACGAGCTCCAGAATCAGGGAAAGAGTTTGTTATCTACAGTGATGCGTCCCATGTTGGGCTCGGTTGTGTGTTGATGCAGGAAGGTAAGGTAGTTGCCTATGCATCTAGACAATTGAAGGTGCATGAGCGTAACTACCCTACTCATGATCTTAAACTCGCTGCAGTTGTCTTTGCCTTGAAAATCTAGAGGCATTACCTTTATGGTGAGAAGTGTGTAGTTTATACAGATCATAAGAGTTTGAAATATCTGATGTCGCAGAAGTAGTTAAATCTTAGGCAACAAATATGGTTGAAGTTGCTTAAAGATTATGATCTTACCATCGAGTATCACCCGGGTAAAGCTAATGTTGTGGCTGATGCTTTGAGTAAAAAAACTGTTGTGGAGTTGAGGGCATGTTTGCTAGGTTGAGCGTGACGCGTGATAGTGGTTTGTTGGTTGAGTTGCAAGTAAAACTGTCATTGTCACAGTTGATTAAAGAGAAACAACCGCATGAGGAGAGTTTGGTACCGCATGTGAAGGATATCATGGATGGAAGTCCTATAGATTTTCATTTTAATGATGATGGGGTGTTGTGTTATAAGGGTCAGATGGTGGTGTCTGATGATGACGAGTCGAGGTGTACCATTTTGACTGAAGCGCATGCTAGTCCTTATGCTATGCATCGCGGTAGTACTAAGATGTATCAGGGTTTGAAGAAAGAGTACTATTGGGTTGGTTTGAAGAAAGATGTTGCTAATTTTATGGCTCGATGAATGGTGTGTCAGTGAGTAAAGGCTGAGCACCAGTTTCCTTCTGGGTTGTTACAGCCATTAAGGATACCGGAATGGAAATGGGAAAGAATCACCATGGATTTTGTGTCGGGGTTGCCTTTGACACTGACCAAAAAGGATTTCATTTGGGTGATTGTTGATCGGTTTGCGAAGTGTGCACATTTTGTGCCAGTGCATACGACATATATCTTAAATAGGTTGGCCGATCTATACATTTTTGAGATTGTGCATTTACATGAGGTGCCCAAATCTATAGTTTCAGATAGAGATCCACGTTTTACAGCAAGGTTTTGGGAGTGTTTGCATCATGCTCTAGGAACACGGCTGAATTTCAGTACTTCGTATCATCCTTAGATGGATGGTCAGTCGAAGCGTGTGATTCAGGTCTTGGAGGATATGTTGAGATGTTGTATCATCGAGTTCCAAGGAACATGGGAAAAGCAGTTGCCTTTGGTGGAGTTTGTTTATAATAACTGTTATCAGGCTAGTATACAGATGGCAACGTACGAGGCTTTGTATGGTAGGAAGTACCGTACACCGTTGTGTTGGGCTGAGGTAGGAGAAAAACATATTTCGATGCCTGATGTGTTGAAAGACACCAATGAAAAAGTGAAGTTGGTCTGTGAGGGCTTTAGAGCGGCTTCAGATCGTCAGAAATCCTACGCGGATTTGAAGCGTAGGGATATAGAATATGTTGTTGGTGATCGAGTGTTTTTGAAAGTGTCACCTTGGGAGAAGGTGGTGCATTTTGGGCAGAAAGGGCTAGTTGGATCTGTTTCGTTGCGATGGTGATCGCAAGCTACACAGTTTTTGCATCTGTTTCCTTTAGGTAAATTTTGAGGACGAAATTTATTAAGTTGGAGAGAGTTGTAAAGCCCCAGTTTTGGGCCTAGCGATTTAAGGGCTAGTTGGATGGTCTAGTTGATCGGGTTAGAGATTTGAGTCGAATTTAGAAAAAAAATATTTTTGAGTGAGTTAAAAATATGGAAAAATGGTTAAAAATCATTATTTATTATATAAATGATTTTAGTGAAATCAATTTTAGAAAATTGAAATTGGAAAGGTGACATTTTGGCTGGTGACCAAAATGTAAGGTTTTAAAACTATTTTAAATGATGACTAGTTTGTAAAGGATCAAATTCTTAGAATCCTTATGGAGATATTTTACCAAGTTTTGGCTGGTGGTTTTTTCCCTCAATTAAGGTTTTTAACATGTGTTTTATTAACTAATTAAAAAGAGGATTTTATAATAAAAGGTAATTACTGATTTTTATAAAATTTGACATAAACATTCCTCTCAACTTTTCTCTCCACTTCTATTCTGCCAAACACTCTTGATTTCATCAAATTTCAGAGGTGGGAGATCTACTTTCTTGAATTCTTGATTTATAATTGGTTCTTCATCTTTGATTTGCAAAATCTCATTGAAATCTTGTGTTTTTCAAGCTTTAATCAATCAATTGAGGGAGAAATCACACAATAGAGGTAAGGTTAGTTTTTCTCCTCTATTGAATGGTTCTTTATTGATATTCCCAAGTATTTTATCCTTGATTTATGATTTATAATTTGATTTTATGTTTTTATGATGATTATTTAATTAAATTAGGTATAATTGATGAAATTGAGGGAGATCCGTATTGGATCTATTTTTAGTGTTGAGGATTGATTTTAAACATGTATTGTATTTTTTATAATGTTGATAAGTTGTTTTTAATATTGGAATACTGAAACTTCTTGAATCCCTAATTATTTAGGTTGTTAGATTTGTGTTTTTGAGGTGTTGTGGTGGCTATTTAGTTGCTAGAGATATAAAGATGATGTAATCCAGTTTTTAAGTGTTGATTGATGTTAATGGAAATGTTAGATTGTTAGTTTGTGGCTGGGTTGTGTTTGGAAAGAGTTAGATGAGGATTTCGGTTGTTGTGGTTGGGTAATTGTGAAAGGATTGTTGATGTTTGTGAGGAATGCTGCTACAGTGGTTTGAATGCATTTAGATACATTAATCCTCTGTTGTTGTGTGGTTAAAATAGGGGAGGCTGGTCCAGAAGCTATCGGTGAAGCTTTGGAGGCTTTAGACGTTTGATTCGCATCGATGAATTAAAGTTTCACGTATTGGCGAGTGAGAACATGGATTTCAGCTTTGAAATGGTTTAAAGGTGATTTATGGGAGTTTAAACTTAGCTTGAAATGCTGGTTTAAACTCGGAAGTAAGTATAAAGTGTTTTTCTCCCTCGGCCGTGCTTTTACGAATGGTTTTATGCACTTGTTTTGAATTACATGATACCTACAGTTTAAGCATGTTTTAAAGTATGTGAGATACTATTTTTAATCATGAAATGTTGAAGGATGCACATGGTAAGTGATCCATGTAAGTATGTGGAAATACTTGTTGAAAAGCATGGTTTGTTGCTTTGGAAAAAAGTTTGGTTTAATGCATATAAAAACAATGAGGTATGTGGTTAATTGTGAATTATATTGGCAAGTGATGTGGTTTAAAAATGTTATCGGATGTAGTTGGGCGGCCATAGGATTGATAGTGCACTATAATAAGTCACCTTGGATGTCGAGGGGTTTTATACGGTGTACCGAATACTCCATCCAAGTACCCTAATGATCGAGGGGTTATATGGTACCGTAAACTCTCGTTAGTGGATTAAGCATCTAACTGAGGGTTGGGGTTGTTGTCCCCGAGGGTTGGGGTTTTTGTCCCCGAGGGTTGGGGTTTTTGTCCCCGAGGGTTGTAAGTGTACCCGGTTGTAATATACCACGATTGTGATTGTATCGCTATTTCGGTTGAGATGGCTTGAAGTGTTGTGAGGACATTTGTTGAATCCGTCTATCCGATGAACTATTTTGTTAAAGGAACTTGATTATGATCACTTGTAAGCCAATGTAATTGTTGATGTGTCGTGTAATGGTTTATGTTGTATAATGTGATTTATACATGTTTACTCTTTAAGCTTTGCATATGGTTTGTTATGCATGGGAAGGCTTAAATTGAGGTTTAGCAATGGAATTTGCTGATGGTTAATGACACATGTTGCATATGGTTTAATATGCTGATTTTTAAAAGTGTTAAGTGCATGGTTTTCAAGGCATGATGTTCAAATGATGATTTAAGTGAAGTCTAAAAGATGATTGAAATGAGATTTCAATCTGTTTATGAGAAACGGTTTTAAATGCATTGATGGTGTGTTGTTTTTTAGCACTCCTCACTAAGCCTAGTGTGCTTACACTCTCTTTTCCACTAATGCAGAGAGCTTAAGATTTGGAGGCAACGGGGAAGCAGGGGATCACCAAAGACTTGATACTAAAAGTATGTTTTGATTTAGACTATGAGTAATAAGGGCAATAGGGTTTTCGTTACTGTTTTGGGAGATGGTTTGTTAAACTCCCTGTTTGAGCAAAGTTGTTTACTGCTCTTGGTTTGTAAATGGCCTTTTTGGACTATTGGTTGCTTTGGTTTTGAGTTTTGTGGTTGCTTGGCTTGGATTCTAGGAAGCATGCCTCTAGTTTTATATTTGATGCAAAATGCCATGAATCGTTGATGAATCTTTGATGTTTTGCTATGGTTTGACTCTTGAATGTGTTGGATTCATGTTAGAAGCATGTTAGGGTGTTGTGGTATATTTGAAAGCATGTTAGGGTGTTGTGGTATATTTGAAAGCATGTTAAACCGGCAATAGAGGACATTTTAGGTCTAGGCGTATCAGTACGCGTGTCCCTGTTTCGGTACAGGCAAGCCATTCCAGGCTTAGCGTATCGGAACACGGGCAAGTGTTTCGGTACGGGCTTAGGCCATTTGAGGCCAGTGTTTCGGTACGCGAGATGAGCATATCAGTACGGGTAAGCCTTTCCAGGCTTAGTGTTTCGGTACACGAGGAACCGTTTCGGTACGGGGTAGGTGTAATAGGCAGGGTGTATCTGTACGTGGGGACGTTTCGATATGAGTTTTGGCTACTGGAATTTGGGGATTTTGAAATAGAAAATGCGTACCGATACGCGTGTAAGTATACCGATACAGATAACTGTTAATTCTGTTATTTGGATGTTTTGAAGTTCTGTTTTCTTACATTTTAGTCCATGAATATTGTGGATGCCATTGAATGAGTATGGATGAATATTTTGAGCTGAATTTCAACATGCATACATGAAACCTGACTAGTTGAAGGTTGGTAACATAAAAATGGGATAAGTCCTTGTAACTTTCTGGAATTGTAATTTGATCCCTAAATTGCAATTATATCCCAATTGGGTGTTGAATCTATGCCCAATTGAGTTGAGTTTTCACCTGTGGTCAACATGAAAACTTAGGATAATAATTTGCATCTAGTTAAGATAAAATAAAAAATGGACGTGTTTCGAGTTTTTTTTTCATGGTTTACCACGGTAAACCTAATGTAGCTCGCTCGATTCGGTCTTGCGACTAGGCCAGGTCGAGGGGGTTACAAGATGTGTTTTTGTGTTTAGAGATGCATGTAAATGCATTAATCCTCTGTTTATGTGTGGATAAAACAGGGGAGACAAATCTTTCATCTTTTGGAGAGGTTCTAGAGGCTTTGGAAGCTTGATTTCACTTCAGCTAGTGGAGAGTTGTGTTGTCGATCAGTGGAAATGTGTTTTACTGCTTTAAAAGGTTTGAAGATGATTTTTGGGAGTTTAGATTAAGTTTGAAACACTTGTCTAAGCTCAGAAGTATGTATTGGTTGATCTCGCTCTCATTTTCGGTTTTACAAAATACAATCTCATGCACATGTTTATGGTTTTGATTACCTACTATTAAATGCATATTTTAGAAATGAAAGATGTTGCAAATGATCATATGTGAGGATTATTGAGTATGAAAAATGATTTATGAAAATATTTTTGAGAATACTAGAATACCTGGTTTAATATATTTGAAATTGGTTTGATTTGATGCATATGTTAAACAGTGAGGTAATGTGGTTTTATAGAGTATGTTGGCAAGTGGCTGCGATTAAAAGTTATCGGATATAGTTGGCATGTCATAGGGATTAAAGTGCACTATAATAAGTCACCTCATGAGTGTCAAGGGATCAAGAGTGTGCCATCTCCACCATAAGAACCACAGCGGTCAAAGGGTCAAGAGTGTGCCAATTTTCCCGCTGGTGGATTTATACATCATAACCATTGAGGGGTAGTAGTACCATGCTCTAGTTCAAGAATGTATGTGAAGTGGCAGAAGGAACCACTTAGGAAATCAATGTATCCGATGTGTTTTTATAAATAGAATAGAAATGGTTTTGGGTCACTTGAATACCAATATATGATATAATGTATCATGAGAAATGGATTATGTTTTGTATAATATGGTTTATACATGTGATGCTCTTTAAGCTTGATGAGGTTTTAGCATAAGAAAGCTTAAATTAAGGTTTATGCTAGAAATTCATGATACATGTGTTGCAATTGTTTAAAGGTGCATATTTGTAAAGACTATAGAAGCATGAGATGTTTTGGTATGAGCTTTAATACTTATTTGGAAACAAAATGATTTTAAATGCATTAATGAGTTTTTTGAGATTCTCTCACTAAGCTTGTAAGCTTACTCTCTCCTTTCTCATCAATGTAGAGAAGTAAGCATTTTGGACAGCGAGCAAGCAAGAAGCAATCCAAGGATTTGAAAATTTTCAAGTATGGTTTTATAAATACTATGTAGTAATAAGAGGCAATGTGAGCAAGTTGTAATTGGGAGGGTTGTTTTTGTTACTCCGTGGTTTGAACAAGTTTCATTTGATGTTTTAGACTTGTATGATGCTTATTATCTTGTTTTGAGGGGTTGGGATATGTTTTGCATGCTTGGGTAGAGATCAGGCCTATAGGATCTTTGATTGGATTTGCTATGGTTTGAATGATCCTCTATCATGCCTATATGATTTTGGAAATGATGATTAGAATGTTTTATGATGTTTGTAAGATGTTTAGAGTATGTTAGATTGAGCCAAAGTGTCATATGCTTGACCAAAAGGTTATTATAGGTCAGTCCGTACCAGTATGGGTCCTCAAGGATCGGTACGCAGGGCCTATCTCGGCTCAAATCTATGCAAAATTGCACAGGCGTATCGGTATGCCTTGTAGTCGTATCGGTACACATAGCTAAAAATTACAATTGGTGTCGGTACACGGGTAACTGTATCGGTATGTCCTTTAGCTACTGGAACCCCCTGTTTTTGATATCGAACAACCAATCGATACGCTTGAGTACCGTACTGATACCCTTTGTAAAATGTACGTATCGATTCGGGCAAGCAGCTTATCGGTACCCAATTAGTTAATTCTGGTAATATGCTTTCTGAAGTTTGAATCTTTAGAATTTAGTCCCTGTTTCTTGATCATGCAATTAAATGAGTTTGGATAATTGTTTTAAGTTGATATTTAACGAGAATGCATAAAACATGATTAATTGAGGTTTGGTAACTTTGAAATTAAGTAAGTCCTTCTAGTTTTCTAATATTACAATTTGGTCCTTGAAGTGCAAACTTGACCAATTAGATGTCAATTCGATGCCCGATTTAACTATAAATTTCACCACCGCTAGCATGATCACTTTAGGACTTAATTATGAATTTAGACAAGATAAAAGAAAAAATGGATCATTTTCTAAGTAAACCATTCGGGTTTGTTTCAGCAAACCCAACATAGCTCGCTCAGTTCGGTTTGGCGTTTAGGCTGGGTCAAGGGGGTTACATTTGGTGGTATCAGAGCCAGGTTATGATTGTTGGGAGGTAGGTTATACTTGTTTGAGGTATTGTTGTTGTATGAATCTATTGAATAGCATGTGTGGTGTATGATTTTGTGTATCTATGTTTGAAATGTGCTATGTTGGGGTAAAAGCTTGGGGACACATTACCTTATTACTACAAGTGCAAAATGATTTTTGTTTTGAAATATGTACGACTTGGATTCTTGCTTCAACCTGGCCTAATTGTTTTGTTTTGTTGCAATTTCATGCTTTAGACTCATATTTTCGAGAAATAGGACCGAGGTGAGAGACGTGAGCTCATATGGGTAGTGTTGTTAATGGACATAACAATGAGTTACCTCATCTTCCACCAATTTCTCCTGTTGGTGCTGGATTTGAGGGTGGTATGCCTCAAGCATCGCAATAACCAATTTTCGAGGATATAACACCGTTGATCCAGGCAATAACTAGAGCGTTTTAGGCAGCTATGGTTGGAGTGCAAGTACCTGTACCAGCACCTGCGGTAGCTGTTAATATGGGACTTCCGTTGGAGCTTTTGTGTAGTTTGGGAGGTACTGAGTTTAGGGGTTTAGCTATAGAGGTTGCTGAGGAGTGGTTCATAAGTACTGATAGGATTCTTGGACAGATAGAGTGTACAAATGTTCGTAAGTTAGGTTGCACAGTATCCTTGCTTAAGGAAGATGCTTATAGTTGGTGGACGGCTTCTATCGAGGGTATGGCACCTAAAAATAGACGTGGGAGTTCTTTTGTACTGCTTTTTAGAAGAAGTGTTTGGGTTCTCGATACTAAGATGAAAATAAATGAGAGTTCATAGTGTTGGTTCATGGTAGCATGTCTGTGTCGAAATATGAGATTCAGTTTGTTAGGTTGAGCCAGTATGCACCTGAGTTAGTTTTTGATGAGCATAAACGGCATGATCATTTCTGATATAGGCTGGTTAAGGAAGTAAAGACGTATATGCTTGCTACAGATTACACTGAGTTTTATGTTTTGGTTTCTCGAGCTAAGGATATAGAGCATAATCTAGGATTATCCTCACATTTGGGGAGTTCTAGTGCTAAAAAGAGGATTTCCAAGTCGGATACTGGTAGAGGTTAGTATAAGAAGCATCGAGATAGGAGGTATCGCCCTGATCAGAGACGTGGTGGGAGTGGTGCTGGGTGTGGACAGCATAGTCAGAGCACCTATGTTCGAGCATCTGAGTGTGGGCGGCGTGGTAGGTAACATTTAGGGGAGTGTTGAGGTACTCTTGGTACATGTTGGAACTGTGGTTTGCGAGATCACAATAGGCGTGATTGTCTGCAGTTGGCAAGGGAAGGTTAGGCTCATATGTCTACGGTTGTACCGTAGAGAGGCTGTGGGTGCGGTCAAGGTAATTTTTAGCGTAGAGAGGATCTACGCGCATCAAGTGGGAAGGAATGGACCGACGAGGATCTACGCACATCAAGTGGGAAGGAATGGCACAAATGTGATTGCAGGTACTTTTACTTTGTAGTCCATATTATTACTTTCTTTGATATATTCTAGTTCTACACATTCATACATCTTGCACGAACATGCACATTTGCTTGATATACTTGTAGAAGTGTTAGATGTAGGTATGCGAGTAACTAGTTCTTTTGGAGAGATGGTAGTTGCTAGGAGGTTATTTAGGAGATGTCATTTGATGGTTCAAGGTCACGTATTTGCGGTTGATTTGATGGAGTTACCGTTTCATGGTTTTGATGTAATCTTAAGGATGGATTGGTTGACCGAGCATAGGGTTGTGGTCAATTTTGAGACCAAGCGGGTTTCGTTGAAACTTGCTGAGGATTATGAAGTGGTGGGGTGGGTGAGAATGTTAAATTATTGTCCAATGTAGTTTCATCTTTAGAAGCGCGGAAGTTGTTGGAGCTTGGGGGTCAAGCATATATGGCTTATGTTATGAACCCAAATATGAATGAGGTGCGTGCCCATGATATCTACACCGTTTGTGATTATCTAGGGGTGTTTCCAGAGGAGTTTCCTGGATTACCACCGGATAGTGAGGTAGAGTTTTGTATCGAGACATATGCGGATACAGCTCCGATGTTGATTTCACCGTATTGCATAGCACCGAAAGAGTTGAAGGAGCTGAAGACGCAGCTTTAGGATTTGCTCGATTGTGGTTTCATTCGACCTATTGTGTCACCGTGGTGAGCACCAGTGTTGTTCGTGAAGAAGAAGGATGACACGATGAGAATGTACATTGATTATCAGCAACTAAACAAGTTGACAATTAAGAATAAGTATCCTTTGTTGAGGATTGATGATTTCTTTGATAAGTTTCGGGGTGTGTAACCCCCTTAACTCGGTCTAGCCAAAACTGAATGAAAAGGACTACATTAGGTTTTTTGAAGCAAACCCAAACTAACAACCTAAACCGGGTTTATTTTTTCGTTTTATCTTTTCTAAATGCATAGGTTTAAACCTAAGTTGAGCATACAACAACGGATTTGGTAACGATGCGATTAGATTACAAAACGGGGTTCAATTTCTTAAACATGCACTCTATGGACCAAAACATTGTTTCCACAAATTTTAGGGACTTAACAAACTTTTAATTTGCCAAACCTTAATTAATTAGGTTTCAAGCTCATGTGCCAATTTATAGCTAAAAACAAGCATGTAAACTCATACAATTGCATAAATAACATACGTGGACTAGATTGCACATTTTCAATCTTCAACAGGCAAAAACTCAAAGAAAATAGCAATGCGTACCGATACAAGCAAGCCCATACCGATACGGCTCAACTGACTTAACCACCATGCATACCGATACACTAGCCACCGTATCGATACGGTGCATAGAGCAACCCATATCGATACAGCATAGTCCTCGTATAGATCCCCCATTTTTCCTTAAAAACCTCAGATTCCAGTAACCACAACGCGTACTAATACGGTACCCCGCGTATTGGTATGATATTTTAAAATGAAAAGGGTCATACTGGTACTTAAACACGTGTACTGATTCTAGAGTATAAATTCTAAGGGGTGTATCGACACTCAGCTAACCGTACTGGTACCCCTATGCATTTTACCCTTAAAACGGAGTCGTTCCAGACCCCGCGTATTGATCCCCGGGTACTCGTACTGGTACACGAAGGCCTATAATAACCCCTAGGTCCAAAATATGATACTTTGGCTCACTCAAAACACATCCAACACCTGCCTAAACATCATACAACAACAAAGGCATACTTTATTCAATCATACCAGCATTTTAAAGCAGCTCAAACCAACCTAACTCAAACATCCACCACATCTATATGCATGCTTCCTACTCAACATTCAAAACATAAATCCAAGGCAATATCAAACATATAAAGCCACATACAAGTCCAAAACAAAATTTAAAACTTGCACAAATAGGGAGTTTAGCAATCAACCCTCCCAAACAACAATTGACCATATTGCCTTTATTACTACAAGTCTAAATTGAAACCATACTATCATAAACACAAGTCTTTGGAATTTCCTTTGCTTGCTTATTGCCTCCAACCTTTAATTCTCTGCATTGATGGAAAGAAAGAGCGTAAGCACACTAGGCTTAGTGAGGAGTACTCTAAAACAAGCCACGATCAATGCATTTAAAACCATTTAACAGTCCACTTTGAAAACCACTTTTAAAACACCTTTCAAATCAACTTCACAACACCATGCCTTGTAAAACCATGCACTTAACATTTCCAAAACATGCATATTAAACCATACGCTACATGTATCATGGATTAACAGCAAAGTCCCATTTGTTACACTCAATTTAAGCTTTCCCATGCATAACCACTAAATGCAAGGCTTAAAGAGTAAATCATGTATAAAACAACATTATACAACAAAATCCATCCCATGATACATAATCAATTATATTGTCTTACAAATGATCATCAACCAAGTTCCACTTTACAAAATATAACATCGGATACATAGATTCAACAAGTGTTCTCGCAACACTTCCTACATCTCAACCGGAAACCATCTAAAGGTCCACTAACGAGAGTTTTCGGTACACATAAACCCCTCCACCGTTGTGGCACACATGGTGGAGTTTTCAGTACACATAAACCCCTCAACACCACTCATCGGTTAGATGTACTATCCATTAACGAGAGTCTTCAGTACAATATATGTAACCCCTTTAACCCGACCTAGACGCTAGACCGAACCAGGCGAGCTATATTGAGTTTGTTGAAACAAACCTGAGAGATATCCTAGAAAAACGGTCTACTTTTTTTTTATCTTATAGCGGTGAAGATTATAACTCAATCGGGCGTCGAATTGACATTCAATTGCATAGAATAGCCTTTTAGGGACCAATTTGTAAAAATGGATAATTATAAGGACTTCATAGAAATTAAAGTTACCAATCCTTAATTAATTAGGTTTCATGCATACAGGTTAAATTTCAACTTAAAATAATCAACCAAACTCATTTAATTGCATGATCAAGAAACATGGACTAAATTACAAAGAAATCAAACTTCAGCGAGCGTTTTAACATAATTACCTAATTGTGTATCAGTACACCAACATACCGTATCGATACGGTGTAATTTTCCAAAGGCCTGCTGATATAGTCCTTAAGTGTGTCAGTATGGGTATGCAAGATTCAAAACAAGGAATTCTAGTAGCCATAAGGTGTATCGATACGATTGCCCATGTACCGAAACCAAGCTAAATTTTTTGCATTACGTACCGATACGGTCCCTAAGCGTATCAGCACGACAAGACAACTTTTCCCAGATTGAGCTGAGATAGGTCCCCGCGTACCGATCCCTGAGGACCCGTACCAGTACGGACAGACCTGTAATGGCCTCTTGGCCCAACATATGAGACTTTGGATCAATCTAACTTACTCCAATCAACATCTAATCATCATAAAATTTTTCAAACATTAATTCCTCAGACATAGAAGCATGGTATAGGAACATACACAACATATCAAATCCAAACAAAAATCCTATAGGCATAATTTCTACCCATGAGTGCAATTTGGTTCCCAACCCCTCAAGACCAACATAATGCATCATACAAGTCCAAAACATCAAACATAACTTGTACAAATAGGGAGTATCCAAAATAAACTTCTCAAATACAACTTGGTCACATTGCCTCTTATTACTACTTAATATTTTAAAAACCAAACTTTGAAAATGCCTCAACTCTTGGATCTCTGTAGACTCTCTAAGTGAACGCTGGCAAAAGAGGCAGAAAATATGTATTGGAAAAGTATAAAATAGTGCCAAGATGAGTCTTTTGCGTTCAAGTATACACAGTCTGCAAGTAATACAACTGGTAAGCTGAGCATCGATCCCACAGAGATTGTCTTGGAATTCAATTGCCTTGATTGTTACTTGCCTTAAGAAAAAGTTTATTTGAAATTGGTTTTGGAAAATAATTAAAAAGTAAAGAAATAAAAGAAAAGTAAAGACGTTGGCAAGGAAGGTGTTTTAATGAATGATGAGTGTTGGCAGGGAATGCCTGGTTTTCACGCTATTCATGCCGTGCCAGCCGTTAAGAACAACCTATCTTGGCATTGTTTGCCAAGCAGATTCAAAAGTAGCAAAGCCTCTCTCGATGGTCAATGCCCTAAATTGATCATGTAAAAACCCCTATATCTCTATAGTGTTTGTTTTAAATAAACCAATTTGATTAAGATCCAATCTATACTCCTAAGGGGTAGATTTCACTCCCGAAGTAAGTTCATCTACTTGAACGACTTCTCTCGAAGCTTCTCTCCTCAGTATTCGACAACTTATTCGTTGCCACCCTAAGTCTGTTAAGATATTGAGGAGCAATAGGCCAACAGTGCCAGCTCTCGCTTGGCATAGTATTTAGAAAACATTAAAGTATGCTGAATAGATAAAATAATGCCAAAGACAAATTTATTATTAAAAAAATAAAACATAAAATAGTGTTCAACGCAAAACGTCCCCCACAACTATTAGATTAGTTCATGGTGAGGGATTTAACCAAAAAACCATAAACGTTTTCCAAATACACCATCGTTAAAAAGAATTCAAAACAACTTAAAATAAGAGAATGGGCGAGAGGGGTCTCTCGATGCAGCCCTCAAGATCCAGGTTCTCGGCCAAGCTGGTCGAACTACCCTCCTTGGTGTGGCCGATTGTCATTCGTTGCACTCCAACTCCTCACTCTGATCACTCACGATCAAGCACCACCAAAAATCCCCAAAAACTACTCATCAAATGCTTGTTTGCTTGGTCTTTAAATAGGCGCGCAAGGAGGGCATAAGATAAGCCTTTGAGTTTGAATTTGAATGTGCAAGGGATAAGGGATGTGATCATCTTATCCAGATTTAAAGTGATAAGCTGATCAGTTTTTCACTAGGGATGACGTCATATGTCGTCAATCCTTTGGCAGCCGAGCTTGGCATCGTTCGATCCATCTGTGCCAGACAGACTTGGCATCCTATTTTTTCACCATCCTATTTTTTCGGAGTTTGATCAAAGGCTATTTTTTCGTAACCTGATCTGGTCCTATTTTTTTGGACTGGCATTGCCAAGGAATATTGGCATAACTCTTTTGGCAACGTATTGCCAAGGGTGCTTGGCATTTCTCTTCTGGTCCTTCGCTACCAACATTCTCTCTGGCATTCTTTCATGTGTTTAATTTCTGGGCCAAATACTATGCCAAACCTGCAAAATTGCCAACAAAACAACCATTCACATTGACATAGACAGAATTCTAAACTCCTTATGCAAATGCATGATTTTAACAACCTTATGCAACTAAATGTACCTAAAAACAAGCAAAAGCATTGTAAGATTGGCATTAAAAATAGTACTTTTAGAGAGGTAACACACCCCCAAACCTAACTCATTGCTTGTCCTCAAGTAATGCAATCAAAATAAAAACAAAAGACTGTGAAAATGTTACCTCGACAAAATTTTGGTTGGAATGCCAACAAGTGTTGGCAGACAAAATTTGGCTCTATTTTTGTCCTCATGTATCTCAGTGCAACAATGCAAAGCATGTAGTAATTCAAGTGCATCAATATATCTCTAGTCTAAGTTCATGAATAGTGCATGATGTGTAGGCAATATGCATCAAGTATCCTTTCACTCCCTTAGACAAATTTACTCTCTAAACTCGGATTTTTTTCATTCTTTTTTTCTTTGCCAAGGGTTTCTGCTGGCATTAATTTAAGCTTGCTTTGTGACACTATTTAGAGTGAGAGATAAGAAGGACCATACCACGAATCTCCACCTTAATCTAAACATCACTAGGCTTTCTCTTCAACTCATACCCTAAAGTTTTGGACTTGAGAACTAAGAGGGAGCAAACCACGAAGCCCCAAGTAGCTTATTATCCCTAAGGTAGAGGGGAGTTCTATTTTTTTTCTTGCCTTGGCAGAACATTGCTGCCTTATTTATTTCTTTTACCCTGGCATCATTTTTTTAAATCTGAGCATAGTTTCAAAAGGTCTAAGTTTGCTAAGGAACTAGATACATACTACGTCTGAAGTGTAAGTTCAATTCCCTAAACTAGAGATCAATTACCAAGAAAACCTAGTATAACTATTCTGCTGGCATGGCATTGCAACTAAAGATTAAAATTTCTTCATTGGACAGACACCTAGATCAAATTAAACTTGCCTAACAAGTGTTAACATTCTTCAAAATTAAACCGAGGCAAATTTTTTTTCTTTTTTTAGTGGTTCGATATGCATCTATTCTAAATGATCTAGATGGCATGGCAAGTGGCACGGCAACAGAAATGTAAACATGAAATGCATGGCGTGGCATAAATGTGAGGAAACGCACACCCCCAAACCCAAGATGTGCATTGTCCTCAATGTATGAAAACAACACATATATACAAGAAGACATAAAAATAACATGCATGATCATGTAAATGCAATGGGATGACATGTAAAAGAGTTTAGGAAGAGGAGGACTCCCGTTCGTAGACTTCTTCTCGTATGGATTGGCTGGCATGGCAGCATCGCTGGCAGAGGGCTCGGTAGGGAAATCTAGAAATGATGACACAAAATCAGGGGATATTTTTTTAAGAACCTCCCTAATGATAGCATCCCTCTCCTTTGTGTCGTGCCTCGTCTTATCATTGAGTTCCTCCGCTGTCTCTAACTTTCAGAGAATGATCTCCTGGAGGTTGTAGATTTGAAACAGCTTTGCCAGTGAACTAGTTGGCATGGTGTATGGCACTGCCTTTGACACCTTTGGCTTTGTCATGGGCACTTTTTCCTTCTCATTGCCTTTGTCTTTTGGCTCTGCAGTGGTGAGGTTTCTCCAAATAGCAGTTGTGATTGTTGTTTCCTTGATCCTTTGACCTTTATTTGTATCAAGCTTTGGCACACCATGGAGCATGCAAATGTTAAAAATTAACAAAGGAAAGAACAAACTGCCAGTACCTCTTGCTGCACATTTATAAGTTTCATCGATGATGATCCTGTCAACACTAATCTTGTGCCCTATCACGATGGAATGCAATAAAATTAGCCTTTCTTCCGAGACTGTCTCATTGTGGGTGTAGGCATCAGACTAGCCTTTAAAAACTGATTCCATCCTCTCGGTTGATGTTTCAATGCCAATCGTTTCATCGTTTGGTGGCCCTTCGATGACACTATCCATGCTGTGCCAGGCTCACACAAATCTGCCAACAACTTTTTTTTCTTAGCAGCATTCATCGAATTGGCATACTCAAAATATTCATCCCCTGCACCATCCAAATCAAACATAGTGTTAATATATCCTTTATCAAAACACACACGTAGCTCTAATCATCAAGAAAGGCAAATCTTTGGTCACAAGATGGACATAGAATTCTTGAACAATGGTGGCATCAGACTAGGTCAACGCGTGGACATAGTGTGGTCTGGCTGGCATGTTATCCTTGACAAGGAGGTCTGCAGGGAACTCAAAAAATGTTTGCAGTGTGTGGACAGACATGTCCTTATGTGTTTTCTTCATGGCATGGTCCCTAACATGAACATACTGCCAAAGCATCGAGTTTCGCTCCTTGGCTTTCTTTAATTTCTAAAGGATGACCTACTGACGTTGATATATCTGGGAAAGCATTGCCAATGAACCAGATGGCATCGGAGTCTCTGGCACTGCCTTTGGCACAGACTCAGCAACCTTTCACTTGCCTTTCTCCCCGGTAATGAGTTACTTCCACAGGGCAAGAGTGATCGTCGTTCCCTTGTGCTCTTGAGCTTTATCTATATCAAACTTTGGCACGCTATGCTGCATGCAAATGTTAGAAATCAATAAAAGGAAACATAAACTCCCATAATCCTTACCGACGCATTTATAAGTTTCATCAATAATGACACGGCCGAAATTGATCTTGCGGCCCATGATGATTGAATGTAACAATGACAGTCTTTAAATGCCAGCTGCTTCATCGTCTGATGGCATTTTGATGACACAGTCCACTTAGTGACAAGTTCACAAAGTTCCTTCAACATCATCTTCCTCTTGGCATCGTCTAAGGCTTCCGCAAACTTGGTATGTTAATCCTCTACAACAAGTTCATTCTCCGCATTTTGTTCAATCACCCTATGCCAGTCCTTGCCTTGGCAACAAAATCCTGCATTCACTCAAAGGAACCTTTCAAAATAGAAAAAAATGAAAAACTAAAAATTTAAAACTGAGATATCCCAAGTACTGAAAAAAATAATTCTCCTAAATTATTCACAATGATCAAACTGAGTTGGCAAAGAGTTACTGAATTTTCGCAATGAGAATGGTCTCTTTGGCATTATTCTGATTTTAGTCTGTGGCAATCTTTTGTTTGAATAACCAACATAGAAAGCCAAAGAATTGCTTACCTTTGAGTATGTCAAACTGTAGATTGCTCAACAAGGGAGAATTTTTTGCCATGGGGGTTTTGAATAACCACCTCAGAAAACCAAAATACCTCTTCCATGTAGGCCTATCAAATCTTTGATTGAATTCAGCATCCCAGTAGTGCTTAGGCTGTGGTCCTTCTGTTTCGTTTGATGCCAAGGTGTATGTATCCTCAACCGGTTCCATACTTGCCATAACATTCTTAGGTAAATCTTTAGTTTCTGGCAACACCATCTTTGGCATTATTGTCTCGGCCAAATTCTCTTACTTCAGCTCTTTATTCTCAGTCAATTGGCATCCACGTTTCCTTCCAGCAACAAGCCATTTGAGTATACCTCGCTTCATGGCATCAGTCTTGACCAGAATTGATCTTCTCTGTGGCTCAATTGTTTTTCCATAAAAATGTTGTTTTATGGCATCAGCTTCCATTACTTGGCAAGTCAATGCTAGGTTCTCATCCAAAATGGATTCCATTGGCTCAACTGCATGGCATTCTTCAGGTTCATCTGCACACTTAAGAGCTTTGTCAACATAAAATTAACATTTATTTGTCTTACCAATGTAGGGTTGACAATTATTGGCTCTACTGGTTTTACCGTGGTGGTGTTGGCATCAGTTTCAGATCTAGCATTGCTGGTGCTTGCTTTCCCTTTCTCAGCTTCTTTGGTTTCTTCGGCTGGCATTGATTTATTCGCATGGAAAACAATTGGCTCTTCTTCACATGTTAAAATCTCGATTTGGTTGCCACTTAGGGTAGTGACAGCTTTGCCTTTTTGCCGAGCATCATCCGTATCACATGGCAGAGTTTCTGGAGGTCTGGCATCAGATAGTGGTATGACATCATCAGCCTCTGCCTCTTCTTTCTCTACTTTTTTAGGTTCACCTGCTATCACTGAGTTCTCTTCCTGGCAAATAATTGGTTGCTTGCCATCGTCTTCTTGGTTTGAAACTTCAAAATATTACCCTTCTGCCCTAGCATCGAACTTGGCAACATTATATAGCTTTGCCTCGATGTTGTTGTGTTCGAGATCCTTGCCCTCAAATTTTTCCTCACACTCTATTACCACTAATGAGTCCAATGTACCTGTTGTGGAATACTCTTCATTAGTATAATCTATTGATTCAAACGTGTTAGGAAAAACCTGATACTCGTAATGTTGATTCTAAATTCCTTGAGGCGCAGATGAAGAAATAAAATTGCCAGCTTGTTGATGTAGCATTGCCATGCATTATTACCACTAACCGAAGTGTTTGCCACCTCCTGCTGCCTTGATAGAAGCTCTATCGCGTTCTCTTGAGGCATGTCATTCACAACATTTGCAAGCCTCCTGACTTGTTCTTCCAAGCTTCTCATAGCATCCATGGCTTCTTCATGTGCGTTTCCAATGTAATTTGTTTGCTCTTGAGGTGGATTGTTGTGCATCGGCAGTTCTGAAGGAAATTCTGCCATGCCAAACGATTCGTTGGATCCATAAAGATCTGTCGCTGATTTTTCATGAAGAATGCTGCCTTGGGATGGCATTCGATTGAAGTCTGGTGGCACAACAAAGTTGTTAGGTGCATAAAAATAATCGTCATCTTGATTATTCCAAAAAATATTATGCTGCTAGTTCCATTCTTGGTTGAAGTTGTAGGAGGAAGGGTTGTTCAGATTACAGTGCCCCGTGTAACAATAAGAATTAGGGTTGAAGGGGCAATTATCAAATGAGTGGCATCCTCTATAATAGGCACAAACAACGTGTGTTGCTTGCCTTTTGCTGAATTTTTTAGGCACTTGCATTGATGTAATCATGCTTTTCAGTTCAGAAATCTGTGCCGAGATTGTTGTATAGGCATCCTCTTCATGCGTTTCATATCGTCTTTGCTCATGGACCGCTCTTGGAGTTGGATATTGGCAGTCATAAGTGGGAAAAATGTAGTCATCATCATACCATATGTGGCTTCCCATACTCTTCCTTGTAGCTTTCCTAAAAAAATTAATGATAAAAAAGTTAGTAAAATGAAAACAAAAAACAAGTAAAAATTAAAGTAATAAATTCCTTCGCAATCCTCGGCAATGACGCCAAAAACTTGTAGACTCTCTAAGTGAATGCTGGCAAAAGAGGCAAAAAATATGGATTGGAAAAGTATAAACAGTGCCAAGAAGAGTCTTTTGCGTACAAGTATACACGGTTTGCAAGTAATACAGCTGGTAAGCTGAGTATCGATCCCATAGAGATTGTCTTGGAATTCAATTGCCTTGATTGTTACTTGCCTTAAGAAAAAGTTGATTTGATTTAAAATTGGTTTTTGAAAATAATTAAAAATTAAAGAAATGAAAGAAAAGTAAAGACGTTGGCAAGGAAGGTGTTTTAATGAATGATGAGCGTTGGCAGGGAATGCCTACTTTTCACGGTTTCATGTCGTGCCAACCGTTAACAACAACCTGTCTTGGCATTGTTTTCTTAGCAGATTCAAAAGTAGCGAAACCTCTCTCGATGGTCATTGCCCTAAATTGATCATGTAAAAACCCCTATATCTCTATAGTGTTTGTTTTTAAATAAACCAATTTGATTAAGATCCAATTTATACTCCTAAGGGGTAGATTTCACTCCCGAAGCAAGTTCATCTACTTGAACAACTTCTCTCGAAGGTTCTCTCCTCAGTATTCGACAACTTATTCATTGCCACCCCAAGTCTGTTAAGATATTGAGGAGCATTAGGCCAACAGTGCCAGCTCTCGCTTGGCATATTATTTAGAAAACATTAAAGTATTCCTAATAGATAAAACAATGCCAAAGGAAAATTTATTATTAAAAACTAAAACATGAAATAGTGTTCAACGCAAAACGTCCCCCACCAACTATTAGATTAGTTCATGGTGAGGGATTTAACCAAAAAACCATAAACGTTTTCCAAATACACCATCATTAAAAAGAATTCAAAACAACTTAAAACAAGAGAATGGGTGAGAGGGGTCTCTCGATGCAGCCCTCAAGATCCAGGCTCTCAGCCAAGCTGGTTGAACCACCCTCATTGGTGCGGCCGGTTGTCAATCGTCGCATTCCAATTCCTCACTCCGATCACTCACGATCAAGCACCACCAAAAATCTCCAAAAACCACTCATCGAATGCTTGCTTGGTTGTTCTTTAAATAGGCGTGCAAGGAGGGCATATGATAAGCCTTTGAGTTTGAATTTGAATTTGCAAGGGATAAGGGATGTGATCATCTTATCCAGATTTGAAGTGATAAACTGATAAGGTGATAAGCTGATCAGGTTTTCACTAGGGCTGACGTCATATGCCGTCGATCCTTTGGCAGCCGAGCTTGGCATCGTTCGATCCATCTGTGCTGGAGAGACTTGGCATCCTATTTTTTTGCCATCCTATTTTTTCGGAGTTTGATCAGAGGCATTGCCAAGGAATCTTGGCATAACTCTTCTGGCAACGTATTGCCAAGGGTGCTTGGCATTTCTCTTCTGGTCCTTCGCTGCCAACATTCTCTCTGGCATTCTTTCATGTGTTTCATTTCTGGACCAAATACTATGCCAAACCTGCAAAATTGCCAACAAAACAGCTATTCACACTGGCATAGACAGAATTCTAAACTCCTTATGCAAATGCATGATTTTAACAACCTTATGCAACTAAATGTACCTAAAAACAAGCAAAAACATTGTAAGATTGGCATTAAAATAGTACTTTTAGAGAGGTAACAATCTCCCATTGCGTACTTGTTGTCCGAAAGAGCCTATTTCTCTGCATTGATGAGAAAAGAGAGCGTAAGCTATAAGCTTAGTGAGGGAATCGCAAAAAGACTCATCACTGCATTTAAAACCATTTTATATCAAAACAAGTTTATAATGTTCATTCCAAAATCATCTCATGCTTCTCAAATCTGCCCAAATATGCATATTTAAATCATTTACAACACATGTATCATGGATTGTATCTCAAACCTCAATTTAAGCTTCTGATGTTAAAACCTCTATATAGCAAGCTTAAATATCATCTCATGTATAAACCACATTATACAAACATAATCCATTTCTCATGATACATTATCTCATATATTGGCTTTCAAGTGACTCAAAAACATCTTTCATTTCTAAAATATGCATATAACAGTAGGTAATCAAAATCATAAACATGTGCATGATATTGTATTTTGCAAAACCGAAAACGAGAGAGCTCAACCAATACTTACTACCGAGCTTAGATAATTGTTTCAAACTTATTCTAAACTCCCAACAACCATCTTCAAACCTTTAAAAGCAGTATAGCACATTTCCATTCACCTACAACCAAGCGATCCATTTGCCGACGCATAATTAAGCTTCTGGAGCCTCCAAAATCTCTCGAAAAGCTAAAGGATTCAACTCCCCTGATTTACCCAAACAAAAACAAAGGATTAATACACTTTCATGCATCTCTAATTTCCAGCAACCAACAAACATCACTTCGCCTCACTTAAAACCATCAAATGCCATTCTAAAACAACCGAAAACATCCCCAAACTTCATCTAAACAAAGCCCAGGTAAAACCTATTGATTTTAACATCTTAACAACATCAATTAACGTCCAAAAAATCCTTATAACGTCCTTATACCTCTAGCAACTCTACAACACCAAGATCGCACTAAAATCTAACTATATATAACTTAGAAAATTAGCAATTCACATAGTTTTGGGTTTTCTTTAATTAATCTCTTCCTTTAACATTAAAACACATATCTTAAGTTTTCTAAAACAATTAGAATCAAGGAAAAATAGATCCATAACAATATTCTTCCAATTTCTCGTCAAAACACAATTTAATCTATAAAATCTTGATTAAATCATAAACACATAATAAAAATCAGTTGTAAATAATCAAGAACTTGGGAATTTCATTAAAGAACCCTCAATAGGAGAGAAACAAAAATCATCTCTAATTGATGATTTCTCCTTAATTGGCAAAGATTGGTTGGAATCCAAGTAGATTTTGTTGTAGGAATCAAGGAAATCAAGTAGGAAATCAAAAAGAAATTCAAAAAAGATTGATTCCTGGAAATTTTGGAAAAAGTTTGATAGTTTGGCTGCTGAGAAAGTTGAGAGAAAAGTGATAGCAAAGTTAGTTACGTGAGAAAATGATTTGTGAAATTAAAAATCCTTTTTATTAATTCCATTTTATTTTATTATTAAAACCATTTAAAACCTTTTTAAAATAGCCAAAATTAAGGGAAAATCTGATAAAAAAGTTTGGTTAATTAGCTCCTTAAAGATTCTAAGTTTTGACCATTTTACGATTTAGTCACCAAAAATAGTTTTAAAAACTTTACATTTAAGTCACCGGACCAAAATATCCCAAAATCCAATTTAATTTTCAAATTGAATTTACCAAAACTATTATAATATTACTTAAATATTTTTTCCAAATTTTATTTTAGCCAAAACAATTTATTAAGATTAAGTTCTCGAAACTAGCTCGAATTGCCTAATCCGGTTCTCCCGAACCGTCTAACCAACCTATCTAACATCTAGGCGCAAAATCAGGGCGTTAAAACTCTCCCCCTTAAGAAATTTAGTCCTCGAAATTTACCTGGTGGAAAAAGGTAAGGAAACTGCTTCTTCATGTCCTCCTTACTTTCCCAAGTTGCTTCATCAACTCCACAATGTCGCCACAACACCTTCATCAACTCTATGGTCTTGCCACGAAGAACCTTGGTGCTAGAATCCAGAATTCTCACCGGCTCTTCGTCATATGACAAATGATTCAACTCAATCTCCTCCACATGCATCACATAAGAAGGATCTGATATATACTTCCGAAGCATCGATACATGAAAAACATTATGTATCTTCTCCAACTCCGCAGGCAACCTCAACTTATAAGCAACTAGACCAATACGCTCCAGCACCTCATAAGACCCAATAAACCTAGGGCTCATCTAGTGCGTATCGGTACGATACTCAAGAGTACTGATACAGGTATTCAATTTTGAAATAGAGAATTCCAGTGGCTAGAGGGCACACCGATACGATTTCCTGTGTACCGACACCAGGCTTAATTTTCAGCCTCGCGTACTGATACAACCATAAGGCATACTAATACACCTGTGCGATTTTGCACATAATTGAACCGACATAGACCCCGCGTAGAGATTCCTAAGGACTCGTACCGGTACGAGCTAGTCTGTAATGACCTCTTGGTCGAACATATGACACTTTGGCTCAATCTAGCGTACCCCAAACATCAACCAAACATCTTATAACAAGTCTAGCAACATTTCCACAATCAGAAGAGCACTATAAAGGATCATTCACAACATAGCAAAACCAAACAAAGATCTTATAGGCATGATGTCTACCCAAGCATGCAAAACATATCCCAACCCCTCAAATCAAGATGTAAAGCATCATACAAGTCCATATCATCAAAAGAAACATGTCCAAACAGGGAGTAACCATACAATCCTCCAATTACATCTTGGTCACATTGCTCTTTATTTACTACAAGTTCACTTATCAAAACAATACTTGGAATGTTGCAAATCTTGGTTTCCTTCTCACTTGTTCGTTGCCCTGAAAGTTCACTTTCCTGCATTGATGAGAAAGGGGAGCGTAAGCAAATAATGCCTAGTGAGGGAATCTCTAAAACACTCATCAATGCATTTAAAATCACTTTAATCAAAACACTATTTGTACATCATGCTTAAACATCTCATGCCCTTTTTACCTTTCTAAAACATGTATATTAAACCATATACAAAACATGTATCATGGATCTCATGCATAATCCCATATGCAAAACCTTAATTTACTTCGTCACATGCTTATTCATCCAATAGCAAAGCTTAAAGAGCCAAACATGTATAAATCTCATTATACAAAACATAATTCAACACGATACATTAATTCACATATATTGGCTTTCAAGTGACCCAAAAATAGAATCTTTCCTTGTCAAAAACACATCAGATACACGAATTTACCAAGTGGTTCCTTTGACCACTTCACATACATCTATAACCGGAGCAAACGACACATTTAACCCCTCGACGGTTATGATGTATAATATCTACAATGGGAGCATATGACACATTTAAACCATGGACCATTGTGATACACAATCCTCCAGCGGGAGAATATGGCACAATTAACCCCTCGACCACTGTTGTAACACCTCATTCTCGTATTCGATTACCAAATATGAGTAAGAGATGTCACAAAAAAATAACATGATTTTTATTCAAAAATTTCATAAATTTAAAACCTTTGAAAATATTTATATCGACTAATACACAAAATCGGAGCTCCTTTACTTTTAAAAAAATAAATTTGACTGTTCAAAAAATATCAGACATGGAACTAAAATAGACAAATTAATCCCATTTATACATGTCACTAAAATAAATTAAAAACCTCAAGAAGGATGTCATTACTGTGGCAGCTTGATGAAAATTTCTCAATTTGATACAACTCTTTGCTTCGTCCAATGATTTGAACCACCTACGTGTGCACAATCAACACACGCTAAGTACGAACTTAGTGAGGCAATAAACGGAGTTAATAACAATAATTTAAACTCATTCGACTTCGTGACGACGTTTATATAACATGATATATGCCAATGCATCAACCTTCACATTGCATTAGTAATGGTTTACTATATGCCAATGTCATCAAACTTTCATGCTTGTGCATTTGTCATAATATGCCATATATGCATAAATGCATCATGATCACTAGATATGCATTACCATCATGTTAATAATATATTAACATAATATAAACCATATATAAATTTCTTCCCAATATACTTGCCATTTATTCCAAAACCTCATAAGCTTATTCACCTGTTTATCTTTTATTAACCAAAAAACCATAGCCCAAATATAAGCCTATGAGGACCCTAGGTACGCGAGTCAAATATGCACCGAAGTGCTAATACACATAAGGTTGTGCCCACCATATGCACTAAGTGTCCTTTATATACACTATAGTTCTAAACCGAGTATACAACATGCTGCTGGACTCTATGGCATGCCATCTATACCCTGTCCCTCAATGACATACTTGGGCATATATTCCATATTTATTTCATCCATGGCAATGAATATCAACATAATTTAACATTGGGCAGTTCATACCCGAAATAACATTCATAATATAACATCATATATAACTAGTGATCCATGCATTTATATTCAACCTTTGACATATTTGGGTAGGCTCATCGAAAGCCATCCCAATAATGTATAAAACATCAATGTGTCATGATATGTATGCAACTGCACTCACATTGACACTTCTTATCCCAAACTAAATTGAATAAATTACGAGAACTCCAAGCTTGATCCTTTGCCTTATCTATTGAATATTCTATTTCTCGGGTTTACTTGAATGCTTCACATTCATCCCTTACATGCACAAATTAATAACACCAATACGGTACTCATTTTATAATCTATCAGTCTGCGCTACCTTTAAAGAAATATTTATATAAAATAATTCACAACTCGAAATTTGATTCCGTTTGTTTTGATAGAAACTAGATTTGATAAGCTGTTCAACCGTATAAACTAATATCCCAAATTCAACTTGTACGATTTATGACAATTTTTTAAAGTCGAATTCCAGTGATGAATTTTGGAGCAGATTGGTATTCTATTTTCCGACCTTTCATTACTTAAAAATTCATATCTTTCGATATACAAATCGAAATCAGTCACCATTTGTTTTAAAAAGAACTAGACTAAACCAAGAGTACGATTATATAAGGATCATCTTCTAATCATTTTTGTAGAATTTATGGTGAATTTTTGAACTTACTGCCAATGATAAAAATTCTGGGCAGATTTCATAATTCACATCTTTAGCAACCTTTAACCATTCCAACACCTCAAATTAACCTTCAATTATGTTATTCCAAAATTTTCCTTTCATGAAAACTCCAAATTCAACTTGAATCCTTAAACCCCAAATTAAACCCTAATTAACCAAATGGTATTCCATCAAGAATACATGAATTTCAACTTCAATCAAGCATGGAAATAATAGAACATCACATAATCTTCCATAATTCAATCGTAATTCATTTGGATCCATAAACACTAAATTATCTCTCTTCAAAATTCAATAGTATCCTTCAACAATTCCATGAAATTTTTATACCAATTGAAAGAGAATTCAATGGAGAACAAATTTGTATTTCATGTCTTAACCCTAAATCCAAGCAATTTAGGGAGAAAAATCAAAAATAGCATTCTTACCTTGGCCTCTTGGAACCCCACGTTGGAGAAGATAGAAGAGAAAAATCTTGTATTTTCTTTTTCCTTTAATTAATGTTATTTGGCATTTTAAAATCTATAAATATTGAAAATATCCTCCAAATAGTGAAATGACTATTTTGCCATCACATCCAATGAATCAATAATGTGTCACATGTCATAATCCTTCATCCAATGACTTAGATTTAATCTTGAGTTAGTATTTTACCAATTTACCCTTAAACTATATCAATTTCCAATTTTGCCCTTGAAACATACTTAAATCCCAATCCTTTCCCTTGATCCAATGGCTAGGATTTAACATGGAAAAATTATCTAAATCCAAGGGCCCAAAATAAATCTTACCATTTTAAGACATGGAAATGACATTTTTAACCTTACCCTATCATCCTTCAAAATATCCTGAATATTCGATTCGATCCGATTATCTGAATATTTTTTCGAACTTTATCGCTTTATAGCCATTAATACAAACTCCGTTCGAAAAATTCGATTAACACGGAAATGTCATTCTTGGGGGTAAACTATTCATTTACGGGGTTAAAATACATAACTTTTGAAAATTATACTTTGGTCCCTGAACTGTTCCAAAGTTTATACTTTAGCCACAAAACTTTCAAAATTTACATTTTGGTCACTAGCCAAAAAGTGGGATATTACAGCTACGGTTCGCTTGGTGGAGAAAACGGCACAATTAACCTCTCAACACACATGAGGCGACTTATTATAGTGCACTTTAAACCCTATGGCATGCCAACTATATCCGATAACATTTGACCATTGTCGCTTAGCCAATATATTCCATTTTAAACATGATACCTCACTGTTTTTCATATGCATCATTCAAACCAATTCCAATGCAAAAAAACATGCACTTACATAACCAATAAATCATTTTCACAAACCATTTGCCATACTCAAATGTCATCAGTATAAGATCATTTGCATCATATTCCATTTTCGAAATATGCATAAAATAGTAGGTATCAAATCATAAACAAGCTCAATCTAAACTCCCAAAATCACTTTCAAACCTTTTTTTAAAGCTGTAAATCACGTTTTTATTCACCAACAACACAATGCTCCACTAGCCGATGCAAAAATCAAGTTTCCGAAGCCTTAGTAACCTCTCCAAAAGCCAAATGATCCATCTCCCCTGTTTTACCCAAAAAAAAACAGAGGATTAATGCGCTTCCATGCATCTCTAATTTCCAGCAACCATTAATCTCAACTTCGCCTCAATAAAAAACTATCAAACGCTTCCTTAACACAACTGAAATAATCATCAAACTCAACCTAGACAAAACCCAACCATAACCTATTGATTTTAACATCTTAACAACATCAATTAACATCCAAAAACATCTTTATAACAACCTTATATCTCCAGCAACCTTTCAACACCAAGATCACTTCAAAATCTAACTATTACTAACCTAGAAATTTAGTAATTCACTTAGTTTCGGAATTCCTTTTATTAATCTCTTTTCATAACATTAAAACACATCTTATAAATGTTCTAAATCAATTAGAATCAACACAAAACCATATCCATATCAAGATTCATCAATTTTCTCATCAAAACTCAATTAAAACACTATATTCATGATTTAATCATAATTACATAACAAAAATTAGTTGTAAAGGATCAAGAACTTGGGAATTTTAGTAAAGAACCTTTAATTAGAGGAGAAAAATGGAAATTACCTCTAATTGCTGATTCCTCCCTTAATTGGCAAGATTTGAATGAAATCTTCAAGAAAGCAATTAGGATTTGATGTAGAAATCAAAGGAATCAATTAGGAAATCAAAAAGAGATGATTCCTAAGAATTTTGGAGTAAAATTGATAGTTTGGCTGCTAAGAAAGTTGAGAGCAAAAGTAGTTATGTGAGAAAATGAAATTGGTTTTTAAAATCCTTTTAATCAAATATATTTTATTTCTATTTAATAAACCTTTAAAACCATTTTTAAAATAGCATAAATTAAGGGAAGAATCTGATTGAAAATTTTGGTTAATTATCTCCTTAAAGATTCTAAGTTTTGACCCTTTTATTATTTAGTCACCAAAATAGTTTCGAAACTTTACATTTTAGTCACCAGACCAAAATGTCCCAAAATCTGATTTTATTCCTCCAAATTGAGTTTACCAAATCCATTAGAATATTAATTATATATTTTCTAGCATTTTTCTATATTTTATTTTAGCTAAAAACCATTTATTAAGAATTAATTCCTAAAACTAACTCGAATCGCCTAACTTGGTTCTTCGGAACCGTCTAATCAATCTAGCTAACACCTAGGTCCAAATTTGGGCTTTTACAACTCTCCCGCTCTTAAGAAATTTCGTCCTAAAAATTTACCTGGCGTAAAAAGGTAAGAAAACTGCTTCTTCATGTCCTCCTTACTTTTCCATGTGGCTTCTTCTACACCACGATGTCGCCACTACACCTTTACCAACTCAATGGTCTTTCCACGAAGAACCTTGTTGCTAGATTCCAGAATTTTCACTGACTCTTCATCATAGGTCAAATCCAGATTCAATTCAATCTCCTCAACAGGCATCACATGCGATGGGTCCGATCTATACCTTTGAAGCATTGATATATGGAAAACATCATGTATCTTCTCCAACTCTACAAACAACCTTAACCTATAAGCAACTGGACCAAAACGCTCCAACACCTCATAAGGCCCAATGAACCTTGGACTCAACTTACCCTTATGTCCAAACCTCATCACCTTCTTCTAAGGCGAAACCTTAAGGAACACTCTATCTTCAACCGCAAACTCAATCTCCTTACGCCTTAAATCAGCATATGATTTCTTCTGATTTGAAGCTGCCTTCAACCAATCACTAACAAGCTTCACCTTCTCATTAGTGTCCTTCATCATATCAGGCAAGGAAATATATTTCTCACCCGCCTCATCCCAACAAAGCGGCGTGCGACATCTCCTACCATACAAAGCTTCATACGGAGCCATTTGGATACTAGCCTGATAACTATTGTTATAGGCAAACTCCACCAACAGTAGTTGCTTCTCCCATGTTCCTTGAAAATCAATAATGCAATACCAACATATCCTCCAACACCTGGATAACGCGTTCAAACTGACCATCCGTTTGAGGATGATATGAAGTACTAAAATTCAACCGCGTACCCAATGTTTTATACAAACACTCCCAAAACCTTGCTTTAAAATATGGATCCTTATTCGATACTATACACTTTGGCAAACCATGCAACCTCACAATCTCAGCAACATACAGCTTCGCCAACTTATCCAAAGTATACGTCGTATAAACAGCCAAGAAATGCGCACTATTCGTAAATCTATCCATAATCACCCACACAGAATTTTCTTTAATGGCGTCAAAGGCAATCCAAATACAAAATCCATGGTAATTCTCTCCCACTTCTGTTCCAGAATCTTCAACGGTTGCAACAACCCAGAAGGAAACTGATGCTCAGCTTTAACACGCTGATATACCATACAACGAGCAACAAAATCTGCCATATCCTTCTTCAAACCAACCCAAAAATACTCTTTTATCAAATCCTGATACATTTTTGTACTCCTCGGATACATAGAAAAAAGACTAGAATGAGCCTCAGTCAAGATAGTGTGCCTTAAATTTTAGCACCACCACTTGACTCTTAAAGCACAAACACCTTCCTCATTGAAACAGAATCATCATATGGTTACTTCTCTTTGATCAACTGCAACAAAGATGGCTTTACTTGCAACTCAGCCAACAAACCACCATCTCACGTCACACTCAATGAGCAAACATTGCCCTCAACTCTACTGCAACCTTCCTACTCAAGGCTCGGCTACAACATTAGCCTTACCCGGATAATACTCTATCGTCAAATCATAATCCTTGAGCAACTCCAACCATCTCCGTTGCTTAAGATTCAACTCTTTTTGCGACATCAGATATTTCAAACTCTTGTGATCCGTGTATACAATACACTTCTCACCATAAAGATAATGCATCCAGATCTTCAACGCAAACACCACCACAACAAGCTCTATATCTTACATAGGATAGTTTTACTCGTGCACCTTCAACTACATAGATGCATAAGCCACAACTTTACCCTCTTGCATCAACATACACCCCAAACCAACATAGGATGCATTGCTATAAACCACAAACTCTTTCCCCGACTCAGATTGAATCAAGATCGGAGCTTGAGTTAAAGCTTTCTTCAACTTATCAAAAGCTTGTTGTCTACTCTCTCTGTCCACTCAAAACTTACATTATTTTGCAACAACTTCGTCCAAGGAGCAACAATCTTCGAGAAACCATCGCAAAGCAACGATAATATCCTGCTAACCCCAAGAAACTATGAACCTATGTCACTAACTTAGGTTGCTTCCAGGTTACCACCTCCTCAATCTTTTATAGATCCACCTGGATATCTTCCGCTGAAATAACATGACCAACAAAAACCACTACCTTAATCCAAGCTTATTGTCCAACAGAACTTGCAACACAATCTGTAGGTGTCGATCGTGATCTTCCTCGGTACGTGAATACACGAGAATGTCATTGATGAATACTACCTTGAATTGATCCAAAAATTCAAGGAATACACGATTCATCATATCCATAAAAGCTGCAGGCGCATTGTTCAACCCAAATGGCATCACTAAGAACTCATAATGCCCATAATGCGTGCGAAAAGCTGTCTTCGTCATATCTTTATCTTTCACCTTCAACTGCTAATACCCATACCTTATATCAATCTTGGAAAACACTGTAGCACCTAAAACTGATCAAACAAATCATCAATCATTGGCAAAGGATACTTATTCTTAATCATCAACTTGTTCAGTTGTCGATAATTAATGTACATTCTCGTCGTGCCATCCTTCTTTTTCATGAACAACACTAGTTTTCCCCATGGTGATACACTAGGTCAGATAAAACCACGGTCCAACAACTCCTGAAGCTGTGTCTTCAACTCTTTCGGTGCTATATGATACGGTGCAATCGACGCTGGAGCTATATCTGCATACATCTCGATGGAAAACTCTACCTCCCTATCCGGTGGTAATCCAGGTAACTCCTCCGAAAACACCCCTAAAAATCACAAATGGTGTGGATATCCTGGGCACGCACCTCATTCATATTCAAGTTCATAACATATGCTAGATATGCTTAGCCCCCAAACTCTAACAACTTTCGCGCTTTCAAAGCCGATATCACATTGGACAAGAATTTAACATTCTCGCCCACAACCACCACTTCATAATCCTCAGCCAGTTTTAAAAAAACTCGCTTTGTCTCAAAATCAACCACAACCCTATGCTCAGACAACCAATCTATCCCCAAAATTACATCAAAACCATAAAATGGCAGCTCTATCAAATCAGCTGCAAACACATGACCTTGAACCATCAAATGACATCTCCTAAACAACCTCCTAGCAACTACTGTCTCTCCCAAAGAACTAGTTACTCGTATACCCACAATTAACACTTCTACAGGTATATCAAGCAATCATGTATATGTTCGCACAAGACATATGAATATGTAGAACCAGAATCTATCAAAGAAAGTAATGATATAGATTACAAAGTAAATTTATCTGCAATCACATTTGTATTATTTCTTCCATCACAGTGCGCGTAGATCCTTGTTGGTCCACCACCATCAGGTTGAACTGCCACAGTATGTACAACTGTCCTCTAACCTTCATTCTTATGCTAAAAATTACCTCATCCGCGCCCACAGTTTCTTTGTGGTACAACAGTAGGTGCAGAAGCCTATACATCTCTAGCCATCTACGGGCAATCACATCTCAAATAATCCCACAAACCACAACGACAAGATGTACCATGTATAGCCCAACACTCTCTTGAATGACGCTTCCCATAGCGCCTACTCTCGGACACTCCAGCGTAGGTGTTCTAACTTTACTGTCCACGTCCAGCATAACCTCTACCACGCCTCTAATCCTGACAATACCTCATATCTAGATGCTTCTTATACCGGTCTCTACCTGCATCTGACTCAGCAATCCTCTTCCTAGCACCAGAACTTTCCGAACATGAGGACAACCCTAGATTCTGCTCTATGTCCTTATCTTGAGAAACCAAAACAACAAACTCTGTGTAACCTAAAGCCAAAATATAAGTCTTCACTTCCTTGACCAACCCATAACAGAAACGGTCACATCGCTGATGATCATTAGAAACCAGTTTATGAGCATACTGCCTCAATCGAACAAACTGAACCTTGTATCTAACACAGGCATGTTACCCTAAACCAACGCCATGAACTCCCACTTCTTCTTATCCAGATATCGGGAATGTAATATCCCGATTTTTGGCCAGTGACCAAAATGTAAATTTTGAAAGTTTTGTGGCTAAAGTATAAACTTTGGAAAAGTTTAAGGACCAAAGTGTAATTTTCAAAAATTGTGTATTTTAACCCTGTAAATGAATAGTTTACCCCAAGAATGACGTTTTCGTGTTACCCAGATTTTTTGTATGGAGTTTGTATTAAAGGCTATAAAGCGATAAAGTTCAGAAAAATATTCGAATAATCAGATCGAATCAAATATCCAAAATATTCTAAAAAATGATAAGGCAAGGTTAATTATGTCATTTTACATGTCTAAGATATTTTATTTGTGTTGGAAGAATTTGAACCCTTGGATTTAAGTTGATTTTCTATGTTAAATATGAGCCGTTGGATGAAAAATGGCAAGATTGTAATTTTGGAAAATCACAAGGGCTAAGTTGGTAAACTATTAAATAAAGATTAAATCTAGACCATTGGATGAAGGATGATGACATGTGGTACATTATGAATTCATTGGATTTGAGGACAAAATGGTTATTTCACCATTTGGAGGATTTTTTATAATTATCAGAATAATAGACTGAGTTAGGAAAATTTAGTCTAAGTCCTTAAGAAATGAAGGTTTTATGAGATAAAAGTATTTATTTTCCAAATATGAAAATATAGAATTTTGGAATAAATCTGATAGCTCGGTAAAGGTAAAATCGTAGTAGAAGTATTTAGTGAATATTGGGAAATCAAATTGAATGTAAAATTCAGAGACTGTTCCATAAGCCATGGAAAATCATAAAATAATATTTATGGAATAGTGGTCAGTTGAGAAGGAACTAATTTAGTTAGATTATAATGGAATGGCAATTTCGAAACAAACTAGCAAATAAAGACTAGTTGAAGGGCAAATTAGTCATTTGGCAAGGATGGCAATTTTGAAATATTTTTGAAATGTTGAGGATGTTTTTGGAAGATGAAATATACATGGATTTAATCTTGGCCCTTGATTTTAGATGAGATTAAATTAGACATTAGATTTAAAGGCTAAATTGGTAATTTCACTATTTAAATGAATTTGAAATTCATTTAATAGTTACAAGTGTAAAAAATAGTTAAAAGAGGAACAAGTCCAGCCATGTACCATGGGAGCAAGAGGAAAGAAGAAAATAATTTCCAAGCTCGATTTAAGCCCCGAATCTCGGTTTTTAGTCAAGTCTGAATCAAGGAAGGTTCGAGGTTCTATGAAAGAAAAGATCGAACTAAGATTTAATGAGGCATTGTGTTAAGTGGCCAAGGTGAGTGCAATGCATACATAACATGATACATGGATGTTTTATACATTATTAGGAAGACTTGCAATGTAACACCCCCTTTCCGTATATGTACATTGAACACGAGTCAGAGATGTCACAGACTTTTAAAATTATCCTTTATCTTAAAAATCGAGGTAATTTAAAAATTTTAAGATAACTTCCCAGGTGGTCACTCATCTTAGAATTTCCCTTGTTCAAGCACGCTTAACTTTATCTAATATATAAATAATATAATAATTTAATACCCGATAATAAAACTTTTTACATAAATAAGATAATTATATCAGAGCATGTAATAATAAACATATTTAACATTCATAAAAAGTTAGTAACACTATTACATGGCCGATTAAAGTACTTTATCAGAAAGACGGGATTAGCCAGTACATGCCACTATTAAACACAAAAGCATGGATGTCATAAGTACTGAAATTAATCTGTCGATTCGGTACTCCCAAAAGAGGCAGTGATGCAAAGCTCCACTCCTACTTCCGTTTACCTACGTGTACAACCGAACTACACGCTGAATATAACTCAGTGGGGCATAAGGTAAGTGACATATATAAACATTCATAAATACATGATACTTTTCAAAACGGGATGATCATTAAATCACATACTTTGTAATGCAGGAATGTCTATGCAAGAAAGCATATCGTATTCACATACTGGTTCTTCTTCATATGTCAAGTCTGATTGCAACTCAATTTCTTTCGGTACAATCACATGTGATGGATCTGATCTATATCTCCAGAGCATCGAAACATGGAAAACATTATGTATTTTACTCATCTCCGGTGGAAGAGATAACTGATATGCCACATGACCAACCCTTTTTAGTATTTCATACGGTCCAATATATCTAGGACTTAGCTTACCTTTACGATAGAATCTCATTATTTTCTTCCAAGGAGAAACTTTCAAAAATACTTTTTCTCCAACTTCAAACTGAATGTCCTTTCTTTTAAAATTTGCATAAGATTTCTGTCGATCAGCGGCCTTTCTAAGATTGTCTTGCACAATCTTAACCTTTTGCTCCATCTCTTGCAACATATCTGGCTTAATCAACTTGCGATCATGAAACTCAAACCAGTTCAAGGGTGACCTGCACTTTCGACCATAAAGAGCTTTATAAGGTGCCATTTGAATACTTGCCTGATAACTATTATTGTAAGCAAATTCTGCTAATGGCGAGTATTTTTCCCATGATCCTTCAAATTCAATTATACATGCTCTTAACATATCCTCAAGTATCTGAATTATCCTTTCAGACTGACTATCTATTTGAGGATGAAATACAGTACTGAAGTTCAACCTTGTCCCCAAAGCTCTGTGCAATGCTTTCCAAAATCTTGATGTGAACTTTGGATCTCGATATGATACTATGGATATAGGCACCCCATGAATTCAGACTATTTCTTTTATATACAACTCAGCGTACTTACTTATCTGATAATCTATTCTAACTGGTATAAAGTGAGCATATTTAGTTAGCCTGTCCACAATTACCTGGATAGAATCTTTCTTGCTGGGAGTCAATGGCAATCCTGTCACAAAATCCATAGTAATTCTATCCCACTTCCATTGTGGGATAGAAATAGGTTGTAACTTTCTTGATGGCACTTGATGCTAAGCTTTTACCTGTTGACAAGTCAAACACTTGGCAACAAACTCTTATATCATTCTTTTCATTCCAAGCCACCAATATCGACTCTTCAAATCTTGATACATCTTGTTTCCCCCATGATGCATAGTCAAGGGACTATAGTGTGCCTCAGTAAGCAAATCCTGTTTCAACTCAGCATCTTCAGGAATATACATTTTGTCCTTATAATAAAGGCACCCATCAGGTTTAATCTCAAAATTTTTAATTCCACCTGATTCCACTTGCTTTATCTTGGTTTTGCAATCTTCATCTCGTTGCTGACTTTCTTTAATTCGATCTAATAATGATGATCTCAAATGCAGCTCTACTAACAATGAACCATCAGATCTCCCTTTTAATTGCGCATTTAAAGCTCGTAATGTAGCAAATGTTTTCAGACTCAAAGCATCTGCTACAATATTTGCTCGGCCTGGGTGGTAATCAATGATCAGATCATAATACTTTATCAGCTCTAGCCACCTTCGTTGCCGTAGATTCAATTCTTTCTGTCATCAAATATGTTAAACTCTTATGATCTATATATACATGACAATGTTCACCATAAAGATAATGTCGCCACACTTTTAGAGCAAAAACTACAGCTGCCAGCTCTAAATCATGAGTCAGATAGTTTCTTTCATGCGGTTTTAATTATCGAGAAGCATAAGCAATCACATTTCCCTCTTGCATTAGTACGCACCCTAATACATTATGAGATGCATCACTATACAAAGTAAATTCCTTTCCCGATTCGGTCTGTACTAAAACTGGAACTTCTGTCAAAATTTTCTTTAACTAATCAAAGCTTTCTTGACACTTTTCAGTCCAAACGAATGGAACATTCTTTGTCAATAACTTTGTAAGTGGGGCAGCTATCATCGAAAAGTTTTTCACAAACCTTCGATAATATCCAGCAAGTCCCAAGAAACTAAAGACTTTAGTAATATTCTTAGGAACTTTCCACTCCACAATAGCTTGTATCTTTTTAGGATCCACTCTAATCCCTTCAGCTGAAGCAATGTGACCTAAGAACACTACTTCAGACAACCAGAACTCACATTTTGAGAGCTTAGCATACAGTTTCTTCTCTCTCAACATCTGTAATATTATTCTCAAATGTGTATTATGATCCTCCTTAGTCTTCGAGTACACCAATATATCATTAATGAAGACTACAACAAATCGATCGAGATACGGCTGAAATACTCGGTTCATTAAATTCATAAATGCTGCTTGAGCATTTGTAAGGCAAAATGGCATCACAACAAATTCATAATGCCCGTACCTTGTTCAGAATGCTATTTTTGGAATATCCTCCTCCTTGACCTTCAGTTGGTAATAACCAGACCGAAGATCAATCTTAGAAAATACTACTGCTCCTTTTAATTGATCAAAAAAATCTTCTATTCTCGGCAGTGGATACTTGTTCTTTATGGTTACCTTGTTCAGCTTTCGGTAATCAATACACAGTCGCAGCGAACCATCTTTCTTTTTAACAAAAAAACACCGGAGCTCCCCATGGTGATGTGCTAGGACGTATAAATCCTCTATCTAATAACTCCTACAACTGTGACTTTAATTCCCTCAATTATGTAGGTGTCATTCTATATGGAGTCATGGATACTGGCTCGGTACCAGGAATAACCTTAATTCCAAACTGTATTTCTCTCTCTGGAGGTAATCCTAGTAACTCTTCTGGAAATACCTCAGAAAATTCTGAACTGTAGGAATCGCACTGAGGTCATTATTAATTTTCTTAGTATCCACTACATGGGCTAGAAGAACCTCACAACCTCGCTCCAATAGTTTCTTGGCTTTAAAAGCCGAAATTACATTCTTTATACATTAGGACCCTTCACCCAATACTATAATCTCTGAGCCATCTGCAGTCTTTAAAATCAACTGCTGTTGGTGGCACCTTACTGCAGCATCAAGCCAATCCATGCCCAAAATAATATCAAGATCACTAAAAGGTAGTTCCAACAAGTCAGCTGGGAATTCAATTCCCTAAACTTTAAGCGGACATTTCCTACTTACTTTAGTTACCCAAGCACTTTGGCCTAGAGGGTTTATGGCTATCACATCACTCTGAGTTAATTCTAAAGGAATTCCTCTTTCCCGGACTATCCTAGAACTAACGTAAGAGTGTGTAGATCCAGTATCTATCAAAACAAATACAGGCTAACCATAGAGTTGGAAAGTACCTGTCACAATATCATTTTCTTCTATATCACCATTGTCATCTTGTGCCCAGAGGTGATATACACTTGCTGAAGCTCTATCACTTCGATCCATGGAAGCTTCAGTCTCTTTTCGAGAACTTGCTCTGGATGATCCTGTAGATCCTCGGCCTCTCTGCATACCAACAGATCTTTCAGTTTAAGCTAATCTATCCTCCCGAGCTGGGTAATCACGAACAAAATATCCCGTTTCTCCACAATTAAAATAGGCTCCAATAATCCTCCGACATTCTCCATAATGTTTTCTGTTACAATCCTTGCATTTAGGAGGACCTTGTCTATCTCTAAAAGTCCTTGTTGTTGTCGTAGTATTTTTGAACTTTCTAGCTTGACTTGTTTGTCCCCGATATGATGAAAATCTAGATTTCCCTTGCTAGGAATATCCTTTACCCCGCTTTAATGATCGCGAAGCAAAAGATGTCTCAGCGCTCATTTTCTGGCTTTGTAATTCTTTTTCAGCTTTTTCCTGAACAATCTCCATTGTTTTGGCTCTATTAACTGCTTCTTGGAAGTCCCTAGGAATAATAGCCACCAGCACCTCTTGATATATGGCATCTAATCCGCTTATAAAACTATCAGTAATGGCTCTCTTATCCAGTAACAATTCAGAAGCAAACCTACTCAATCGATTAAACTCACATTCATATTCATACACCGAGTGATCTCCTTGTTTAAGGTCCAAGAACCACTGCCTCATTTCCCAATGAAAGCATCTCCAATATATTTCCTCCTAAACTCATAGAGGAAAAACTGCCAATTCACCTTTTCTTGAACACGAGTAGTGACATTGTTCCACCACATTAGTGCTTTCTCTCTCAACAAGGAGACAAATCTTTCTGGCTTTCCTCGATCATCACACTCAATCCGAGACAATATTATCTGTATGTCATTTAACTAGAGATCTGCCGACATAGGATCCCCATCGACGCCGCCTTTAAAATCAGGAGCCTACAGCATCTTTAACTCATTCGGAACAGAAATCCGAGGAGGTCTATTAATTATCGCATCCAAGGCTTGCAAAAACGTACCCCGATCTTGCACCAGCATTTCCTGTGCAGGTGCACCAGCCTCCTGTTGAACAGGCTGTTATACTTCCTCCCCTGCCTTTGGGGCATTCTCAGGCCCCACTTGTTGAGTAGCATGTCAGGATCCTACTCCCTCCGACATTTGTACTCATAACATATACTTAAACTAATAAGCATTTGCATCAATCAAATAAGTATCGTTTTCAAGTAATACAACATCATAGTGGCATGTACACTTTTAAACACTTTCTTTGAGTTCAAATTACTCCAAAACCGGCTAAACCTGTAGCTCTAATACCAATAAATGTAACACCCCTTCCCGTATCCGTACATTGAACACGAGTCGGAGATGTCACAGACTTTTAAAATTGTCCTTTATCTTAAAAATCTGGGTAATTTAAAAATTTTAAAATAACTTCCCATGTGGTCACCCATCTTGGAATTTCCCTAGTTCAAGCATGCTTAACTTTATCTAATTTATAAATAATATAATAATTTAATACCCGATAATAAAACTTTTTACATAAATAAGATAATCATATCAGAGCATGTATAATAAACATATTTAACGTTCATAAAAAGTTAGTAACACTATTACATGGCCAATTAAAGTACTTTATCAGAAAGACAGGATTAGCCAGTACATGCCATTATTAAACACAAAAGCATGGATGTCATAAGTACTGAAATTAACTTGTCAATTCGGTACTCCCAAAAGAGGCAGTGATGCAAAGCTCCACTCCTACTTCCATTTACCTACGTGTACAACCGAAGTACACGCTGAGTATAACTCAGTGAGGCATAAGGTAAGTGACATATATAAACATTCATAAATACATGATACTTTTCAAAATGTGATGATCATTAAAATCACATACTTTGTAATGCAGGAATGTCTATGCAAGAAAGCATACCGTATTCATTCTTTAACATAAAAATATATGTTATCTCGTGCAATCATATAGCCTAAGGTAAATATCAAGTGTCTAATATTCGAGTCACGTACTTGAAAGTACTATCCTTGACATACTTGTAAGACACGATCATGTGCCTATAACTTTATAATACACATTCAAGTGTCTGTTACTTTATAATACACTTGAAGTGTCAATAACTTTATAATACTTGTAATGGTATAGCACAATATTATCCTACTCGACATTTTATTACGCAATTAATGGCAAGTAAACCAAATTCCATACATATATCATGTAAAACATCTTCATACTGGATCAGTTCATACTCCAATATGCTTTATAACATTCATGGCATACTGCCATTTAAAAATTATCAAATAACTTGCCCATCACGTGTCATGCTATAAAAACATTTGTGATCATAAAGTATGTCATAATCTTTAAATCATTAAAATATAGTATCATGTAAAAAATATATATGTATGCTTTATAAAAAATTTCACCTTTTAGGTAGACTTATCACAAATCTTCCTATAACATGTATGTTTAAAAACATACATTTAAAAAACATATATGCACTCACATTAGCCTTGCAATGTATCTGCCCTTACAATTCGATTTCAATCTTGAACTACTTCTTTTCCGGGTCTAGTACGACCTCGATTTTTATCGGAATCTACACCAACAATAACATATATCATTTCAAAGTATATGTTAGCACATACTCATTCCATATACAATAATGGAAAATAAATAATTAACTATCCATCAAACATAAACTTGATCCGATAAAGCTTTTTATATTCGAACCGCAATTTCCCATACTTTTCTTTAAATCTCCAAGTTTTCTCAAAATATCTATTTTAGTCCCTAAGGACACTTTTAACCTTCAAACCATAAATTCCAGGTTTGATCCTTATATTTCTCATACTTTGCACTTTAGGACCCAAACTTTAAAAATTTACAAATTGATCCCTAAGGTAACTGAATCTTTCAAAATGGTCCCAAAGTTAATATGAACTCCAAAATCAACATTCCAATCATTTTACTTAATTTTCCCAACATAATATACTTCAAAAACAAGCTCAACATCAAATCCCTAAACTTTTCAAAAATTCAAGACTAATCCATAATTTTCTTCAAATTGCCGAATTAGTCCTTGTACTTCCAAAAATTTTCATTTTGATCCTTAAACATAAAGTCATGCTATTTCAACCATAATTCACCAATTCAAGAGCTAAAATAAATTTTTTAATAATTTCCCCTAAATTCTCCAAATTTTCGAAATGGTCCTTATAACTTCAATTGGGGGAAATTATTTAATCTAACATTAAAATTAAAATTTTAACATCATAATCCATTCAATATCATTCTTAATTTGATTCCCTAACCAAAATCCCCAATTCTTAGGGTTAGGGTTTATAACTTCAAACAAGAAAGTAATCTAAATTCAAGCTTGATTTCGTGTCTATATCATTAATTCTACACAACACTACTTCTATTCCATCATATTCTATCAAAATCATAATCATAATCATCCTCATCCAAGAGCATGAACCAAGTTGACTTTTATCATGCAAAAATACTATCAAAATGAAGAGAATTGAGTGTAAAGCAATTTACCTAAAACAAGTTTGCTTGAAACTAGCCTTGATTTCTTCAATTTGGGACTTGAAAATTGAAAACTATATTTTTCCCTTCTTTTTTCTGCTATTCGTACAGCCCTTGGTGTGTAGAAGATGATATTTGTTCATCTTTAATATTAATCCACATGTTTAAAATAAAATGATTTTTTAAATCATTTTACATAGTGAAATTACTACTTTACCCTTTTCATCCAATGGCTAAGATTCAATCTTATCAAAAATCAATGGCCAAGATCTCATCCATGTGTATTTGACCTTTCAAGATTACCCTTAAAGTTTCAAAATATTTAAAAAATGCCATCCATGGCAAATGTCTGATTTGCCCTCCAACTAGTCTTTATTTACAACAAGATTAAAAATTGTCATTCCATTAAAATTGAACCAAATTGGTTCCCATCTAACAATCCATGGCAAAAATATCTTAGATTTTTATTTATGGCATTTATTGGATCCAAATATTCGGATTTCACTCAATACGATTTCCATATTTTCTTCCTACGAACTTTAAAACTTTATAGCCACTAATACACACTCCGTACGAAAAATCCGAGTAGCACGAAAGTCTCACTCTTGGGGGTGAACTATTCATTTACGGGGTTAACCTACATACTTTTTATAAATTACAATTTAGTCCCTGAACTTTTCCAAAGTTTATATTTTAACCCCTAAACTTTCAAAATTTTCATTTTGGTCACTTAACTAAAACCACCAATCTTTAACTCTTTACATTTTAGTCACTAAGCAAATATTGGGGCATTACATGCGATGAGTCTACCTAGTTTATATATTGGCATGATATTTATGACATTGATCATATATTGACATGTTTTACATATGTCAAAAATTGAATATAAATGCATAGATCACTAGTTATATATGATGTTATATCATGAATGTTATTTCGGGTATGAACTGCCCAATGTTAAATTATGTTGATATACATTGCCATGGATGAAATAAATATGGAAAATATGTCCAAGTAAGTCATTGAGGGACAAGGTATAGTTGGCATGCCATAGAGTCTAGCAGCACGCTACATAATCGGTTTAGCACTATAGTGTATATAAAGGACACTTAGTGTATATGGTTAGCATGGCCTTACGTGCAGATGGTTAGCACGACCTTACGTGTGGATGGTTAGCATAACCTTATGTGCGGTTTTGACTCATGTACCCAGGGTCCTTATAGGCTTATATTTAGGCTATGGTTTATTGGTTAATAAAAGATAAATAGGTGAATAAGCTTATGAGCTTTTGGAATAAATGGCAAGTATATTGATAAGAAATTTTTATCCGGTTTATATTATGTTAATATATGATTAACTTGATGGTAATACATGTCTAGTGATCATGATACATTTATGCATATATGACACATAATGATAAATAGATAAGCATTAAAGTTTGTTAGCATCGGCATGTAGTAAATCATTACCAATGCAATACAAAGGTTAGTATATTGGCATATTTGTTTCATGTTATATAAACATAGCCATAAAGTCAAACAAAATTTAAATTATTGTTATTAATTCCCTTTATTGCCTCACTAAGTTCGTACTTAGCGTGTGTTTGATTGTGCACACGTAGGTAAATCAAGAAGAGAGTGAGAAGAGCATTGTATCAATGTGGAAAGCTCAATAGGTAATCATAGTATCGACATCCTAGTTGAGGTTTAATTATTATAGTGGCATGTATACTTGCTAAACCTATTTGAGTCGTGATTGGCCTTTGAAGTTCGTTATGGTTTCATAATAATTGGCGTTTCTAGAAAGATTCAAAGATAAGAATAACCACAGGTGATGAGTTGCATGCTAAGATAATTGAGAGCATGTATATTTAAGGATAGTAAAGTTGTGACATTCATGATTCGTAATCGTCATATGGATACGAAAAGGGGTGTTACATTTATTGGTATAAGAGCTATAGGTTTATCCTGCTCGAGCTAAACGGTATGATAAAGGTCAAAAGTGTATACATGCCACTAGGATGTCGAATTATCGATGATTTTACTTGTTGGAATGGATGCAATTGCTTACTTCATTATGATAATAATGTTAAATTCCAATGTGTGAGGGTAAAAGAATCGTGTCAAGTGTTTAGGCGAGTGGATCAATAAGAGATTCACGAGCATGATAAGGTTAATGATAACATTCTACCCTCAGCTTAGCATGGTGCAGAGACACCAGAGTAACATGATATGCATGTTCTGGATTAAGAGCTTTTCTTCTAGACATTAGATGCGATCATGAATTGGCCTGCTTAGGCACCGATTGCAAAAGAATTGAGAGTTCTGGCACACTAGATTTTCAGAGAGATAATAATGGAGATTCTATGATTATTAATCAATGGTTTAATGATATAAAAGTTATGTTGAAGGAACTCTGTATTGATAATTAGTGGAGACTTAAAGAAAAAGTATTATATCATCTGAAAGGATTAGACTCGTATTTGATAAAGTAATGTTACAGTACATACTCAAAAATCTATTAACTAGAAGTTTTTTCTTTGAGGATTTCGTAACAAAATTTATCCTAGAGATGCAACGGAGTTTCTTGCATCTTAATTAGGGCAATTGGATTATTTACAGGTATGAGTGCAAGTTTAATAAGCTGAGCTGATTTACTTCTAAACTACTTCCTACAGACAGAAAGAGAGTCTATTATGACAGCAGAGAGAGGGTCAAGGTCAGGTACAAAGAAGTCTGGCTGCCCTATGTATTTCAAATTTTCATGAAGTAGTAAATTATGCTAAATGCAATGCAAAGGGTTCAGAATGAGAAAATATCTAAACAAAGGTCATAGCTCAGAAAGAGGAATAGTGAATCATTATTATTTATTTCACCACTTCTAAAAAGTGGTGAGGATTCCGACAAAGATATCAAATTGAATTTATTACATAGTTCCGCTAAGAGATCGGGACAAGGAAAATTAAGAACTCTTTGACATTTATAATTAATGTTGAGATTCAAGAAAACCACAAAACCAATCATGTATGTGTTGTGATAATTGGCATGCATGAGCATGCAAAGTTTTTATTGGAATTTGTTACCAATGTGAAGATTATTTAACATATGCTATGGATACCAAGCATCAAGGGTAAGCTGGGAGAGTATTCCTATTGTTTGTGAGTTTTAAATGGGTTGCCCAAGAGAAGCTATCAAGATTGACGCTTAATCGAGAGGCTATGTTTAGTATTGCATTTAATCCAATATTGGACCTATATCGATTGCACTCTACAGAATGGATCTTACTAGATTGAGAAAATTAAAGACCTAGTTGCAAGAGTCATTAAATTGAGGTTTTATATGACTCGGTATATCCTGTTAAGAAGTTCCAGTGATGTTAGTCAAAGAAGCAGCAATATTCCTCTAAGATTAAATTATGATTATATTATTACCAGTAGATAAGATTTGATAGTAGCACTAGTATTAGTGCAGTATGAATCTAGTAAGGATTCTACCTTATTCAGTAATATGTTCCATAATAGGTTGGGATGTGTAGTGATGTAATAAGGCTAAAGTAGTAGTTGATGTATTTAGCCAAAAGTTATTCTTTGCCTTATAAGCGTTAAATGCCCAATTATCTTTGGAGGAAAATAGTGTATTGATTACACAGCTTCAGCTCAGGTCTACTTTGACAAATCGGGTTAAAGATTTACAGATTAAAGATAAGATATGCCTGGAAAGAATTCATTACGGTGAAAAGGGAAAATTAAAGGTTTCAATTTTTAGTCTAAAGAATGTTCATATTATCAAGGGGTAATTTATATCCCCAATGATAATGAGTTAAAAAGAGAACTAAGAGGTGGTTGAATCTGATTTGATTCAGTTCAGGATGTAGAGAATAAAGTAAGAACAATTCGAAGCAATCTAGAATTGCTTTAGAATGATGGATATTATCTGTTGATCTTGAAAGAAAAGATATTTAATATGAAGTTAAGGATAAAGTATTCTGTAAAAAATTTCACCTTGGAAGGAGGTGTTATGATTTGGACAAAAAGGAAAGATGAGTCCAAGAATTATTGGACCATATAAGATTGTGAAAAGAGTTGGTTCGGTGACTTATTAGCTAGCCTTACTTCGGGAAATGGACAAGATTCATAATGAATCTCATGTATCGATGCTCAAGAATTATCGATCAGATCCTTTACATATCATTACCTGAAAGGAATAGGTATTCAACCGGATTTGATTTACGATGAAGAATCAGTAAAGATTCTAGCACATGGAGTCAAAGAACTAAAGAAAAGATATGAGAAAACAGTTTTCTCATTGTTTTTGAATCAGGTACGTATTAAAAATTCGAGGAAAAATTTTCTTAAGGGGGAGAATTGTAATATCCCAATTTTTGGCCAATGACCAAAATGTAAATTTTGAAAGTTTTGTGGCTAAAGTATAAACTTTGGAAAAGTTTAGGGACCAAAGTGTGATTTTCAAAAGTTGTGTATTTTAACCCCGTAAATGAATAGCTTACCCCAAGAATGACGTTTTCTGTGTTACCTAGAATTTTTGTACGGAGTTTGTATTAAAGGCTATAAAGCGATAAAGTTCAAAAAAAATATTCGGATAATCGGATTGAATCGAATATCCGTAATATTCGAAGGATGATAAGGCAAGGTTAATTATGTCATTTTACATGTCTAATAAATTTTCTTTGTGTTGGAAGAATTTGAACCCTTGGATTTAAGTTGATTTTCTATGTTAAATATGAGTTGTTGGATGAAAAATGGCAAGATCGTAATTTTGGAAAATCACAAGGGCAAAGATGGTAAACTATTAACTCAAGATTAAATCTAGACCATTGGATGAAGGATGATGACATGTGGTATAGTATGGATTCATTAGATTTGAGGACAAAAGGTTATTTCACCATTTGGAGGATTTTCGGTAATTATAAGAATAATAGACTAGGTTAGGAAAATTCAGTCTAAGTTCTTAAGAAATGAAGGTTTTATGAAATAATAGTATTTATTTTACAAATATGGAAATATAGAATTTTCAGAATAAATCTGATAGCTCGGTAAAGGTAAAATCATAATAGAAGTATTTAGTGAATATTGGGAAATCGGATTGAATATAAAATTCAGAGATTGTTCTATAAGCCATGGAAAATCATAAAATGATATTTATGGAGTAGTGGCCGGTTGAGAAGGAACCAATTTAGTTAGATTATAATGGAATGGTAATTTTGGAACAAACTAGTAAATAAAGACTAGTTGGAGGGCAAATTAGTCATTTGGCAATGATGGCAATTTTAAAATATTTTTGAAATGTTGAGGACGTTTTTGGAAGATGAAATATACATGGATTTAATCTTGGCCCTTGATTTTAGATGAGATTAAATTAGCCATTGGATTTAAAGGCTAAATTGGTAATGTCACTATTTAAATGAATTTAAAATTCATTTAATAGTTACAAGTGTAAAAGAATAGTTAAAAGAGGGACAAATCCAGCCATGTTCCATGGGAGCAAGAGGAAAGAAGAAAAAAAATTTACAAGCTCGATTTAAGCCTTGAATCTCAATTTTTAGTCAAGTCTGAATCAAAGAAGGTTCGAGGTTCTATGAAAGAAAAGATCGAACTAAGATTTAACGAGGCATTATGTTAAGTGGCCAAGGTGAGTGCAATGCATGCATAACATGATACATGGATGTTTTATAAATCATTAGGAAGACTTGTGATGAGTCTACCTAGTGTATATATTGTTAAGTTATTGATCATATATTGACATGTTTTAAATATGTCAAAAATTGAATATAAATGCATGGATCACTAGTTATATATGATGTTATATCATGAATTTTATTTCGGGTATGAACTGCCCAATGTTAAATTATGTTGATATACATTGCCATGGATGAAATAAATATGGAAAATATGCCCAAGTAAGTCATTGAGGACAAGGTATAGTTGGCATGCCATATAAAGTCCAAAGCAAGACGCTACATAATCGGTTTAGCACTATAGTGTATATAAAGGACACTTAGTGTATATGGTTAGCATGGCCTTACGTGCGGATGGTAGCACGACCTTACGTGTGGATGGTTAGCATAACCTGTGTGGTTTTGACTCGTGTACCCAGGGTGGTCCTATAGGCTTATATTTGGGGCTATGGTTTATTGGTTAATAAAAGATAAATAGGTGAATAAGCTTATGAGCTTTTGGAATAAATGGAAAGTATATTGATAAGAAATTTTTATCCGGTTTATATTATGTTAATATATGATTAACATGATGGTAATACATGTCTAGTGATCATGATACATTTATGCATATATGACACATTATGATAAATAGATAATCATTAAAGTTTGTTAGCATTGGCATGTAGTAAATCACTTCCAATGCAATATAAAGGTTATTATATTGGTATATATATATATCATGTTATATAAACATAGTCATAAAGTTGAATAAAGTTTATATTATTGTTATTAACTTTCTTTATTGCCTCACTAAGTTCGTACTTAGCATGTGTTTGATTGTGCACACGTAGGTAAATCAAGTTGAGAGTGGGAAGAGCATTGAATCAATATGGAAAGCTCAACAGGTAATCATAGTATCGACATCCTAATTAAGGTTTGATTATTATAGTGGCATGTATACTTGTTAAACCTATTTGAGTCGTGATTGGCCTTTAAAGTTTGTTATAATAGTTGGTGTTTCTGAAAAGATTCAAAGTTAAGAGTAACCACAGGTGATGAGTTGCATGCAAAGATAATTGAGAGCATGTATATTTAAGGATAGTAAAGTTGTGACATTCATGATTCGTAATCGTCATATGGATACGAAAAGGGGTGTTACATTTATTGGTATAAGAGCTATAGGTTTATCCTGTTCTGGAGCTAAACGAAGTATGATAAAGGTCAAAAGTGTATACATGCCACTAGGATGTCAGAATTACTGATGATTTTACTTGTTGGAATGGATGCAATTGCTTACTTCATTATGATAATAATGTTAAATTCCAATGTGTGAGGGTAAAAGAATCGTGTCAAGTGTTTAGGCGAGTGGATCAATAAGAGATTCACGAGCATGATAAGGTTAATGATAACATTCTACCCTCAGCTTAGCATGGTGCAGAGACACCAGAGTAACATGATATGCATGTTCTGGATTAAGAGCTTTTCTTCTAGACATTAGATGCGATCATGAATTGGCCTGCTTAGGCACCGATTGCAAAAGAATTGAGAGTTCTGGCACACTAGATTTTCAGAGAGATAATAATGGAGATTCTATGATTATTAATCAATGGTTTAATGATATAAAAGTTATGTTGAAGGAACTCTGTATTGATAATTAGTGGAGACTTAAAGAAAAAGTATTATATCATCTGAAAGGATTAGACTCGTATTTGATAAAGTAATGTTACAGTACATACTCAAAAATCTATTAACTAGAAGTTTTTTCTTTGAGGATTTCGTAACAAAATTTATCCTAGAGATGCAACGGAGTTTCTTGCATCTTAATTAGGGCAATTGGATTATTTACAGGTATGAGTGCAAGTTTAATAAGCTGAGCTGATTTACTTCTAAACTACTTCCTACAGACAGAAAGAGAGTCTATTATGACAGCTCGTAGAGGGCTGAAGGTCAGGTACAAAGAAGTCCTGGCTGCCCTATGTATTTCAAATTTTCATGAAGTAGTAAATTATGCTAAATGCAATGCAAAGGGTTCAGAATGAGAAAATATCTAAACAAAGGTCATAGCTCGTAAAGAGGAATAGTGAATCATTATTATTTATTTCACCACTTCTAAAAAGTGGTGAGGATTCCCGACAAAGATATCAAATTGAATTTATTACATAGTTCCGCTAAGAGATCGGGACAAGGAAAATTAAGAACTCTTTGACATTTATAATTAATGTTGGAGATTCAAGAAAACCACAAAACCAATCATGTATGTGTTGTGATAATTGGCATGCATGAGCATGCAAAGTTTTTATTGGAATTTGTTACCAATGTGAAGATTATTTAACATATGCTATGGATACCAAGCATCAAGGGTAAGCTGGGAGAGTATTCCTATTGTTTGTGAGTTTTAAATGGGTTGCCCAAGAGAAGCTATCAAGATTGACGCTTAATCGAGAGGCTATGTTTAGTATTGCATTTAATCCAATATTGGACCTATATCGATTGCACTCTACAGAATGGATCTTACTAGATTGAGAAAATTAAAGACCTAGTTGCAAGAGTCATTAAATTGAGGTTTTATATGACTCGGTATATCCTGTTAAGAAGTTCCAGTGATGTTAGTCAAAAAGAAGCAGCAATATTCCTCTAAGATTAAATTATGATTATATTATTACCAGTAGATAAGATTTGATAGTAGCACTAGTATTAGTGCAGTATGAATCTAGTAAGGATTCTACCTTATTCAGTAATATGTTCCATAATAGGTTGGGATGTGTAGTGATGTAATAAGGCTAAAGTAGTAGTTGATGTATTTAGCCAAAAGTTATTCTTTGCCTTATAAGCGTTAAATGCCCAATTATCTTTGGAGGAAAATAGTGTATTGATTACACAGCTTCAGCTCAGTCTACTTTGACAAATCGGGTTAAAGATTTACAGATTAAAGATAAGATATGCCTGGAAAGAATTCATTACGGTGAAAAGGGAAAATTAAAGGTTTCAATTTTTAGTCTAAAGAATGTTCATATTATCAAGGGGTAATTTATATCCCCAATGATAATGAGTTAAAAAGAGAACTAAGAGGTGGTTGAATCTGATTTGATTCAGTTCAGGATGTAGAGAATAAAGTAAGAACAATTCGAAGCAATCTAGAATTGCTTTAGAATGATGGATATTATCTGTTGATCTTGAAAGAAAAGATATTTAATATGAAGTTAAGGATAAAGTATTCTGTAAAAATTTCACCTTGGAAGGAGGTGTTATGATTTGGACAAAAAGGAAAGATGAGTCCAAGAATTATTGGACCATATAAGATTGTGAAAAGAGTTGGTTCGGTGACTTATTAGCTAGCCTTACTTCGGGAAATGGACAAGATTCATAATGAATCTCATGTATCGATGCTCAAGAATTATCGATCAGATCCTTTACATATCATTACCTGAAAGGAATAGGTATTCAACCGGATTTGATTTACGATGAAGAATCAGTAAAGATTCTAGCACATGGAGTCAAAGAACTAAAGAAAAGATATGAGAAAACAGTTTTCTCATTGTTTTTGAATCAGGTACGTATTAAAAATTCGAGGAAAAATTTTCTTAAGGGGGAGAATTGTAATATCCCAATTTTTGGCCAATGACCAAAATGTAAATTTTGAAAGTTTTGTGGCTAAAGTATAAACTTTGGAAAAGTTTAGGGACCAAAGTGTGATTTTCAAAAGTTGTGTATTTTAACCCCGTAAATGAATAGCTTACCCCCAAGAATGACGTTTTCGTGTTACCTAGAATTTTTGTACGGAGTTTGTATTAAAGGCTATAAAGCGATAAAGTTCAAAAAAATATTCGGATAATCGGATTGAATCGAATATCCAGAATATTCTGAAGGATGATAAGGCAAGGTTAATTATGTCATTTTACATGTCTAATAAATTTTCTTTGTGTTGGAAGAATTTGAACCCTTGGATTTAAGTTGATTTTCTATGTTAAATATGAGTTGTTGGATGAAAAATGGCAAGATCGTAATTTTGGAAAATCACAAGGGCAAAGATGGTAAACTATTAACTCAAGATTAAATCTAGACCATTGGATGAAGGATGATGACATGTGGTATAGTATGGATTCATTAGATTTGAGGACAAAAAGGTTATTTCACCATTTGGAGGATTTTCGGTAATTATAAGAATAATAGACTAGGTTAGGAAAATTCAGTCTAAGTTCTTAAGAAATGAAGGTTTTATGAAATAATAGTATTTATTTTACAAATATGGAAATATAGAATTTTCAGAATAAATCTGATAGCTCGGTAAAGGTAAAATCATAATAGAAGTATTTAGTGAATATTGGGAAATCGGATTGAATATAAAATTCAGAGATTGTTCTATAAGCCATGGAAAATCATAAAATGATATTTATGGAGTAGTGGCCGGTTGAGAAGGAACCAATTTAGTTAGATTATAATGGAATGGTAATTTTGGAACAAACTAGTAAATAAAGACTAGTTGGAGGGCAAATTAGTCATTTGGCAATGATGGCAATTTTAAAATATTTTTGAAATGTTGAGGACGTTTTGGAAGATGAAATATACATGGATTTAATCTTGGCCCTTGATTTTAGATGAGATTAAATTAGCCATTGGATTTAAAGGCTAAATTGGTAATGTCACTATTTAAATGAATTTAAAATTCATTTAATAGTTACAAGTGTAAAAGAATAGTTAAAAGAGGGACAAATCCAGCCATGTTCCATGGGAGCAAGAGGAAAGAAGAAAAAAAATTTACAAGCTCGATTTAAGCCTTGAATCTCAATTTTTAGTCAAGTCTGAATCAAAGAAGGTTCGAGGTTCTATGAAAGAAAAGATCGAACTAAGATTTAACGAGGCATTATGTTAAGTGGCCAAGGTGAGTGCAATGCATGCATAACATGATACATGGATGTTTTATAAATCATTAGGAAGACTTGTGATGAGTCTACCTAGTGTATATATTGGCATGATATTTAAGTTATTGATCATATATTGACATGTTTTAAATATGTCAAAAATTGAATATAAATGCATGGATCACTAGTTATATATGATGTTATATCATGAATTTTATTTCGGGTATGAACTGCCCAATGTTAAATTATGTTGATATACATTGCCATGGATGAAATAAATATGGAAAATATGCCCAAGTAAGTCATTGAGGGATAGGGTATAGTTGGCATGCCATAAAGTCCAGCAGCAGGCTGCATACTCAGTTTAGCACTATAGTGTATATAAAGGACACTTGGTGTATATGGTTAGCACGGCCTTACGTGCGGATGGTTAGCACAACCTTATGTGTGGTTTTGACTCGTGTACCCAGGGTCCTCATAGGCTTATATTTGGGGTATGGTTTATTGGTTAATAAAAGATAAACAGGTGAATAAGCTTATGAGCTTTTGGAATAAATGGAAAGTATATTGGTAAGAAATTTTTATCCGGTTCATGTTATGTTAATATATGATTAACATGATGGTAATACATGTCTAGTGATCATGATACATTTATGCATATATGACACATTATGATAAATAGATAATCATTAAAGTTTGTTAGCATTGGCATGTAGTAAATCATTACCAATGCAATACAAAGGTTAGTATATTGGCATATTTGTATCATGTTATATAAACATAGTCATGAAGTCGAACAAAATTTAAATTATTGTTATTAATTTCCTTTATTGCCTCACTAAGTTCGTACTTAGCATGTGTTTGATTGTGCACACGTAGTTAAATCAAGATGGGAGTGAGAAGAGCATTACATCAATATGGAAAGCTCAACATGTAATCATAGTATCGACATTCTAGTTGAGGTTTGATTATTATAGTGGCATGTATACTTGCTAAACCTATTTGTGTCGTGATTGGCCTTTGAAGTTCGTTATGGTTTCATAATAATTGGCATTTCTGGAAAGATTCAAAGATAAGAATAACCACAGGTGATGAGTTGCATGTTAAGATAATTGAGAGCATGTATATTTAAGGATAGTAAAGTTGTGACATTCCTGATTCGTATTCGTCGTATGGATACGAAAAGGGGTGTTATAGGGAACCCAGATACTTTCTTTTTGAAAAGTAGCAGAAAAAAATCCCATGTCATATATACAGGTGCCATACCCGCTATAAAAGTCCTCCACCAGCTATAAGCATTACCCTGAAGCAAAGACACTATACAGCTCAACTTACGAACATCTGTACACTCTATCTGTCCAAGAATCCTTTCTGTACTGGCGAATTACTCCTCAGCTGCCACTGAAGCTAAACCCTTGAACTCGGTACCTTCCAAACTACGTAAACACTCTAACGGAAGCCCCGTGTTGACAGCCACTGCAGGTGCTGGTGCTTGAACATGCACTCCAGCCACAGCTGCCTAAAAAGCTTCAGTCATTGCCTGAATCAACGGTGTCATATCCCCAAAGACTGGTCCAAGTGGAGCTGGCGGTGCTTGACCAATATCTACTCCAGCTGGCGGGTTAGGCAGAAGAGGTGGCAACCTCTTAGGGTGCACTATCTCACCCTCGACTCCATGCTTTCCGGCAACATTACCCAAGTCGCCTCAGTGGCATACTTAAAAATATGTATCTATAGCATGAAAATATAACCAAAAATATAATCAGGTAAGCTTCAAGCAAGGATCCAAGACATTCGATTTTCAAAAACAAAATTCTTTTTCATTTGTAGTAATAAAGCAATGTGTCCCCAAGATTCTACCCCAAAATAGCATATTATGAACATAAATTCATATAATCAATCACCGTACATATCATACAACAATCAACATCATCTTAAACAACACAACATACCTCCCAACAATCATAACATGTCTCTGATACCACCAAATATAACCCCTTTGACATGGCCTAGACGTCAGACCAAACTGAGCGGGCTACATTGGGTTTTCCAAGACAAACCCGAAAGATTATACAGAAAACAGACCACTTTTTCCATTTTATCTTATCTAAATGCATAAATAAGTCCTAGGGTGATCATGCTGACAGTGGTGAAATTTGTAACTCAATCGGGCGTCGAATTGACATTCAATTGATCCAAATTGTATTTTAAGGACCAAATTGCAAATTCTAAAAATTAGGAGGTCTTACATAAAATTAAAGTTACCAATCCTTAATTGTCAAATTTCATGCATATTGGTTAAATTTCAACTTAAGGTAATCATCCAAACTCATTTAATTGCATGATCAAGAAATAGGGACTAAACTGCAAAGATTCAAACTTCAGATAGCATTTTACCAGAAATAACAGCATGCGTATTGGTACGGCCCCTTTCCGTATCGCAATGGACGTGATTTACAAGTGCGTATCAGTACGGTCCTCAAGCATACCAATACGGGTATTCAATTTTGAAACAGAGAATTCTAGAGGCTAGAGGGTGTACCGATAAGGTTGCCTATGTAAAAAAACAAGGCTTAATTTCCAGCCTCGCGCGTACCGATACGCCTGTGCAATTTTGCACAGAATTAAGCTGAGATAGACCCCGCGTACCGATCCTTGAAAACCTGTACCGGTACGAGCTAGTTTGTAATGACCTCTTGGTCGAACATATGACACTTTGGCTCAATCTAACATTCCCCAAACATCTTATAACAAGTCTAGCAACATTTCTACAATCATAAGGGCATGATAAAGGATCATTCACAACATAGCAAAACCAAACAAAGATCCTATAAGCATGGTGTCTACCCAAGCATACAAAACATATCCCAACCCCTCAAATCAAGATGTAAAGCATCATACAAGTCCAAAACATCAAAAGAAACATTTCCAAACAGGGAGTAAGCATACAACCCTCCCAATGACATCTTGGTTACATTTCCCTTTATTTACTACAAGTTCACTTATCAAAACCATACTTGGAATATTTCAAATCTTGGTTTCCTCCTCACTTGTTCGCTGCCTTGAAAGTTTACTTTCCTGCATTAATGAGAAAGGGGGCATAAGCAAATAATGCCTAGTGAGGGACGCTCTAAAAACACTCATCAATGCATTTAAAAACATTAGATTCAAACCATATTTTCAACATCATGCTTAAACATCTCATGCCCTTTTCACCTTTGTAAAACATGCATATTAACCCATATGCAAAGCATGTATCATGGATCTCATGCATAATCACATATGCAAAAACCTCAATTTAAGCCTTCACATGCTTATTCATCCAATAACAAAGCTTAAAAAGCCAAAACATGTATAAATCTCATTATACAAAACATAATTCAACACGATACATTAATTCACATATATTGGCTTTTAAGTGACCCAAAACATAATCTTTCTTTGTCAAAAACACATCAGATGCACGGATTTCCTAAGTGGTTCCTTCAACCACTTCACATGCATCTATAACCGGAGCAAACGATGCATTTAACCCCTCGACGGTTATGATATATCTACAATGGGAGCATACGACATATTTAACCCCTCGACCATTGTGATACACAATCCTCCAGTGGGAGAATATGGCACAATTAACCCCTCGACCGCTGCGGTTCCCATGGTGGAGAAAGCAGCACGATTAACCCCTCGACACACATTAGACGACTTATTATAGTGCACTTTAAACCCTATGGCGTGCCAACTATATCTGATAACATTTAACCATTGTCACTTAGCCAATATATTCTATTTCAAACATGATACCTCACTGTTTTCATATGCAACATTCAAACCAATTCCAATGCAACAAAACATGCATTTACATAACCATAAAATCATTTTCACAAACCATTTGCCATACTCAAATGTCAGTAGTATAAGATCATTTACATTATATTTCATTTCTAAAACATGCATTAAACAGTAGGTATCAAATCATAAACATAGGCATGAGAAAATCAACATTTGCCAAACCGAAATTGAGAACGAATTCATCTAATACTTACTTCTGAGCTTAGACACGCATTTCAAGCTCAATCTAAACTCCCAAAATCACTTTAAACCTTTTTTTAAAGCTATAAATCACATTTCTACTCACCGACAATACATCGTTCCGCTAGTCGATGCAAAAATCAAGCTTTTGAAGCCTCTACAACCTATCCAAAAGCCAAAGGATCCATCTCCCTTGTTTTACCCAAACAAAAACAGAGGATTAATGCACTTCCATGCATCTCTAATTTCCAGCAACCATTAATCTCAACTTCTCCTCACTAAAAACCATCAAAAGCTTCCTTAACAGAACCGAAATCATCATCAAACTCAACCTAGACAAAGCCCAGCCATAACCTATTATTTTAACATCTTAACAACATCAATTAACATATAAAAACATCTTTATAGCAACCATATATCTCCAGAAACCTTTCAACACCAAGATCACTTCAAAATCTAACTATTAACAACCTAAAAATTTAGCAATTCACTTAGTTTTGGGATTTCTTTTATTAATATCTTCTCATAACATTAAAACACATCTAATAAATGTTCTAAATCAATTAGAATCAACACAAAACCAGATCCATATCAAGATTCATCAATTTTCTCATCAAAACTCAATTAAAACACCATATTCATAATTTAATCATAATTACATAACAAAAATTAGTTGTAAAGGATCATGAACCTGGGAATTTCAGTAAAGAACCTTTAATTAGATGAGAGAAATGAAAATCACCTCTAATTGTTGATTTCTCCCTTAATTGGCAAGAATTAAATGAAATCTTCAAGAAAGCAATTAGGATTTGATGTAGAAATCAATTAGGAAATCAAAATGAGATTCTTTTTAAGAATTTTGGAGTAAAATTGATAGTTTAGCTGCTGAGAAATTTGAGAGAAAAGTTGAGAGCAAAAGTAGTTATGTGAGAAAATGAAATTGGTTTTTAAAATCCTTTAAATCAAATATATTTTATTTCTATTTAATAAACTTTTAAAACCATTTTAAAAATATCCAAAATTAAGGGGAAAATCTTATTGAAAACTTTGGTTAATTAGCTCCTTAAAGATTCTAAGTTTTGACCCTTTTACGATTTAGTCACCAAAATAGTTTTGAAACTTTAACCAAAATGTCCCAAAATCCGATTTTATTCCTTCAAATTGAGTTTACCAAAGCCCTTAGAATATTAATTAAATATTTTCTAGCATTTTTTCATATTTTATTTTAGCCAAAAACCATTTATTAAGAATTAATTCCCGAAACTAACTCGAATCGCCTAATCCGGTTCACCCGAATGTCTAATCAATCTAGCTAACACCTAGGCTCAAATTCTGGGCATTACAATTAGTCAACCAAAATGGCATCACCAAGAACTCATAATTCCATTAACGTGTGCGAAAATCTATTTTCGGCACGTCTTTATCCTTTACCTTCAATTGATAATACCCAGATCTCAGATCGATCTTGGAAAACACAATAGCACCTTGAAATTGATCGAACAAATTGTCAATTCGTGGCAAGGAATACTTATTCTTAACCGTCAACTTGTTCAGTTGCCGATAATCAATGCATATTCTCATAGTGTCATCCTTCTTTTTCACGAACAACACTGGTGCTCCCTACGATGACACACTAGGTCGGATGAGACCACAGTCCAACAACTATTGAAGTTACATCTTCAACTCCTTTAACTCTTTCGGTGACATGCGATATAGAGCAATTGACATCGGAGTCATATCCTCATATGTCTTAATACAGAAATCTATTTCCTTATCCAGTGGTAATCCAGGCAACTCCTCCAGAAACACTCTTGGAAAATCACAAATGGTACGTATATCTTGAACACCTCCTTCGTATCTGGGTTCATAACATAAGCCAGATATGCTTGACCCCAAGCTCTAACAACTTCTGTGCCTCCAAAGCTGAAATCATATTGGACAAGAATTTAACATTCCCGCCCACGATCATCACTTCGTAATCGTCAGCAAGTTTTAACAAAACTCGCTTGGTCTCAAAATTGACCACAACAGTATGCTCGGTCAACCAATCCATACCCAAGATTACATCAAAACCATGAAATGACAACTTCATCAAATCAACCGCGAACACATGTCCTTGAACCATCAAATGACATCTCCTAAACAAGCTCCTAGCAACTAATGTCTCTCCAAAAGAACTAGATACTCGCATACCCACATCTAACACTTCTACAAGTATATTAAGAAATCATGCATGTTTGTGCAAAATGTATGAATGTGTAGAACCAAAATCTATCAAAGAAAGTAATGATATGGACTATAAAGTAAAAGTACCTACAATCACATCTGTGTCATTTCCCCCTTGTGATGCGCATAGATCCTTACGGGTCTACCACCTTTAGGTTAAACCGCCACAGTATGCGTAATAGTCCTCTGGTATTTCTTCCTACGCTAAAAATTATCTCGTCCACGCCCATGGCCTCTATGTGGCACAACTACAGGCTCAGGTGCCTGTCCATCCTTAGCCAACTATAGACAATCATGCCTTACGTGATCTCGTGAACCACAGCTCTAACATGTACCAAGAGTTCCCCAACACTCTCATAAATGTCACCTACCACACCGCCCACACTCGGGTGCTCGAACATAGGTGTTCTGACTAAGCTGACCACGCCCAACACTACCTCTTTCACATCTCTAGTCAGGCCGATACCTCCTATCCCGGTTCTTCTTATACTGATCTCTATCAGCATCTAACTCAACAATCTTCTTCCCAAGACTAGAACTTCCCGAATAAGAGGATAATCTTAGATTCTACTCTATATCCTTAGCTTGAGTAACCAAGATACCAAAATCAGTATAATCTGAAGCCAGCATATAAGTCTTCACCTCTTTGATCGGCCCATATCAGAAACGATCACATATCAGGAACCAGTTTAGGTGCATACTGGCTCAACCAAACAAACTTGACCACGTATTTTGATACGGTCATGTTACCCTAAACCAACGCTATAAACTTCAACTTCTTTTCACCATGATATCAAGAACCTAGATATTTCTTCTAGAAAGCAGCGCAAAAGAACTCCCACATCACATCCGTAGGCACCATACCTATGATAGTAGTCGACTACCAACTATAGGCATCTCCCTAAAGCAAGAACACTGTACAACCAGCTTACGAGCATCCGTATATTACATTTGACCAAGAATCATCTCCGTACTTGCGAACCACTCTTTATCTACCTCGGGAGCTAAACCCCTAAACTCAATACCACTCAAACTATGCAAACACTCCAACGAAAGTCCCGTATTAATAGCTACTGCAGGTGTTGGTGCTAGTGCATGCACTCCAGCTATAGCTGCCTGAAACGCTCTAGTCATAGCCTGAATCAATGGTGTCATGTCTCCAAAAATTGATCCTTGCAGTGCCTGAGGCATACCACCCTCTACTCTAGCACCAACAAGAGGAATCGATGGAGGAGGAGGTAACTTATTGTTATGTTCATACATAACACTACCCATGTTAGCTTGCGTCTCTCGTCTCGGTCCCATTCTCAAAAATATGATTCTAAAGCATGATGATGCAACAAAAAAACAAAACAAATAAGCCAGCTTAAACCAAGAATCCAGGATGCTCATGTTTTAAAACAAAAATCATTTCGCACTCATAGTAATAAGGCAATATGTCCCTAAGATTTTACCCCAACATAATATATTTCAATTATAGGAACACAAAATCAAACACCGTGCATGTCATTCCATAGTATCATTCAACAACAATATCTCAAACTATCATAACCTACCTCCCAACAATCATATATTGGCTCTGATTCCACCAAATATAACCCTCTTGACCCGGGCTAGATGTTAGACCGAACTGAACAAGCTATATAGGGTTTACCGAGACAAAACTGAACAAAATACTTAAACCAAGGTCCATTTTTTTCCTTTTATCTTGTCTGAATGCATAATTAATCCCTATGGTGAACATGCTGGCAGCGGGTGAAACATCGAAAGAAACAGATGTCGATTGGACATCTAATTAAACGTATTTGCTATTTAGGGACCAAATGTAATTCTAGAAAACTGAGGGGACTTACTTAAATTCAAGGTTATCAAACCTTAATTAATCAGGTTACATGCATATCGGTTAAATTTCAATATAAAACAACCATCCAAGCTTGATTAATTGCATATACTAGAAACATGGACTAAATCGCAAAGATTCAAATTACAGCAAAGCAATTACCAGAAATAACAGACTTGGTACCAATACACCTTGTTCCAGTATCAATACGAGTTTATTTTGCAAAGAGTGTTGGTACGGTCCTCTCGTGTACTGATACAAGTGGTTTGATATCAAAATAGGGGATTTCAGTAGCTAAGATGCGTACTAATACAGTTACTCATCTACCAACACCAAGTATATTTTTCTAAGGGGCGTACCGATATGGAGCTAGGCATACCGATACCCCTTGTGCAATTTTGCACAATTTTGAGCCGTAATAGACCTCGTGTACCGATCCCTGAGGAATCGTATCGGTATGACTAGGTCTATAATAACCTTTTGGTCGAACATATGATATTTAGGGTCAATTGAATACACTTGAAACAACATGTAAACATTATACTGACTAATGAACTGCAAAACACCACATAAATATTGAAACATAGGCATCATAGAAGCATAAGCAATCATCAAAGTAAACCTATAGGCATGACTTCTACCCCACATGCTTAAATCTTCCCAAAGCCCCCAATTCAAAGAATATATCACTTTACAAGTCCAAAACACCAAATAGAACATATCCAAAATAGGGAGTAACCAAAACAACCCTCTCAATTACAACTTGGTCACATTGCCATTTATTACTACGTAGTATTTATAAATTCGTACTTGAATTAGCTCAACCCTTGGATTGCTTCTTGCTTGTTAAATGTCTGAATGCTTACATTTCTGCATCGATGAGAAAAGAGAGTGTAAGCACGTAAAGCTTAGTAAGGGATGCTCAAAAACACTCACAATGCATTTAAAACATATTGCTTTCAAAACGTGTATTGATTCTCATGCCAAAACATCATATGCTCATTTTGTCTTTTCAAAATATGCACATTAAACTCTTTTGTCATACATGTACCATGGATTTCTAGCATACCATCAAGCAAACCTCAATTTAAGCCTTCACATGCTAATTCATCCAATAGCAAAGCTTAAAGAGCACCACATATATAAATCCCATTATACAAACATAGTCTATTTATAATGATACATCATTTCATATATTGGCACTAAAGTGACCCAAAAACAGATCTTTCCATTTTGTAAAACACATCGAATACACAGATTTCCCAAGTGGTTCTTTCGACCACTTCACATACATCCTCGAACCAGAGCAAATGGTACTACTACCCCTCAATGGTTATGATGTATAAATCCACCAGCGGGAGAAATTGGCACACTATTGACCCCTCGGCCGTTGTAGTTCGCATGGTGGAGAAAACAGTACAATCACAACCTCTCGACACATGAGGTGACTTATTATAGTGCACTTTAAACCCTATGACATGCCAACTATATCTAATAACATTTAATCATTGCCACTTGTCAATATATTCTATTAAAACATATTACCTCACTGTTTTACATATGCATCAAACCAAATAATCTTCAGTGCAATAAACCATGCATTACTCATCCTCAAAATCTTTTTCATAAATCATTTTCCATACTCATATATCATCAATATATGATCATTTGAATCATATTTCTATTTAACAACATGTATATAACCGTAGGTATTCTAAATCATAAACATGTGCATGAGATTTTGCAAAACCGAAAACAAGAGCGAGAACGTCCAATACTTACTTCTAGGCTTAGACAAGCATTTCAAGCTTAATCTAAACTCCCAAAATCACTTACAAACCTTTATTAAGAAGTAAACCTCGTTTCCACTCACTAACAATACAAAGTTCCACTTGCCGATGCGAAATCAAGCGTCCGAAGTTACCGAAACTTAACCACTCACTACAGGATCAATCTCCCTTGTTTTAACCACACAACAACAGAGGATCAATGCATCATTGTGCATCCATAATCCCAGCAACACCAATTCCCAACATTGCCTCACCAAAAACCATAAAACGCCTCCTTAAAACAACTTAAAACTTCACCAAACACACCCTAAACAAAGCCTAGCCATAAACCAACGATTTGCACATCTAATCAACATCAATTAATATCTAAAAACACTTTTCAATTCAGCTTATACCTCCAGCAACCTTCTAACACCCTAAGCACCTCAAAATCTAACTATTCACAACCTAGAAAATTAGCGATTCAATTAGTTTCATGATTTCATTTATAAATCTCTTCTCATAACATTAAAACATGTCTTAGATGTGATCTACATCAATTAAAACCACCACAAATCAGATCTATAATAAAGATACACCAATTCTTTATCAAAACTAACTCTAAACCGTTTAATCTTAATTTATTCATCAACACACATCAAAAAACAATTGCAAAAGATCAAGAACTTGGAAATTTTAGTAAAGAACCTTTGATTAGAGGAGAGAAATGAAAATCACCTCTAATGGTTGAGTTATCTCTTAATTGGCATGATTTGAGTGAAATCTCCAAGAAAACAATATTTGATGTAGATGTAATGCCCCGGTTTTGGGCTTGGATGGTGTAAGGGTTGGTTCAAAGGTCATTTGGACCGGTATTAGAGGTTCGAGTTAGTTTCGGGATTAAATCGGATTAAAGATTTTTAAAGGTGATAAAAATATGGGAAAATGTTTTAAACTCATTATTTAATATAATAATGATTGTGGAAAATCAATTTTGGAAAATGAAATTTGAAAATTGGACATTTTGGACTAGTGACCAAAATGCAAACTTTGAAAACTATTTTTAGTGACTGTTTTGAAAAGGATCAAAACTTTGAATCTTTAAGGAGCTAATTATCCTAGATATTTTTAACTGATTTCTCCCTTTAATTAACTGATTTTAAATGGGTTTTAAAAGGCTTTAAAAGTGGAGGGAATTAATAAATCATATTTTAGACTTTTAACAAAAATTCATGTAACAACTTTGCAACTTCTTTCTCTCAATTTATCTACAACCAAACACCTTTCCAACTTCAATTTTTTCATGTAAAAATCAAACGTTTTGATTTCCTAATGCTTCTTCATCAAATACTTATTGTTATTCTCTTGATTTTCATGTTTTACTAAGCAATTAAGGGGAGAAATCAACATTGGATGTAAGGATTTGTTCTTCTCCTCTAATGAAAGGTTCTTTACTGAAATTCCCAAGTTCTTGATCCTTTGCAATTGTTTTCTAATGTGTTTTGATAGTTTAATTAAGGAAATTGGTTTAATTGTGTTTTGATTGATGAAATTGGTATATTTTCGAAGTGGATTTGTTTTGCTAGGTTTTAGACCAGAATAGATCATGATTTTGATGTTATTAGATGTTAAAAGTTTGGATTTAACATTGTAATCCTGTAACTAGTTGAGTATCCAATATTTAAGGTTGTTAGTTAAGGGTTTTTGTGGTGATTTTGGTCTTTAATCATTGCTGGAAGTAAAAGAATGTTGGGAAAGGGTTTTTAGATGTTAATTGATGAAGTTTGATGGTTTGAATCGTTACATTATGGCTGGGTTAAGTTTTGAAAGGGTTTTGATGATGTTTTCGATATGCTAAGGAGGGTTGTTGAGTGGGCAACTTGAGAGTTGCGGGAGATTGCTATTAGGCAATGGTTTGAATGCATATTAATGTATTTTCCCTTTGGTTTTATGTTGTTAAAACAGGGGATAGTTAAGGCGACAAAGTTTGACATTGATTGTTGCTTGCAGGGAGCTCGATTCGTATTGGCGAGCAAGGCGAAGTGTATCGGTGAGTGGAAATTGGTTTTAACACCTTTAAAAGGGTTGATAAAGGTTGTTGGGAGTTTACAGTAAGCATGAAACACTTACCTAATCTCAGAAGTAAGTTTCCCTTATTTCATTCTTGAATATCGGTTTAGATATGAGCATGTTGAGTTCATGTTTTGATGTTAAACATGGTTTAATTTACCACTATAAATGCATGGTTATGAACACATATGCAATGGATTTTATGTATATAAATGCTAGTGACCATTAGTTTTCATTCCGGTTACGAATGGGGTATTGCTTTGGGCAATGTGGATTGCATATGAGGTGGTTTTAGTTTTATGCATTGAAAACAGTAGGTAAACAGTTTTGGAAATGGTATATTGGCTATGTGACAAGGTAAGAAACAATCGGATATAGTTGGCATGCCATAGGATTAAAGTGCACTATAAAATATGAACAAAATCGATCGTGGCCATGGGTCCTTGAGGTATGGCGGTTTAACAAGGCCACTCGGACTGTTGGGAACCTCATTGGGCATGCGATTTAACTAGACAATCCAATTTGATGGTGATCTTGCGGTTTAACTAGGCAAGGTCGGTATACTTGTGGATTAACTAGGCGAGGGTGTCAAATCTTGCGGTTTAACTAGGCAAGGTTTGGGAATATCATGCAGTTTAACTAGGCATGGTATGTAAGATCTGTGTATCCGATATCTTGGATAGAGGGAAGTCTATCAAGTTCACTATTAATGCCAGTGTTGAACCTTTTTATGTAATGCTTTGGGATTTAAGCATGGTTTATCTAATAATGCTTTGGGATTTAAGCATGGTTTATGACTTAATGCTTTGGGACCTAAGCATGGAGTAAGTATATTATATTGCATAAGGGTGTTTATGCATGTCTCGGTTGGAGACAAGGAAAATGCTTTGGTTGTAAGCATGTTTTAGAAACAAGTGTTTTAGTTTCAAACGTTTTTAAATGCATCATTGTTTTATGAGCATCCTCACTAAGCATGTGTGCTTAAGCTCTCTTTTTCTTAATGATGCAGAGCATTAAGGTTTTGGGGCTGCAAGGGCAAGGCTAAAGTGATCCTAAGACAATACTACTTTGAGTATAAACTCGGTTTATAATTCGGGTTAATAAGGCAATGTGTTCACCATATTTTGAGGATTTGTAATTCTGTTTTTCCATGGTTTTTAAGCACGTAAAGTGCTGGACTTCATGTTGGTTTGTTGTTGTTAGACTTGTGTGAATCATTGCCTATTTTGATGCTAGATGTGTGCTTAGGAATGCATCTAGTTGTTTTGGTGTGGTTGCCATGTTTTGATGATTCAAGCAAGTTTGGTATGATGCTATAAATGTGCAAACATGTTGAGTATGCCTTAAAGGTACCAAATGTGAGTTTTGGTTGCTTGGTGAAATGATATTAGGATCATGCCTATAGAATGTCTTGAATAGTATATTTGCCATGAATGGTTGATGTTTCTGTGATGCTTTGGTGGGTAATGTATCTTGGTAATGTTGTATAAGTGTTTAAAGCATGTATAAGTGGTTTGGTTTTCATTAAAGTGTGTTTAAACAATAATTTGGGACATTACAGGTCCAGGCGTATCGAAATAGGTGATCCCGTACCGGTATGGCTAGGCCATTTCTGGCATAGCATTTCGATACGGATAATCATTTCCAGGAATAGTGTTTCAGTACTCGGGCAAGTGTTTCGATACGGTCTTAAGCATTTTGGCCAGACGTTTCAATACGCAAGCAAACATTTTAGTACGAGTTTTAGCTATTGGAATCTGAGTTTTTAAAATCATAAGGGCGTACCGAAACACCTGTACGTGTACTGGTACGGCTACCGTTAAATCGGTTGTTTTGGAATCTTGAGGTTTCTGTTTCTTTCGTTTTGGTCCTTGAGTTATGTGAATGTAATTGTAAGAGTTTGAGTGATTGTAATGACCTGGAATTTGTTGTGTGAGCATGTAAATGGACTAATTAAGGATTGGTAACTTTAATTTCAGTTTTGGTCCCTAAAATTTTCAATTTTACAATTTAGTCCATAAAACGTATGTTTTGCAATTAGAGGCCTTTTCGTGATCCGTTTTCTTTGAAAATTCAACCGCTACAAGTATACACATATGGGATTAATAACATGAATCTAGATAAGATAAAAGAGAAAATGGACTAATTTTTCGTAATTGTTCTTCAGTTTGCTTCGGCAAACCTAATGTAGTTCTCTCGATTCGATCGAGTTTCTAGGCCGGGTCGAGGGGTTATATTTGTTGGTATCAGAGCCAGGTTTCAAAATTTGGGATGTTGTTGTTTGATTAGTAAGTGAGGCTTGAATTGCACGATGATTGTGTATATGTTCAGTGATTGTTTAATATCTTGCTAGGGTATGAATTGGGAACACATTGCCTATTACCGAGGTTTTAAAATATTTTATAAGGTTGTCTTGGATCCTTTGCCTAATGCTAGCCTAATTTTAATGTGTTTTGATGCTTCTGTTAGCATGGCTCGACGAGAGACGCGTTCGATGGCTACTAATGCCAGAGTTGGGCAGAATAACATTGAGGAAGGGAATCTCCCTAATTTTTAACATCCTCCTCCTCTGTTGGTTCCTCCTACCGATGTTGGGGCTGGTGATGTACCCCAGGTTCATCAAAAATGCCAGTATTTGGTGATTTAACTCCGTTAATCCAAGCAATGACGGGAGCGTTTCAGGAAGTGATGGCTAGAGTGCAAGCGCAAGCACCGGTACCTGCTATGGAAGCTAATCAAGGCTTACCCTTGGAGCGTCTTCGTAGTTTGAGAGGTAAGGAATTTCAGGGTTTGAGTTCTAAGGCAGTTGAGGGATGGCTGGAAAAGACAATCCTACTCTAAACCGGATGGGTTGTAATAAGGAGCGCAAGTTGGGTTGCAAGGTGTCACTATTGTAGGGTGATGCTTATCATTGGTGGGTGACCATAATTGCGGGAGTACATGAGGCGGATATGAATTGGGAGTTCTTCCAAAGAACTTTTAAGAGAAAGTATCATGGTACCCAGTATTTGGATACAAAGAAGCACGAGCTTATATCGCTGACGCAGGGTGGCATATCAGTTGCCGAATATGAGGTGAAGTTTGTTCGTTTGAGTCAATATGCCCTGGAGTTGGTCCCTGATGATCAACAAAGATGTGATAGGTTTCGCTATGGTTTGATGAAGGACATTAAGACATATCTGTTGGCTGCAGATTATATAGATTTTGATGTGTTGGTTAATTGGGCCAAGGATATTGAGCAGACTTTGGGTACATCAGTTTAGGTTGCGAATGCGAGTTTGGGTAAGAAAAGGGCCGACTCTAGCTATTCTGGGAAGTAGAATAAGAGGTTTTAGGACAAAAGACATAGGCCAAATCACAGGCGTGGTGGTGGTGTTGGCCAGGGCAGTCAGGGAGCTCGTGTTGTACTAGAGAGTGAGCGTTGTGGAAGGCGCCACACAGGTATGTGTTGGGGTACCACTAGAGTTTGTTGGATATGTGGATCTTCTAAGCATATGAAGTGTGATTGTCCTTGTGCTATGAGGGACGTACTGGTTCATGTTGTTGCACCTGCTAGGGGCCGAGGCCGAGGCATGGGTAATTTTTAGAGGCGAAAGGATGAGCAGAGGGCTGTAGCACATGCAGTTACTATACGACCGGAGAATGGTGGACTGGCTCGAGTTTATGCTCATCGCGAGGGGCACAATAACACTGATGTGATCGCAGGTACCTTTACCTTGCAATCTTTGTCATTGTTTTCTTTGATTAATTCGGGGTCTACTCATTCATATATTTTAAGTGAGCATGCATCATTATTAAATGTTCTTGTTGAGATCTTAGATGTGGGCATTTTAGTAACTAGTTCCTTTGGGGAGACGGTTACTACTAGAAGGTTGTATAGGCGTTGTCCTCTAGTTATGCAAGGTCATGAATTTGCCGCAGATCTAATGGAATTGTCATTCCATGGTTTTGATGTTATTCTGGGTATAGATTGGTTAAGTGAGCACAAGGCGGTGATGGATTGTGAATCCAAAAGGATTTCCTTGAAGTTAGCCGATAATTATAAAGTTGTGGTGGTTGGTAGTGAAGTTCTTATCCAATATTGTTTTGGCTACTCGAGCGGAGAAGATGATGTTTGACGGCTGCCAAGCTTATTTGGCTATCATTATGAATCCGGAGGCCAAGGGTGTTCGAGTGCAGGATATTCAGATTGTATATGAATTTTCAGAGGTGTTTCCTGAAGAGTTACAGGGTTTACTGCCGGATAGAGAGGTAGAATTCGATGTAGAGACTTTTAAGGGTTCAACTCCGGTGTTTATTGCTCCTTATCGGATGGCACCAAAAGAGTTGAAAGAGTTAAAAACGCAACTTCAGGAGTTGTTGGACCATGGGATCATTCGACCTAGTATTTCGCCTTGGGGTACCCTGGTTCTTTTTGTAAAGAAGAAGGATGGATTGATACGTATGTACATTGATTACCGGCAATTGAATAAGTTGACGGTGAAGAACAAGTACCCGTTGCCACGGATTGATGACTTGTTCGATCAATTTTGCGGGGCAGTGGTGTTTTCAAAGATTGATTTAAGGTCAGGGTATTACTAGTTGAAGGTTAAAGATGTAGATGTGCATAAAACTGTGTTTCGTACAAGGTACGGGCATTACGAGTTTTTGGTGATGCCGTTTGGTTTGACTAATGCCCCAGCTACTTTTATGGATATGATGAATAGGGTGTTTCATGAGTACCTTGATCAGTTTGTGGTGGTTTTATCGATGATATACTCGTGTACTCTCGTACCGAGGAGGAGCATGATCGGCATTTGCGAATTGTGTTGTAAATGTTGAAGGATAACCAGTTGTATGCCAAGTTGAGCAAGTGCGAGTTTTGGCTCAATGAGGTGATGTTTTTAGGTCATGTGGTTTCCGCAGAGGGTATTCATGTTGATCCATAGAAAATTGAGGCTATTCTCAATTGGAAGCAACCTAAATCTGTCTCAGAGGTTCACAGTTTTCTTGGGCTGACTGGTTATTACCGTCGCTTTGTGGATGGGTTTTTGAGTATTGCAGCACCGTGATGAAGTTGTTGCAAAAGAATGTTTCATATGTGTAGACGGAGAAGCAACAACAGAGTTTTGAGAAGTTGAAGGATGTTTTGACACATGCTCTTGTGTTGATTCAACCTGAATCTGGGAAAGAGTTTGTGGTTTATAGTGATGCATCGTATGTTGGCTTGGGTTGGGTGCTGATGCAAGATGAAAGGTTGTGGCCTACGCATCGAGATTACTGAAGGTTCATGAGCGCAACTATCTAACTCATGATTTGGAGCTTGCAATTGTGGTTTTTGCCTTGAAAATTTAGAGACACTACATTTATGGTGAAAAGTGTGTGGTTTTTACGGACCATAAGAGTTTGAAATATTTGATGTCTCAAAAGGATTTGAACCTTAGGCAACGAAGATGGTTGCAGTTGCTTAAAGATTACGACTTAACAATCGAGTATCATCCTGGAAAAGCCAATGTGGTAGCGGATGCGTTGAGTCGTAAGGTTGCGGTTGAGCTTAGAGCGATGTTTGCAAGGTTGAGCGTGACATGGGAATGTGGTTTATTGGCAGAGTTGCAGGTTAAGCCTACATTGTCGCAGATGATTAAAGCTAAGCAACCGTTTGATGAATCTTTGGTTCTTCATGTTAAAGACATAACAGATGGTAATCCGACAGATTTTTATTTTGATGATGATGGTGTTTTGTGCTTTAAGGGCCGAATAGTGGTGCCAGAGGATTCGGAGCTTAGGCACACTATTGTGACGGAGGCACAATCTAGTCCTTTTGCTATGCATCCTGCTAGTACCAGGATGTATCGTGATTTAAAGGAAGTGTATATTGGGGTGGCTTGAAAAAATATATGGCAAAGTTTGTTTCTAAGTGTATGGTCTGTCAGCGGGTTAAGGCTGAACATCAGTTTTCATCTGGGTTGTTGCAACTATTGAGAATTTCAAAATGGAAATATGAGAGAATCACCATGTATTTTGTGTCAGGGTTACCTTTGACACCAGCTAAAAAGGATTCCATTTGGATGATTGTAGATCGGCATACAAAGTGTGCACATTTTCTGCCAGTGCATAGGACGTACACCTTGTACAAGTTGGCAGATTTGTACATTTTTGAGATCGTGCGTCTACACGGGGTACCGAAGTCCCTTGTTTTGGATAGGGATCTGAGGTTCACAATGAGGTTTTGGGTGAGTCTGCACCAGGCTTTAGGTACGAGATTGAATTTCAGCACCGCGTATCATTCTCAATCAGATAGACAGTCTTAGAGGGTTATCCAGATTTTGGAGGATATGTTTAGGTGTTGTATTATTTAGTTTCAAGGAACCTGGGAGAAACATCTACCTTTGGTTGAATTCACATACAACAATAGCTATCAAGCAAGTATACAGATGGCATCGTATGAGGCATTGTATGGCCGGAGGTGTCGTACGCCCTTGTGTTGGGCTGAGGTAGGGGAAAATCATGTTTCCTTACCGAATGTGTTGAAAGACACGGATGAAAAGGTAAAGCTTGTGTGTGATTGCTTGAAAACGGCTGCTGACCGACAGAAATCTTACACGGATTTGAAGCGTATGGAAATTGAATATGCAGCGGGTGATCGTGTATTCTTGAAAGTGTCACCATAGAAGATTGTGATGCGGTTCAGACGTAAAAGGAAGCTTAGTCTGAGTTTTATTGGACCATATGATATTGTGGAGCGTGTAGGTCCTGTGGCTTATCGGTTGAGGTTACCTCCCGAGCTTGAGAAAATACATTATGTGTTTCATGTATCTATGTTGCGAAGGTATCGGTCGGATCCCTCGCATGTTATGCCGGTGGAGCATATTGAGTTGAGACCGGATTTATCCTATGATGAGGCGCCAGTGGAAATCCTTGATTCCAGCAGTAAGGTTCTTCGTGGCAAGACGATAGAACTTGTTAAAATCTTGTGGCGGCATCGAGGTGTCGAGGAAGCCACTTGGGAAAGCAAGACGGATATGTTGGAGCAATTTCCGCATCTTTTTCCTCCAGGTAAATTTTGAGGATGAAATTTCTTAAGAGGGGGAGAGTTGTAATGCCCCGGTTTTGGGCTTGGATGGTTTAAGGGTTAGTTTGAAGGTCCGATGGACCAGTATCAGATGTTCGAGTTAGTTTCGAGATTAAATCGGATTAAACATTTTTAAAGGTGATAAAAATATGGAAAATTGTTTTAAAATCATTATTTAATATAATAATGATTGTGGTAAAATCAATTTTTGAAAATAAGATTTGGAAATTGGACATTTTGGACTAGTGACCAAAATGCAAACTTTGAAAATTATTTTTAGTGACTGTTTTGAAAAGGATCAAAACTTTGAATCTTTAAGGAGCTAATTATCCTAGATATTTTTAATAGATTTCTCCCTTTAATTAACTGATTTTAAATGGTTTTTAAAAGGTTTTAAAAGTTGAGAGAATTAATAAATCATATTTTAGACTTTTAACAAAAATTCACGTAACAACTTTGCAACTTCTTTCTCTCAATTTCTCTCCAGCCAAATAGCTTTCCAACTTCAATTTCTTCAGGTAAAAATCAAAGGTTTTGATTTCTATTTGATTTTCTAATGCTTCTTCATCAAATACTTATTGTTATTCTCCTGATTTTCATGTTTTACTAAGCAATTAATGGGAAAATCAACATTGGAGGTAAGGATTCGTTCTTCTCCTCTAATGAAAGGTTCTTTACTGAAATTCTCAAGTTCTTGATCCTTTGCAAATGTTTTCTAATGTGTTTTGATAGTTTAATTAAGGAAAATTGGTTTAATTATGTTTTGATTGATAAAATTGGTATATTTTCGAAGTGGATATGTTTTGCTGGGTTTTAGACCAGAATAGATCATGATTTTGATGTTATTGGATGTTAAAAGTTTGGATTTAAAATTGTAATCCCGGAACTAGTTGAATCTCCAATATTTAAGGTTGTTAGTTACGGGTTTTGTGATGATTTTGTTGTTTAATCATTGCTGGAAGTAAAAGGATGTTGGGAAAGGGTTTTTAGATGTTAATTGATGAAGTTTGATGGTTTGAATCGTTACATTATGGCTGGGTTAAGTTTTGGAAGGGTTTTGATGATGTTTTCGATATGCTTAGGAGGGTTGTTGAGTGGGCAACTTGAGAGTTGCAGGAGATTGATGTTAGGCAACAGTTTGAATGCATATTAATGCATTTTGCCTCTGGTTTTATGTTGTTAAAACAGGGGATAGTCAAAGAGACGAAGTTCGACATTGATTGTTGCTTGTTGGGAGCTCGATTTGTATTGACGAGCAAGGCGAAGTGTATCGGTGAGTAGAAACTGGTTTTAACACCTTGAAAAAGGGTTGATAAAGGTTCTTGGGAGTTTAGGGTAAGCATGAAACACTTACCTAAGCTCAGAAGTAAGTTTTCCTTATTTCGCTCTTGAATATCGGTTTAGATATGAGAGTGTTGAGTTCATGTTTTGGTGTTAAACATGGTTTAATTTACCACTATAAATGCATGGTTATGAACACGTATGCAATGGATTTTATGTATATAAATTCTAGTGAGCATTGGTTTTCATTCCGGTTGGGAATGGGGTATTGCTTTGGCAAAGTGGATTTCATATGTGGTGGTTTTGGTTTTATGCATTGAAAACATTAGGTAAACGGTTTTTGAAATGGTATATTGGCTATGTGACAAGTTAAGACACAATCGGATATAGTTGGCAAGCCATAGGATTAAAGTGCACTATAAAATATGAACAAAATCGATCGTGGCCATGGGTCTTTAAGGTGTGGCGGTTTAACAAGGCCACTCGGACTGTTGGGAACCTCATTGGGCACGCGTTTTAACTAGGCAACCCAATTTGATGGTGATCTTGCGTTTTAACTAGGCAAGGTCGGTATACTTGCGGATTAACTAGGCAAGGGTGGTAAATCTCGCGATTTAACTAGGCGAGGGTGTTAAATCTTGCGGTTTAACTAGGCAAGGTTTGGGAATATCATACGGTTTAACCAGGCATGGTGTGTAAGATCCATGTATCCGATATGTTGGATAGAGGGTAGTATATCCGGGTCACTATTAATGCCAATATATGTTAAAGTTCATGTGTTGAACCTTTTATGTAATGCTTTGGGATTTAAACATGGTTTATCTAATAATGCTTTGGGATTTAAGCATGGTTTGTGATTTAATGCTTTGGGATCTAAGCATGGAATAAGTATATGATGTTGCATAAGGGTGTTTATGCATGTCTCGGTTGGAGACAAGGAAAGTGCTTTGGTTGTAAGCATGTTTTAGAAACAAGTGTTTTAGTTTCAAATGTTTTTAAATGCATCATTGTTTTATGAGCATCCTCACTAAGCATGTGTGCTTACGCTATCTTTTTCTTAATGATGCAGAACACTAAGGTTTGGGGGCTGCAAGGGCAAAGCTAAAGTGATCCTAAGACAAGACTACTTTGAGTATAAACTTAGTTTATGATTCCGGTTAATAAGGCAATGTGTTAGCCATATTTTGGGGATTTGTAATTATGTTTTCCATGGTTTTTAAGCACGTGAAATGTTGGATTTCATGCTGGTTTGTTGTTGTTAGACTTGTGTGAATCATTGCCTATTTTGATGTTAGATGTGTACTTAGGAATGCATCTAGTTGTTTTGGCGTGGTTGCCATGTTTTGATGATTCAAACAAGTTTGGTATGATGCTATAAATGTGCAAACATGTTGAGCATGCCTTAAAGGTACCAAAAGTGAGATTTGGTTGCTTGGTGAAATGATATTAGGATGCATGCCTATAGAATGTCTTGAATAGTATATTTTCCATGAATGATTGATGTTTCTGTGATGCTTTGGTGGGTAATGTATCTTGGTAATGTTGTATAAGTGTTTAAAGCATGTATAAGTGGTTTGGTTTTCATTAAAGTGTGTTTAAACAACAATTTGGGACATTACAGGTCCAGGCGTATCGAAACAGGTGACCCCGTACCGGTACGGCTAGGCCATTTCAGGCATAGCGTTTTCGATACGCGGGTATGTGTTTCGATATGGATAAGCCTTTCCAGGCATAGTGTTTCGGTACTCGAGCACATGTTCTGTTACGGTCTTGAGCATTTTGGCCAAGCGTTTCGATACGCGAGCAAGCGTTTTGGTACGAGTTTTAGCTACTAGAATCTAAGTTTTTAAAATCATAAGGGTGTATCGAAACACTTGTACGCGTACCGGTACAGCTACCATTAAATTGGTTGTTTTGGAATCTTGAAGGTTTTTGCTTCTTTTGTTTTGGTCCTTGAGTTATGTGAATGTAATTGTAAGAGTTTGAGTGATCGTAATGACATGGAATTTGCCATGTGAGCATGTAAATGGACTAATTGAGGATTGGTAACTCTAAATTTAGTTTTGGTCCCTAAAATTATTAGTTTTACAATTTAGTCCCTGAAATGTATGTTTTGCAATTGAAGGCCTTTCCGTGATCCATTTTCTTTGAAAATTCAACTGTTGCAAGTATACACATATAGGATTAATAACACGCATCTAGATAAGATAAAAGAAAAAATGGACCAGTTTTTCAGTTTGCTTCGACAAACCTAATGAAGTTCTCTCGATTCGGTCGGGCGTCTAGGCCGAGTCGAGGGGGTTACAGTAGAAATTAAAGAAATCAATTGAGAAATCAAAATGAGATCAAGAATAGTTGATTCCTAATCATTTTGGAGCAAGAGATGTAGTTTGGCTGTTGGGAAAATTAAGAGAAAAGTTGAGAGCAAACGTAGTTACGTGAAAAAAGTAAATAATCTTTTAATATTTTTTATTTAATAAACATTTTAAAACCATTTAAAAATAGCCTAAATTAAGGGAAAATTTTGATTAAAAACATTGGTAAATTAGCTCCTTAAAGATTCTAAGTTTTGACCCTTTTACAATTTAGTCACCAAAATAGTTTTGAAAACTTTACATTTTAGTCACCAAACCGAATGTCATTTAATTAAAAATTATTTCATTAAATTGAGTTTACCAAAACATTCAATATATAAATAAAATTTTCCAACATTTCTCCATATTTTTAACTCACGCTAAAACATTTATTGTGATTTAATTCCCGAAACTAGTTCGAACCACCTAATCTAGCTCACCCGAACCGTCTAATCCGTCTCACCCGAACCATCTAATCTTTCTAGCTAACTTCTAGGCCCAAATTTGGGGCGTTACATCACCCATTTCTTGGCCATTTCTATTGATTGTTCAACCCAACACTATATGAATCATGTATGTGTGTTTGGTTGATGGTAGGGATGTAATGAGACGAGACAGATCGCGAGATACTCAAGTTTGAATTGGTCAAAGTTCGGTCAACACTCAACTCGAGCACGAACTCGGCTTAAATTCTTAACGAGCCGAGATGAGTTACTCGATACCCAACTCTAACCATCTTATTTACCATGGGTAAACCTATATAAAAATATTAGGGTGCAATTGAACCCACTATGAAGTACCTATTATACATAAATATTAGAATTGTTTCAGAGTTTTACATAGGAAATATTAAAATTGACCCTATTTAATTTGTTGGGGTATGGGGTCATCAATACTAATAATAGTGGTATAATTAGCCCATACCCCACTCTAATCCCACCATATGAAAATCTTGACTCCGACGCTGCTAATTTACACCCTTATTTTCAATAACCTGAGAAAGATGAGTCTTTTTTCTTCCTATAATTTTTCTTCTCTTTCTGCTTTGATTTTAAATTTGTCTATTGTTGACAATTATTGTATTTATTGTTGTTTGATTTACACTACTAGTGAAACGACAAGTTTGAGTTTTATCAAGGGGAATAAAACGTTAACGAAAATGAGAAAGAAGAAACGAAAAATAAGTGTTGTTGCAGAGGAAGAAGAAAAAATGGGAAATTTGGGGTTTGACTAGTTATTTTAAATTAGGATCTAATTGATAGAATGTATAAGTGTTAGGACTAAAAGTGTTATTATCCCATAACACATCATCATGGACGGTGACCAAAATGATAACGAAATGTTAGTGACGGTTTTGACGAAAATATTAGTTGGGTGATCAAAATAGGAAAATGTGATAGTTGAGTGACTACCCGTGTAGTTTACCCTTAAATTAACCTCTAAATTGTCTATAACCTAACCTTTCAATGAATTTTTGTAGTTAGTGGTAGCAGCGAGAGTAGCAGCAATGGCGACGGAGGGAGAAAAGAAGAAAAAATCATCTCCAATATCTCTTCAACAATTCATCTCCAACATCACCCCGTTAATTGATTTGGAGAAGGTTCTTTCTTTCCTTCTTTCTTTATTTCTATATATATATATTTGATTATTCTCTAAATAACTTTTCAATTATCAAATAGCACCAAACTGGAGAAATTTTCTTGTATTGTTGCAGCATTATTTGACTCTGAAACTTCAGTGGTGATTTTGATGTAAAAGATATTATTTTGTTTTAATATCGCTGTTGATTCATTTTCTGATTCTGCTGAGTTTGGAAATGAAAAATCTGTTTGTGTTTCAGGAAGCTGAGATATCAGCTTCACTAAGTTCAGGAGCAGCAAGAAATTTGGATACTGCTCAAAAGAGGGGCTCCACCATTCTAAATTTGAAGTGTGTTGATGCTCAGGTTGTATTGTTTTCTTTGCTTTTTAATGGTCTTTGTGCTACTTTTAATTAGCTTCCTTTGCTGTCGCTGTAAAGTAGAAGGCAATGGAAACAAAGGAGGATGCCATTTTTGTTTTGTTTTGTTAAAAGGGCCATGCTAAAAATTTTGTATTAGAAACAGCTTGAGTTTCTTATTGTTTATCCATAATTTGGTTTTGCAAATAGACAGGACTTATGGGAAAAACTGTACTTGAGTTCCAATCGACAAAAGGAGATGTTCTTCCTGCTCACAAGGTGGGGATTCTTGAAGTGGTAGAGCTGGGTTTTTTTTTTTTTTGGAATTTTTGGTGCTTTATTTGTTTTTCCATGATATTGATGAACTATTGAATACATTTGCAGTGAAGAAAGCATTTGTATTTAATTTCTCTTTTGCTTTCAGTGAATATTTTCTTAGTATTTACTATAATTGCAACAACTGTCAAGTGTGTGTGTGTTTTTCCTCTCTCTATTATGCTGCTTGAAAACAAGTTTTCATATTTGTATGACACTCTTTCTCTTTTTCTTGAATGTGATGATATGCTGGATTTCAACAGTTGTCTGGCTTACTTTAGGTTGAATATTGCTTGAAAACATGATTTGGGGTCAAAATGTTCTAATTTAATCTCTTGAAAACGATGAAATAACCAATTGATGTAAATGATAAATGGCCTAGGTTCACTTGCATTGGGTTATAATTGAGTATATCTCCAATGCGAATGAAGAGAATTTTTGTTCTTTTGTTTTGAAATGCACGTTCCCTTCTTTTTTATCAACTTATGTTTCCCCCTGCTTGCAATGCAGTTTGGAACCCATGATGTAGTTGTTCTAAAACCAAACAAGGCTGATTTAGGTTCTCCTGCTCTTGGGCAAGGTGTAGTTTACCGGTTGAAGGTAATTTTGATTTTATTAGAGATAGAGCATTGGTGTTGGGTAATTTCTTTATTGGTTTTGTTGTTTCATATCATGTATGAGTATGACCCGCCTCTGAAATGCTTTTACCACTGATCCTTGTGCATAATGAACAGGATTCCTCAATCACAGTTGCTTTTGATGATGTCCCAGAAGACGGTTTAAATAGTCCCTTGCGTCTCGAAAAAGTGGCGAATGAGGTCTGCTATTCTGAATTTCTTTTGCTTCCAGGTTTTTCATATTGGCTTCTTCAGTTACACAGTGTGGACAATAGTTTTACTTTTTTATGCAGATTCAGACTTTCCCCAGTTCATTTCAATTCACTTTTCACTTTTTTTTTTTACTTTTATGTTGAAAAGTTTCTTCTGGTTGACCTGGGAATCATATGGGAATTGCAATGTGAGGTCGCGGTGTTCATTTTTTGCTATTAACATCTAATTATATATACAAGGCTTAAACTAGATTGGTAGCTGTGGAATTAATATTGTATACTTAATGGTTTACAAGATATCTGGAGTTGGTACCGTCAATGCTTATAAGGAAAAGCATATCACATATATAATGGCCTTTGCAGGTGACATATCGTAGGATGAAGGATGCCTTGATACAACTGAGTAAAGGTGTGCTGAAGGGTCCTGCTGCAGATCTAGTTCCTGTATTGTTCGGAGAGAGACAGCCAACAGTGTCAAAGAAGGGAGCTGTCACATTCACCCCATTTAACAAAAACCTTGATCATTCTCAGGTGCGTTGTATGGATTCATTGTTTTCATCTTTTAAAATAATTTACTTATTATTTATTTCAAGTATTTCTTTTGTTTTGTTCCATTCTTCTAACACTGTATGGTGATGATGATATGGTTAAAAGCTATATTCTATTTGCACTATGAACATGCTGGCAACAAAACATGTTTACACTGTAAAACCTATTTATAGGCTTTATGCGTGCCATATATTTTACAAATTAACCTTCTTTTTGGGATCAAGAAAGATGCCATTTTAAAGGCACTGTCATCAAAGGATGTATTTTTGCTTCATGGACCTCCTGGAACTGGAAAAACTACAACGGTTGTGGAAATTATACTACAAGAAGTGAAGCGAGGATCAAAGATACTCGCTTGTGCTGCTTCAAACATTGCTGTTGACAACATTGTTGAGCGACTTGCAACTCACAGGTACAATGGCCCAACACAGTTGAAAGTATTCTTCAGCCTCAGCTAGTAAAGAAATCTTTCCTGATTTACTTTTGTCTCTGATCCTCATGATTTTCTACTTTTGGGACCTTATGCATGCAAAAGGACTAATGGTTTTTTTAGCAGATAAGAACCAAAGGCTTTAAACAACCCATTTTTTATGTTTACCATGATTCTATTGAAGTGTTCTGTTTTTAGCATATTTCATTTCCATAAAATTTTCAGTATTTTTTTTTATTATTAATTGTTGGGCAAAATATCAGTTAGTAATGTTCTGTTGTCTTGTCTATTTTTTTCTCGTTTTTGTTTAATGTTCCTTTCATATGATTTCTTCTGAGACTTTAAATGTAAGAAGCTTTTGAGAATTAGGAAGCATATTATTACTCAATTTATCTTGGCTGCTTTTCATCAGAGTAAAGCTTGTGAGATTGGGGCATCCTGCACGTTTACTGCCTCAAGTTTTAGACAGTGCTCTTGATGCAAAGGTAAACCTTTGGTTTTGAAAAGGAAAAATATTGACAATGAAATTTGAATGTCTTTTTTAAAAATAGGAAGGCAATGAAAAGAATGTGGAAAAGACATGAGAAATGGATTTGGAGAAGAAAGAAGAAACTTGGGAAAATGGGTCTGGATAATAATGAAATGAGGAAATGGGATGCGTGGAATCATGAGAGGATTGAAAATGTGTTTGGGAAGTAAAATTTTAATTTTTGTCCCATTATATACTTTTATTATATTATCATTATTAAAATTTTCAAATAATCAATTGTTATGATAGGTATACATTTAATATATTTAATTAAATTTACTTATTTAATTAAAAATATTTTAAAATTTTAAGTATATATTAATTAAAATATTAATATTTTTATTTAAATAAAATTTTTGTATTAAAATATTGTATAAAATATTTTTATTGTAGTGCCCTGTCCCACACGTATTATGGTTTTCTAAAAATTAATGTGTGGTTGTGTCCATGTCATACCTAGGCCTATTCATAACAGGGTAGCCGATTTTCTAGTTAGTAAAAAAGTCGGCCCATATCTTGAACCATGAAGACAGGGTACCCGCAAGATCAGGTCACAAGTAACTTTTTTTATTCTTAGGGTTTAAAAATTAGATTTATTTGTTTCTTAATTTTCTTTTTATAATTATTTTAGCACCTTAATTCTCTATTTTTTACCCTTAATAACCCAAAATTCTTTTACTTCGTTTTTTAAAGTAGAAGTAAATAAATACTAAATTCTTAAATAAAATTTAATCCAAAATAAAAAAAATAAATTGAAAAAATTGGGAACTGGATTTTCGTGTACCTGTCTAAGCCGAATATTGCACCTTGGGCCCGACCTGTGAACCCGTGATATTTAGCGGTCTGGGTACCTGACCCAAACAATTTAAAAAAAAGAAGAGAAAAATACCCTGTTATTTTCTATTGGGTCGGCAGGTCAATGGATTGAGTATTTTTAGCACCCTAGTCATACCTGTATTGTTTGTCTGTGCCCGTGCTTCATTGAAGTTCCGGATGTACTTGAAAGTTACCCCGGTCCAGTGTTTCACAGATTTCTTTTAATGCTTTTATTATGATTATTGGCCTTTGGTTATATGTTGAAAGGATGTCATGGATGCTTCTGGACAATGGTCTTTATCATTTTGTTATCCATAGTTTTCCCTGGCAAGAAAACAAGTCCTACTCATGTTCTATTTCTGAGAAATTGAAACCTGATCTCGTATCACATTATTCGAGTAGCCAAAAGCACGGAAACTTTCTTTTTATGTTATCTATTTGCGGATATAGCAACAAGAATGATGTTTCCTCTGTTTCCCAAGGCTTGTACTGTTTGAAGGGGATGCAACTTGTCTTCTTGCATGTATTATTATTTTGATGCTACTTCTTGTCTAAATCTTAATGTGCTTATATATATATATATTTGCTTCTAGGTTCTGCGAGGTGATAATAGCTCTCTTGCAAATGACATTCGTAAGGAAATGAAGGTATATGTTTATGCTATAATTTGAAGTCTCAGTTTGCTATAGTAAAGCTAATACACTAAAGAATGATCGATATATGTGACTTTTCTTTAGGTATTATGTTTCATCATCCTGAAATGGACTATAACAGCAATATATAATGTTTGAATTAGCGGCTATTTAGTATTAATAGCATTATGCTTTTTATAAAAAAAAATTGCATGCTGAATACATTTAGGACATTTCTGGCTTATTTGTTTGATATAGATGCAAGAGATTGTTTAATTTGGTCTAAAGGAATATTTGTTTCTTGTGTTCTTCCTGATACTCAACTTTTTGCTTCAGGCACTAAATGGGAAATTATTGAAAACCAAAGACAGAAATACAAGGAGAGATATCCAGAAGGAGCTTAGAACTCTTTCAAAAGAAGAGCGGAAAAGGCAGCAGCTTGCTGTGACTGATGTAATTAAGGACGCCAATGTCATATTGACAACCTTGACTGGTGCATTTTCTCGCAAACTAGACAACACTACATTTGATTTGGTTATTATTGATGAAGCTGCTCAAGCTCTTGAAATAGCATGCTGGATGGCTCTACTAAAGGTAATAATCTGTTGAAATAGCATGTAAAATGGAAACAGATATGAAGTAACATTTTGTACAGACCAGAGAAAAATGTTTTGGAACTGGATCACCATAACCCCGTTCACTTACATAGTTTTTCCCACATCTAATGGGATATGCTTCTTCAAGATTTATGAATGTAAAACCTGCCTTCTTCGAGGTTTAGGTGTGTTATTTGATATATCTAAATGAAAATTGATATTTTATTTATAAGATTTTGTGGCTGAGCATCAACCTAGTATGTAAAGCAATAACAATTTACAATCTGACCTAAGATATAGTATCCTTATTTCAGGGCTCAAGATGTATACTTGCAGGGGATCATCTGCAGCTTCCTCCAACAATCCAGAGTGTTGAAGCTGAGAGGAAAGGGTTAGGAAGAACCCTTTTTGAACGCCTTGCAGATCAGTATGGAGATGAAGTCATGTCCATGCTCACTGTACAGTACCGCATGCATGAGCTTATTATGAACTGGTCATCTAAAGAGCTTTACAACAGCAAGGTACTGGGACTTTAGCTGTATGATTGCTTACATATTTAAATTGTAGGCTATTAAACAATTTGTTTTGCTTTTGGGTTGCTGATGGCAGTTATATCATTATTGCAGATCAAAGCCCATTCTAGCGTTGCTGTGCACATGCTCTTTGATCTCGAGAATGTTAAGAAGTCATCGTCAACTGAACCAACCCTTCTTCTCATAGACACAACTGGGTAAGCTGTTTATTATTGAAATTTAATTTTCAGCAAGGGAACACATGAAATGGATTTCCCTCTTTTCATTTGTATTGTTATTTAACTTTGCATTTAGTGAAATATTTTGACAATTTCGTTTTTTAAAACAAAAGTGGGACCAAATGTGGGTAGAAGTTGAAGATAAACGTGTGAAAATGAGGAACCGATTTGAATCCACCACAAGAGAGATCTCAAATGTGATGGGAAACATATATGACGTAGATTTTAATTTGCTATAGGTGTGATATGGAAGAGAAGAAGGACGAGGAAGAGAGCACATTGAATGAAGGTGAAGCCGAGGTTGCTATTTCACATGCAAAGAGACTTGTTCAGGCTGGAGTCCCTGCTTCTGATATTGGAATTATTACCCCTTATGCTGCACAGGTAAAAAGGTTTTATTCTGAAGTGGTCAGTTGTCTCATTTCCATGGACTTTGACAACTTTGATTGAAACATTGAAAGACTGACACACTTATGAACATGTACCCTCTATTTCTATGCATAAACGTGTAGATTCATTGATGATTTTGTAGGTGGTCTTACTGAAGATGTTGAAAAGCAATGAAGATAAGCTGAAGGATATGGAAATATCAACCGTCGATGGTTTCCAAGGTCGAGAGAAGGAAGCAATTATCATTTCAATGGTTCGGTCAAACTCAAAGAAAGAGGTATTTTTAAGCATTTCTGACTTTTGTTACTGGATTCCTTTTCGAATATATGGTAGAAGTCGGGTGTTAAATGATGATGAACTTCATCCCTTGGGCTTTCTTACAATTCTCGAACAATGTCAGGTTGGGTTTTTAAGTGATCGGAGGCGAATGAATGTGGCTGTGACACGAGCAAGAAGACAGTGTTGTGTTGTATGCGACACCGAAACAGTCAGCAGTGATGGGTTCTTAAAGCGATTGGTTGAGTATTTTGAGGAGCATGGTGAGTATCTAAGTGCCTCAGAATATTGTAATGAATAAGTGAATATCCATGTGGGACAACTTTACCACATTATGTTATGAGGTAATTTAATCTGTTGGGATTGGGGAGTTCTCTTGCATGTTTTTGGAGCAGAAGAAAATAGGCATCCTTATGTTCTATGCATTTATCTGTTATTTTTATATTTGCAAAAGATGTCATAGAACATCCTGATTATTTCCAACATTAACCCAAACAATTCTGAAATGAAACGCAAACACAGCTTCTGCTTTCCACGTAGTATTGGACTACTCACTTTCTAACATAATGTTTTGAAAAGCGATTGAAAATTCATCCAATGAAGGTTAGACGATCGACAATTGATGAAAAATAATTTAGCCATCATTAGAAATCAATTGAATGTGTTTTTCATGGAGGGACTTAATTTATAATTTAGCCAATTCCCGTTAAGCAAAACTTTTGACTCGGAGAATATGAAAAAGAACAAAATTACAAGGTTAGATGATCGACAATGCTATCACCATCATATCATTTTCAATTTATAAAGAAACTTTGCAATTTGTAATTGGAATTAAATCATGCAGCCTCCAATTCCATTAGGGATACCAGATGCATATACAAAAGGTCATTCAAGATACTGGCTTCCAATTCCATCAAAGCCACAGCGACAAAAACAGGAGGAGGGGTGCCACTGCCTTAGCCCTGAGTCCAATATATGATAACTGAGCTATTGCACTGAGTTTAATTCCTTTATACAAAAAGAGTTAACTGAGGATTATAAGATGACATGATCTTACATTACATGCAAAATCACATCAAGTCATTTGCAGTTGGAACTACCCTTGCACATAGCTCTCCACTTATTCTTCAGGTCTGTTGGAGTTTTATCCTTGGGAAACACTTATGTAGAAAAGCAATTTTCTAGTTTTAGGAAAAAATTAAATCACGCAGAAAAATAAGCAGAATGCAGAATTTAAGTTTCTGCAGAAAAGAAGAAAACAAAATTGATTTTCTGTTATTGAATATTTTCGAAAAATTACATCCTTTACAGTGAATTTATAGACTCGAGTATTGGACTTTAGTTACAATTAGGAGTCCTAAGTACAAAAGACATTTAGCTCTATCTTTTAGGAAGTAAACTTTAATTTTAACTACTATTTACATAAGGACTCTAACTCTATCGGATAATCTAACACTCCCCTCAAGTTGGAGAGTATACATTGTATAATCTCAACTTGAATAGAAACTTGTCGAAAGAAGCTTTTGGTATTGCTTTTGTAAGTACATCTGCCACTTGTTCTTCTAAAGGAACATGAGATAAAGAAACTGTCCCACTAGTAATCTTTTCTGAGATAAAATGCCTGTCAATCTCCACATGTTTAGTCCTATCATGGTGGACTAGATTTCGAGCAATTTGTATGGTGGACTGATTATCACAAAAAATCTCAAACTTATCATCTTGGTTCACATCTAGCTCCTTTAATAGATTTAACAACCAAATTCCTTCACACATTCCCAATGCTAAAGCCCTATATTCAGCTTAAGCACTGCTTCTAGATACAACTGTTTGTTTCTTACTCCTCCAGGTCACTAAATTTCCCCAAACAAAGGAGCAGTAACCACTAGTTGGTCTCCTTTCTGTCAGTTCGCTTGCCCAACTTGAATCTGAATAAATCTTAACAGTCCTTTCTTGAGTCTTTTTAAATAGCAATCCATGCCTTGGTGTCCCTTTCAAGTATCTCAAAATTCTAATGGCAGCTTCCATGTGATCTTCCCTTGGATCAGTCATGTGTTGACTGATAATATTAACTGGAAAAGCAATGTCTGGTCTGGTTAATGACAAATAAATCAACTTTCCCACTAACCTTTGAAATTTACCCTTATCAGCTTTAGGGCTTGTGTCATATTTATTAAATTTTAAGTCTGCTTCCATGGGAGTATCAACTGGTTTGCATCCCAACATTCCTGCTTCATTAAGTAGATTAAGAACACATTTTCTTTGGTTTACCACCAGACCTTTGCTCGACCTAGCAACCTCCATGCCTAGAAAGTATCTGAGCTTTCCTAGGTCTTTTGTTTCAAACTGTGTATTTAACAACCCTTTCAAGTGACTTATCTCTTCATCATCATCACCTGTCAGAATTATGTCATCCACATATACTATTAAAATAACTCTTTTATTGCTAGAGGTTACCTTAATGAAGAGAGTGTGATCTGCCAAGGATTGTTTATATCCATTTTCTAGAATCACTTTGGTGAATCTGTCAAACCAGACTCTAGGTGACTGCTTCAAACCATAGATGGATTTATTAAGTCTGCAAACTTTCTGATCTCCTTTTACTGTCTTCAAACCCGAAGGCGCTCTCATGTATACTTCTTCTTCCAATTTTCCATTAAGAAAGGCATTCTTAATGTCAAGCTGATGAAGCTTCCAGTCTTTGTTTACAGCCAAGCTTAAGAGAACTCTAACTGTATTTAGCTTAGCTATAGGAGCAAAGGTTTCATTATAATCAATTCCATAGGTTTAAGTAAAACCCTTGGCCACCAACCTTGCTTTATACCTCTGTATACTGCCATCGGAGTTGTATTTTATGGAGAACACCCATTTGCATCCGACTGGTTTCTTGCCTTGCAGAAGATCTGTAATGGTCCAAGTATCATTCTTTTCAAGTGCTTCAATCTCCTCTTTAACAACCCTTCTCCACTTAGAATCTTTTAGAGCCTCCTCAATAGTGTTAGGTATATGTTCTTTATCTAAGCAAGCTGTAAAAGCCTTAAATGATGGCATTAGATTACCATAAGCAGCATACCTCTGAATGGGTCAAGTCCAATTCTTGGCAAGTGTTAGATTGCAAAATAGTCTCTGGAATAGTTTTCTGTTTTCTGGTATAAACTTTTAGTTGCTTAGGAGGCTGAAGGGTTTGTGAGGAAGGTTTACGTGAATTCTGAGGAGTAGTAACAATAGGTGAAGGATGGAAAGCTGTAGATGTAATAATAGGTAAAGAAGTAGAAGGGTTTAAAGCAATATGAGGTTCAAATAACAAAGGATTATTAGTAGGTAATAACTCTGAAGGTAAACAAGGATAAACCTAATTCGTAGGAGGCTGAAAAACATCACAATTCTCCCTCTGATTTGCAGCAGCAGGGAAATAAGGTTCCTGTTCAAAAAAGGTGAGATCCAAAGAAGTAAAAAATTTCTTAGAAGGAGGATGATAACATTTGTAGCCCTTCTTAAGTGAAGAATACCCGACCAAGACACACTTCCAGGATCTGGGGTCAAGTTTTGACCTAGAGGGAATATAATCTTTCACAAACACAGTGCAACCAAAAACTTTGAAAGGGAGAATAGAGGATAAAGGTTTAAAATTGGGGCAACTCTCTAAAAAAATAGCTCTAGGTGTTCTGTATTGCAAAACCTTACTGGGCATTCGATTAATGAGATAGGATGCGGCTAACAAAGCCTCACCCCACAAATACTTAGGAATATTACTAGTGAACATCAAAGACCTAGTTACCTCCAACAAATGCCTATTTTTCTTTTCCGTAACCCCATTTTGTTGTGGTGTATCCACACAAGTGCTAAGTTGAAAAATCCATTTTTTGTTAAAAAATCCCCCCAAGGACTTGGTAAAATATTCACTCCCATTATTAGATTTGAAGATCTGAATTTTACTTCCAAATTGGGTTTCAACCATATTGTAAAATTTCTCAAAAACAGAGGCCACTTCAGATTTATCCCTTAACAAATATGCCCAAGTTGTTCTACTATGATCATCAATAAAAGTGACAAACCACCTACTACCAGTTACATTCTTTACTCGAAAAGGACCCCAAACATCACTATGAATTAATGAAAAAGGTTGGGAAGGTTTGTAGGAAGATGGTAAATAGGATGCTTTTGTCTGTTTAGCGAGATGACATATATGGCATTTAAAAGAACTTGGTTTTTTTATTAACAAACAATTTAGGGAATAATTTAGCAAGATAATGAAAATTAGGATGCCCTAACCTAAAATGCAATAACATTATATTATCAATTTGCCCTAAAGAAGTAAAAGAGCAAGAAGTATTTGGTAGGGTAGATGGTTGATTTCCGAGGACAGAGACCATTTTGCAAGCTAGCAGTGCCAAGCATCTTCCTCGAATTCATTGCCTGCAAAAAACAACCAGATTCAGTAAATTGTAATGAACACTTCAAATTCTTGGAAAGTTTACTAACGGAGAGGAGATTGCAGGCGAGATTAGGCACAAACAAAACATCTTCAAGCAACAAATTATCATTAATGAGGACTGAGCCACTTCCTTTGATAGGAGAGAAAGAGCCATCGACTGTTTTAATAGTACTTGTAGAAGATGAATTCGAAAAACTAAGGAATAATTCTCTGTTACCAGTCATGTGATCAGATGCTCCAGAGTCAATGATCCATGCTGATGCACCTTTGGTAGAAAAAAGTGCAATAGGAGAACAAGTATTCTGTATGCTTTTATCCTCCACGAGGGCTAAATCTGCTTCACAGGTTACTGTCGAACCTGAAATTTCTGGAAAAAACTCCAATCCAGTAGCCTGCTCTGCTATGGACAACATCTCAAAGGTTGTCGAAGGAGATCCCATTAAGAATTCTAACTAGGATCGATGTTAGACTGATACCATGTAGAAAAGCAATTTTCTAGCTTTAGGAAAAAACTAAATCACGCAGAAAAATAAAGCAGAATGCAGAATTTAAGTTTTTGCAGAAAAGAAGAAGAAAATAGAATTGAATTTCTGTTATTGAATATTTTCGAAAAATTACACCCCTTTACAGTGAATTTATAAACTCAAGTATTGGACTTTAGTTACAATTAGGAGTCCTAAGTACAAAAGACATCTAACTCTATCTTTTAGGAAGTAAACTTTAATTTAAACTACTATTTACATAAGGACTCTAACTCTATCGGATAATCTAACAACTTGCGAACCAAACTCCAAAATTCTTTTCCATGGAATTGTTCCATCATAACTACATGCAAATTCCTCTACTCCCTTCTGCAAGTATAAAATAGCCAGTTCAAATCTTACAAGCCACATGCTTGGTCCATTAACATTTCAGGAATGTGAACTTAACACCAGGAGTAGACGAGGATGTGAACTTCAAAACTATCAACTCTTTATAAATACTATAAGTAATCTATGACAGAAAGTGATTACCCTGAGAATCTCTTCTTCCTTATTCGTCCATGGAACTTTCTTTCTCGATTGTCTAGTTGGAGGCAATGAGCTACAAATAAGAATCTTGTTAACATTTACTTCTCAATCAAATCAAAGGCTAACTCATTTCCTCCCACAAAATAAACAAAAGCATGCTAAAAATTTAAAAAGATAAATGAATGTTATAGAAAACAAGAATATCAATTTATGCAAAAAGAACTTACAATTTTTCTCTGAATCTTGTGCAGTGATTGGATGTTGTAAATTTATCATCTGAACTGGTAGATGATCCCTTTCCACCACTACTGACAAGCTCCTGACATGCATCAGTAGTCTGAGGCCATACAGCTTCCTTTAAAATGTCATCTCCTTCAACTCCTACCTGATTTAATGTTGAATGATCATCGCCATTTAATGTTGAATGACTCGGAAACCTCTCCCGTTCCTGAGTAAGTTTATCTCATAAATGCAACTAGTTTTTTCCTAGCCAAGATGGTATTGTCCTTAGCTTCTAGGTACTTTGAGATGGAAACAGAATATGCACAGAAAGGGCAAAGAAAGTTGCCCTTATCACGAAATCTTGCAGCACAATTCAAGCAATTCTCATGAACCACAAGTGGACAACCACTAGCACTGCATACCAACACCTGACCATTTTGATTACACTTGACACAAGAATTTTGTTCGGTCCAACCAGCCTTTTGCAAAGGATCTTGACTTGCTTTCCGATGCGTACTCAAGAAAATGTTTTTCTTCACAGCATTATTAAAGACCTCATCTTCAAATTCAAATATTTCTTCCCGACAAGGGTTATCCAAGTCAGCTTTTTCCGCAATAGAATCAATATTTCGTTGCAATCCATCAGTGGAGATGGATTTTCGGGAATTTAATGTAGAATCTTGATCAACATCCACGCCTGCATCACCACTAGGACCCTTTTGCAGTGCACCATTTTCAATAGGATTGGATTCATTAATCACAACATTTTGGCAAGTTATATCTCCATGCTTGTGCTCAACCATCACATCAGCATTATCATTTTGAACATTTTCCATCTTATCGTCCAGCAATTCTGCACGACCAACAACATCAACTGGCCCAAGGGGTCCTTGAGGCAACACATAAATCTTTATCACCTTCACCTATCTGAGAATCCTTTCCCAAGTTATTACCTTTTATTTCAGCAATCCTTTGAGATTCATCTTCCAACTGTTCATAATCACCATTCAAGTGAATTGGAAGCTCTTCAACAGGCTGAATAGTACAAGAGGGAGTAGCATCCTGTTTGAACTTTTTTGCATTCAAACAAAGATAATTATGCAGACTTCCGCGGTTAACACTGACTACTCCCATTGGATTTCCAGCAACCAAGTCATCTCTACACCTCTTAGAGGGTAATATATCTTTTCCAAGCAACGATTCATTATCATTTTCATGAATTTGAGGAATCAAGTTACCCTCTTGGTTACCATTTTTATCATCATTGTCATCAGACCTCGATGGAGGCCCATTTTTATGACCATCAGAAGCAGGAATGTCCGCCAATATAAAATCTTTTAGCTGTTCCAAAAAGGGTCAAAACGATAAACAAGTAAACAAATATGAACGTGGTTGCAAAAGAGCAAAAGGAGTAAAGCTTGATGCCCATTATCACATGATTACTGCGGGAGAAAAATCCAAATTTACCTTTTCTAAGGCACATTTAGGTAGGGTGGCTCTTTTATGCTTAATAAAGGAGTGGCCATCCCATCTCAAGAGCTCTGGCGCAGATTTTTTCAGATTTGGAAATGGAACCTGATAAAGAAAAGATGCTTATAACTGAAAATGCATACATTTCAGCTAGCAAGTTTTTATGAGAGAGTCAACAAAGGTTTTTCATTTGAGACAACCAAAATTTATAGAGCAATGCCGAAACTAGAATGTATGTTTTATATTTTACCTCCTCCAGTATGCGGTTGAGAACAGTACCACAGCTCAGCGAAGGATGAAAAACAGCTCCCGAAACAGGAGGAGCAACACTTCCAGGACTGTTTTCAGGACCAAATAACTCCTCCAAACATCTTAAAGCAACCCTTTCATCTGTATTTCCTTCTAACTCCTCTGGTAATATTGGAGCTGTTTCAATCAGACCTGAGAGAACAGAGAAAAGGTAAAAACCCCAAAATAATAATAATAACAAACATCAAGAAAATCATATTTGTCCATACTGCTTATAATGGAAGTATCTATCTGGGGGAAGCTTGATAAATACTCTATGATCCACTGCCATACAAGTGGAGAACCAGAAGAACAAAGGCCAGACATCGGACCCAGTCGGTCCATGAGAATGCTTGAGTTCAAGGGAAAGCACTCGGTCTACCTATTACAAACACATTAATTTCATAAATTTGAACCCTTTCAAGAATGTAAAGTCTACCTATGACAAACAATAAAATGAAGAAATAAAAAAAATAATGATAGCATAATTCAAGCACCAAAAAATCACTGTTCAACAACCTTAGATAACCATTTTCCCGTATTAAACCATACTTAAATCATGCATATACAGTGAGTAATCAATTCATTAAAAAAATTGCATAAAAACTAATTGCCAAACCGAGTTTGAGAGAGAAAACATCTTTTATTTACTTTCGAGCTTAGACAAGCGTTTCAAACTTGATCTAAACTCCCAAAATCAACTTTCAAACTTTTGAAAAGTTGTAAAATTGTGTTCTCGCTCACTATCACGCAAAGTCTTGCTTGTCGATACGGTAAACATGCCTCTAAAGCTTCCGAAACGTCCGTTCAAGCTCGAGGTTCAACTTCCCCTGGTTTATCCACACAAAAATAGAGGTTTCAATGCATTCAAATGCTTCAAAGCCACAACAACACTAATCCTCAACAAATCTAACCAATTTCACTCCACAACAACCGAAATCAACATCAAACATCTTCCAAACTTAACCCAGCCAAAACCTAACATTTTAATCCATCAATTAACATCCCAAAACACATTAACATCACCCTTATACCTCCAACATTCATTAAACCTCTACAACTCCTCAAAAACTCACAACTAACAACCTAGATAATTAGAGATTCACTTAGTTTCGAGATTTCATTGTTAAAATCAACTTATTAACATTATAACAAATCAAAATCATGATTAGAATCAATCAAGAACTCAGCAAAACACAACCTATATGAAAATACATCAATCTCATCATTTAAACCTTGATTTAACCAATTTTCCATAATTAAATCATCAAATCAAGTTAGAAAACATATGTAAAGGATCAATAACTTGAGAATTTCAGTAAAGAACCTTATATTAGAGGAGAAGAACAAATGTCACCTCTAAACTTGGCTTTCCTCTTAATTGGATGAATTTTCTTGAGAAAACAAGATCAAATCAAATAGGTTTTGTTAGGAAACCATTAAGTATTCATTTGGAAACAAAAGAATGTTGAAATCAAGTATTTACCTAAGAAAATTGAAGTAGAAAAGAGTGTTTGGCTGGAGAGAATTTGAGAGAAAATCTTTTGGTGAAAAGTTAGTTACGTAAAGTTTTCTTTAAATGATAATTATGAAATTAATTTCACTAAGCCAGGGTTTTAAATCTCGGACCGAAACCAAGATCTCGGCCGAGAAATCTCGGTATCCCCGCCATCCAAAACTAGTTTTGGCAAAAATCACGACGGGTAACGAATTCACGTCGGTAACGGTCTGTCGTGACCACAATTTAAAGTTGAAACGGTCGATAGCGGCAATAACGAGCCAATATTCCCGAGTTCTGAACAATCGCAGGGCTGCCGGAGGAGGAAGAAAAAGAAGAACGTGGGAGCCAAAATTCTAGAAAAATGGGTAAATTACATGGAGTGACATTGAACTTTTTAAAGTTCTCAATTTGGCCTCAATACTTTAACCCATATTCAAATTGATCCCTTAAACTTTCAAAACTTCTTGGTTAAACCTTTAAATTTCTATTTTATCTCAATTAAGTCCTTAAAGATTTGATTTTTTGTTAAATCTAGTCCTTAAACATTATATTAATTTTATTTTCCTTTTACTTAATAATAAAATTAGAGTATATATTGAATATAAGTATTGGAAAAGAAAATCAAATAAATGAGAATAAAGACTTATATTTAATGTGGTATAATTGTTTATTAATAATATTATAATTCTTTAATTTTTTATAATATGTTTATTGTTTATTACTAGTTTTTATAATATGTTTATTTAATTTTTATTATTTATTAATATTATTAATTATTTTTATTATACTAATATTTTTATTTTTTGTTTAGGTTTATTCACATGTTTAGTCCTTTTAGTGGTGCACATTGTTTATTTAGAATATTCATATGATTTTATTATCCAAACTAAAGTAAACAAAATCACAATACAATCTAGAATTCTTTAAACAAAATCACTTTCTCTTTCAAATTCATATTAATAAAAGTTCATAAGTGTTAAAAAATACTTCAAAAATCATTGAAATTGACTTTTTACAATTATAATTAGTATGTTTTACAATAAATTGTGCGAAATTTAAAAAAATTCACGACCACGACACCCGCAGTGACCTCAATAACCTTCGTTATATCCGAAAACACAATAACCGCGATGCAACCGAAAACGCGATCGCGACCGAGATTTAAATTCCTGCCCCAAGCCTTTTTATTTTATTTAAAACCTTTTCAAAATATCCAATTAAAAGAGAAAAGTTTGATATTAGACTTTGGCCAAATAGCTCCTTAAAGCTTCTAAGTTTTGACCCTTTTACAAAACAATCATTAAAATTAGTTTTAAAACTTTACATTTTGGTCACTGACCCAAAATGTCACTTTTTGAAACTTCCTTTTGTATAATTGATTTTACCAAAATCATTTTCATATTTAATAATGATTTTAGGATATTTTCCATATTTTTTCTCACTCAAAAATATTATTTCCATTTAATCCTGAAACTAACTCGAATCCTCTAATATGATCCATCAGACCATCTAATCAACCTAGAAAACTCATAGGCCCAAAACCGGGGCGTTACATAATTGAAAGAAATTATCTGGGCCTAGAGGAGAAAAAGGTAATTGAAAGATTATTACCACCGTTGAAAAGGAGATTGAAAGATTCTCTCCACCGTATCTGTGTATCTGACAAAGTTATTGATAAAAAGAAAGTTTAAAAGGTCACTATAAATGTCAATATATTGATATATGATGGAAAGCAAGATTGATAGCATGATGCATATGTTTTGATTAATCATGTTTATTAAATGCTTTGAGAATGAAAGGATTGTTATTAAAGAGTATGTTTTATAGTGTTATCATTATTTGTAATAAGGCAATGTGAGATAATCTTTGGGATGTTATTTTGTATATGGCATGATTATATGGTTGAAGTTTATATTATGTTGGATGATGCCATTATTTAATGTGTACGATGTTAGTTCTAGTTAATGCCAAGTACATTTGACGGTTATGATCTAATGTTTTAAAATGGTTTAAATAATGATTGGATTGATTGTTTGTGTGCTAAGTGTACATATGGTCATGTGATTCTATTTCTTAGTTGATCTATAACATATGCTTGAGATCTTAACCATTTGGTGCTTATTGAAATGTTTTATATTGTTAGGAAGCTTGCCTCTAGATTACTTGTTTGAATATGAGTTGTGTTGGTTAATTGGCATGTAATTAATTGTGCATTTATGTTTTTGATGGTATATTTTAGGCGCATGTCGAGGTTATTTATATGTAAATTGGTTATGTTTGGTTTGGGATTTGAATCCCTAAGATGCAACTTAGTGCATCCCGTATCGGTACACTTGGTTCCAGTACCGATACATGGGGTCATTCTAGTGACAAATATTGCTTTTAGGTACCGGTACGCAGGATCGGGTTTCAGTACGCGTAATCGTGTATCGGTACGCCTTATAGCGTATCGATTCTAATATTTGCTTCGATATTTGCCTGTACCGGTACGATATCCTGTGTACTGGTACAACTGGTGGTTAATTCAATTAATGGGTTTGTCCAAGTTTAGATTCTTTTTATTTTGGTCACTGTATTTTGTTGCATCAGTTGATATGTAACACCCTTAACGTATACTCGTAGTACGAATACACATTAAGGATGTCACAATATTATTTAACAGAGTTCTAGACTTGTAATTTTTTTTAAAACATCTGACATAAAACTAGTTTATAAAATAACCATTTCTCGACTTTTGAAGTATTCGTAACCTATTTGCAGAATGCTAGTTTTGACCCTGAATTGGTTTATAAAACATGTTAGTCAGTTATTAAAACAAGTATGTAACTCAGGGTGAAAACTATGTCCACTACCTAGGCCTTTTCTTAAATTTAAAATTGTTACGCGATAAACGATAAATAAAATTTTACCCGATTAAATATCATTACCAGTAATCCTTTAATCATACGAATAATTTATATTTATCTGACTATTAATCAAACTTATAACTTTAAAACAACTAACGAATAAATTGATACATGCCCACTAGAGAATATTATAAATTAGAATGTCTTACTAATGTTTGTCAGATTGCAGCTTGATCAACATGCTTAACTCCTATTATGGTAAGTTCCCAATAACCTACGTGTGAAATAGAACACGCTAAATATTCACTTAGAGAGGCAACTATAAATTAAAGTAAAGCATTTTAATGTATAGAAATAACATAAATAAATAAATTACTGTGTATATTATATAAAAATATAGAATCATATAAAACTGACTTATCAAAGTCATTCCTCTGTCATGTAACAGTGCAATACAGTTCTTGCAAAATGGCAAGCGAGTCCCAATTGCAGTTTATATCATATCATCAAACCTTTATTTTATTAATAAAATATACGTTAAGCTTTTTAACTTAACTGCCTGCATAAATATATTTCATGTATTATAGCCCGGAGTACAATTTCATGTGAACCTATGGTATACGAGTCATCATAACGACACCGTAGTGTCTGCAACGCCGTAGCATCTGATGATGAGTACGTACTTGAGGACGCCCTTTGCTCCTCATTATCGCACCTTTTGTGCTAGTTGACACCAAAGTGTATAAACAACACCGTAGTGTCTGAACCGACTCCGTAGAGTCTAACTCAACCCCGAAGAGTCTATCTCGACCCTGAAGAGTCTATCTCGCACCGTAGTGCTATGACGCAGCTGCTAGGACTATATGGATATCCAATTATACCAAAGACTTCAAAATAGTGCTTGGGCAAAATCAACATTATAATCAACATTCCATGGTCAAAGAATCAATATAAATCATATAAGTCGATATTAGGCAATTCATACCCAATATCTAAAATCTAATTTATCTTACATAAATCATTATGCCATATCAATGTATCACATATTCCATTTAATATTTCATGTCATTTGTATAAATTTGATCAACATACATTTTCATTAATATCAAGGTCGACTTATCGCAAGTCTTCCTCATATCATATATATAAAATAGGTAAAAATGCACTCACTTCGGGCACTTAACACAATGCCTCACTAAGTCCGTAATCTGTGAATACTTGATCGTGAGTCGCAAGAGTAGTACTATTCTTATGTATAATGGTACCAATAAGGATCTTGAACGACAACCAAGAATTATTTGGTAGGCCTTTGTAGCAAAGCGAATGTGTAACCCCCTTGACCCTATCTATTCGCCAGACCAAACTGAGCGAGCTACATTGGGTTTGCAGAGACAAACCCTGATGATTTACTAAGAAAATGATCCATTTTTTTACTTCATCTTATCTAAATGCACAATTAAGTCTTAAGGTGATCATGCTAGCAACGGTGAAATTTCCAACTCAATCGGGTGTAGAATTGACATCTAATTGCACGAGATTGCAATTTAGGGACCGAATTGCAATTACAGATGATTATAAGGAATATTTGATAATTAAAGTTGTTAGGTCTTAATTAGTCAGGTTTCATGCTCACTGGTTAAATTTCAACTAAAAATAATCATCCAAACTCGTTTAATTGCATCATTAGCATTTAAGGACTATATTGCACATTTCCAAACTTCAGCAGGCAAATATAAAAAAACCAACAATGAGTACCGATATGGGCAAGCCCATATCGATGCTGCCCAATAGACTTAATCGCTATGCATATCGATACACTAGCCATCGTACCGGTAAAATACATAAGGCGACCTGTACCGGTACAGCTTAGTTATCGTACCGATTCCCCCTTTTCCTCTTCATAACCTCAATTTCCAGTAACCTCAATGTGCAGCGATACGATACCTCGCGTATCGGTACGACACTATAAAAATGAAGGGTTCATACCGGTACTCAAACCTGTGTACCAATTCTGATGTATAATTTTAAAGGGGTGTACCGATACTCGGCTAACTGTATCGGTACCCTTGAGCATTTTGCCCTAAAAACGGAGCCGTTTCAGACCCTGCGTATCTATCCTTGGGTACTCGTACTGGTACGCGAAGGCTTGTAATGAACTCTAGGTCTAACATATGACTTTTTGGCTCAATCTAACATGCTTTAAACGCTTCCTAATCAACATATAACATCTCATGCATCAATTCCACAATCATATGAGCATGGTAGAGGATCATTCACATCATAGCATATTCAAACAAAGGTCCTATAGGAATGATCTCTACCAAGCATGCAAAACATAGCCTAACCCCTCAAAACTAGAAGTAAAGCATCATACAAGTCCAAATCATTAAATACAACTTGTACAAACTAAGGAGTAACCAAATAATCCTCCCAATTACAACTTGGTCACATTGCCTCTTATTACTACTAAGTATTTTAAAATCATACTTGAAAATACTTCGCCCCTTGGATATCTTATTGCTTACTTGCTATTCGTAAGTGCTTATTTCTCTGCATTGATGAGAAAAGAGAGCGTAAGCTATGAGCTTAGTGAGCGAATCTCGAAAACACTCATCAATGCATTTAAAACCTTTTTATTTCACACCAAGTATTTAAAGCTCATGCCAAAATCATCTCATGCTACTATAATCTCTTCAAATATGCACATTTAAATCACTTGCAACACATGTATCATGGATTTCTCTCATAAACCTCAATTTAAGCTTCATATGCCAAAATCTCTAAATAACAAGCTTAAAGAGCATCTCATCTATAAACCATATTATACAAAACATAATCCATTTCTCATACATCATCTCATATATTGCCATTCAAGTGACTCAAAACCAAGTTCCATTCTATTTTATAAAAGCACATCGGATACAAGGATTTCCCAAGTGGTTCCTTTGACCACTTCACATACGTCCTCGAACCGGAGAGCCCTCAATGGTTATAACGTATAAATCCACTAGCGGGAGAATCGGCACACTCTTGACCCTTCGACCGTTGCGGCTCTCATGGTGGAGCATGGCACACTCTTGACCCCTCGACACACATGAGGTGATTTATTATAGTGCACTTTAAACCCTATGACCGATAACATTTATATATACTCAATAAAAACCACATTACCTTATTATTTTACATATGCATTAATTAAAACCATTTTCCAACACATTAAACCATGTATTTTAGTATTCTCAAAATTTTTTCATAAATCATTTGCTATGCTCAAATATCAACATATATGATTCATTTGCAACATCTTTTATTTCTAAAATATGCATATAAAAGATAGGTAATCAAAATCATAATCATGTGCATGAGATGGTATTTTTGCAAAACCGAAAACGAGAGAAAGTTCAACCAATACTTACTTTCGAGCTTAGATAAGTGATTCAAACTTATTCTAAACTCCCAACAACCATCTTCAAACTTTTTAAAAGCAGTAAAACATGTTTCCACTCACCAACAACCCAAAGCTCTCTTGTTGTTGCAAGAATCAAGCTTCCGAAGCTTCCACAACCTCTCCAAAAGCTGAAGGATCCAACTCCCCTGCTTTACCCAATTAAAAACAGAGGATTAATGCACTCCCATGCATCTCTAATTTCCAGCAACCATCAAACACAACTTCGCCTCATTAAAACCATCAAACGCCTCTCTAAAACAACCGAAATCATCACCAAACTTCATCTAAACAAAGTCCAGCCAATCTTATTGATTTTAACATCTTAACAACATCAATTAACATCCAAAAACATATTTATAATGTCCTTATACCTCCAGCAACCATACAACACCAAGATCACTTCAAAATATATCTATTTACAACCTAGAAAATTAGCAATTCACATAGTTTTGGGATTCCTTTAATTAATCTCCTCTTACAACATTAAAATACATATTGCAAGGGATCTAAATCAATTAGATTCAATACAAAATAGATCCATAACAATGTTCATCATATTTTCACATCAGAACTCAATTTAAATACCATATTCATGTTTTAATCATAATTCCATAACAAAAATCAGTTGTAAAGGATCAAGAACTTGAGAATTTTATTAAAGAACCTTTAATTAGAGGAGAGAAACAAAAATACCTCTAATTGATGATTTCTCCCTTAATTGGCAAAGATTGGATGAAAACTTCAAGAAACCAAGTAGATTTTGATGTAGAAATCAGAGGAATCAAACAGGAAATCAAAAGAGATTGATTCCTGAGAATTTTGGAATGAAATTGATAGTTTTGCTGCTAAGAAAGTTGAGAGAAAAGTTAAGATATAAATTCTATTTTATTTTTATATTAAACCATTTAAAACTTTTTTAAAAATAGCCTAAATTAAGAGGAAAATCTGTTGAAAAAGTTTGGTTAATTAGCTCTTTAAAGATTCTAAGTTTTGACCTTTTTACGATTTAGTCACTAAAAACAGTTTTGAAAACTTTATATTTTAGTAACCGGACCAAAATGTCCCAAAATCTGATTTTATTACTTCAAATTGAATTTACCAAAATCCTTAAAATATTAATTAAGTATTTTCTAGCATTTTTCCATATTTTATTTTAGCCAAAATAATTTATTAAGATTTAATTCCCGAAACTAGCTAGAATTGCCTAATCCGGTTCTCCTAAACCGTCTAATCGACCTATCTTACATATAGGCCCAAATTCAAGGCGTTACAACTCTCCCCTCTACGAAATTTAGTCCTCAAAATTTATGTGGCGAGAAAAAGGTAAGAAAACTGCTTCAATATGTCCTCCTTGTTTTTTCCCAAGTGGCTTCCTCGACTCAACGATGTCGCCACAACACCTTCACCAACTCTATAGTCTTTTCACAAAAAAGCTTACTACTAGAATCCAGAATTCTCACGGCTCCTCATCATAGGTCAAACTCGGATTCAATTCAATCTCTCTCTGGCATCACATGTGAAGGATCCAATCTATACCTCCGAAGCATTGACACATGGAAAACATCATGTGTCTTCTCCAACTCATGAGCAACCTCAACCTATAAGCAAATGGATCAACTCGCTCCAACACCTCATAAGCCCTAATGAACCTTAAACTCAACTTGCCCTTCCGTCCAAACCTCATCACCTTCTTTCAAGGTGAAACCTTAAGAAACACTCGATCACCAACAACAAACTCAATTTCCCTACACTTCAAGTCAGCATATGACTTTTGCTGATCCAGTCGTCTTTAACCGATCACTAATAAGCTTCACCTTCTCATTGGTATCCTTCAACATATCAGGCAAAGAAACATGTTTTTCTCTTGCCTCCGCTAAAAAAAAAGTGACGTGGGACACCTTCTACCATACAAAGCTTCATACGGAGCCATCCGGATATTAGCTTTGATAACTATTGTTATAGGCAAACTCCGCCAAAGGTAACTATTTCTCACATGATCCTTGAAATCAATGATGCAACACCGTAACATATCCTCCAACACTTGGATAACGCGTCAGATCGACCATCCATTTGAGGATGATACGAAGTACTAAAGTTTAACCGCGTACCCAAAGCCTTATGCAAACACTCACAAAACCTTTTTGTAAAGCACAGATCTCTATCCAACACTATAGACTTAGGCACCCCATACAACCTCACAGTCTCAACAATATACAACTCCGCCAACTTATCCAAAGTATACGTCATATGCACCCCAGAAAATATGCACACTTCGTAAACCTATCCAAAATCACCCATGCATAATTCTTTTTGATGACATCAAAGGCAAACCAACCACAAAATCCATGGTAATTCTCTCCCACTTCCATTTCACAATCTTTAACGGTTTGCAACAACCCAAAAGGAAAACTGATGATGCTCATACTTAACACGCTGACATACCATACAACGAGCAACAAAATCTGCTATATCCTTTTCAAACCAACCCAAAAATACTCTTTTTTTTTAAATCCTGATACATCTTTGTACTTCCCGGATGCATAGCAAAAAGACTCGAATGTGCCTTTTTCAAGATAGTGTGCCTTAACTCCTCATCTTTCGGCACAACCACTCGACTCTTTAAACACAAAACTCATTCATCACTAAAACAGAAATCTGTCTGATTGCCATCCATAATATCCTTGACATGCGATACCAAAGAATCATCATACGGTTGCTTCTCCTTGATCAACTGCAACAACGATGGCTTCACTTGCAACTCAGCCAACAAGCCTCTATCTCACGTCACTCTCAACCGAGAAAACATAGCCCTCAACTCTACTACCACCTTCCTATTTAAGGAATCAACTACTGCATTAGCCTTACCCGGATGATACTCTATCGTCAAATCATAATCCTTGAGAAACTTCAACCATCTTTGTTGCCTAAGATTCAATTCCTTTTGCAACATCAAATATTTCAAACTCTTGTGGTTCTTGTACACAATACACTTCTCCCCATAAAGATAGTGCCGCCAAATCTTTAACCCAAACACCACCGCAACAAGCTCAATATCGTGCTTAGGATAGTTACGCTCATTCACTTTCAACTGCCTAGATGCATAAGCCACAACCTTCTCTCCTTTCATCAACACACACCCCCAAACCAACGAGAATGCATCACTATAAACCACAAACTCCTTTTTCTCAACTCGGGTTGAATCAAGATTGAAGCTTGAGTCAAGGCTTCCTTCAACTTATCAAAAGCTTGTTGTCTACCCTCTGTCCACTCAAAACTTACATCCTTTTGCAATAACTTAATCAAAGGAGCAACAATCCTCGAGAAACCATCCACAAAGCATCGATAATACCCTATTAACCCCAAGAAAATACGAACTTGGAGACATCGACTTAGGTTGCTTCCAATTCACAACTGTCTCAATCTTTTGCGGGTTCACACGAATACCTTCGGCCGAAACAACATGACCAAGAAAAACCACTTGCTTGATCCAAAATCACACTTTCTCAGCTTAGCATAAAGCTTATTCTCCAACAGTAACATGCAATACAATCAGAATAAATATCGATCGTGATCTTCTTCAGTACGAGAGTACACAAGAATGTCATCAATGAACACTACCACAAATTGATCCAGGAATTCATAGAACACAAGATTCATCATGTCCATGAATATTGCTGGCGCATTTGTCAACCCAAACGGCATCACTAAGAATTCATAATGCCCATAACGTGTGCGAAAAACTATTTTTGGCACGTCCTTACCCTTCACCTTCAACAGATAGTATCCAGATCTCAGATCAATCTTGGAAAACACTATAGCACCCCAAAACTTATCAAACAAATCATCGATCCTTGGCAAAGGATACTTGTTCTTAACCATCAAATTGTTCAATTACCGATAATCAATGTACATTCTCATCGTGCCATCTTTCTTTTTCACAAACAAAACTGGCGCTCCCCACAGTGACACACTAGGCCAAATGAAACCACGATTTAGCAACTTCTGAAGCTGCGTCTTCAACTCCTTCAACTCTTTCAGTGCCATACGATACAGTGCAATCGATACTAGAGCTGTATCTATGTACGTCTCGATACAGAACTCTACCTCCCTATCCAGTGGTAATCCCGCAACTCCTCCGTAAACACCCCTAGAAAATCATAAATGGTGAGAATATCCACGGACTCGCGACTCATTTGTATTCGGATTCATGACATAAGCTAGGTATGCTTGACCTCCAGATTCTAACAACTTATGCGCTTCCAAAGCCAAAACAACATTGGACAAGAATTTAGCATTCTCACCCACAACTACCACTTTGTAATCCTTATCAAGTTTCAGCAAAACTCGCTTGGTCTCAAAATCAACCACAACCCTATGTTCAGACAATCAATCCATTCCCAAGATTACATCAAAACCATAAAATGGTAACTCCATCAAATCAGCCTCAAACACATAACCTTGAACCATCAAAAGACATCTCCTATACAACCTCCTAGCAACTACTGTCTCACCAAAAGAACTAGTTACACGTCTACCAACATCTAACACCTCTACAAATATATCAAGCAAACATGCATATTTGCGCAAGATGTATGAATATGTAGAACCAAAATCTATCAAAGAAAGCAATGGTATAGACTGCAAAGTAAATATACCTGTAATCACATCTGTATCATTCCTTCCCACACGATACACAAAAACCCTTGCCAATCTACCACCCTCAGGTTGAACTGCTACGGTATGAGCAACTATCCTCTGACCATCCTTCCTACGCTGAAAATGACCTAGACCACGCCTACAGCCCTCTGCGGCGACAACAACAACAGGTGCAGGAGCTTGACCTTTCCTAGCTAATCGTGGACAATCACGCCTAATGTGATCTCATGAACTACAGCTCCAACAAGTACCAAGGGTACCCCAACGCTCCCCCGAATATCGTCTACCACATCTTCCACACTAAGGTGTTCAAACAAAGATACTCTGACCATGCCCCACATTACTCCCTCCGCATCTCTGGTTTGGACGATACCTCCTATCCCTATGCTTATTGTATCGATCTATGCCAATATCTGACTCAACATTCTTTTTCCCTATAATAGAACTCTTCCCTCGAGAAGGCAACCCTAGATTTTGCTCTATATCCTTAGCTCAGAAAACTAGGACATCAAACTTAGTATAATCGGTAGCCAACATGTAAGTCATTAACTCTTTAACCAGCCTATAACGGAAACGATCGCATCGTTGTCGCTCATTAGGAACCAGCTCAAGTGCATACTGACTCAACCAAACAAACTGAATCTCATACTCAGACACAGACATGTTCTCCTGTTCCAACGCTATGAACTCTTTTTTTCATCCCGATATCGGGAAGCGGATACTTTTTCAAAAAATAGAATAAAAGAACTCCCATGTCACATCAGTAGGTGTTATACCTGTGATAGAAGTCGTCCACCAATTGTAGGCATCACCTAAAGTAAAGACACTATGCACCTTAGCTTACTTAACATTAGTACACTCTATCCCTTCAAGAATCCCTCTGTATTAGCCAATTGCTTCTCGGAGTTAAACCCCTAAACTTGGTACCTCCCAAGCTACGCAAACGCTCCAATAAAAGCCCGATATTAATAGCTACTATAGGCACCGTCATAAGGGACTTGTACTCGGCTATGGCTGCCTGAAAAGCTTCAGTCATCGCCTAGATCAATGATGTCATATCACTAAAGGGTCCTTGTTGTGCTCGAGGCACACCACCTCAACTCCAGCACCAATAGGAGGAATCGGTAGAGGAGGTGGCAACTCATCATTTTGTCCATCCACAACACTCCCCATATAAGCTTTCGCTCTCTCGTCTTGGTCCCATTTCAGTAAAAAATATATGTCTAAAACATGATAATGCAATAAAACAAAATAATTAGAACAACTTGTAGCAAGAATCCAAGTCGCCTATGTTTAAAAACAAAAATCATTTAACACTAGTAGTAATAAGGCAATGTGTCCCCAAGTTTATACCCTCAATAGATCACATTTTGGACATAATCTCACAAAATCAAACACAATACATACCAAACAACATAATCATACGTCAACAATACATCAAACAACCATAACCCACCTCCCAACAATCATAACCGGCTTTTGATACCAATAAATGTAACCTTCTTTATCGGTCTAGTCACTAGATTTGAACCGAAGTGATACTACATTGGGTTTGCCAAGACAAACTTGGATGATTTCTTTGAGAAAATGGTCCATTTTTATTTTATATTTTCTAAATTCATAATTAAGTCCTAAGGAGATCATGTTTGCAACGGTGAAATTTTCAACTCAATCAAGCGTCGAATTGACATCCAATTGCATGAGATTACAATTTATGGACCAAATTATAATTATAGATGATTATGAGGACTTCTTCATAATCAAAGTTACTGGTCTTAATTAGTCAGGTTTCATGCTCATTGGTTAAATTTCAACTTAAAATAATAATCCAAACTCATTTAATTGCATCAATAGCATTTAGGGACTAGATTGCTCATTTCCAAACATCAGCAGGCAAATATACAAGAACCAATAATGAGTATCGATACGACAAGTCCATATCGATATGGCCCAATAGACTTAACTACTATACGTACTGATACACCAGCCACCGTGCCGATACGATGCATAAGGCGACCCATATCGGTACAACTGATCCCTATTTTCCTCTTCGAAACCTTAATTTCCAATAACCTCAATATGTACCGATATGGTACCCCACGTATCGGTATGACACTATAAAAATAAAAGGGTCGTATTTGTACTCAAACCCGTATATTGATTATGATGTGTAATTTTAAAAGGGTGTACCAATACTCGGCTAACTGTATCAGTACCCCTGAGCATTTTACCCTCAAAACAGAGCTATTTCAGACCTTGCGTACTAATCCCTAGGTACTCGTACCGGTACGCGAAGGCCTGTAATGACCTCTAGGTCCAATTTATGACTCTTTGGCTCAATCTAGCACGCTTTAAACACTTCCTAATGATCATATAACATCTCATGCATCAATTCCACAATCATATGAGCATGGTAGAGGATCATTCACATCATAGCATATTCAAACAAAGGTCCTGTTGCGTGTGATAAGTGCTACGCAAATGTGCAAGTATACACGTCGCAAGTAATAAAGTGATATGAGTATCGAGTATCGTCTCCACAGGATTGGTTTGGGCCACTTTGCTTAAGTTATTTGACTTTGTAAAAATAAAAACACAATTGATAATACTTATTATAATTGTATTCTACTAGAACTTCTCTTATTGCTTACTTGCTATTCGAAGTGCTTATTTCTCTGCATTGATGAAAAGAGAGCGTAAGCTATGAGCTTAGTGAGCGAATCTCAAAAACACTCATCAATGCATTTAAAACCTTTTTTATTTCACACCAAGTATTTAAAGCTCATGCCAAAATCATCTCATGCTACTATAATCTCTTCAAATATGCACATTTAAATCACTTGCAACACATGTATCATGGATTTCTCTCATAAACCTCAATTTAAGCTTCATATGCCAAAATCTCTAAATAACAAGCTTAAAGAGCATCTCATCTATAAACCATATTATACAAAACATAATCCATTTCTCATACATCATCTCATATATTGCCATTCAAGTGACTCAAAACCAAGTTCCATTCTATTTTATAAAAGCACATCGGATACAAGGATTTCCCAAGTGGTTCCTTTGACCACTTCACATACGTCCTCGAACCGGAGAGCCCTCAATGGTTATAACGTATAAATCCACTAGCGGGAGAATCGGCACACTCTTGACCCTTCGACCGTTGCGGCTCTCATGGTGGAGCATGGCACACTCTTGACCCCTCGACACACATGAGGTGATTTATTATAGTGCACTTTAAACCCTATGACCGATAACATTTATATATACTCAATAAAAACCACATTACCTTATTATTTTACATATGCATTAATTAAAACCATTTTCCAACACATTAAACCATGTATTTTAGTATTCTCAAAATTTTTTCATAAATCATTTGCTATGCTCAAATATCAACATATATGATTCATTTGCAACATCTTTTATTTCTAAAATATGCATATAACAGTAGGTAATCAAAATCATAATCATGTGCATGAGATGGTATTTTTGCAAAACCGAAAACGAGAGAAAGTTCAACCAATACTTACTTTCGAGCTTAGATAAGTGATTCAAACTTATTCTAAACTCCCAACAACCATCTTCAAACTTTTTAAAAGCAGTAAAACATGTTTCCACTCACCAACAACCCAAAGCTCTCTTGTTGTTGCAAGAATCAAGCTTCCGAAGCTTCCACAACCTCTCCAAAAGCTGAAGGATCCAACTCCCCTGCTTTACCCAATTAAAAACAGAGGATTAATGCACTCCCATGCATCTCTAATTTCCAGCAACCATCAAACACAACCGCCTCATTAAAACCATCAAACGCCTCTCTAAAAAACAACCCAAATCATCACCAAACTTCATCTAAACAAAGTCCAGCCAATCTTATTGATTTTAACATCTTAACAACATCAATTAACATCCAAAAACATATTTATAATGTCCTTATACCTCCAGCAACCATACAACACCAAGATCACTTCAAAATATATCTATTTACAACCTAGAAAATTAGCAATTCACATAGTTTTGGGATTCCTTTAATTAATCTCCTCTTACAACATTAAAATACATATTGCAAGGGATCTAAATCAATTAGATTCAATACAAAATAGATCCATAACAATGTTCATCATATTTTCACATCAGAACTCAATTTAAATACCATATTCATGTTTTAATCATAATTCCATAACAAAAATCAGTTGTAAAGGATCAAGAACTTGAGAATTTTATTAAAGAACCTTTAATTAGAGGAGAGAAACAAAAATACCTCTAATTGATGATTTCTCCCTTAATTGGCAAAGATTGGATGAAAACTTCAAGAAACCAAGTAGATTTTGATGTAGAAATCAGAGGAATCAAACAGGAAATCAAAAGAGATTGATTCCTGAGAATTTTGGAATGAAATTGATAGTTTTGCTGCTAAGAAAGTTGAGAGAAAAGTTAAGATATAAATTCTATTTTATTTTTATATTAAACCATTTAAAAAACTTTTAAAAATAGCCTAAATTAAGAGGAAAATCTGTTGAAAAAGTTTGGTTAATTAGCTCTTTAAAGATTCTAAGTTTTGACCTTTTTACGATTTAGTCACTAAAAACAGTTTTGAAAACTTTATATTTTAGTAACCGGACCAAAATGTCCCAAAATCTGATTTTATTACTTCAAATTGAATTTACCAAAATCCTTAAAATATTAATTAAGTATTTTCTAGCATTTTTCCATATTTTATTTTAGCCAAAATAATTTATTAAGATTTAATTCCCGAAACTAGCTAGAATTGCCTAATCCGGTTCTCCTAAACCGTCTAATCGACCTATCTTACATATAGGCCCAAATTCAAGGCGTTACAACTCTCCCCCTCTTACGAAATTTAGTCCTCAAAATTTATGTGGCAGAAAAAGGTAAGAAAACTGCTTCAATATGTCCTCCTTGTTTTCCCAAGTGGCTTCCTCGACTCAACGATGTCGCCACAACACCTTCACCAACTCTATAGTCTTTTCACAAAAAAGCTTACTACTAGAATCCAGAATTCTCACCGGCTCCTCATCATAGGTCAAACTCGGATTCAATTCAATCTCCTCTACTGGCATCACATGTGAAGGATCCAATCTATACCTCCGAAGCATTGACACATGGAAAACATCATGTGTCTTCTCCAACTCCGCAGGCAACCTCAACCTATAAGCAAATGGATCAACTCGCTCCAACACCTCATAAGCCCTAATGAACCTTAAACTCAACTTGCCCTTCCGTCCAAACCTCATCACCTTCTTTCAAGGTGAAACCTTAAGAAACACTCGATCACCAACAACAAACTCAATTTCCCTACACTTCAAGTCAGCATATGACTTTTGCTGATCCAGAGTCGTCTTTAACCGATCACTAATAAGCTTCACCTTCTCATTGGTATCCTTCAACATATCAGGCAAAGAAACATGTTTTTCTCTTGCCTCCGCCCAAAAAAGTGACGTGGGACACCTTCTACCATACAAAGCTTCATACGGAGCCATCTGGATATTAGCCTGATAACTATTGTTATAGGCAAACTCCGCCAAAGGTAACTATTTCTCACATGATCCTTGGAAATCAATGATGCAACACCGTAACATATCCTCCAACACTTGGATAACGCGTTCAGACTGACCATCCATTTGAGGATGATACGAAGTACTAAAGTTTAACCGCGTACCCAAAGCCTTATGCAAACACTCACAAAACCTTGCTGTAAAGCACAGATCTCTATCCAACACTATAGACTTAGGCACCCCATACAACCTCACAGTCTCAACAATATACAACTCCGCCAACTTATCCAAAGTATACGTCATATGCACAGCCAGAAAATATGCACACTTCGTAAACCTATCCAAAATCACCCATGCATAATTCTTTTTTGATGACATCAAAGGCAAACCAACCACAAAATCCATGGTAATTCTCTCCCACTTCCATTTCACAATCTTTAACGGTTGCAACAACCCAAAAGGAAACTGATGCTCATACTTAACACGCTGACATACCATACAACGAGCAACAAAATCTGCTATATCCTTTTCAAACCAACCCAAAAATACTCTTTTTTTTTAAATCCTGATACATCTTTGTACTTCCCGGATGCATAGCAAAAAGACTCGAATGTGCCTTTTTCAAGATAGTGTGCCTTAACTCCTCATCTTTCGGCACAACCACTCGACTCTTTAAACACAAAACTCATTCATCACTAAAACAGAAATCTGTCTGATTGCCATCCATAATATCCTTGACATGCGATACCAAAGAATCATCATACGGTTGCTTCTCCTTGATCAACTGCAACAACGATGGCTTCACTTGCAACTCAGCCAACAAGCCTCTATCTCACGTCACTCTCAACCGAGAAAACATAGCCCTCAACTCTACTACCACCTTCCTATTTAAGGAATCAACTACTGCATTAGCCTTACCCGGATGATACTCTATCGTCAAATCATAATCCTTGAGAAACTTCAACCATCTTTGTTGCCTAAGATTCAATTCCTTTTGCAACATCAAATATTTCAAACTCTTGTGGTTCTTGTACACAATACACTTCTCCCCATAAAGATAGTGCCGCCAAATCTTTAACCCAAACACCACCGCAACAAGCTCAATATCGTGCTTAGGATAGTTACGCTCATTCACTTTCAACTGCCTAGATGCATAAGCCACAACCTTCTCTCCTTTCATCAACACACACCCCAAACCAACGTAGAATGCATCACTATAAACCACAAACTCCTTTCTCAACTCAGGTTGAATCAAGATTGAAGCTTGAGTCAAGGCTTCCTTCAACTTATCAAAAGCTTGTTGTCTACCCTCTGTCCACTCAAAACTTACATCCTTTTGCAATAACTTAATCAAAGGAGCAACAATCCTCGAGAAACCATCCACAAAGCATCGATAATACCCTATTAACCCCAAGAAAATACGAACTTCAGACACTGACTTAGGTTGCTTCCAATTCACAACTGTCTCAATCTTTTGCGGGTTCACACGAATACCTTCGGCCGAAACAACATGACCAAGAAAAACCACTTGCTTGATCCAAAAATCACACTTTCTCAGCTTAGCATAAAGCTTATTCTCCAACAGAACATGCAATACAATTCGTAAATATCGATCGTGATCTTCTTCAGTACGAGAGTACACAAGAATGTCATCAATGAACACTACCACAAATTGATCCAGGAATTCATAGAACACAAGATTCATCATGTCCATGAATATTGCTGGCGCATTTGTCAACCCAAACGGCATCACTAAGAATTCATAATGCCCATAACGTGTGCGAAAAACTATTTTTGGCACGTCCTTACCCTTCACCTTCAACAGATAGTATCCAGATCTCAGATCAATCTTGGAAAACACTATAGCACCCCAAAACTTATCAAACAAATCATCGATCCTTGGCAAAGGATACTTGTTCTTAACCATCAAATTGTTCAATTACCGATAATCAATGTACATTCTCATCGTGCCATCTTTCTTTTTCACAAACAAAACTGGCGCTCCCCACAGTGACACACTAGGCCAAATGAAACCACGATTTAGCAACTTCTGAAGCTGCGTCTTCAACTCCTTCAACTCTTTCAGTGCCATACGATACAGTGCAATCGATACTAGAGCTGTATCTATGTACGTCTCGATACAGAACTCTACCTCCCTATCCAGTGGTAATCCTGGCAACTCCTCCGTAAACACCCCTAGAAAATCATAAATGGTGAGAATATCCTGGACTCGCGACTCATTTGTATTCGGATTCATGACATAAGCTAGGTATGCTTGACCTCCAGATTCTAACAACTTATGCGCTTCCAAAGCCAAAACAACATTGGACAAGAATTTAGCATTCTCACCCACAACTACCACTTTGTAATCCTTATCAAGTTTCAGCAAAACTCGCTTGGTCTCAAAATCAACCACAACCCTATGTTCAGACAATCAATCCATTCCCAAGATTACATCAAAACCATAAAATGGTAACTCCATCAAATCAGCCTCAAACACATAACCTTGAACCATCAAAAGACATCTCCTATACAACCTCCTAGCAACTACTGTCTCACCAAAAGAACTAGTTACACGTCTACCAACATCTAACACCTCTACAAATATATCAAGCAAACATGCATATTTGCGCAAGATGTATGAATATGTAGAACCAAAATCTATCAAAGAAAGCAATGGTATAGACTGCAAAGTAAATATACCTGTAATCACATCTGTATCATTCCTTCCCACACGATACACAAAAACCCTTGCCAATCTACCACCCTCAGGTTGAACTGCTACGGTATGAGCAACTATCCTCTGACCATCCTTCCTACGCTGAAAATGACCTAGACCACGCCTACAGCCTCTATGCGGTACAACAACAGGTGCAGGAGCTTGACCTTTCCTAGCTAACTGTGGACAATCACGCCTAATGTGATCTCATGAACTACAGCTCCAACAAGTACCAAGGGTACCCCAACGCTCCCCCGAATATCGTCTACCACATCTTCCACACTAAGGTGTTCAAACAAAGATACTCTGACCATGCCCCACATTACTCCCTCCGCATCTCTGGTTTGGACGATACCTCCTATCCCTATGCTTATTGTATCGATCTATGCCAATATCTGACTCAACATTCTTTTTCCCTATAATAGAACTCTTCCCTCGAGAAGGCAACCCTAGATTTTGCTCTATATCCTTAGCTCAGAAAACTAGGACATCAAACTTAGTATAATCGGTAGCCAACATGTAAGTCATTAACTCTTTAACCAGCCTATAACGGAAACGATCGCATCGTTGTCGCTCATTAGGAACCAGCTCAAGTGCATACTGACTCAACCAAACAAACTGAATCTCATACTCAGACACAGACATGTTCTCCTGTTCCAACGCTATGAACTCTTTTTTTTCATCCTGATATCGGGAAGCCAGATACTTTTTTCAAAAAATAGAATAAAAGAACTCCCATGTCACATCAGTAGGTGTTATACCTGTGATAGAAGTCGTCCACCAATTGTAGGCATCACCCTAAAGTAAAGACACTATGCACCTTAGCTTACGAACATTAGTACACTCTATCCCTTCAAGAATCCTCTCTGTATTAGCCAATTGCTTCTGGAGTTAAACCCCTAAACTTGGTACCTCCCAAGCTACGCAAACGCTCCAATAAAAGCCCGATATTAATAGCTACTATAGGCACCGGTACAGGGACTTGTACTCCAGCTATGGCTGCCTGAAAAGCTTCAGTCATCGCCTAGATCAATGATGTCATATCACTAAAAAAGGTCCTTGTTGTGCCTGAGGCACACCACCCTCAACTCCAGCACCAATAGGAGGAATCGGTAGAGGAGGTGGCAACTCATCATTTTGTCCATCCACAACACTCCCCATATAAGCTTTCGTCTCTCGTCTTGGTCCCATTTCGTAAAAAATATATGTCTAAAACATGATAATGCAATAAAACAAAATAATTAGAACAACTTGTAGCAAGAATCCAAGTCGCCTATGTTTAAAAACAAAAATCATTTAACACTAGTAGTAATAAGGCAATGTGTCCCCAAGTTTATACCCTCAATAGATCACATTTCAGACATAATCTCACAAAATCAAACACAATACATACCAAACAACATAATCATACGTCAACAATACATCAAACAACCATAACCCACCTCCCAACAATCATAACCTGGCTTTGATACCAATAAATGTAACCTTCTTTATCGGTCTAGTCACTAGACTGAACCGAGCGAGCTACATTGGGTTTGCCAAGACAAACTTGGATGATTTACTGAGAAAATGGTCCATTTTTATTTTATATTTTCTAAATTCATAATTAAGTCCTAAGGAGATCATGCTGGCAACGGTGAAATTTTCAACTCAATCGGGCGTCGAATTGACATCCAATTGCATGAGATTACAATTTATGGACCAAATTATAATTATAGATGATTATGAGGACTTCTTCATAATCAAAGTTACCAGGTCTTAATTAGTCAGGTTTCATGCTCATTGGTTAAATTTCAACTTAAAATAATAATCCAAACTCATTTAATTGCATCAATAGCATTTAGGGACTAGATTGCTCATTTCCAAACATCAGCAGGCAAATATACAAGAACCAATAATGAGTATCGATACGACAAGTCCATATCGATATGGCCCAATAGACTTAACTACTATACGTACTGATACACCAGCCACCGTGCCGATACGATGCATAAGGCGACCCATATCGGTACAACTGATCCCTATTTTCCTCTTCGAAACCTTAATTTCCAATAACCTCAATATGTACCGATATGGTACCCCACGTATCGGTATGACACTATAAAAATAAAAGGGTCGTATTTGTACTCAAACCCGTATATTGATTATGATGTGTAATTTTAAAAGGGTGTACCAATACTCGGCTAATCAGATCGGTACTTCGAGCATTTTACCAAAAGCAGAGCTATTTCAGACCTTGCGTACTAATCCCTAGGTACTCGTACCGGTACGCGAAGGCCTGTAATGACCTCTAGGTCCAATTTATGACTCTTTGGCTCAATCTAGCACGCTTTAAACACTTCCTAATGATCATATAACATCTCATGCATCAATTCCACAATCATATGAGCATGGTAGAGGATCATTCACATCATAGCATATTCAAACAAAGGTCCTGTTGCGTGTGATAAGTGCTACGCAAATGTGCAAGTATACACGTCGCAAGTAATAAAGTGATATGAGTATCGAGTATCGTCTCCACAGGGATTGGTTTGGGCCACTTTGCTTAAGTTACTGCACTGTAAAAATAAAAACACAATTGATAATACAGGTTTTAATTAACGAGAAAAGTAAAAGCAATAAACTAAAAGAATAGATGAAAGAAAAAGAGAGAATAGGCCAGGTTATCATGAGTTGAGGTGTGATAGCTGATTGGATCGTCTTGGTAAAAGAGTGCAAGGGCAACTCAGTTGCCGTGGCAACTTACACAGCGGGGTTGCCTTGGAAACTAATCGATGGTTGCCTGGGCAACTACTTGGGCGTCTGGGCAGCAACTTCAAGGTTCGGCGGAGCGTTCTTCAATGGTTTCTTCTTATCCCTAAGTCGAAACTCTAGCTACTTGTGCATGCCTTGATAATACATCCCTGCGTGAATCAAGGGTGAACAACAACCAATCTTGCGCTCATCTTAGCCGTTGAAATCCTTAACTTATTCCTAAGCCAGATTAATCTTCACCATCAATAGATTGAATAAAGACCATACTCATTCATTTCTTGAATCTAACTCTCCCGATATTAGATAAATAGATGAAGTTACGAGATCCTCTCCCAATTCACTCGCAAACAAGAATAAGAATCAAGAATGAGTAAACCTTGAATTAAAAGTGCAAACTCTTATTACCTAAACAAAATCAAATTGTTTTTCACAACAACAAAACACAATAACCCCAACCAATCAAGTTAGTTCATGGTTGGGTTCAAAAGATATACAAAGAATAATCCCCAAACCATGAATCTAATGGAAGCAAAGAAAAAGAAGAAGAAATCGAACTCTCTCCCCTTGTTATCTTGTCGAAATTTCTCTCCTCTTGCCCTATGGAGTTGTCGAAAATCCTCTCCCCTTGCTCTCTATGATTGTCGAAATTCCCTTCTTATTTATAGGGCTAGGGCAAAGTCCTTCTTTGAGGAGGAGTTTATGTTGGAATTAAATTATCTTTAAAGAATATAATTCTTTATTATAATTGTATTCCTACTAGAACTTCTCATATCTTCTTGGAATTTAATTCTTCTTTAATCTCTGCATGGAAATCAAATTCCTTTGGGTTTGGGCTTTGCTCCACGTCATCTTGGGTTTGTTTAGTCATCAATTTCGACTACCATATCACCTTTGCTCTTGTCGACAATTACCATGGCAACTGGCTCGGCATCTCCTTCATGTATTGCCCTGGCAACTGGCTCGGCATATCCTTCATGCATTGCCCTGGCAACTAGCTCTAGCCTTGCTTTGGCAAGTGATCCTGCACACACACAAAAACACACCAAAGCAGCATCTTTTTCCACAAAAATCACCAAGTTATGTAATCAAGCTCAACGGTGGAAAGAAACATGAATTAATGCATGAATAACTAATTATGCAACTAATATGAGCTTAAGTCTAACAATAATATGAGTAAAAAGGGTAATAAAAATAGTACTTTTGAACACTTATCAGGTCCTATAGGAATGATCTGTACCCAAGCTTGCAAAACATAGCCCAACCCCTCAAAACCAGAAGTAAAGCATCATACAAGTCCAAATCATCAAATACAACTTGTACAAACCAGAGAGTAACCAAATAACCCTCCCAATTACAACTTGGTCACATTGCCTCTTATTACTACTAAGTATTTGTAAAACCATACTTGAAAATACTTTACCCCTTGGATCTCTTTTTGCTTACTTGTTGTCCGTAAGTGCTTATTTCTATGCATTGATAAGAAATGAGAGTGTAAGCTATAAGTTTAGTGAGGAAATCTCGAAAACACTCATTAATGCATTTAAAACCTTTTTATTTCACAACAAGTATCTAAAGCTCATGCCAAAATCATCTCATGCTACTATAATCTCTTCGAATATACACATTTAAATCACTTGCAGCACATATATCACATTGCATCTCATGTATGAACCATATTATACAAAACATAATCCATTTCTCATGATACATCATCTCATATATTGGCATTTAGGTGACTCAAAACAAATTTCTATTCTATTTTATAAAAACATATCGGATACACAGATTTCCTAAGTGGTTCCTTCGACCACTTCACATACTTCCTCAAACCAGAGCTACCCTAAACGGTTATAACATATATTGGTATTCAAGTGACTCAAAAACAAGTACTTGCTATCACATCTGTGTCATTCCTTTCCTCGCGATGTGTATAGATCCTTCCAGGTCTACCACCTTCAGGTTGAACTGCCACTGTATAAGTAATAGTCCTCTGCCCTTCCTCCCTACATTAAAAATTACCTCGATCGCGCCCATGGCCTCGTTGCGAAACAACTGCAGGTGCATGAGCCTGTCAATCCTTAGCCAACTGAGGACAATCACGCCTTACATGATCTCGCGAACCATAGTTCCAGCATGTACCAAAAGTTCCCCAATACTCTTGAATGTCGCCTACCACACCGCCCACACTCGGGTGCTCAAACATAGGTGTTCTGACTGAGCTGGCCACGCCCAGCACTACCTCTACCATGTCTTTGGTCAGGGCGATTCCTCCTATCCTGGTGCTTCTTCTACCGATCTCTACTAGCATCTAACTCGGTGATCCTCTTCCCAGTACTAGAACTTCATGAACAAGAGGATAATCCTAGATTCTGCTCAATATCCTTAGCTCGAGTAACCAAGACATCAAAATTAGTATAATCTGAAGCCAGCATATAAGTCTTCACCTTCTTAATCAACCTATATCAGAAATGATCATATCGCTGATGATCATGAGGAACCAATTCAGGTGCATACTGGCTCAACCGAACAAACTGGACCTCGTATTCTGATACGGTCATGTTACCCCAAACCAAGAACATGAACTCTTATTTTCTTTTATCTTGATATCATGAACCCATATATTTCTTTTAGAAAGTAGCACAAAAGAACTCTCACATCACATTCGCAGGCTCTATACTCGTGATAGTAGTCGAACACCAATTATAGGCATCTCCCTGAAGCAAGGACACCATACAACCTAACTTATGAGCATTTGTACATTTTATTTGACCAAGAATCCTCTCCGTACTTACGAACTACCTTCAGCTGCCTTAGGAGCTAAACCCTTAAACTTTATACCATCCAAACTACACAACGCTCTAACGAAAGTCTCGTATTAACAGCTACTGTAGATGATGGTATAGGTGCATACACTCCTGCCATAGCTGCCTGAAATGCTCCAGTCATAGACTGAATCAACGATGTTGTCTCCAAAAATCAGTCTTTTCAGTGCCTGAGGCATACCACCCTCTACTCTAGCACCAACAAGAGGAATCAGTGGAGGAGAAGGTAACTCATTGTTATATCCATCCACAACACTACCCATGTTAGCTAGCGTCTCTCGTCTCGGTCCCATTCTCGAAAATATGATTCTAAAGCATGATGATGCAACAAAAAAACAAAACAATTAGGCTAGCTTGAAGTAAGAATCCAAGGTTCTTATGTCTCAAAACAAAAATTATTTCGCACTCGTAGTAATAAGGCAATGTGTCCCCAAGCTTTTACCCCAACATAACACATTTCAATCATAGGAACACAAAATCAAACACCATGCATGTCATTCCATAATATCATTCAACAACAATATCTCAAACTATCATGACCTACCTCCCAACAATCATAACCTGGCTCTTATACCACCAAATGTAACCCCCTTGACCCGTCCTAGACGTTAGAAATAATAAAACCGAAACAAAATAAAACCAAAACAAAATAATAAAACCAATGAATTTTTCTTTCATCTTGTCTAAATGCATAATTAATCCCTATGGTGAACATTCTGGTAGCGGGTGAAATATCGAATAAAATGGACGTCGATTAAACATCTAATTAAACATATTTGCTATTTAGGGACCAAAATGCCATTCTAGAAAACTGAGAGGACTTATGTAACGCCTCAAATTTGGGCCTAGATGTTAGCTAGATCGATTAGACGGTTCAGTGGAATCGAATTAGGCAATTCAAGCTAGTTTCAGGAATTAATTCATAATAAATTATTGTTGGTTAAAATAAATTATGGAAAAATATTAGAAAATGTTTAATTAATGTTTTAAGGGTTTTGAGAAACTCAATTTGAAGAAATAAAATCAAATTTTGGGACATTTTGGTCTGGTGACTAAAATGTAAAGTTTTTAAAACTATTTTGGTAACTAAATCGTAAAAGGATCAAAACCTAGAATCTTTAAGGTGCTAATTTACCAAAGTTTATAATCAGATTTTCCCTTTAATTAATGCTATTTTTAAAATGTTTTTAAAAGGTTAATAAATAAAAATAAAAGAGATTTGATTAAAAGGATTTTTAATAACCAATTTCATTTTCTTACGTAAATATTTTTGCTCTCAACTTTTCTCTCAACTTTCTCAACAGAAAAACTATCAATTTTACTCTAAAATTCTTAGGAATCATTCATTTTTTATTTCCTTTTTATTTCCAAATTGATTCCTTTGATTTCTACACCAAATCCTATTTGCTTACTTGGAGATTTCACTCAAATCTTGCCAATTAAGGGGGAAATCAACAATTAGAGGTGATTTTCATTTCTCTTCTCTAATTAAAGGTTCTTTATAGAAATTCCCAAGTTTTTGATACTTTGCAACTGCTTTTTGTTATGTGTTTGTGATTAAATCATGATTTTAAGGTTTTAATTGAGTTTTGATAAGAAATCTAATGAATCTTGATATGGATCTGATTTGTGTTGATTCTAATTGATTTAGGTCACATGTAAGATATGGTTTAATTTTATGAGAAGAGATTAATAAAAAGAATCCCAAAACTAAGTGAATTGCTAATTTTCTAGGTTGTAAATAGTTAGATTTTGAGGTGATCTTGGTGTTGAAAGGTTGCTGGAGATATAAGGTTGTTATATTGTTGTTTTTGGATGTTAATTGATGATGTTAAGATGTTAAAATAGCTAGGTTGTGACTGGGCTTTGCTTAGGTTGAGTTTGATGATGATTTCGATTGTGTTAAGGAAAATTTGATGGTTTTTAGTGAGGCGAAGTTGAGGAGATGTGTTGCTGTGATTAGAGATGCATGGAAATGCATCAATCCTCTATTTTTATGTGGGTAAAATAGGGGATACGGATCCTTCATCTTTTGGAGAGGTTTTGGAGGCTTTAGAAGCTTGATTTCACATCGGCTAGTGGAGCGTTGTGTTTTCGGTGAGTGGAAACGTGGTTTACTGCTTTTAAAAGGTTTGAAGATGATTTTTTGGAGTTTAGATTAAGTTTGAAACACTTATATAAGATCAGAAGTAAGTATTGGATGTTCTCACTCTCATTTTCGGTTTTGCAAAATAAAATCTCATGCACATGATTATGATTTGGTTTACCTACTGTTATATGCATGTTTTAGTAATAAAAGATATTGCAAATGATCATATGTGATGATTATTGAGTATGGAAAATGGTTTATGAAAAGAGTTTTGAGAATACTAGAATACATGGTTTGATGTATTGGAAATTGTTGACTTGATGCATATGTAAAATAGTAAAGTAATATGGTTTTATAGAGTATATTGGCAAGTGGATGTGATTAAAAGTTATCAGATATAGTTGGCTAGCCATAGGGTTTAAAGTGCACTATAATAAGTCGCCTCACGTGTGTCGATGGGTCAAGAGTATGCCAATTCTCCCTCTAGTGGATTTATACATCATAACCGTTGAGGGGTAGTAGTACCATGCTCCAATTTGAAGATGTATGTGAAGTGGTTGAATGAACCACTTGGGAAATTCGTGTATCCGATGTGTTTTTATAAATAGATTAAAATGGTTTTTGGGTCACTTGAATGCCAATATATGATATAATGTATCATGAGAAAGAGATTATGTTTTGTATAATATGGTTTATACATGTGATGCTCTTTAAGCTTGCTATCTTTAGGCTTTGGCATAAGAAAGCTTAAATCCAGGTTTATGCTAGAAATCCATGATATATGTGGCAATTGTTTAAAATAGCATATTTGTAAAGACTATAGAAGCATGAGATGTTTTGGCATGAGTTTTAATACTTATTTGGAAACAAAATGGTTTTAAATGCATTGATGAATGTTTTTGAGTTTCCCTCACTAAGCTTGTAAGCTTACGCTCTCCTTTCTCATCAATGCAGAGAAGTAAGCATTTTTGGACAATGAGCAAGTAAGAGGCAATCCAAGGGCAAAGCAATTTCAAGTATGGTTTTATAAATACTAACTAGTAATAAGAGACAATGTGACCAAGTTGTAATTGGGAGGGTTGTTTTGGTTACTCCCTGGTTTGGACAAGTTGCATCTGATGTTTTGGACTTTTATGAGGTTTTAAGTCTTGTTTTGAGGGGTTAGGATACGATTTGCATGCTTGGGTAGAGATCATGCCTATAGGATCTTTGTTTTGGTTGCTATGGTGCAATTGATCTTCTACCATGGCTATTTGATTGTGGAAATGTTGCTAGACTTGTTGTGTGATGTTTGTGAAATGTTTGAGGCATGTTAGATTGAGCCAAAGTGTCATATGTTCGACCAAGAGGTCATTACAGGCCAGTCTGTACCGGTACGGGTCCTCAGGTATCAGTACGTGGGACCTGTCTTGGCTTAAATTTGTGCAAAATTACACATGCGTATCGGTATGCGTAACTGATAATTACAACTAGTGTCAGTACACAGGCAACTGTATCGGTACACCCTCAACCCGGATGTCACATTTGGGCCTCAAGCCCAAACCATTACCATAAAATTCTGACCTAGTTTAGTCCAATCCACAAATCCATTATGAAAATCCATTTAATTACAACCCAATAAAACATAATAAATATTAAAAAACATATACAATGGAGCTCCTTTTAAAATTACATTATAAACCCTTGACTCGATAGTTTGAAAATCCAAATACGATTTACAATAAACAATAGGTTCATACGAATACAAATCCCAAAGACCTAAGTATTGTACTTTGAAGAGACGAGTCGATCGAATCCTTTCTTGATGGTGCTCCTCAAAGAACAAACCAAACCTACTAACCTGCGAACGGAAACAACGATTCCGAATGCTGAGCTAACAAAGCTCAGTGGATACACTGCCACTCAACCATGCTTCATGCAAATCATAAATAAAACAATGCAACAGAAATGACATCATGGCAAGATAACATTGGAGCTACCATATCCGCATAGCATTGCGAATATATGATCACGCACACAGCTCATACAAGTACCTCATAAATTTACCTAGCATCACACAAATAACACCAACAACATTAAGTGAGGTCCGCATCCACAAAGCATCGAAATCCTTCACTTGAGTGAGGCTCGCATCCACAAAGCATTAGGATCCTACACTACGAGTAAGGCCCGCGTCCACAAAGCATCGGGATCTTATACTCTAAGCAAGGCTCACATCCACATAGCATCGGGATCCTATACTCGAGGGATGAGGCCCACATCCACATAGCATCGGGATCCTACATCCATGCTCGGGATCTCTCATCAAGCATCTTTGAATGAGGCCCACGTCCACAAAGCATCGGGATCCAACATTCGGGAATCTTCAAGGTGTTGCAACACACTTAGGGTATCCAAATCCCAATAACAAGGGATGACTCGACTATCTAGGTGTCCCATCAGCACACAGCAAGGACCCTAGTAACCACACAGCTCTAGACCTCGACTCAAGGGTCTTACCACACATAGCTCTAACACCTTTACCATAGCCTTATGGATTTTACCAGTTATTAAATTGCCATATTGAGCTTATCTATTTATTAGTATGTTATGAAGGTACGCAATAGTCATTCTCATTAATTTATCCTATTATCCGATAAGACTCAACCATATAGGCGCCACTTCCGCACACAGCAAGGGCCTAAATTACCACACAACATCAACGATCCACCTAGGATCTCTATGGGTTTCCATCACACACAATTTACCTGATATTTATCATGTTGTTAGCCCATTATTCTAATTCGGGGTTAAAAATCTCCATTTCTCAGTTTTAATGTTCATTTTACACATTAACGGACCTCTAGGGCCCTTTGCCTCAAATTATAGCACCCTCAAACGCAACCTCGAATTTATTGGACAGATTGCCCAGCGAGTATCGATACTCCAAGGTGAGTATCGGTATTCCACTATAGGTATCGGTACTCCTCCATGAGTACCGATACTCCAATTAGGTTCGAAAGAATTAAACCCCAAGCTGTACCGATACGCTACGTACCGTACCGGTACTCATCATCGATACTAGGATTGCCCCGTACCGATCCACCCCGTAGCGGTACTCCCACATACGCGTACTGGTATGCCAAGCCTTTCCTAGGCAAGCAACAACGCGTACCGATACTCCCCAATGAGTACCGATACCCCCACTAGATTTGAAGGAATTTAACCCAAGGGTGTACTGATATGCTACGTACCGTACCGGTACTCAAAGCCTTTCCAGGCAATGTAACAGTGGGTACCGATACACCCCCTTGCGTACTGGTACACGAAGGCATCTCTGGAATCCTTACCTTGTATGGGGTACCGTTACACGGGGAGGCGTACCGGTACTCCCCTCACAACTCTTCCCCCATTTACACTAAGACGTACCGATACCCTAACCCCAGTATCGGTACGCGAGCCCAATTTCTGAACTCTGGGTGCAGGTTTCACCCAAAACCCTGTTTAACTCCTATAGTTAAACCCCAAATCGATCCTACAAGTTACTATGAAGGTATTAAGTGGGTTTCTACCAATTTTAAGCCTTATCAACATCAAATCCCCATTTTACCATTAAAGGGGTCAACCCAAAGCTTATCAAACCATAAACACCAAAACATGCACAAAGCTTATTTTTATGAGTTGCAGGAAACAATAGGAGTTAGTAGTGTACTAACCTCGAATTAGAGCTGAGGAAGAAGCCTTCCAAGACCATTCCCGTTCATCCACGCTAACCCTACCAAAACCTCATTCTCCACCATAACTAGCCATCCTTACCCTGATTGGTAGATCTCTCAAAGCTGAACAAGCTTCCCTTCTTGCCCCAAACGAGATTCTTACTTAAACTCTCAAAGATTTGACCTTTAACATGAAGAAGTTTGAGCGATAGATAGGAATGGGAGAGAGAGGGAACGAAGGTCCAAGATGATCTCACTCCCTCTATTTTCTGTAGAAATAAAGTCCCACATCAGCTCTCTTGCCTTCAATTATGCTTTTACCCACTTGCCCTTCTTATTTTCACCTTAGCCCATCAACAACCCAACAACACAAGCCCAAAAGCTTTCCTTCAAGCCCAACAAGGCTCTCAAGGACCAATATCTTGGCAAAGCGAAGCCTATGCCTCAGGTTAACCTGACTCTCGAGTTCTAAAACCCTGGTCATTAAACTTTAGCTACTGAAATTTCATGTTTTTGTTAACGAACAACCGTATCAGTACGCTTGAGGACCGTACTGATACCCTTTGTAAAATGTACCTATATCGATACGGGCAAGCAGCATACCGGTACTCAGTTAGTTAGTTCTGGTAATATGATTTTTGAAGTTTGAATCTTTACAGTTTAGTCCCTGTTTCTTGATCATGCAATTAAATGAGTTTGGATGATCATTTTAAGTTAAAATTTAACTGAAATGCATGAAACCTGATTAATTGAGGTTTGGTAATCTAAAATTAAGTAAGTCATTCAAGTTTTCTAATATTGCAATTTGGTTCTTAAAGTACATTCTCGTTCAATCGAATATCAACTCGACGTCCGATTTGATTATAAATTACACCGCTGCCAGCATGATCACCTTAGGACTTAATTATGCATTTAGATAAGGTAAAATGAAACAATGGACCGTTTTCTAAGTAACTCATCCAGGTTTGTCTCGGCAAACCCAATATAGCTCGCTCAGTTCGACGTGGCGTCTAGGCTGGGTCAAAAGGGCTATAACTTACCTAAACCCAAAGTTACCAAACCTTAATTAATCAGGTTACATGCATGTCGATTAAATTTTAGTATAAAACAATCATCCAAGCTCGATTAATTGCATAAACAAAAAACAATGACTAAACCGCAAAGATTCAAACTTTAACAAAGCAATTACCAGAAATAACAGACTTGGTACTGATACACCCCGTGCCAGTATCGATACAAGTTTATTTTTAGAAAGGTATCGATACGGTCCTCTCGTGTACCGATACCAGTGGTTCGATATCAAAATAGGGGATTCTAGTAGCTAAAATGCTTACCGATATGGTTATCCGTGTACTGACTCCTAGTGTATTTTTCTGAGGGGCATACCAATATGGAGCTAGGTGTATTGAAACCCCTGTGCAATTTTGTACACTTTTGAGCCGTAATAGACCTCGTGTACCGATCCCTAAAGACTCGTACTGGTACGACTGGGTCTGTAATGACCTATTGGTCGAACATATGACACTTAGTCTCAATCGAATACGCTTCAAGCAATATGTAAACATCATACCAAATAATGAACTACAAAACACTATGGAAACATTGAAACATAGGCATCATAGGAGCATAAGCAATCATCAAACTAAACCTATAGGCATGACTCCTACCCCACATGCTTAAATCTTCCCATAGCCCCCAATTCAAAGCATATATCATTTTACAAGTCCAAAACACCAATTAGAACATATCCAAAACAAGGTGTAACCAAAACAACCCTCCAAATTATAACGTGATCACATTGCCATTTATTACTACGCAGTATTTATAAAACCGTACTTGAATTAGCTCAACCCTTGGATTGCTTCTTGTTTGCTCGTTGTTCGAATGCTTACTTTTCTACAATGATGAGAAAAGAGGGCGTAAGCACATAAAGATTAGTGAGGGATGCTAAAAATACTCACCAATGCATTTAAAACATTTTTCTTTCAAAACATGTATTGATTCTCATGCCAAAATTGTAATCACTAGTTTTATCCGGGGGTAAACCCATTTTATATTTTGATATTTGGGATTCAGTTATTAGTATTACCTTTTTTTTCTTTTTTGTGTTATAACTTATATGAAAAACACAAAAATATATATTATTAGATTTTTTATTTTTAATTTGTATTATGTTATCTAGTTTGTTTTATTATTATAATATAATATTTTATTATAGATATTATTAATTAAAAACACAAAACAACAACAAAATAGATTAAATGATAAATAAAGCCCAATATTTAAATAAATAAACAAAAGCCCAAAGTTTTTAATTAATTAACAGTCCATTTTACAAAACAAAAAGCCCAAAAAATAATAATAATATTACAAGGCCCGATAAAGCCCAAAAACTATTTTGCCCTAATATCCAAAACCCTAATCTGATCTTTTGTTCCCTTTCGCGCAGCTCATCTTAGGCCACTGGATCTGGAGATTCGAACGAATGGCTCAGATTGCCCCTGGAAGCTTTCAGATCCTACACGCGCCTACACGCGGTTACTCGGCTCCTCCCACTTGCCCACACGTGACTCAACAACTACCTTTACGTGCGCGTAAGCTACATGCCCCGACCCTTCTGGATCTTCATACGCCCACGCGCTTGACGCTTGGGCTCCTCTGACTCATCGGCTGCCGAAATCAAGGATCAACAGAGAGCCTTGCTCCCCAAGTCTCTCCTCAATCTAGTCTCCCCATCTCTCTCCTCAATCTAGTCTCCCCATCTCCCTCATCCATCCACGTCGCCATGCAAGCAAAAATGATAGGACATTAGCAAAAAACTATAGAAAACAGATCAAACAAAAAGAGCAAGAAATTAAACAAAATATCGACGGATTCCAGAGAGGATTAGGGAGTTATTTTTTCAGTTTCTTACATGTCACAATACTCTGACTATATAAGACCGAACAAAAGAACATTGTAAACAATTTTGAAAAAAAAGCAATACAAGATATCCAGAATCTTTAGAGGTTACACTTCTTTTTTCTTACATGCATACAAAATACATAAAAAATAGATCTGAAAGGTTTTTTTACCCTTAGGGTTGTGAGCCGTCCGTTTATTGTCTTTTTTGCCGACAATAAACCTAGTGCTTCTGGGCTTAAAGGGTGAGCCAACAACGCTTATGGTGGGGTGACTCTTCGACTCCCTCCACCGGTGACAAACCCGAGGCCCTTGGCCGGTAGTGGTGAACTGGTTGGGAGTTCGAGGCCTTTTGTTTCCAAGGAAAATCTAGATCTAGGATGGGGAGTGACTCTATTTTAGGCAGATCTGGGGCGTTGAGTTTAGGTATTGAAAATCTAGGCTAGGTTTTGAGATCATGGAAGTGAGGATAGTTGTTTTTTGGGTTTTTGGTTTCATCGACCGCCGACGAGTGGGACCGACACGGCGGAAAATGATCGACTTCTAGGTTTATCCCCGATGAACGACGATGTTCATCAAGGGTGAGAGAGAAAGTAGAGGGTTTTGGGTTTTTTTTAAAAAAATAAAGCAAAGTTTGCTATTTTCGGCATAAAGTGAGTTTTATAATTTTTTTAAAAAAATAAATGGCTTATTTATTTTTTAAAACCTCCCGTCCCTCAGTATTTACACCCTAAGCCATTTCGTATTTTAAAACTACAACCCAGGTCCTCCAAATATTTTAATACTTGCAATTTTGTCCAAAATATCAAACCGGGACAATTTTAGAAATTGGTTTATTCCTATTATGGTCCTTCCGTGTTTTAGATGTAACTTTTAAGGGTTTTCGTCTTTTGAAATTACACCCTAAGTCCCTATAATTTTCACCCGTATTTAATTAAGTCCTAGATTTCAATTTAATTTGTTCTTAAAAGGTTAATGATCCATTTAGTCCCTAATTTTCTTGAAAGCTTTTAATTTACCCCTGTTCCAGAGTTTATAATCTTATTTTAACCCCTCTCAGTGTTTTTAATTACTCTATAGACCCTAAATTCTTTTTTGCCTAAATTTAATCTTGCATGCATGTTTAAGTTTTCAGTTATATACTATGTCTATGTTTTTTTTGTTATATTAATGTGTATATACGTGATTGGTATATGTTATGAAGCTTTTGTATGGTATGCAATATATAGCTTATGTTTTATGCATAGTATGTGATATATGATATATCTATTATGTAGTATGTGATAATATAATAATTGGTCTGCCTATGTGTGCATATTATGTTTTTCATATGTTGTGTAATTTAAATATCTAAAAAAATAATAAAAATAAATATAACTTATATAATGTTGATCATGACTTTGTTAATGTAGGATATTTATTTATTGTTTTATTCATTATGCTTTTATTTTTATGTCGTTATATTTGCCATGTTTAATTGTATATCATACATTAAATTTTACCAATACAGTGCCTTTTTATTCAGAAGTAAATGCGTCCAGTGTCAACATAGTGATGGTGGTCTTGCGGTTTACTTTCGAATAACGAGGCCCTTAAAATAGACTCGCATGTATAACCGGATTTTAAACTAATCATCACTTTAATTCACAAAGTTCGATATTAACAAAGCGGTAATTATTTATTTTCTTTTTCAACGGTACCAATTTTTGGGCGGTGTGGGGTGCCAAATCTCTCCCATCTGTAACCGACTCCCGAATCCTTTTTTGATTGAATCTATGGTTTTATGGTGTTCGGCCTACCTCAGTGGCCGGTGGCGACTCCAAGTTTTACTAACTTTTAAAATTACAAAATTTTAAAGAACTCCCCCATTTTCAAAAGAATTTCAAAAAATTTAAAGGAAACATATTACTCCCTTTTTAGCTATCCCATCCATTTGAAACTTTAAGAATTTTGAATTTCAAGAAAAGGGTCGCTACAGCTGGCGACTGATTTTAATTTTTAAAACTAAAGTGAGTCAGGACATTTTTCAAAAAGAACAAAATAATAACTACCGCTTTATTAATATCAAAAATTGTGAATTAAAGTGACGGTTAAATTGATATCCATTTATAAATGCGAGTTTATTTTAACACATTTAAAATTTGACATTTAAACCCATCCTTTTAAGTGGGGGGAAAACACTAGTACTTTAATGTGGATATAGTTCCTCCGTATGGGTCTAGTGAGTACCTTCGGGGCTCGACTACCCTATGTTTTCGTGGAAATATTGTTTCCCCGTACGGACATAGCGAAAGGGTCCCCCTGAATTGAATTTTGTTGAGAGGAGCTTATAATGGGTGATGACCGGGGGCCTTGCTACACTTTAGAAGAGGACAGCGAGGACAGTTCGGGTACCGTTTAGAACCAAAACTGCATGTAGAGAACATGGAAAGCCCACCCCTTTTAGAGCCATGCGGTTAAACTTAGGTTTTTAGAAAGAATGTAAATAGGGTTGTGTTGTTTGATGTTTGATTTAAATTCTTGCTTCAATTTTATATGTTTATTGATTTTATCTGGTACTGACGTGTTTCCTTTTTGTCTTATTTTGCATTTTTTGCGCATGTACATTGCTTAACATGAAGGTGTTGATTCGGGTGGTTTGCCAAAGTTAAAATCTTTCACCATGGATAAAAGGTACCTCAAGATGGAGAAAATCAACTCTGTTGTTCGACATTAGTCCAAAGTTAACCAAAGAGTCCAAGGTGACAGTCTACCAAGTGAGCACATTGTGGCGGGATACACATATATTAGTTTGCAACAAAATGACCTATGGGATCTGAAACAGATTTGGGAAGGATGGGACCGACGACTGCAAATTTTTTTTGAAAAAATTATGGTGACATAGCACAATTGATGTATGTTCGAATCAATCAGCCTATGCCATGAGCTATCTTTCAGTTTTGGAATCCGACCTTCTATTGCTTCACCTTCAACGTGAAGGATTTGAAGCCTACGATCGAAGAATATACAACTTTGCTTAATCAGAAGAACATTCATGAAGATTGGATTTACACAAAGCCGTCTAGGTCTCAAAATTACCCTTTGAAGCATAGAACGTTGGCCGGGATGAGCGAAGATTAGGTTAAAGGTTTGATTCAGGTTCGAGGTGACAACACTACTTTTTCATGGGAGTGCATCCGAGATATCATGCTGACACACCCGGACGAAGTCATGAAGATGGATTTATTCACTTTGGGGATCTATGGTTTGATCATTTTTCTTAGAGTTTTGGGTAACATTGATGTAGCCATCTTGGACTTATTCGAGCAGTTGAAAAAGAAGGTCAACCCATATTGGCAATCCTAATTGAAACGTTTATTTCCTTGAACGCAAGCCAGAAGCATGAAGAAGGGCGCTTTAGAGGATGTGCACAGTTACTTCAAGTATGGATCTGAAGCCACCTTTGGAAGACACCGACAAGAGTGCTGCCCGGGATAATCTCAAGAAATTTTTCCCCTTTACGAGAATACTTAGCAAAAGAATGGTGGGAAGAGCCGGACAAACAGAAATAGACGACCATCTTCAAGAATATTCAAGATGAGGACATTGTGTGGAGGGTGACTTTTCTCGGTAGCGTCCTTCATTTCTTGTACAGTTGTAGAGACTATGATTGGCTAATGATGATAGGCTTGTACGGTGGGATCGCTTGCGCCCCTTTGTTGGTGTCAAGACAGTTCAGCTCCTGACAGTTTGTGCCCGTCACCATTGGTTTGAGTACTTCTGAGTTCCCATTTAAGAATGAGTACAAGGCGAAGGTTCAAGATGCTTCTAGAGCTTGGGATCACCTCTATCGCATAAAAGTGGAAGAAGACAACAAGTGTATGTTCACTCCAGATTATGCCTATTGGATGCACAAGAGAATTAATGATAAAACTCTGGAGCCCGACCAAGGGCCAACTATGTCACTTGAAGAACATTTGAGAATGGTTCCTTCCGAGGTCGACATCCTAAGAAGCGAGCTAAAAGAGGTGAAGAAGAAGATGGAGGCTTTGCAAACCGAGCACACAAGTGAGCTATATAGGGTCATCCTAGATGTGGATGAGTGGGATGGGACAATTAAATAATTAATAAAGCTCAACATGGATATGAAGGAGAAAAATGCTCTTTACCAAAGTGATACCCTTAAGCTACAAGCTCTAGTTGGAAGTGCCGATTGGAAGAAGTTCTTAGCGGTGGAAAAAGAAAGAATGAATGGGATTCACTTAATTGAAGAAGAAAGAAAGAAGGGTAAGCAAGCACTCGAGAAAGAGGTGGAGAAATGCAAGCAAACTGTTGAAAATGGAAGAAAGCTTGCTAGAACCGCAATCCAACAAGAAAGGGCAAAGGCTAAACAAGAAATGGACCCTGCCCCATGGAAGAAAAAGGTCCAAGAAAGTAAAAATCAACTTTTTGAGATACAAGGTCTGTATAACTCTACCCTCGAGAGCTTGAGTCAAAGCCAAGCCCGAAATGCTCAGTTAGAAGAAAGGGTTGGGGAGCTAGATCGGTCCTTCCACAAATACCAGGCTCGAAATGGATTTCTTGAGCTCTAAACTACCCGACAAGAGAACGAAACACTCTAAGCTCAGATTGATACATTAGAAGTTACAGTCCAAGATTATCTCAAAAGAATTATGGTTCTAAAAGAAGCCGCCAAGGGAGGTGATAATTATTGGTTGAGGCACCTTCGCGATGCTACCCGCATGATTCAAGATCGAGATCAGTACTACACCGACCTAATGGTGCAAGTTCAAGAAGTCACCCAGCATGTGAGGGACCTAGCCAACGAAGCTGAAGCTCTTCTTCCTTTTATAGCTCCGGACATAGAGGAGGCGCCTAGGTTCATTCAGTTGCTTGAAGATATTGAAGAGCTAGGAGTTAGGGCCAGGCCATATTTGTAGGAGTTTATCTTTCTTTGTAATGAGAACCTTTCAATATTCAATGAAAGTTGTTTGAGGGCAATCACCATTGGAATCAATGCCTTTATTTGTATACATTTATTTATTTTTATTCATACATTGCATATCGCATATAATTTGCATTAATTGATAATGTCACGGAATTAGTAATGAGAATGTTGTGACAGAATTCGAAAGATTAATTGCAAACATTCCACATCCATACCGCACACGTCTTTAAGCCAGAAAAATGGAAGAGTGCTTTGCTAAGCTAGAGGCTAATCTTAGAAGCCAATTGGAGCGAACACAACAAGAGTTAAGAGATATCATCATCAAGTCTCAGCAAGACATGATGAGGAAATATCTCAAATGCTACAAAACTGTCACGGGGAAGACGTAAGAGGGAAGAGTGCTGCTGTGAACCCTACTCAGAACCTGAGAGACTCTACATATTCTCTAAGATTTAACCCTCTCTTCATTAATCCTACACCAAACCCCCCAAAAGGGGTATCCTCGTCCATCAAGCCGGTGCCTCTGCTCCACCTCAGCCGGCCGTGACATTTGCAAATGTCGAACACATCAGAGACAACATCCCAAACTTTGATGAACTAGAAAAGTTGAACCAAGTGAAGGCGAAGTTCTCCAAACAGTTGGAGGAGACTAGGAAGAATCTTGAAGAAAAAATTTGGGTGAAAGAGGACAAGGATGGTTGTTATGGACTGAACGCTAAGAATCTCAGTCTAGTACCCGATGTAGAAATTCCATACAAGTTTAAGACACCAGAGTTTGAGAAGTTTAATGAAACATCCTGCCCAAATGCCTATTGCGAGTAATAATTGCTCCGAAATTGTGCAAGTGTACACATTGCAAGTTATAGTATAAAAGATATTGTCTCCACAGGGATTGGTACCACTTCAAGAATTCAATCTCTTGCACTGTAAAAGTAAAAGAACACAAGTAGAAGATTTTAGGAGTTTTAACTAACAACTAAACTTGAAAGCAATAAAGTAAAAGAAGATGTAATCAAATGAGAGAGAATAGGCCAGGTTATCGTGAGTTGAGGTGTGATAGCCAATTGGATCGTCTTGGTAAAAGAGGGCAAGGGTAACTCTGTTGCCGTGGCAACTCGGTTGCCTGGGCAACTTGTTTGGGCGCCTGGGCAGCAACTTCAAGGTTCGGCAGAGCGTTCTTCAATGGTTTCTTCTTATCCCTAAGTCAAAACTCTAGCTAATTGTGCATGCCTTGATAATACATCCCTGTGTGAATCAAGGGTGAACAACAACCAATCTTGCACTCCTCTTAGCCATTGAAATCCTTAACTTATTCCTAAGCCGGATTAATCTTCACCATCAATAGATTGAATAAAGACCATACTCATTCGTTTCTTGAATCTAACTTTCCCGATATTAGATAAATAGATGAAATTACGAGAACCTCTCCCAATTCACTCGCAAACAAGAATAAAAACCAAGAATGAGTAAACCTTGAATTAAAAGTGCAAACTCTTATTACCTAAACAAAATCCAATTGTTTCTCACAACCACAAAATACAATAACCTTAGCCAAATAGATTTAGTTCATGGCTAGGTTCCAAAGAAACACAAAACAAAGAACCCCGAACATAAACATAATCGAACAAGAAAGAAAAAGATGAAGAATGGTTGAAAGCCCTTGTCAAAATCTCTCCCATTTGCTCTTCCCTTGAGTTTGACGGCTTGGCCTCCTTTAAATAAGAGATGGCTAGGTCAAAGTCCTTCTTGAGGAGGAAGTAAAGTTGGAATTAAATACTTTAAAAGAATATAATTCTTTATTATATTTAAATTCCTTCTAGATCTTCTCCTATCTTTTTGGGATTTAATTTCTCTTTGACCTCTTCATGAAAATCAAACTCCTTTGGGATTTAACTTTGCTCCACGTCATCTTGGGCTTATCTAGTCATCAATTTCGACTGCCATATCATCTTATCCCTTGTCGACAATTGCCCTAGAAACTAGCTCGGCATCTCCTTCATGCATTGCCCTGGCAACTGCGTCGGCATCTCCTTCATGCACTACCCTGGCAACTAGTTCCAGCCTTGTTTAGGCAAGTGATTCTGCACACACACACAAGAACAACTATCGGCAGCACCCTTTTTTCCACAAAATTAAGCAAAATATGAAATCAAGCTTGTCTACCAAGGAAACAATACAAACATGCATGAATGGCTAATGATGCAACTAATATGAGCCTAAGTCTAGAAATAATATAAATAAAAAGGGTGAATAAAATAGTACTTTTAGACACTTAACACACCCCTAAACTCGAACTATTGCTTGTCCTCAAGCAATGCAAACTAATAATTACCCGCCAAGACTTCAATTTTCACAAACTTAGCTTTGAACTTGATTTCAATTCTTAGAACCGTGGCACAAAGTATGATTGGCTTTTCATTTTTGGGAAAACTTAAGAGTTACTCGGAATCAAACTATAATGCTTGTGAGTATGTGCGGAGTTGTATGCAAGCTGATTTTTTTTGGATTCTATGCAAACAAGAGGTTTTCAAATTACTTCCTTGGGTTCTTTTAACATGTTTTAACTAGAGCCGGTTTCGGGCACCTCTAGTGTTTTGATTTTAGTTTTCTTAAGTTAATTAATTTATTCGACTAGAGCCGGTTTCGGGCACCTCTAGCGATCAATTTTTAGCACATACTAGAGCCAATTTCGGGCACCTCTAGCATTCATCCAATTTTTATTCTAATCCCCTAATTTTTTAACTATCAACCTAAGTTCGCTAGAATTCCTTAAATCAATCAAGCCACAACAGTGTTTCATCAAGTTTAGCATCATAGTAAGATTCTAAGTGTTTCCATGGTTATCCTAGAATAAAAAGTTCTATCAATTAAGTACATTGGCAAAGTCATCATCAGATATTCATCAAATCTAGGCAATTCTTGTTCCAACTAAAGGCATGACAAGCAATTTATGTATCCTAAATGCAATACTTAAGATGAATGCAACTAAACATGGTAACTAACTAATAACAATCCCCCCAAACTCGAGTGAGGCATTGTCCTCAATGCATGCAACAAAGAAAAATAAAAATAAAAATAACAATAAAGAAAAGTAAAATGCAAATGAGGACTTACTCCGAGAGTTTGTCATTGTGGATGATTAGTTTTCTTTTGTCCTGTGTCTTGATTCTTTTGCTTGAACGCGGTGGTTGCTTTCTTGTTGCCGATGGTGGAATCGATCCTCGTATGGGGGGTGTCCTCATCGTCCTCTTCCTCAATGTCATTGGCCTTTCGCTTGGGCTTGGAGGATTTGATTGGTGTGGTCTTCGTTGGTGCAATGGAGGACTGGTCTGAATCTGAAAATCAGACAATGATTCAGTACGAGTTGATTCGGGCATATGTGCTTTACCTTTGGCTTTTGCAGTGGTTGTCGAGGCGTCTTTAGCTTTGGTTGCCGCAACATCTTTTGTTGCGGGTGTCGTGGTAACTACTTCATTGGTTGCCGTGGAAAGGATTTTGGCAGGAAAGATGGGGAATGGTACGCGGCTGTCTGGGTACTTTTCTAGGATGACTTGGGTGATGGCATTGTTGTGATCCTTCATGTACCACATGAACATTAGTTGCCGGTCTTCAATTTACCTAAGGCGATTTGCCAACGGTTGTAAGAGTGCTTCAAGTTGTCCTGGGGTTGCTGTCCGAGTTGCCCGGGCATCAGTTACTTGGGCATTAGGAGTTACCAAGGCGGCAGGAGTTGCCGCGACAATTGAATGCGTTGGGGATTTTACCGGTGCCTCTCCCATTAGCTTTTAGATTTGTGCTCGATTCCAACCAGACTTTGGTAGGGCCTTTTCATCAGTGGACTCACTTGGGACATGCATCTCCTTGCAAAGATTGGAAATTAAGCAAGGGAAGAAAAGAGAACCCTTGTCTTTTGAGCTACATACAAAAATCTCATCACAAATAATTTTTCCAATGTTAATTATGCGATTATGCAAGATAAAATGTATGAACAAAAGACGAGGTGTATCAACGGTAGTATTGTGTGTTGTGGGCATTAAAGAAGTTTTAACAAACTTATTCCATAATCTTGCCTCGGGTTTAAGCTAAAGGCGATTTACCGTGCCCTTGTATTTACCGTCGTTCCAATGAGTTCCCGGTAGAGTGAGTTCTTGAAGCACCTTATCAAGTTGCTTGAGTGTGAGTTGATCAACAAAGGCTTGATGCTTGTCCTTCTCACCACAGAGCCCGTAAAAGGTGTTGATGCTTTCGGGGCTTATGAGTATAGCCTTGTCACGAACAAAAACATAAGGATTATCTGGGTTAGGTAAGTGAGCATAGAATTCTCTTACCCATGAGATGTTACCCGGTTTCGATTGATGGCAAACGATTTTCCACTTTTGATGTGCAATCCTTTCGAAGATGAATGGTTCAAGGCTAGAATCTTGATGAGAGTTGGAGTATTTGAAGCCTTGTTCTTCGCAAATCTTTCAGCTTTCAAACTTGGAGTGAAATCTTTCTTGAACCACTGGTGTAGCAAACTTAATGTATCTTGGTTCTTTGGAGGAACTTGGATGAACCAAAAATTCGATTTTGGATGCCATGGATGATCTTGGTTGTGAGTTTGATAGAAACAAAGAAAAGAAAGCAAAAGAAACTAAAGAGTTGCAAGATGAAATGTTGGAATAGGTTTCTTGGAAGTTAAGGGTGATGGGTTAAATAGAAAAGATAGGTAGTAAATATGGTGGGTGGGATTAATTGGAAAGAAAGAAAATAAGAGTTTTGATTGGGGGGAGGGGAGGGCTAGGGGATTTGGGGAAGGGGAAGGGTTTGGCCGGCTATTTAGGGTTTATTTAGGGTAAATTGGAGGCTTAATATAAGCCTTAGATTTAGCCCATTAGTTTCCGTGTTGAAGAAGCTTCATTCTTGAATCAAATTCCTCTTTATCTTGAACTCTTTTCCTACAATTCAAAAACAAATAAAATAAGGATTAAAATTAAAGATAAACAAATAAAAGAAAATAAATAAAGATGTACAAAGAAATTATTAAACTTAAAATTTAAAAACAATTAGATAAAATGAAAGAAAGATGTAGTCTTTATCTTAAAGAAAATAAAAAAATTTGTCCTAAAAAGAAAAATAATCGAAATTAATAAATAAAAATAAAAAAATAAATAGTTCAAAAAAATAAAAATAAAAAGAAAATATCGAAAGGAGAGCATGCTCATACATCTCCTAAGGTGACCGCTTCTTTGTTATGTTCTATATGGGCACCGTTGTAGTGCTTCAATCTTTGTCCGTCGACGTTGAATTCATGTTCGTCAGTGATAGACTTGATTATCACAGCACCATGGGAGAACGGTTTGACAACTTCGAATGGTCCCGAACATCTTGATTTCAATTTTCCTGGGAAAAGTTTCATCCGAGAATTGAATAAGAGAACTAGTTGCCCTGGCATGAATGCCGCGGCAATAGTTTCTTGTCATGCCATTGCTTTGTTTTCTCCTTGTAGATTCGTGAATTGTTATAGGCGAGTGCACATAATTCTTCTATCTCGTTGAGGTCCAACAAAAGCTTTTGCCTGGCACTTTCCCAATCCATATTCATGGTCTTGATTGCCCAATATGCCTTGTGTTCGATTTCCACCGCTAGATGGCATGTTTTGCCATAGACAAGTCGAGAGGGAGACATACCTAAGGGTGTTTTGAATGCAGTGGGATATGCCCAAAGTGCATCATCTAGTCTTACTGACCAATCCTTTTTAGAGGGATTTACAACTTTCTCGAGTATACCCTTCAATTCTCAGTTGGAAATTTCTGCTTGCCCATTGGTTTATGGGTGATATGCCGTGGCAATCTTGTGAGATACACCAAAGCGTTGTAACATCTTGGCGATGAGTTTGTTGTCGAAGTGCTTGCCTTCATCACTGATAATTGCTCTCGGCATCCCAAACCGTGTAAATATGTTTGTCTGCAAGAATTGTTGCACGGTCTTGGAATTGTTGGCGGGAACTGCAGCTGCCTCAACCCACTTAGACATGTAGTCGACGGCAAGTAGGATGTAGAGGTTGCTGAATGAAGATGAGAAAGGTTCCATAAAATCAATCCCCTATACATCGGATAATTCCACCTCAAGGATGTTTTGGAGCGGCATCTCATGTCGTCTAGAGATATTGCCCGTCCTCTTGCAACGATCACATTGCTTGTAAAACTCTTGGGCATCTTTGTACAGTGTTGGCCAATACAAACCGGATTGCAAAACTTTGGCCGCGGTACGTGTTCCTCCAAAATGTCCTTCATAGGGTGAAGAATGACATTGTCGGAGTACATTCTGCTGCTCCTCTTCAGGGACACATCGGCATATAACCTGATCTGCACATTATTTAAACAAAAGAGGCTCGTCCCAGAAATAATGCTTAGCATCATGGAAGAACCGCTTCTTTTCTTGATGAGTAAGGCCATAAGGTAAAATACCACAAACAAGGAAATTAACTAAATCCGCGTACCAGGGTATTGTCGAGGCATCCGTGGTTGCCGCGGCAACTGCTTCCGTGGTTGCCGAGGCGTGCGCGTCTAGATTTGCCGCGGCATGTGCGTCAAGGGTTGCCGAGGCATGCGCATCAGTGGTTGCCGAGGCATACGCGTCTGGAGTTGCCGAGGCGTGAGCGTCAAGGGTTACCGAGGCATGCACATCCATGGTTGCCGAGGCATCAGGGGTTTCCGAGCCATGCGCATCCATGGTTGTCGAGGCAATTAACAATTGCTCATCTGGGAATGCATCGTATATCTTACTCTCTATTGCGTTCTAAGCATGATAAGTGATCAGCCACTTGATTTTCTGTTCCTTTTCTGTCCTTAATTTCAATGTCAAACTCTTGTAAAAGCAATATCCAATGAATCAAACGAGGTTTGGCATCCTTTTTAGCAAATAGATACTTAATTGTTGAATGGTCCATATGGACAATTACCTTTGTACCAATCAAATAGGATCGGAACTTGTCAAATGTGAAAACTACGACTAGTAACTCTTTCTCCATTGTTGTTTAATTCACTTGAGCGCTATTAAGAGTTTTACTAGTGAATTATATCACATGAAATGTCTTACCTGTGTGTTGGCCTAGGACTGCTCCTACCGCAAAATCACTTATATCACACATGAGCTCAAAAGGTAGCGTCCAATCGGGTGGAATGACAATGGGTGCCGAGGTAAGCTTTTCCTTTAGGGTTTCAAATGCTTGGGTGCAAGAATCATCAAAATTGAAGATTTTATCCTGTTCAAGCAAATTGCACATGGGTTTAGTAATCTTAGGAAAATTATGAATGAACCTCCTATAAAAAAACTGGATGTCCACGAAAGCTTCGGATTCCTTTAACCGAACTTGGTGGGGGTAATCTCTCGATCACGTCCACCTTGGCTTTGTCTACTTCGATTCCCTTGGATGAAATCTTGGGCTGAGCACTATTCCTTCATCTTCCATAAAATGGCACTTCTCCCAATTAAGGACTAAATTGAATATTTCACATCTTGTGGGCACCTTCTCTAAATTGCCAAGGCAACTGTCAAAGTCATTACCAAAAATGAAAAAATCATCCATGATGATCTCAAGGAAGTCTTCGACCATGTCTAAAAAGAGTGCCATCATGCATCTTTGGAAGGTTGCCATGGCATTACACAATCTGAACTACATCCTTCAGAAAGCATAAGTATCGTATGGGCATGTGAAGGTTGTCTTTTCTTGATCTTCTGGTGCTATGGAAATTTGATTGTAACCTGAATAACCATCAAGAAAACAATAAAATGGTTTACCTGCAAGACGGTCAAGCAATTGATCAATAAAGGGTAAGGGGAAGTGATCTTTCCTAGTGGCTTTGTTTAGCTTTCGATAATCCATACAAACCCTCCAACCGGTCACAGTCCTGGTTGGAATGAGCTCATTGTTTTCATTACTTACCACCGTTATACCTCTATTTTTCGGTACACATTGTACCAGACTTACCCATGTACTATCAGAGATAGGGTATATGATGTCGGCGTCAAGCCACTTGATGATTTCTTTCATTACAACCCCTTTCATGGCATGATTCAGTCTCCTTTGGGCCTCAATCGAAGGTTTGTGGTCATCTTCCAATAAAATCTTATGCATGCACACTACCGGGCTAATTCCCTTCAAGTCGGCAATTGTCCACCCTATTGCCTTCTTGTGTAGCATCAACATTTTGATCAGCTTCTTTTCCTACTCAGGTTGTAACTTAGAGGAAATAATTACAGGCAATGTATTATCGGTTCCCAAGTAAGCATATTTTAGTTGCCCTGGTAACTATTTCAACTCAAGAATCGGTGGTTGTTCAATGGGGGCTTTTCGAGTTTACCTTCCTTACCTGAGTAATCCAGTGGTTCAAAGTATGTACCTGGTAGATTGACTAACCAAATTGCCTCTTCTTGTTGTTCCTCATCGACCAGTTCTTCATACTCCTCAGGTTCCTCTTAATTGGCAATGTAGTTGCTGAGGCAACTAAATTCCTTGTCGAAGTTAAACTCTATCGTGGCATGAAGAAGTTGGCATTCTTCCGGATCATCGGCATGCTTTAGTGTTTGGAACAAATTTAGATTAACTTACTGTTCCTTCTCCCTCATTGTGAGTTCTCCCTTTTCAACATCGATCAAGGTTCTCCCTATTGCTAGGAAGGGTCTCCCGAGAATCATAGGTGCATGTTCATATGCTTCACAATCCAAAACAATAAAGTCAGCGGGAAAAATAAATTTATCAACTTATACTAGTATGTCTTCGATTTTTCCCTCTAGATGCACATAGGATCTGTCTGCTAGCTGTAGCATAACTGTTGTAGGTCTTGCCCTCCCGATTCCTAGTTTCTGGAAAACCGATTTAGGCATCAAGTTTATGCTTGCTCCAAGGTCACATAATGTTTTCCCGACATAGTGGTTTCCAATGGAACAAGGTATTGTAAAACTTCTGGGATCTTTCAACTTAGGTGGCATGCGATTGTGCAACATGGCCATGCATCCCTCTGTTGCGGCAACTGTTTCAAACTCTCCTAGCCTTGTTCTCTTGCACACAATGTCTTTCAGAAACTTGGCATAGTTCGACATTTGTTCAATTGCTTCAACCAATGGCAAGTTGATGTGGACTTGCTTTAGGATATCAAGAAACTTCTTGATGTCGCTTCAACCTTTGTGGGAATGGTGGTGGAAGTCGAATATCTTTGATCCTTTCATTGGTCTGGAACCTGATTGATGGCATTGCCGGGGCAACTGGGGTTGTCGTGGCGTGCCTATCGTTGGTTGCCGCGGCATCCTTATCGCTGATTGCCGCGACAATTCCTGGTTCAGTATTTGAGGTTTTGCCGCTGAGTTCGTCTTGCTCTTTTTGTGGAGTTTTGTTTAATGAGCGAGTTTGAGCCTCTTTAAGTTGTTGGCCACTTCTAGTGGTGATCGCCTTACATTGCTCATAGCCAGTTCCTCTTGCGACTTCAGTATCGCTAGGTAAACCTCATTGCGGTCTAGTATTCAGGTTTTGAGCAAATTGTCTGACTTGATTTTCCAATGATTTGATTACCGCCTCTTGGTTTTGCAATCTCATCTCAGTCCTGTTAATAAAAGCATCAGTTCTTTTTATGAAGTTACTATTCTCAACCATATAAGATTCAGTTTTCAACATAAAAGCATTGAGAGAATTTTCTAAAGAACTAGATGTTGTTGGCTGTTGCTGCGGCAACTGTTGTCGTGGCATATTCTGTTGGAATCCTAGTGCTTGTGCATTCTGACTGTTCTGGTTTAGAGCATTGTTGGGATTACTCTATGAAAAATTCGGGTGCTTCTTCCAAGCTAGATTGTATGTATTGGACATCACATTGTTGTTCCGGTTGTAATTCCCCACATAAAAGCTGGATTCCGGATTCTACATACATTTAGAAGAATCATGGTTACCACCACATAACTCACAAAAGGAATCTATTACCTTGACCTCCTGTGTGTTGTTTGGTTTCTACATGTTCTGGACCATCTTGGTTAGAGTGGCCAATTGTGCCGAAATTGAATCTGATGATCCCAGTTCATGTATTGTAGCTTGGCGTCTAACTCCTCCTCTTCTAGCAGATGGGAACTGATAATCATTCTCGGTGAGCCTGTTTAGAATTTGCATTGCTTCCTCTGACGACTTATCTAGGAGTATGTCGTTTGCCGGGGCATCTAGCATCATCCTTGTTGGTGTATTCACAGCGTTGTAAAACATTGTTACTTGTGTCTACATTGGGAATCCATGTAGGGGGCATTTGTGTAGAAGTTCTCTATATTGCTCCCAAGCCTATTACATGGATTCATCATCTACCTGCTGAAAAAAAGTAATTTCGTTACGAATCTTATCAGTCAAATTTGTAGGATTAAATCGAGCAAGGAAATCATGACAAAGATCGGTCCAAGATCCTACTGATCCGACAGGAATACTATTCAACCATGTTGTCGCCCTATCCCTCAGTGAATAAGGGAATAGTCTTAGCCGTAAAACATCTAGGGTGACTCCTTGTATTTTGAATGAGTTGAAAATCTCGAGGAAAGATTAAGATGTTGTCGTGCATCTTCAGTTGTTGAGCCGCCAAATTGACCAATTGTGTTAATCATATTGAACATCACCAGTTTCAACTCAAAGTGGTCGGCTTCAATTTCAAGTGTGACAACTCCTGGATTAAGTCCTTCAAGATCTTCCTCTAAATAGTCTCCAATAGTTCTGTTTCGTGCAAAAAACACTCCTCCTGCTGCTGGAACATCCTGATTCATATTGCCGTCTTGATTAGCCATTGCTACTCTTAACCTTTATCTGAGTCTTTGCAAGGTTCGTTCGATTTCTGGATCAAAGGGATATTCTGGTGTAATTGGTCTCGCCCTGGTCATATACCAATACAAAACCAAAGTTTGTTAACCCTTTGAATTTTAAACAAGAAAAATAAAAAGTGCAAGAAAATAAAAACAAAGTCGCTATTGCCAATCCCCGGCAGCGGCGCCAAAAACTTGTTGCGCTAATAAGTGCTCCGCAATTGTGCAAGTGTACACGTCGCAAGTTATAGTATAAAAGATATCATCTCCACAGGGATTGGTGCCACTTCAAGAATTCAATCTCTTGCACTGTAAAAGTAAAAGAACACAAGTAGAAGATTGTAGGAGTTTTAACTAACAACTAAACTAGAAAGCAATAAAGTAAACGAAGATGTAATCAAATGAGAGAGAATAAGCCAGGTTATTGTGAGGTGTGATAGCCAATTGGATCGTGTTGGTAAAAGAGTGCAAGGGCAACTCAGTTGCCGTGGCAACTTGTGCAGTGGGGTTGCCTTGGCAACTAATTGACGGTTGCCTGGGCAACTTGTTTGGGCGGCTGGGCAGCAGCTTCAAGGTTCGGCAGAGCATTCTTCAATGGTTTCTTCTTATCCCTAAGTCGAAACTCTAGCTAATTGTGCATGCCTTGATAATACATCCCTACGTGAATCAAGGGTGAACAACAACAAATCTTGCGTTCCTCTTAGCCGTTGAAATCTTTAACTTATTCCTAAGCCGAATTAATCTTCACCATCAATAGATTGAATATAGATCATACTCATTCGTTTTTTGAATCTAACTTTCCCGATATTAGATAAATAGATGAAGTTACGAGATTCTCTCCCAATTCACTCGCAAACAAGAATGAGTAAACCTTGAATTGAAAGTACAAACTCTTATTACCTAAACAAAATCCAATTGTTTCTCACAACCAAAAAACATAATAACCTTAGCCAAATAGATTTAGTTCATGGCTAGGTTCCAAAGAAACACAAAACAAAGAATCCCTAACATAAAACTAATCGAACAAGAAAGAAAAAGATGAAGAATGGTTGAAAGCCCTTGTCGAAATCTCTCCCCTTTAATCTCCCCTTGAGTTTGACGGCTTGGTCTCCTTTAAATAGGATATGGCTAGGTCAAAGTCCTTCTTGAGGAAGAAGTTAAGTTGGAATTAAATACTTTAAAAGAATATAATTCTTTATTATATTTAAATTCCTTCTATATCTTCTCCTATCTTTTTGGGATTTAATTTCTCTTGACCTCTTCATGGAAATCAAACTCCTTTGGGATTTAACTTTGCTCCACGTCATCTTGGGATTATCTAGTCATCAATTTCGACTGCCATATCATCTTATCCCTTATCGACAATTCCCCTGGCAACTAGCTCGGCATCTCCTTCATGCATTGCCCTGGCAACTACGTCGGCATCTCCTTCATGCACTACCCTGGCAACTGGTTCCAGCCTTGTTTAGGCAAGTGATTCTGCACACACACAAAACAACTATCGGCAGCACCCTTTTTCCACAAAATTAAGCAAAAAATGAAATCAAGCTTGTCCACCAAGGAAACAATGCAAACATGCATGAATGGCTAATAATGCAACTAATATGAGCCTAAGTCTAGCAATAATATGAAAAAAAGGGTGAATAAAATAGTACTTTTGGACACTTAACAATGCCCATATAACAATGTTTTGCCGCAAGATGGTCGACTATACCAGCAATAAGAAGCTGTTTATACATTGCTTTCATGGCAGTTTAGTGGGAACTGACACAAGATGGTACAATCAGTATAAGCACGTGATGGATATGGTCCCCAATAGGCTTCTATTGCAAGGAATGGAACAAAAAAGAAATGAAAGCCTTCGGGAGTACGCCCAAAGATGGCGTGACGTGGCGGCTCAAGTTTAGCCCCCTCTCTGAGAGAATGAGATTGCCTCTATGTTCATTGACACATTAAAAAGAATGCTCTATGGCCGTTTGATCAATAACCCTATTAGTAACTTTGCTGATATGGTAATGACCAGCGAGCGTATTGAAGCTGCAATCAAAAGCAGAAGGATCGATGGAGGGGAACAGTAGCGCAAACAGTTCAAGAGGAAGGACCATGAAGTGAACACTACAAATACCTACGAGGTTGTTAAGAACTTCTCCAGATGTAAGGTACAAAGCAAAAAGGCCATTCATCATTGGCCTCAAACCAAGTCAAAAGAATGCACCACAAGAAGAAAGTCCTATTATAGCCCCTAAAATTATAATCTTCGCTCAGGCATCATTTCCTTTAAGGATACTCGGATGGTTCCGTGGAACTACACCGCCAATGTCTCAATACAAGGAAGTTCCAATTCACAAGAAGGAGAGAAACCAGTTGCGGAGGTAAAGCTCGCCCAATGAGAGCCAATAAAACCAAACCCCGAAAAGATAAATGATGTGGGGCATTTTACGAGGAGCGGTTGATGCTATGCTCCTGAAGCTCCAATGGCGGTAGAAGATATGAAAGGAAAAGGAAAGGCAACCAAATCTGAACCAGCAAAGATATTTGGGGAATAGCCACCCCCAAAGCTCAACGAGCAAGTGACTGAGGCTCAAGCCCAGGAATTTCTGAGGTTCTTAAAACATAGTGAATACAGTGTGGTAGACCAGCTCAGAAAACAACCGGCCCGGATTTCAGTGCTCGACCTACTGTTGAACTCAAAAAAACACCGCGAGGCTTTGTTGAAAGTGTTAAACCAAACTTTTGTCGAGAGTAATATCTTGATTGGTAAGCTTGACCAAATCATTGGATATATTACTGATTGTAATCATATCACCTTTAGTGACGATAAGATACCGGAGGAAGGTAGAGGGTCTAATAAGGCCCTAAACATTACCACTCATTGCAAAGGACACATAATACCAGGAGTGCTCATTGACAACGGCTCTGCCCTGAATGTTATGCCTTTAGCTACCCTGCAATGCCTACCAATCGACAGCTCACACATGAAACCCTGCCAAAATGCTGTGCATGCATTTGACAGGACCCAAAGAGAAGTGGTTGGGGAAATTGAAGTACCCCTGCTCATAGGTCCAAGTGAATACACTATGGATTTTGTGGTCATGGACATTCGACCATCATACAACTGTCTATTAGGGAGACCATGGATCCATTCTTTCGGAGCTGTTTCATCCTCTTTGCACCAGAAATTGAAGTTCGTCATCGAAGGGAAGATAGTAGCAGTCAATGCCGAACAAGACGTTGTGGCTTTAGTAACTTCAGACGTTCCATACATTCCAACTGATGGGGAGGCTTTGGAATGTTCCTTTAGGGCATTGGAATTCGTCAATGCCACTTTTGTTGCTCAGGGGAATAGGATCCCATGCCCAAGATTATCAAATTGCACCAAAATAGTGGTGACAAAAATGCTAAGAAGAGGAGCAAAAAGAGGAAGAGGTTTGGGAAAGAGCCTGCAAGGACATCTGTGACCCGTAGGCATTATCCACAAGTATGACCGATTTAGGCTTGACTACAATCCAAACTTTTTGCGAAAGAAACAAGAATAGAAGAACAACGAAAGGCCCGACTCAAATGAGAGGAGATTCTGTGGGCTCCCATTACTTAAGCGGGTCTCAAGAATATGTTTGTCTTTGGGGAGTTGTCAACCCCGAGAAGAAGGTCCAAGAAGCCAATCAAGAGAATGAGAAAATTCTTAATGAAGAATTAGTCAGCGAAGCTATGGAAGAAATGGATGTCAATATGATCTCCGAAGGTGGAAAGATCGTTCAGCCTTTGGATAAGATCCGCCCATGCTTCCTGAGCAAAGAGCTTAGCAATTAGACCAGTATGGATCTGCCCGTAGCTTTTAGGATTAAATCAAAGTAATGCTTGGAATCACCCTATTGCTTTTGGCCCAAGATTAATAGGAATCTTTTGTAAAAGGGCTACTATGTCAATCTGTTTTTATTTTCAATGAAAATGATGCTTCCTATGTTTCTCAAATGGCAAACATAACACTCATTTCATTCATTATTCATTCATTCATCACTTATTTATTTATTCATTAAGCTATTTCTATTCCCAATACATACTTTTAAACTCGTGCAGGTCCCCAAGTATTAACTGTATGAATGATTATGGGTCTAATCTCGATGTAGATTTTGAACAACCCTCGTGCTCGGCTGAAAAGATGAAGGGGATGGTAAGGAGGAATATGATGTCCCAAATGAATTGCTAAGATTGATGGCTAGTGAAGAGAAACAGATTCTGCCCCACCAAGAAGAATTAGAAGTTTTGAATTTGGGGACCAAAGAAGAAAAGAAAGAAGTGAAGATTGGTACCACTCTATCATCGAAGATGAGACAAGAGTTGGTGGAATTGCTTTTAGAATTCAAAGATGTGTTTGCGTGGACATATCAAGACATGTCAGGTCTAGACACGAATATAGTGGTGCACAAAATCCTAATAAAGGCAGAGTGCAAGCCAGTCCAGCAAAATCTTCAAAGAATGAGACTGAATATGCTGTTAAAGGTTAAGGAGGAAGTAAAGAAACAGTTTGAAGGTGGGTTTTTGAAGGTTGCCAAATACCCATAGTGGGTAGCCAACATAGTCCCGGTGCCCAAGAAGGATAGAAAAGTACGTATGTGTGTAAACTGTAAGGACCTCAATAGGGCAAGTCCTAAGGACAATTTCCCCTGCCTCACATTGATACCCTAGTCGACAACACTGCGGGGCATTCTTGGTTTTCTTTCATGGATGGCTTTTCAGGGTATAATCAAATTAAAATGCACCCCGAGGGCATGGAAAAGACCACCTTTGTAACTATATGGGGCACATTTTGCTATAAAGTCATGGCTTTCGGATTGAAGAATGCCGGGGCAACTTATCAAAGGGCCATGGTTACCTTGTTCCAGGACTTGATGCACGAGGTGATTGAAGTGTATGTGGATGACATGATAGCCAAGTCTCGAGCTGAAAAAGAATATATTGAGAATTTGTGAAAGTTGTTCCAAAGGTTGAGAAAATATCAGTTAAAGCTCAATCCGTCCAAGAGTACCTTTGCAGTCACATCGGGAAAACTTTTAGGTTTTGTGGTTAGTCGAAAGGGGATCGAGATCGACCTCGACAAAGTGAAAGCAATTCAAGATCTGCCGCCACCTCGAACTCATAAGAAGATCTGAGGATTCGTAGGAAGACTCAATTACATTTCTCGATTTATCTCCCAATTAACCGACAAGTGTGATCCTTTCTTCAGACTACTCCGAAAGAATGACCCAGGAAAATGGGATGAAGACTGCTAAGAGGCCTTAGAGAAGATTAAGAAGTATTTGACCAATGCTCCAATCTTGGTAGCACCGGTACCGGACAAGCCGTTAATTCTATATTTGACGGTGTTTTATAATTCGATGGGATGTGAATTAGGACAGTAATATGAGACAAACAAGAAAGAAAAGGCCATTTATTACTTAAGCAAGAAGTTCACTGAGTGTGAGTCACGTTACCCATTAATCCAAAAGCTGTGTTGTGACCTAGTATGGGCTACTAAGCGTCTCAGGCAGTACATGTTGTATGATACTACTTGCTTGATTTTCCGGATGGATCCACTGAAATTTCTGATAGAAGCACCAGTACTAACCGGAAGAATGGCCCATTGGCAAATGTTGCTATCTGAGTTTGATATCGTATACGTAAGCTAGAAAGTGGTAAAAGGGAGTATGGTAGTAGATCTTTTGGCAAGCCGCACCTCAGATGACTATGAGCCTCTGGATTTTAGTTTTCCGGATGAAGACTTGATTGGTACTCTGGCAGAAGAGAGGCCCATCAATGAATCTTGGAAGCTCTATTTCGATGGGCATCCAATGCCCTAGGCCGAGGAATAAGGGCAATATTAATTTCTCCCGAGGAGGTCTATTGCCCCTTCACCAGTAGGTTGGAATTCTTTTGTACAAACAACATAGCCAAGTATGAGGCTTTCATCATAGGACTTTGGGCAACCATAGAAAGAAATATCAAGGTACCTCAGGTCTTTGGGGATTCGTCTTTGCTAATCTACCAGCTTCGAAAAGAATAGGAGACGGAAGATTAGAAGCTAGTCAAATACTATGATTTGATCTAGGAGTTGGTAAAAAGTTTTGAAGAAATTAGCTTCGCTTACCTACCAAGAGAAGATAATTAGATGGCTGACGCCTTAGCAACTCTGTTTAAGGCAAGCCCGACTGCCGAAATAAAGCCGATTGAGATGCAGATTTTTGAGGTACAAGCTCACTGTTATAATTTAGAGGAGGAGAAGGACAACAACCCGTGGTACTACGATATCCTTCAATACATCAAGTTCCAGGTTTACCCAAAGGATGCCAACGATAATGATAAGAGAACCATTAGGAGGTTGGCTTCGGGCTATGTCCTTGACGGAGAAGTTTTGTACAAGAGAAGTAAGTACCAGATATTGTTGAGATGTGTCAATGCTCGAGAGGCTGAAACCATCTTAGTCGAGGTACATGATGGCCTGTGCGGGACCTACGCCAATGGTTTCTCAATGGCTAGGAAAAACATGAGATACGGATATTTCTGGTCTACAATGAAGGGAGATTGTATCAAATATGCCAAGAAATGTCACAAATACCATATATGTACCGACAAGATACACGCTCCACCAGTACCGCTTCACCCTATGAATTCACTATGGCCTTTTGCTACTTGGGGATTGGACATTATCAGTCAAATACACTCGAAATCTTTGAATAGACATCGCTTCATCTTGATAGTGATTGATTACTTTACCAAATAGGTGGAAGTTGCCTCTTATGCTAGCATCACAAGAGCAACCATATGTAAATTCTTAAAGAAAGAGATTATTTGCCGTTACGATTTGTCGAAAAGAATCGTCACCGATAATGCTTCCAACTTAAACAACAAGATGATGACTGAAGTATGTGAACAGTTTAAGATTGTGCACCACAATTCTACCACTTATCGTCCCAAGATGAATGGGGCAGTTGAAGCGGCCAATAAGAATATCAAGAAGATCATAGTTAAGACTACCGACACTTTTAAAGATTGGCATGAGAAGCTGTCATTTGCACTGTTTTCTTATCGGACATCTGTAAGGACCTCGACAGGGGCAACACCGTATTCTTTGGTCTATGGCACAGAGACGGTACTGCCTATCGAAGTGGAAATTCCATCACTGAGAGTTCTGAATGAGACAAAGTTAGATGATGCTGAATGGATGCAAGGAAGGATTGATCAGTTGAACCTTATTGATGAGAAAATATTAAGGGCTATCTATCACAATCAAATGTATCAGAAGAGGATGATGCGTGCCTACAACAAGAAAGTTCACCCGATAGAGCTCTAAGAGGGGGACTTGGTGCTCAAAAAGATCTTGCCAATCTAAAAGGACTTCCGGGAAAAGTGGATGCCGAATTGGGAAAGGCCTTATGTTGTTATGAAGGCCTTCTCTAGGGGAGCATTAATTTTGGTAGAAATGGATGGGACAGAGCTGAGCAATCCTGTAAATTTAAACCTCGTCAAGAATTATTACGCTTGAGAAAGAAGAAAAAAAGAAGAAAGAAAAAGAAAAAATAAAAAAATGGAGTAAAAACCCGAAAGGGCGCTTCGCAAAATGAAACGCATGTGGTGAAAACCCAAAAGGGCGCCCCATGTAAAAAAATTCAAAAAAGGAAAAAATGAGGGTTCAAGATAGAAACTCAGAAACGGGCGTCTTGAAACCGAAGGATGATCTGAATTAAAAATTTAAAAAGAATGGTTCAGATGAATTTTGAGGTTAGGCATCTGACTGATAGGCTCTAATATAGTACAAGTGCCCCATTTCGAGTTATGGTGGAACTTTTTTGGGCTATTGAGAATTTCAGTCTAGGACAGGCAGTGAGAGATTTACCACAGTCGATGGGCTCTCGCATCATTCATACAGTCGATGTTCGATAATGCTGCACCCTATATTACTTATATCTTTTTCATGTTTTCCATGACTTTTAAATTGTTCCAACATCCCTTATATTAATAAATGAATATTCCATTTCCTCCCTTCCTTTGTTTATTTTATAAGCATCCTAAATAGATTGTCATAGAATATTGAAAAACAAAGGATTTCCTGGTATTACTAGGATTTAACCCTTTAAGCGTAGATGGTTTCGAGGAAGAATGAGTCTGCTACAACCAAGGATAAAGGACATGGTACGCAAAGTTGACAAGATTTGACAAGAATATTACGAATGCCCACCGTATTGAAGTCCAAGATGGAAGAACCAGTGGTGAAAACCCAAAAGGGCGCCAGAAAAAGAAAAAAAGTAAAAAAAAAAGAAAAGAAACATTAATCAAAGTGAAAACCCGAAAAGGCGCTTTGAAAAAAAACTCTAAAAGTGAAAACTCGAAAGAGCGCTTTGGAGTAAAGTTTTGGAGAATATGGTGAAGAGGGTCGAAGGGGGGCTGAGTCCTGGCACAAGGAGTGACAACACATGTTCCAAGACAAGAAGAAGACGAAAGAAAGACGAAGCGAGATGCCAAGAAAGAAGGCGTCTGAGCATTAATCATGCATCATTAATAGTTAGGCATCTATAAGGTAGAAGCATACTAACTAGCATCATCGAATCATTGTGTTTGTTTCTTTTAGGTATTTGGAAAAACAACAGGAAGCAGATCCTATGTTCCAAAAAAGAAAGGTAGATAACAAATAGTCAAGAATCTTTTACCAACATTCCATGCCAAGACGATAAAGATCGAAGGCATTCTAGAAGGCTCAAAGTGAGATATTTGGTGTCAAGACGACCAGCAAACGGGACATCATTAGACGGAGTCCTCAAGGTGAGGTGTCACCCCATACCAAGACGGTGAAGATCAAAGGCATTCCAGAAGACTCAAAGTGAGATATTTGGTGTCAAGATGACCGGTAATCGGGACATCATTAGACGGGATCCTGAAAGCTAGGTATCACCCCATGCCAAGATGATGAAGATCGAGGGCACTCAAGAAGACTCAAAGCGAAAATTATTTGGTATCAAGACGATCAAGGATCGAGGCATCACTTTTGGGGCTTCTTTTCTCCAAGCTTTACATGGGAAGAATTCAGAGTTCTAGAATTTCGGAATAGGAAGGTTAAACGGTTTTATATGGAAAGGACTTGCAACTTAGAATCTTCAGACAGGAAGTCGGATAAAATTAGTGCTTATGGTCTTTGCTTTATCCTTGTTTTAGAAAGATAAGCAAAGAAGGGCAGTTGTAATCACTAGTTTTATCCGAGGGTAAACCAATTTTATATTTTGATATTTGGGCTTCAATTATTAGTATTACCCTTTTTTTTCTTTTTTTGTGTTATAGCTTATATGCAAAACACAAAAAAAATATTATTAGATTTTTTATTTTTAATTCATATTATATTATCTAGTTTGTTTTATTATTATAATATAATATTTTATTATATATATTATTAATTAAAAACACAAAAAAACAAAATAGATTAAATGATAAATAAAGCCCAATAGTTAAATAAATAAACAAAAGCCCTAAGTTTTTAATTAATTAACAGTCCATTTTACAAAATAAAAAGCCCAAAAAATAATAATAATATTACAAGGCCCTATAAAGCCCGAAAACTATTTTGCCCTAATATCCAAAACCCTAATCTAATCTCTTGTTCCCTTTTGCGCAGCTCATCCTAGGTCATTGGATCTGGAGATTTGAAAGGACAACTCAGATCGCCCCTAGAAGCTTCTAGATCCCACGCGCACCCATGCATGGTTCCTCGGCTCATCCCACGCGCTAACGCGTGACTCAACAACTACCTTTACACGCGCGCATGCTATACGCCCTGACCCTTCTGGATCTTTACGCACCCACGCGCTTGATGCCAGGGCTCCTCTAACTCCTCGGCTGTCGAAATCAAGGATCAACAGAGATCCTTGCTCCCCAAGTCTCTCCTCACTCTAGTCCCTCCATCTCCCTCATCCAGCCACGTCGCCATACAACCAAAAACAGAAGGACATTAGCAAAAAACCACAAGAAACAAATCAAACAAAAAGAGCAAGAAGTCAAGCAAAATATCAGCGGATTCTAGAGAGGATTAGGGAGTTATTTTTTCAGTTTCTTACATATAACAGTACTCTGGTTATATAAGACCGAACAAAAGAACATTGTAAACAGTTTTGAAAAAAAATAATACAAGATATCCAGAACCTTTAGAGGTATACACTTCTTTTTTCTTACATGCATACAAAATACATAAAAAAAGATCTAAAAGGTTTTTTCACCTTGGGGTTGTGAGTCATCCGTTCGTTGTCCTTTTTGCCGGTAATAAACCCAGGGCTTCAAGGGTGAGCCGCAACGCTTATGGTGGGGTGTCTCTTCGACTCCCTCTATCGATGACAAACCCAAAGCTGCCGACCGGTAGTGGTGAACTGGTGGGGAGTTCGAGGCCTTTTGTTTCCAAGGAAAATCTAGATCTAGGAAGGGGAGCGTCTCTGTTTTAGGCAGATCTGGGGCGTTGAGGTTTAGGTATTGAAAATCCAGGCTAGGTTTTGAGATCAGGGAAGCGAGGAGAGTTGTTTTATGGATTTTTGGTTTCATCGACCGCCGACGAGCAGTGGTCGACACGGCAGAAGATGATCGGCTTATGGGTTTATCCCCGATGAACGACGGTGTTCATCAGGGGTAAGAGAGAAAGTAGAGCATTTTGGGTTTATTTTTTAAAAAATGAAGCAAAGTTTATTATTTTCGTCATAAAGTGAGTTTTATACTTTAAAAAAAACAAATGGCTTATTTGTTTTTTAAAACCTTTTGTCCCTCAGTATTTACACCCTAAGCCATTTCGTCTTTTAAAACTACAACCCAGGTCCTCCAAATATTTTTAATACTTGCAATTTCTTCCAAAAATCAAACTGGGTCAATTTTAGAAATTGGTTTATTCCCATTCTGGTCCTTTCGTGTTTTAGATGTAACTTTTGAGGGTTTTTGTCTTTTGAAATTACATCCTAAGTCCCTGTAATTTTCACCCGTATTTAATTAAGTCATGGATTTCAATTTAATTTGTTTTTAAAAAGTTAATGATCCATTTAGTCCCCGATTTTCTTGAAAGCTTTTAATTTACCCCTGTTCCAGAGTTTATAATCTTATTTTAACCCCTCTCAGTGTTTGAAATTACTCTATAGACCCCTAAATTGTTTTTTGCCTAAATTTAATCTTGCATGTATGTTTAAGTTTTTCAGTTATATACTTTGTCTATGTTTTTTTTGTTTTGTTATATTAATGTGTATATATGTGATTAGTATATGTTATGAAGCCTTTTTATGGTATATAGTGTATAGCTTATGTTTTATGCATAGTATGTGATATGTGATATATATATTATATAGATATTATGTAGTATGTGATAATATAATAATTGGTCTACCTATGTGTGCATATTATGTTTTTCATACGTTGTGTAATTTAAATATCTAAAAAAATAATAAAAATAAATATAACCTATATAATGTTGATCATGACTTTGTTAATGTAGGATATTTATCTATTGTTTTATTCGTTATACTTTTATTTTTATGTCGTTATATTTGCCATGTTTAGTTGTATACTGGATATTAAATTTTGCCAATGCGGTGCCTTTTTATTCGGAAGTAAATGCGACCAGTATCAACGTAGTGATGGTGGTCTTGCGGTTTACTTTCGAATAACGAGGACCTTAAAATAGACTCACATGTATAACCGAATTTTAAACTAATCATCACTTTAATTCATAAAGTTTGATATTAACAAAGCGGTAATTATTTATTTTTTTCTTCAATGGTACCAATTTTTGGACGGCGTGGGGTGCGAAATCTCTCCCACCCGTAACCGACTCTCGAATCCTATTTTTGATCAAATCTCTGGTTTTATGGTGTTCGGCCTACCTCAGTGTCCGGTAGCGACTCTGAGTTTTACTAATTTTCAAAATTACAAAATTTTAAAGAACTCCTCGATTTGCAAAAGAATTTTAAAAAATTTAAAGGAAACTTATTACTCTTTTTTTAGCGATCCCATCCATTCAAAACTTTAAGAATTTCGAATTTCAAGAAAATGGTCGCTACAAAAACATCTCATGCTCCTTTTGTCTATCCAAAATATGCACATTAAACTCTTTGGTCACACAGGTATCATGAATTTCTAGCAAAACATCAAGCAAACATCAATTTAAGCCTTCACATGCTAATTCATCCAATAACAAAGCTTAAAGAATGCCACATGTATAAATCCCATTATACAAACATAATCCATTTATAATGATACATCAATTCATTTTGTCTAACACAAGTCACAATTGCTCTTGTTGTATATATTTCTCCCTTTTTGCTATGTTGTTAGTGTATTACTAATGTCCCTACAAAGGATATCTCATCATTGCAGCCAGTTTAACACTACAACAGCCAGCTATCCAGACTGTTTAGGATAAGGACGAATCTACCAACTGGATTTTCTATTACAACAAATTGTGTATAGTAGAATCACGGAAATCACCTGAAGGACAGGTGTCCTTACCTCAGCAACCTATAAAGCGACACTTTTGGAGGATAGAGAATGTGGAATTCACGTGATATTAATTTTCCTATCATCTTCAACCTTTCGAGCTCTCCTTCCATGGCAGCTTAAACTCTATTTCTGGAGATCCAAGGCGAAGCAAGGCATAAATATTTGAGGAAATGATGATTCAAGTGTCGGAACAAGGAGGAATATGTGTTATCTTCTTTAAATCCTTCTAGATATAGATGTTTATTGAAGATTTTATTATATTTCTTGTGTTATTTGACGATGGTTTAACTTTTCAGCTTTGTATGAACTTGTTTAAACTTGGTTTTTAAGTTCAATATTATCTTATTAGCTTTCTTCTTATTTCAATTGTTGGATGTGATCTTTATTTGCATGAGAGTGTTTAACAATCGTCACTGAAAGTGGCGTTGAGAGATGCAGTAACAAGTTAGATTAACAAACCATTACAATAAGAGTTGGATGAGGATACAATGAGAGTTGATCCACTTGTTCGAGGATTTATAATTTTGACGAAAGAGAGTTGTGGTCGATCTACATATTTGCGTCATCAATTGAGAATTGAATGGAAGTTAGTAAGCGAGCTTAACCTTTTATTTGTCAAATGAGCCATCGTATATTGTTTCCTTATTGCACTTAACAATCTACCAAGCTGAACCAAGGGTATCTAGATCTTCACTTAATATTTCTTTTTAGTTCTTATAATTGTTGATTCTTGCACCACAGTTGATCTTACATTCAATACTTTATTTCTCTGTTACAACCACCACTACACTCACAATATTTCGATTTATAGACAGATGTGATAGCTCAACAAATACATCCACTTCACTACTCGACAATTAACAAACTAATGGAACATACCCATTATGACCTTAATGCTGCTAGTAGAAATAGTCGCTTCACCAATAGAATTTTTAAATATGAATGATTAAATTTATTGAATTATTTTGAATTATGACTAAATTGAATATATTTTGAGGACTAAAATTGTTATTATACCAAGCCATCTATTTCAATTTTAATGGCAGAGTGACTTCATTGTCACATAATTATAATTGAATGACTATATTGTTACTTTTAGAATAAAAGTGACCTGTTTGTTACCAAACCTATATTTAAGTGATTTGTTAGTCACGAAATTTTCATTGAGTGACTAAATTGTTACTTTTAGAAGAAAAGGGACATGATTGTTACAAAACCTATAATTAAGTGACTGAATTGTTAATTTTAGAAGAAATGTGACCTACTTGTTACTAAAACATATAATTAAGTGACATGTGGTGCATTTTATGTAGGAAACGGTTAGTCCAAAATGATAAAATAAATAGAAATACAAAATTAATATAAATAGTTCGAAAGGAAATTTTACAAAATTGAAAATAAACCGTAAGAAACTTCATTGAGGCCTGCACAAACGCAGTTTCCTTAAGACAAATTCGACCATTCCTTGGTGCTTGAGTTCATCGGTCGTCAGTCTCTTAGAATACAACAACAGATGATCTTCTACAACAGCACTTATGTAGAGATCACGAACAGAGCTCTCACCTTTCACTATCACTAAAAATACTAATGCAATTTCGAAGAGAAGTTTTTGAAAATGTGTTTAAAACTGAAGTGAAGCATCCTTTATATAGGAAAAAATTAGGTTAAACTGTGGGGATAAAAAATATTTTGAATTTAATGGTCATTGATACTTTTCTATTTACTTTGGAATAAAAATCAATACCATATTTTAATCGGATATTTTCGTGAATAGCAAGCATTACCATTTTAATATCCGTATTTAAGGAAACCATATAATATCCCTTTAAATTTTGAATATTCAAAAAAAGGTATGTTATTTTTAAGGAAAAAAATTATTTGAAGTGGGTAAAATATCCGTAGGTCCACGAAGGGCTCGACCGGTCAAGACATTCGCGTCGCTCATGTCGTGCGGGTGCGCCCCAACCCGAATAGGATTGGATTCGCACCCCTACGCACGAGGCACAGTTTCCACTCAAGTTATTCAATGACCACAAAGTGGGTAAGTGTATATAACATTTTCCATTCCATTTATCCCATCAGTGTGGGATAAGGGGGTTTCATTTTTCCTTACTCAATTCACAACCACCTTACTTTGAACATCAATTTCTCATTCATTAGTCAACCATTTTGACCATATGAGATATCGTTGTAAAGGTCTCGTGGAGTAGAATATGACCCAATAAAATCATTATTCGAATCTCCACCTTTACCCTTTCAAATTATGGCTCAAAGTTGACTATTCCTCACTATTTTCCAACAATCCCCCACATGAATGAAATTGATGATTTTATCAAAACATTTTGACTCAATGTGGTGATAGGTTCTACGATCGATAGCTGCATAGGATATGTAGGTTTCCTCTTTTGAACATTCCTATGTGAGAGCATATTTACTTTACTAGCTAACCAGTAGACGTGATGTCCTTGAACTGTTCAGTCATTTGTGTAAACGATGATATACTTTACACAACTACCCATCTGACAAGAGTATTTGTTCTCATGGTTATGTCCATATGGCTGTGGACATCGCCTGGTTCTACAAAAGTTTGAAAGAACTATGCCCAATAGTCTCTTTGAAGAGGCCCTACTTCACTCTTACATAGGTGACTTATGTTGCTCAACTCACCAAAGCATACAATGGTCATTAAAATCTTTTTCTTAGCCTATCTCCCTTCGATCACTGTTCACATCATAGGAACGGACTTGGGGATAAGTACCCCCATAGTGACCGTACAGGTCTATGCAATTAGGTTGTCCCTTTGAACCTAGATCTTGGGATCTCCAGTCAGCTAGGTAGGGTTTTCCTTCACATAGAACCTTTATTTTCCATGGGCTTTAGTCTCATTCTTTTAGATGTTTTCTCAACTTGATCTCGGTTTAACCCTTTGGTTAATGGATCCGTAATGTTATCCTTTGATCTTACATAATCAATAGAGATAACTCTATTTGAGATCAGTTGTCTAATTGTATTATGTCAACGATGCATATGTCTCGACTTACCGTTGAACATGCAATTTTATGCTATAGCAATTGTTGCTTGATTGTCACAGTATATACATAATGTGGGTACAGGTTTTGGCCATTCAGGAATATCCTCAAGAAATTGCCTAAGCCATTTGGCTTTCTCTCCAGATTTGTCCAGAGCAACAAACTCAGATTCTATTGTGGATCTGGTTATAATCGTTTGTCTTGAGGATTTCTATGACACGACTCCTCCTCCCAAAGTGAATACATATCTACTTGTGCCTTTGGTGTCTTGAATGTCAGATATCCAACTGGTATCAGAGTATCCTTCTAAGACAGCAGGGTCTTTGGAATAATGCAATTCATAGTCCCGAGTATATCTGAGATATCTCAGTATCCTTACAATTACTTTCTAGTGGTTTTTCCCTGGATTGCTTGTGAATCTGCTTAGACTGCTCACAGTAAAACCGATATCTGGTCTAGTACAGCTCATGAGATACATTAAGTTACCTATGACTCTTACATATTCCACTTGATGAATACTTTCCCCTTTGTTCTTAGATAAATGTGAACAAGGGTCTAAAGGAGTTATGGCTATGCCAAAATCATCCTTGTTAAATTTCTCGAGAATCTTGTCCACATAGTGTGACTAAGTTAATATGAGACCTTTCGTTGACCTTTTGATTTGGATGCCCAAAATCATATCGGTCGGTCCCATATCTTTCATGCCAAATTTTGAATTTAACATGTTCTTGGTACGTTTTACCATTTCATTGTTGCTTCCAACAATGAGAATTTCATCAACATACAGACATAAAATGATATATCCAGTGTTTGTACTTTTGACATATACACATTTGTCACACTCGTTTATTCTGAAGCCGTTTGTCATCATGACACTGTCGAACTTCTCATGTCATTGCTTTGGTGCTTGTTTAAGTCCATATAGAGACTTCACCAATCTACATACTTTCTTTTCTTGACCTAAAACTACATGACCCTCAGGTTGTTCTATGTATATTTCTTCATCAAGTTCTCCATTTAAGAAAGCTATTTTAACATCCATTTGATGTACTTCAAGATTTCGCAGTGCAGCAATTGCGAGTATCATCCTTATGGATGTTATTCTTGATACAAGGGAGAATGTATCAAAGTAATCAAGGCCTTCTTTTTGTTGGTATCTTTTTATTACCAATCTTGCCTTGTACTTATCAATTGTTTCATCTGCTTTCATTTTTCGTTTGAAAATCTATTTTGAATTTAGTGGTTTAATTCCAGGAGGAAGGTCCACTAATTCCCATGTATAGTTTTTCATGATGGAATCAATTTTACTTTTAATGGTTTCCTTCCAAAAGGTGCCTTCAGCGGAGTGTATAGTGTTGCTATATGTTTGAGGTTCAGCCTCTAGCATAAAGGTAAGGAAATCCTATCCAAAGGATTTTTCCATCCTTGCTCGTTTGCTCATTCTTGGATCAATTTCAATTTCAGCCTCTTGTTAATCATTTAGATTGATCTCGTCTAAGGTTCGTTTTATTTAACTTTGATCAAGCTCCCTATATTTATAGGGAAATATATTTTCAAAGAATGATGCATTCTTTGATTCTATTATCGTGTTTTTGCAAATCTTAAGATTCTTTGATTCATACACAAGAAACCGATAAGCATTGCTATGTTCTGCATAGTCAATGAAAATACAGTCCACGGTTTTAAGACCTATTTTCATTTATTTTGGTAATGGGGCCATTACCTTGGCAAGACATGTAATGCCCCAATTTTGGGCCTAGTGGTTTTGAGGCTTGTTAGACGGTCTGGTAAACCAGGATAAGGATTCGAGTCAGATTCAGGAGTAAATATTTTTGTGGAAGATAAAAATATGGGAAAATGGTTAAAAATCATATTTTAATATATGAAAAATATTGGTGAAATCAATTTTGGAAAAGGGGATTTGGATTGGTGACATTTTGGTTAGTGACTAAAATGTAATTTTTTAAAACTATTTTTTAAGGTGACTAAATTGTAAAGGATCAAATTCTTTGAATCTTTAAGGAGCTATTTTACCAAGTTTTGCTGGTGGTTTCTCCCTTCAATTAAGACTTTTTAACATGTGTTTTAAAGGTAATTAAAAGGGATTTTGTTAATAAAAGTTAGTTATTGGTTTTAAAGAAATTTGACGTAAACTTTTCTCTCAACTTTTCTCTCCACTTCTTTTATGCCAAACACTCTTGTTTTCGTCAAATCTCAGAGGTGAGAGATCTTTTTACTTGGATTCTTGATTTGTAATTGCTTCTTTACCTTTGATTTACAAAACCTCATTGAAAATCTTGTGTTTTTCTAGCTTTAATCAATCAATTGACGGAGAAATCACACAATAGAGGCAAGGTTCGTTCTTCTCCTCTATTGATGGTTCTTTATTGATATTCCCAAGTATTTGATCCTTGATTTATGATTTATAATATGATTTTATGTATTTACAATGATTAATTCATTTAATTGGGTTTAATTGATGAAATTGTGGAAAATTTGTATTGGATCTATTTTCCAGTATTGAGGATTGATTTTAAACATATATTGGATGATTTATACTGTTGATAAGTCGTTTTTAACATTGGAATCCTAAAACTCCTTGAATCCTTAATTATTAGGTTGTTAGATTTGTGTTTTTTTGGTGTTGTGGTGGATGTTTAGTTGCTGGAGATAAAAGGATGAAGTAATCCTATTTTTTAGTGTTAATTGATGTTAATGGAAGTGTTATATTGATCGATTATGGCTAGTTAAGTTTTGGAAGTGTTTGAGGATGTTTTTGATAAGTTTCGGATGGTTTTGAGTGGGCAATTTGAGAGTTGCAGATAATTGCTTGTTGGAAAAGGTTTGAATGTGTAATGATGCATTTCCCCTCTGGTTTTATGTGGTTAAAATAGGGGATAATCAAGGCAACAAAGCTTGACGTTGTTTGTTGCTTGCCAGGAGCTCGATTCGCAGTGTCAAGCAACGTGAGGTGTATCGGTGAGTGAAAACTAGTTTAAATGCCTTTCAAAGGTTTAATAATGGTTGTTGGGAGTTTAGGGTAAGCTTGAAACACTTACCTTAGCTCGGAAGGAAATTTCCCTCTTTTGCTCTTTAATATCGGTTCAGATATGAGCATGTATGATTCATGTTTTAAACATGGTTTGATTTACTTACTGTAAATGCATGGTTTTGAGTACATATGCAGTGGTTTTAAAAGTGTAAGGAATGCTAGTGAGCATTGGTTTTCATTCCGGTTGGGAATGGGTATTGCTTTAGCAATGTGGCTTGCATATGTGGTAATTGTGTTAATGCATGGTAAAACTGTAACACCCTCAACGTATAATCAATAATTAAATACACATTGAAGATGTTACTAAAGTTTTTAACTGATTTCCTGACTTGTAAATTTTTTTAGACTAGTTTAGTAAAACAACTTTTCCTCTATTTCATTGAATTATAAACCTGTCTAGTAACACCTAGTTTCAACCCTGAATTGATTAAATAAATATTTAAGACAGTTATTAACTTGAAAATATAATTCAGGGTGTAAACTATGTGTGCTACCTAGACCCTTTCTTTGATTTAAAAATCGCTACTTGATTAACATAAACTACATAATAATTTATACCAAATCCCATATCTAAGAGTTTAAAACCATATCATTTATCCATAATACTTATACTACAGGCTCATCTAAATAAGTAACCTAACTTATAAATTCAGTTATATAAAACAACTGCATATTTAGAAATACGAGTACATGTCCACTAGTCTAGGATGTAAGTGTACATACTATTGCTTATAGGCTATAACTTGATTACCAATGTTCAGCTCCTTCTTTGATACTACTAACCCGATCGACCTATGTGTAATACGAATCACGCGCTAAGTATAACTTAGTGAGATATAAATATACAATATAAACAAATAACATATATATATATATCATCATCATTCCTATAAAAATGGCATGCAATTCTCTGCATAATTTATAACATTTCAAATATCATCATTTATCATGGCAAATGAGAAAATAACTAAATTTAGTGAATCATGATTGCATGTATGTATGTTCAAAGTCATAACATAATTTTTCTTTATCGGTAATAAATATGATAGACATACTGGTCTATTTACTTGCTTAAAAGCATTTCCCGATTTATAGCCTAAAGTACAATTCATGTGATGCTATGGTACGCGAGTCATCACGACACCGTAGCATCTACATCGCCTTAGCGACTGAGATGAGTACGTACTCGAGAATGCCCTTTGCTCCTCATTCAACACCTTAGTGTCTATCTCAGCACCGAAGTGCCTACGTTATCTCAGCACCATAGTGCCTCCATTATCTCTACACCGTAGTGCCTACATTATCTCAGCACCGTAGTGCCTATGACACAGCTGCTAGGACTCTATGGATATCCAACTATACCAAGACTTTCACACTAGTACTCAGGCAAAACAATATAATATCTTCATATTCAGTATCCAGTCCATCAATGATATTATCCATAATTCAATAATGGGCAGTTCATACCCAAAAATCTAAAATCTGATTTATCTTAGATAAATTATTATGCCATATTCTTGTATCTCATATGCTATTTAATTTTCATGCCATTTGCATAATTTGATCAACATACATTTTTTCATTTATATTCAGGTCGACTTATCACAAGTTGTCCTATTTGTAATATGTCGTACATGCATGTAATGCACTCACCTGGGCTATGCAAAATATTGAGCCTCACTAAGTTAGTCTACTTTTTCTTTGCCTCGTTTATCTCGGGTTTCCTTGTCCTGCTCAGATGCTGCATAATTACCCATCGAACATATACAATATACATGTTAGATTTTTCTTTAATCTAACATTGCTTAAATAAAAAATACTAGTAAGAATATTTGAATATAAAAATTTTCCAAAATTTTTTCCTTTTTCTCCCTTAGAAGCCGAATAGTTCAATTTGGTCCCTAGCGGCCATTTTGCAACTTTTGCAAATTATTCAAGCCCAAATCAAAATTTCTCCATAATTCTAACATTTTCCACTAACTTTTTCTCAATGCTCTTCAATCCACTAACTTTTACTAAAGTGACATTTTAGTCACTACTTCCACACAAGAGTTGGCAAACTTGTACTAATTATTCAATCCAATATTTTTACAATTTTTCTCAAATTTTCCCTTCTATTTTGACCCTTGGCCGAAATGGTCACTAAACCTTTTCAATGTTGTTTTTCATTCAAACATCATTCTAGTATACCCAAAATAATTTTTCCAACATAAAATCTTCATTTCCAAGAATTAACATTTAAATCCTCAAATTCTTCCTGATTGGCAAATTAGGTATCTAAACTTTGCAAGGACTTTATTTTAGTCCTAATGCCATAATCAAGCTTCTAAATTCATAATCTCTTCAAATCCACCATTAACATAATTTTCACAATATTTTCCCTAATTTACCAAGCATGCCAAAATAATCACCTAGATAACTAGTTGAGAATTTTCTATTCTAATATCAAAATCAAGCTTGTGAAATCATAAATCTTCCATATTCATCCTTAATTTCAAAACCCTAAATAAAACCCCAAATTCTAGGGTTAGGGTTTATGTCTTCAAACATGAAATTAATCTAAATCTAAGCTTGATTTCAACTTCACAACACTTAATTTACTTATATCAAACTTCAATCTCAACATAGAACATGAAACCCTAATTTCTCTCTCATCAATATCATAAACAATTCTTCAAATTACCATGCAAAATTACTATCAAAAGAAAGAGAATGAAGCATAGATCAATTTTCTCAAAGCAACATACTTTGATTCTAACTTTGGAGCCTTCAATTTGACTTGGAAAATTTTGTGAAAATTTTTCTTCTTTCTTTTTCCTTGGTTTCGAAAGTGGAGGAAAGATGATGAACAAATTTTTGTTCATATTTTATCTTAATATGCCACATGTATTAAAATGAATATTAAATTCATTTTATTCTTTAGGTCCAAATAATCCTCCAACTATATCTTATTTTCAAAATTGCCATCTTGTAAAATTAAAACCAAGTCTAGTTAGATTCTAACTAGAAACATTAAAATATTCATAAAAATAATATTTTATGAATTTTCCATGGCTTATGGAACTGCCTTTAAAATTCAAATTCGATCTGATTACCTGATAATCACTTACTAAGATTTTCCATTTTCCAAACTATCGGGTAAAATCTGAAATTCTCATAATTCTGATCTCCAAAAATAAATATTTTTGACATACAAAATATTCCTTAATTTTGTAAAAATCAAAATCTTGAAATTTTGACTTGGTCCAATATACTGATAATTTACCCGAATCTTTATCGGATAAATTCTCTTAAAAATCCTTTACCTGATATCCATATGAATAATTTCAACTCAAAATGTTTCCTTTTTATCAGTCTCAATTACTGACATGAGACCTTCCCATAAGGTCACCCATCCTATGACTTGAGCACGCTAACTTTGCAGTTCGATCTAAATTCGATATCTTATACTACATTTTTATTCGAATCAAGTATATGCTTATCCCCTAATTGTTTGATAAAAATAGATTTCCACATAAATCCATTACCGAAAATCTAATTATACAGATTAACTTCCTGTAACCTGTACTATTTATCTGTACAATAAAAATATTCCATCAGGTGCCTATATTTTTCTTATCAAATTTCAACCAAACTTCGCAAGTACCTTATTTTGCTTGCTCTCTATCACATGGTACTCTTAATTCTAAGAAATTCCTTACCTAAAGTCCATAATTAAAGAAATCCTAACTTTTATATTTTATCAATTTAGTCACTAAGTTAGCTTTTAAGCCCTTATCTTAGTGCTAAATGACTCTTAAACAACTTAGCGAATTTCGGGGTATTACAATTCTCCCCCTCTTAAGAAAATTTGTCCTCGAATTTTAAAACGTACCTGATTTAAATAGCTTCAGGTACTGCTTCTTTATTTTCTCCTCGGTTTCCCAAGTTGCCTCTTCCACTTTATGATTCCTCCAAAGGACTTTGACTAATGGAATTTTCTTATTCCTTAACTCTTTGACTCCATAAGATAAAATCTTCACTGGTTCTTCTTCATATGTTAAATCAGGTTGCAACTCAATCTCTTCTGGAGTGATAACATGCGAGGGGTCTGATCGATACCTTCACAACATAGATACATGAAATACAGCATGGATCTTGCTCATCTTCGGAGGTAAGGCCAGTTGATAAGCCACTGGTCCAACTATTTTGACAATCTCATAAGGTCCAATGAATCTGGGACTTAATTTCTCTTTTCGACCAAAACGTAATATTTTCTTCCATGGTGAGACCTTCAGGAAAACTTTATCTAACTTCAAATTCAACATCCCTTCTCTTTTTATCTGCATATGCCTTTCGTCGATTCGCGGCTACTTTGAGATTATTCTGAATAATCCTCACTTTATCTTTCATTTCTTGGGTTAAATCAACTCCACTTGTTTTTGGATCATTAAGAACATTTCGATCCTGTAATTCAAACCAATTAAGAGGAGTTCTGCACTTTCTTCTATAAAGTGCTTCAAACGGTGCCATTTTGATGCTTTCCTGATAACTTTTGTTATATGTGAATTCAGCTAATGGCAAATACCTTTCCCATGATACAGTGAACTCAATAATACAAGCTCGTAACATATCTTCTAAGATCTTGATCGTTCGTTCTGACTGCCCGTCCCTATGGATGAAATGCAGTACTAAAATTTAGTTTAGCACCTAAAGGCTCATGTAATGCTCCCCAAAATCTCGAGGTAAACCTCAGGTCTCTGTCCGATACAATCGACACTGGGATACCATGTAGTCGTACTATCTCTTTGATATACAATTCTGCATACTTGTCCATTGAATAATCCACACGAACTGGAATAAAGTGTGTAGACTTCGATAAACGATCCACGATGACCCATATTGAATCCTTTTTACTAGGCGCAACTGGTAGTCCTGTTACAAAATCCATAGTCACTTTTTCCCATTTCCACTGAGGAATGGAGATAGGCTGTAACAATCCAGAAGACACTTGATGCTCTGCTTTAACTTGTTGACATGTCAGACATTTTGCTACAAACTCTGAGATTGCTCTTTTTATTCCTGGCCACCAATAGCGGGTTCTCAAATTTTGATACATCTTATTACTTCCAGGGTGGATAGTTAATGGGCAGTAGTGAGCTTCTGTTAAAATCTCTTTCTTCAATTCACCATTATCAAGAATATAAACTTTTCCTCGATAGTATAAATAACCATCATACTTGATTTCATAGTCTTGCGTTTCTCCTGATTCAGCTTGTCTTCTCTTTTCAATACATTCTTCATCTGAGAGCTGTAAATCTTTGATCAAATTCAGAAAAGTTGGCTTAAGATGAAACTCTGCTGCTAAAGAACCATATGGTCTCAATGATAGTTGTGCATTCATTGCGCGTAGAACAGAAAATGTCTTCCGGCTAAGAGCATCTGCTACTACATTAGCCTTTCCAGGGTGATAATCAATAACCACATCATAATCCTTTAAAAACTCAACCCATCTCCGTTGTCTCAGATTCAGATCTCGTTGTATCATCAAGTACTTCAAACTTTTGTGATCAATGTAGATATGACACTTTTCACCATATAAATAACGTCTCCAAATTTTTAGTGCAAATATCACTACTGCCATCTCCAAGTCATGAGTCGGATAATTCTTTTCATGAGTTTTGAGCTGCATCGATGCATAAGCTACAACGCGTCCTTCTTGCATTAGTACACAACCCGACCCATTATGGGACGCATCACTATACAGAATGTACTCTTTTCTCAGCTCCGGTTGAATTAATACTGGTTCCCCTATCAAAACTTCCTTTAATCTTTCGAAACTCTCTTGACACTTCTATGTCCATACAAAAGAAATACCCTTCCTTAACAACTGGGTAAGTGGCATAGCAATGATAGAGAAGTTTTGGACAAATCGTCTATAGTATCCAGCTAATCCTAAGAAACTTTTAACTTTCGAGACATTCTTTGGTGCCTCCCAATCAAGAATAGCTTGTATCTTCTTGGGATCCACTCTTATTCCATCAGCAGATACGACATGTCCGAGAAAAGTTACTTCGGATAGCCAGAATTCACATTTGGAAAACTTTGGATAAAGTTGTTTTTCTCTTAATGCCTGTAATGCCACTCAGAGATGTCGATCATGATCATCTTCAGTCTTAGAGTATACCAAGATATCATCTATAAACACCACCAAAAACTGGTCCAAGTAGGGTTGAAACACCTTATTCATCAAATCCATAAATGCGACAGGGGCGTTTGTGAGACCAAACGGCATTACCAAAAACTTGTAATGTCTATAACGAGTCCTGAATGTTGTCTTTGGTATATCTTCTTTCTTAACTTTTAGCTGGTAATAGCCTGATCGAAGATATACCTTTGAAAGCATAGCAGCTCCTCTAAACTAATCAAATAGATCTTTATTTCTTGGCAACAGATACTTATTCTTGATTGTCACCTTATTTAATTATTGATAATTTATACACAATCGTAAAGAACCATCATTCTTCTTTATGAATAACACTGGGGCTCCCCAAGGTGACACACTTGGTCGAATATAGCCTCGATCTAATAACTCTTGTAATTGAGCTTTTAGCTCCCTTAATTCTGTTGGCGCCATCCTATAGGGTGCCATCAATACCGGCTCTGTTCCAGGATACATTGTAACACCCAATTCCCGTATCTATTACTGAATACGAGTCAGAGGTATCACAAGAAATTCGTAAAACCCTCTACATTTGTAATTCCCTAAAAGTTAAGGGTTTTTATTTCATAAATAAAAAGATCACCTAAGGGTGTGAATTGAATGCGGAATTAATGGGTCGATCTGATACTTCGATTATTGGAAAAATCGTAGTTAAAGTTTAAGTGGAATTCAGATACCCGGATCGAATTGTAAAATTTTGAAATTTTGCCATATGATAGAGAAAAGTTACAAAAGTCATTTCCAAGTGTTGGAAATATTTTTAGTCTGATTCAAGATGAATCCTACATTTTATTTACGAGTAAAGGATTATTTATCGGTATATTGGATCGAATGGAAATTTTCGATACTGATCCAAAAGCTATGGAAAAGTCAAAAAATGTTATTTTATGAATATTTTATTGTGGTTGGTTGAATTATAACTAGATTTATTTAGATTTTAATGGAATGGCAATTTGGAAACAAACTAGTAAATAAAGACTAGTTGGAGGGCAAATTGGTCATTTGGCCCCAACCGCAATTTTGAAATATTTAAAAAGTTATAAGGGCAATTTCGGTAAAGAAGGAAAATTAAGGAGAATTTTTGTGAATAATTATTTGATGAAGAAGGTCATAAGATGATGGTTTACAGCAAGTAGTTGGACTAAATTGAAAAGTAGAGAAGTAAAGAGAAGTTAGTATAAAAGTTGAAATTGTTTATGGAAGTTGTGTAGAAAAACTGGTTTATGGTAGTAACTTTGAAAATTCACCATAAAATCTAAAAAATGGTTAGATGGTGATTTTTATATCAATGTAAAGATTTGTTCGTCTAGTTTCGTGTCCAACAAACGAAAACTGATTTCGAGTTCTGAGTCAAAAGATATGAATTTTTAAGTGACGAAAGGTCAGAAAACAGAACACCAGTCTGTTTCGAATTTCAGCATTGTAATTGACTTTGAAAATTTGCCATAAATCGTACAAGATGAATCTAGAATATTAATTTATATGGGTGAAAAGCTTATCAAATCTAGTTTCTTTCAGAACAAACGGATTCGAATTCTGAGTTGTAGGTTATTTTATAGAAATATTTCTTTGGAGGTACTATAAACTGCCAGAAAATGAGAATTGGTACACTTTGTATCTGAGGTTGAATAGTAAGCTTGAAAGGGATTAATGGAAGTTCAAATTGGTCACTAAGGACCATAATGAGTTTTTGAACAAAACAAGGAGAAGAGAAAACGTTTGGAGATTTTGTATTTGAATGATTATTTTGGACAATATGTCTAAGATATTGTTAGAATAGGATTTAACAAATATTTTACTTATTTGAATTATGAAGTTAAGTTCGAATCAAGGGAGGTTCGAGGTACGATGAAGGAAAGGATCAAAGAGGACTTAGTGAGGCATACTAATAAATGGCCCAGGTGAGTGCAATAGCATACATGTCATACTACATTGATATTTTATACATGATTGGGATGGCTTGCGATGAGCCCACCCTAAATTATTGTTGCCATGATATTTTTGTCATTGAGCATATGATTGACATATCGTAATATGTCAAGAATTAAAATATAAAATGCATTGATCATATGATTATTTACATTGATGAAATTGAAATGTTATTACGGGTATGAATTGCTCAATCTTGATATATATATATCTATTTCATCAATGGCAACATATATATATATATATATGTTGCCATTGATGAAATAGATTGATGAAATAAAGTCCAATGTATAATATAGGGATTCGAAGGTATAATTGGATATCCATAGAGTCATAAACAGCTGTATAAATATTCGAAGCACTTTAGATAAAGTGCAAATTTATTCTAAGCACTTCAGGTAAAGTGCAAATTTCATTAATGGTATACTCCGGTAAGTATACCGAAGCACTTCGGTGCTAAGCACTCCCGGTAGAGTGCAATAATATACTATACTCAAGTAAGTATAGGGGGATGACTCGTGTACATAGAATCTCTTAATTTGATACCTTGGGCTAAATAAATTGAAAAGAATCAAAAAGAAACAAGAAGATAAGCTTGAAAGCTTGCAGATAGAATTGGAAAGAGGTATTGGTAAGCATTGAAAGCTTACGGATGGAAATGGCAACGGCATTGGTAAGATCTAATTTTATAACTTTGATATACATATTTATATGTTAACGAGCATGTAATGGTAAGGTGATCATATGCATTGTTAATCATTAATATTGATATTATGACAATTGCACTTGAATTCGAATTATTGCCTCACTAAGTAAATACTTAGCGTGTAACTATTTTACACGTAGGAAAAAAGAAATGGTTGGAGTAAGAAGCATAAACGGACATCATCAATCAATAACATGTACATCAGTATCAGTAAGATATCTTTTGACACTATTTGATAATTACTAGTTGGCATGTATATTAAAATGCTATTCCTGCTCTGATAGAATTGTAATTTATTTGGAATTTGGATGAATTTTAAATCAGGCAGTTTTACTAATTATATAAAGACAAATTAAATTGATAAGTTGCTACCTGAAAATAAACTCAATTTGAAGATGAAAATATTATGTTTAAACTTTATGTGATTAGCTAGATTTGTGAATAAAAACTAAATATATTGTAATATTTTTAAAGAAACAAAATTTTACTGAATTACAAATGTAGAGGGTTTTACGAATTTCTTGTGATACCTCAGACTCGTATTCAGTAATGGATACGGGAAAGAGGTGTTACATACACATCTATTCCAAATTGCACCTCTCTATCTGGAGGTAATCCTGGAAACTCATCTGGAAATACCTCTGGAAATTCTCGTACAGTTGGAATATCTTCCAATTTCTTATTTTCTGCTTGTGTATTTACCACATTAACTAAATACGCTTTACACCCATTATTTAACATCCTCTGAGCCATTGCTGTATAGATTACTGAGTTTAAGCAATCATTTATTTCTTCCACTACACTACCTCAGAACCATCGGATCCTTGAAGTACTAATTGTTTTTTTACATTTAACATCTGCATCATATGCAGATAGCCAATCCATTCCCAATATAATCTCAAATTCATGGAATGGTAGCTCCATCAAATTCGCTGGAAATTCAATCTCTTGAATCACTAAGGGACAATTCCTACATATCCGGGTCACTCTAGTACTATGACCAAGCGAATTACTGGAAACTGTATCACTATTAATAGCCTCTATAGGAATTCTTCTTTTAGCAACTAGCTTAGAGATAAAATACGAATATGTAGAACCAGGATCAATTAAAACAAACGCAAATTCACCAAAAAGTCAAAAAGTACCTGCTATAATATCTGGATCATGCTTATCCTTATTTGTACTTATATTATATACTCGAGCTGGGTTCGAAATTCTCATGCTGATGTCGCCTCAGATCCAGCTGGGTTTGACATTCTAGCTTGTCCCGTTCCACCACAACCACAACCTCTAGGTGGAGCTACTGTAGATCGTTCTGACTAAATAGGGTTCTCTGTCTGTCCTCGCGGACATTCTCTAGCAATATGTTCCATCTAACCACATCGTAGACAGGCTCCTATAATAATCCAACAAACCCCTCCATGCTTCTTCCCACAATGCTCACATTCTGGTTTAGAAGCTTTTTATGACTTCTTTGAGCCTGCAGTAGACATCTGAGATGCTTGGGCTCTTTTAGAAAAAGGATTCCCACTTTAGATTCAATTCTAGTATTGCTTTGTTGGCGAGAACCTCTACCTCGCTTAGACTGTGCTGAAACAAATGATTCTCCGGGTCTTTTAGTTGATCGAGATGGTTGAGCTCTAACTCGTTCTAAATAGGCCATTTCCATATCCTTTGCTCTATTCATCGCATCTTGATAAACTGATAGATTCATGCCTAACATTAATTCCTTGGGTTTTGGATGAAGCCCCTCAATGAACTATTCGCAGCGAGATTTTTCAGTCGGCATTAATTCAGCTACGTATCAGCTTAATCGATTAAACTCCAACTCATATTCATAAAATGAATGATTGCCTTGCTTGAGATCCAGGAACTGCTAAAGCATTTCTCTCTTAAATTGATAACCAACATATTTAGCACTAAATGCTTCCTGGAAAAATGTCCAAGTTACTTGTTCAGCAGGTACCAGCTCTATGGCATTTGAACACCCTATACGAGCATGTTCCCTTAGAAGAGATACAGCTCCCTCTAATTTTTCAGCATCAGAACAACTTAACTAATCCAGCATAACCTTAACATCATTTAACCACAAGTTTGTGGCCATTGGACCATCTTCTCCATTGAAATCAGGTGCACCCGATTTATTAAGCTCTTTAGCAGTCGATGCCCTTACGGGTGCGGGAGCCAGAACTGGTACTGGTGCGGGAGCTGAAACTGGTACGGGTGCAGATGACTACAACATCGCCTCTAACGCTTGCACTAACGCTCCATATCCTTGAGCTGGAGCTCCTTACTACGCAGGTGGCTCAGCTGGGGCAGGAGCTGGAGGTGGATCATATTGCACCTCATTACTACCCCTTTGAGCCTCTTTCGGGCCCTGGTGATCTATCACATGATGTGATCCCTCAGAGTCCGATATTGTCTATTACAACATATTCATGATCATATTAATAAAGAGCCACATCAAGTTATATAAGCAATACATCAATAATATATCATCCTAGAGGCATGTACACTTTAAACAAATCACACCTGACTCGATTTAACCTCCAGAATCGGCTAAACCTATCTTTGATACCAATAAATGTAACACCTTCAACGTATAATCAATAATTAAATACACATTGAAGATGTTACTAAAGTTTTTAACTGATTTCCTAACTTGTAATTTTTTTTAGACCAATTTAGTAAAACAACTTTTCCTCTGTTTCATTGAATTATAAACCTGTCTAGTAACACCTAGTTTCAACCCTGAATTGATTAAATAAATATTTAATATAGTTATTAACTTGAAAATATGATTCAGGGTGTAAACTATGTGTGCTATCTAGACCTTTTCTTTGATTTAAAAATCCCTACTTGATTAACATAAACTATATAATAATTTATACCAAATCCCATGTCTAAGAGTTTAAAACCATATCATTTATCCATAATACTTATATTACAGGCCCATCTAAATAAGTAACCTAACTTATAAATTCAGTAATATAAAACAACTGAATATTTAGAAATATGAGTACATGCCCACTAGTCTAGGATGTAAGTGTACATACTATCGCTTATAGGAGATAACTTGATTTCCAATGTGCAGCTCCTTCCTTGATACTACTAACCCGATCGACCTATGTGTAATACGAATCACACGCTAAGTATAACTTAGTGAGGCATAAATATACAATATAAACAAATAACATATATATATATATATATCATCATTCCTGTAACAATGGCATGCAATTCTCTACATAATTTATAACATTTCAAATCTTACCATTTATCATGGTAAATGAGAAAATGACTTATTTTAGTGAATCATGTATGTATGTTCAAAGTCATAACATCATTCTTTTTTTATCGGTAATAAATACGATAGACATACTGGTCTATTTACTTGCTTAAAAGCATTTCCTGATTTATAGCCCAAAGTACAATTCATGTGATGCTATGGTACGCGAGTCATCACAACACCGTAATGTCTACGACGCCGTAGCGTCTGCATCGCCGTAGCGACTGAGATGAGTACGTACTCGAGTACGCCCTTTGCTCTTCATTCAACACCTTAGTGTCTATCTTAGCACCGAAGTGTGTACATTATCTCAGCACCGTAGTGCCTACATTATCTCAACACCGTAGTGCCTATGACGCAACTGCTAGGACTCTATGGATATCCAACTATACCAAGACTTTCACACTAGTACTCAGGCAAAACAATATAATATCTTCATATTCAATATCCATTCCATCAATAATATTATCCATAATTCGATAATGGGCAGTTCATACCCAAAAATCTAAAATCTAATTTATCTTATATAAATCATTATGCCATATTCTTGTATCTCATATGCTATTTAATTTTCATGCCATTTGCATATTTGATCAACATACATTTTTTTCATTTATATTAAGGTCGACTTATTGCTAGTCGTCCTATTTGTAATATGTCTTATATGCATGTAATGCACTCACTTGGGCTATGCAAAATATTGAGCCTCACTAAGCTAGTCCTCTACTTTTTCTTTGCCTCGTTTATCTCGAGTTTCCTTGTCCTGCTCAGAAGCTGCATAATTACCCATCGAACATATACAATATACATGTTAGATTTTTCTTTAATCTAACACTGCTGAAATATTAAATACTCGTATAAATATTCAAATATAAAAATTTTCCATTTTTTTCCTTTTTCTCCCTTAGAAGCTGAATAGTTCAATTTGGTCCTTAGTGACCATTTTGCAACTTTTGCAAATTATTCAAGCCCAAATCAAAATTTCTCCATAATTCTAACATTTTCCACTAACTTTTTCTCAATGCTTTTCAATCCACTAACTTTTACTAAAGTGACATTTTAGTCACTACTTCCACACAAGAGTTGGCAAACTTGTACTAATTATTCAATCCAACATTTTTACCATTTTTCTCAAATTTTCCCTTCTATTTTGACCCTTGGCCGAAATGGTCACTAAACTTTTTCAATGTTGTTTTCATTCAAACAACATTCTAGTATACCCAAAATAATTTTTCCAACATAAAATCTTCATTTCCAAGAATTAACATTTAAATCCTCAAATTCTTCCTGATTGGCAAATTAGGTATCTAAACTTTGCAAAGACTTTATTTTAGTTCTAATGCCATAATCAAGCTTCTAAATTCATAATCTCTTCAAATCAACCATTAACATAATTTTCAAAATATTTTCCCTAATTTACCAAGCATGCCAAAATAATCACTTAGATAACTAGTTGAGAATTTTCTATTCTAACATCAAAATCAAGCTTGTAAAATCATAAATCTTCCATATTCATCCTTAATTTAAAAACCCTAAATAAAACCCCAAATTTTAGGGTTAGAGTTTATGTCTTCAAACATGAAATTAATCTAAATCTAAGCTTCATTTCAACTTCACAACACTTAATTTACTTAAATTATACTTCAATCTCAACATAGAACATGAAATCCTAATTTCTCTCTCACCAATATCGTAAAAAATTCTTCAAATTACCATGCAAAATTACTATCAAAAGAAAGAGCATGAAGCATAGATCAATTTTTCTCAAAGCAACATACCTTGATTCTAACTTTGTAGCCTTCAATTTGCCTTGGAAAATTTTGTGAAAATTTTTCTTCTTTATTTTTCCTTGGTTTCGAAAGTGGAGGAAATATGATGAAAAAATTTTTGTTCACCTTTTATCTTAATATGCCACATGTATTAAAAATGAATATTAAATTCATTTTATTCTTTAGGTCCAAATAACCCTCCAACTATATCTTATTTTCAAAATTGTCATCTTGTAAAATTGAAACCAAGTCTAGTTAGATTCTAACTAGAAACATTAAAATATTCATGAAAATAATATTTTATGAATTTTCTATGGCTTATGGAACTGACTTTAAAATTCCAATTCAATCCGATTACCCGATAATTACTTACTACGATTTTCCATTTTCCAAACTATCGGGTAAAATCTGAAATTCTCATAATTTTGATCTTCATAAATAAATATTTTTGACATAAAAAAATATTCCTTAATTTTGTAAAAATCAAAATCTTGAAATTTTGACTTGGTCCAATATACTGATAATTTACCCGAAATCTTTATTGGATAAATTCTCTTAAAAATCCTTTATATGATATCATATGAATAATTTCAACTCGAATTGTTTCCTTTTTACCAGTCTCAATTACTGACATGAGAACTTCCCATAAGGTCACCCATCCTATGACTTGAGCACGCTTAACTTTGCAGTTCAATCTAAATTTGATATCTTATACTGCATTTTTATTCGAATCAAGCATCTGCTTATCCCCTAATTGTTCGATAAAAATAGATTTCCACATAAATCCATTACCGAAAATCTAATTATACTGATCAACTTGTTGTAACATATACTATTTATCTGTACAATAAAAATATTCCTTCAGGTGAATTGAGATGCAATTAGATTTGATGCATGGAGATGAGTTAGTAGAAATATTGGTTTATGGAATTAAAGAATTAAGGAATAAGAAATTTCATTTACCTAAATTTTGAGGAAAAATCACAAGGTCGAAGAAGCCACTTAGGAGGCTGAGAAGAAAATAATGAAGTAATATTCGTAAATGTTTGGCTAGTGACTAAATTGTAAATTTTGAAAGTTTAGGGGGTTAAAGTATAAACCTTGAAAAATTTTGAGGACTAAAGTGTAAATTTCTGCAACAAGTAATTTTATTTAGTAGAAGAGTGAATCAGATCAAAATAAGTACCTTGATATCGGTTTTAAGAATTAAGATGCAGAAAAAGGAACTGAATTTGGATCGAATGAAATTGTTAAGCGTGCTCAGGCCAGGGAAATACAAAGATGGGTGACATTTGGGAAGGTCCCATAAAAGTGTTTCTGATTGATATTTTGGACTTAGTAAAAGTAGAAAATATTTTTATGGATTTCAAATAAAGTATTTCTACGAGAAACCTTATGCTATGAAGATTTTCAATAATTATCGGAATAATAGACTGAGTTAATAAAATTCAGTCTAAGTCTTTATGAAAGGAAATTTTTAAGGTTTAAAAGTATCATGTGATAGATAGTGAGTTGTATTGGGTACTTTCAAAGTTGGTAAAAATATGAGGAAAATTGAAATGGGAAATGAAGCTCAGTGACCAAAATGAAAGTTTTGTGGCCAAAGTATAAACTTTGGGAAAGTTTAGGGACCAAAGTGTAATTTACATAAGTTATGTAAGTTAACCCCATAAATGAATAGTTCACCCCCCAAGAGTGACACTTTCGTGTTACCCGAATTTTTCGTTCGAAGCTTATATTAATGGTTATAAAGCTTTAAACTTCGTAGGAATAAAATATGGAAATCGTATCGAGTGAAATTCGAATATTTGGATCAAATAAATGCCATAAATACAAATATAAGATATTTTGGGACATGGTCGGTTGGATTGGAACAAATATGGTTCAATTTTAATGGAATGACAATTTTCAAGACTTGTTGTAAATAAAGACTAGTGGAGGGCAAATTGGACATTTGCCATGGATGGCAAATTGAACGACTTCGATAAGTCATTCTATACGATTCTAAATTCTTATATGCTATATTCAGTATTTTATTTATTACTCAATTTTTATCAAAATTAAAGTGCTTTACTTTGATTTATAAGTTTTGCCTTACTAAGTTCGTACTTAGCGTGTGTTTGTTTCACACATAGATTAAGATGGAGGATTTGAAGAGGAGTCGAGCATGTTGATCAAGCTTCAATCTGCAAAACATTAGTAAGATATTCTAGCTTATGATAATCTCTAGTGGGCATGTAATTATTTAATTGCTAGTAGAGTATGATGCATTAAACTAGACTAAATGATAGATAAGTAATCAGTTTTGATGATGAATCATATATGGATAAAGCAAAATAAGGCATTAACATTGTAACAGAATAAAGCTAAGGTAGAAAGGATAATTACTTTGCTAATAAGAATAACCGGTAATCGCGTAAAGATTTTAAAGTCAAGAAAGGGCTTAGATAGCAAACCTAGTTTTTACCTTGAATTGAACTGTTGTTTTTAATAATTGCCAAATATATTTTAAAATAATTAGTTCAGGGTTGAAACTAGCTAACTGCACATAGGTTGTGTTTTCAAGAAAACCAAGAAAGGGTTAGATTTGCAAACTAAAATTTGTAAATACTTGTACAAATAAATTTATAAGTCAAGATTTCGTTAAACAACTCTGTAAAATCTTTAATGCATATTCGATTTAGCCGGTTCTGGATGCTAAACCGAGTATGATATGATTTTTGTTAGTAAATACATGCCCCTAGGATGTCATATTACTGATGCACTGATTGTATGACTTAATGCTGCTCCTTATTAGTATAAGGTGAAATGATACTAGAATAAGAAAAGTAAAACGATAATGGATTTCGTCAGTTGACGAATCTTAAAGGTTAAGAAAGGACCTATAGAGGATATGATACAGTAATTATAAGATACTCGGATATGAAGGAGTAAGAAGAAGAAGTATCTTTACTTTAGAAATATATGTGTTTGAAGATAATAATGTCAATAGATGCCGCAGATGTAATCTTGCGATATACTCAAGATAAATTAAGGATTGAAGTTATGATGGAAATAACTCAGTGGTATCTTATTATAAGATGTTTGTACTGTTAGTACATAAGGGAGAGTTCGAAAGTTATGTAATGATACTACTGAGATGATTAGAAAAGAAACTGAGAAAGAAATTGATCTGTAAAGGGATTATATTTGAAGCTCAAAAAGAAGATGTTAGGTATGAATCAGTCAGAGGTTTTAACTTCTAGCATATGTATATAATAAAGCATTGACTGTGAAAAAGTTTAAGTTTTGGGAACCTTAAAGGTTATGATGAAAGAGGATTTATAACTGATTATTTGAAGATGAAAAATGACAAAACTTCTATAGAAGATTTGAGATGTATTAATATTGAAAAGTTAGAAGAAGTAATATTGATATTGAGGAGGAAGTTTAGAAAACTTCTTAGAAAAGTGATAAGAATTGAATATGGTGAATTGTTCATAAGGAAATTATTTCACTGATTTCTGAACTTTGACAAAGTATTCACATTGTTTATGAGGAATAGTGTGAGATCAGTGGGTTAAGCCAATATGTCAAAGGAATGATTTTGACTGGAGAATTTTAGTTTGACTGCTAGAAATCTGAGAATTTTAAGACCAATTTTAAGATAAATTGGCTATTTATATAAAATGTAGAAGTCAGATGTAAAAAGAAGATTGATCTTTGGTCAAGATGTTATCAATTAAATTTAAAAGAAAAAAAGAGGAAAATTACCACTTTGAGAGAAGATGATTTGTGCAAATCAAAAAGGGAAAAACTTGGTTTTAGAATTATTATACCTCAAGGAATCGTTAAAGAGTTGTACCAAGGGGATATTAATGGATCTTATCTTCAGAAGTGAGCAAAAGTCTCTAGTATATGTACTTATGTTTTGGGGGCATTGACTGAATTATTTAGATGTCAACACTCCTGAATAAATTGATATGCAATTAGATTTGATACATGAAGAGGAGTTAGTAGAAATATTTGTTTATGGAATTAAAGAATTAAGGAATAAGAAATTTTATTGACTGAAGTTTTAAGGAAAAATCACAAGGTCGAAGAAGCCACTTAGAAGGCTGAGAAGAAAATAAGGAAGTAATATCCGTAAATGTTTGGAATAGGTACGCATTGAAAATTCGAGGATGAATTTTCTTAAGGGGAAAGAATTGTAATATCCAAAATTTTGGCTAGTGACTAAATTGTAAATTTTGAAAATTTAGGGGGTTAAAGTATAAACCTTGGAAAAGTTTGGGGACTAAAGTGTAAATTTCCCCCACAAGTAATTTTATTTAGTAGAAGAGTGAATCAGACCAAAATAAGTACCTTGATATCGGTTTTAAGAATTAAGATGCAGAAAAAATGTACCAAATTTGGATCAAATGAAATTGTTAAGCGTGCTCAGACCAGGGAAATACAAAGATGGGTGACATTTGGGAAGGTCCCATAAAAGTATTTCTGATCGATATTTTGGACTCAGTAAAAGTAGAAAATATTCGTATGGATTTCAAATAAAGGATTTCTACGAGAAACCTTATGCTATGAAGATTTTCAATAATTATCGGAATAATAGACTGAGTTAAGAAAATTCAATTAAGTCTTTATGAAAGGAAATTTTTAAGGTTTAAAAGTATCATGTGATAGATAGTGAGTTGTATTGGGTACTTTCAAAGTTGGTAAAAATATGAGGAAAAATGAAATGGGAATTGAAGCTTAGTGACCAAAATGAAAATTTTGTGGCCAAAGTATAAACTTTGGGAAAGTTTAGGGACCAACGTGTAATTTCCAAATGTTATGTAAGTTAACCCCGTAAATGAATATTTCACCCCCCAAGAGTGACACTTTCATGTTACCCGGATTTTTCGTTCGAAGCTTATATTAATGGTTATAAAGCTTTAAAGTTCGTAGGAAGAAAATTTGGAAATCGTATTGAGTGAAATTCGAATTTTTGGATCGAATAAATGCCATAAATAAAAATATAAGATATTTTGGGACATGTCCGTTTGGATTGGAACCAATTTGGTTCAATTTTAATGGAATGACAATTTTCAAGACTTGTTGTAAATAAAGACTAGTTGGAGGGCAAATTGGACATTTGCCATGGATGGCATTTTTGAAATATTTTGAAACTTTAAGGCAAATTTTGAAAGGCCGATTACACATGGATTTGATCTTGACCATTGAGTTTTGATGAGATTAAATTTTAAATGAATTTAAAATTCATTTATACAAGACAAGTGGCCCAAATTGGATGAAAATAAAAAAATGAAGACTATTCTTCATCTTAAAATTTCGAAATATGAGGGGGAGAAAGAAAGAAAAATGGAGAAAAATTTTCCAAGTTCGATTCAAGCCCCGAAACTCGATTTTCAGGTAATCTTTTGAACTACAAAGTTGTTCTACTCATCAAGCTCTTTCTTTTGGTGTAAATAATTTGTGGAAAACATGCTTTATTGATGAGAATTTTGTATGAGAAGAAATTAGGGTTTATGGACTCAATTGGGGGTTTTGAGATTTTATGATTCCACGTTGAAATTCAAGTTGAAATCAAGCTTTTGTGATGTTAAAATCATGTTATTGAGTTGCGATTTAAACTCTACATGTTTTGATTATTATGACGATTATTTGGTTTTATAGATTCAAGTTTGATTTAGGGTTTGTGATGTTGGATAAATGATCTAGTAAGCTTGATTTGTTGTTTGGAAGCAAAACCCTAATTTAAATGTTTAGGGACCAATTCAACAAGTTTAAAATTTGAAGGACTAAATCTGATTTTTATGGAATTGGTGTGTATTTATGTTATTAGGTATGTTGAAGATATGAAATTGAAGTTAGAATGCAAAATTGACGTTAAATCGAGTTAGTGACCATTTTGACAAATTGTCAAAGTTAAGTGACCAATTCGGAAATGAGGTTTTAGAGAAGGATTAAATCTTATTTTTAGTTATAATGATGGAATTAAGATAGTAATGTTGATTTGAGGACTAAATTGCAAAGTTAAGAAGCTAGAATCCTTATCTTTGCATTTTAGTGGCTATTTTTGATTAAGAAGGAAAATTAAGGGAAACTATTGTGAATAATTATTTGATGAAGAAGGTGATAATTTGATGATTTAAAGTAAATAATGGGACTAAATTGACAAATAGCAAAGTAAGGAGAAATTAGTATAAAGTTTGAAGTTATTTATGGAAGTTGTGTAGGAAAACTGGATTTGGCAGTAAGTTTGAAAATTCACCATAAATTCTACAAAAATGGTTAGATGCTGAATTTTATACCAATTGAAAGATGTATTCGTCCAGTTTCGTCTCCAACAAACGGAAAATGATTTTGAGTTTCGAGTAAAAAGATATGAATTTTTAAGTGGTGAAAGGTCAGAAAACAGTATGGCAGTTTGTTTCGAAATCAGCATTGGAAATAAACTTTGAAAATTCGCCATAAATCGTACAAGTTGAATTTGGGCTATTAATTTATATGGGTGAAAAGCTTATTGAATCTAGTTTCTTCAGAACAAATGGAATCAAATTTTGAGTTTTATATTATTTTATACAAATAAATCTTTGAAGATAGTGCAAGCTGCCAGAAAATGGAAATTGAGACATTTGGTAACTAATGGTAGTTAGCAAGCTTGGAAGAATTATTTGAAGTTCAAAGTGGTCAATTGGGGACCAAAATGAATTTTTGGACAGTCTAAGGAAGGAAGAAAAAGTTTTGGAAATTTTACATATTTGAATAATTAGATTTGATAGCATATTTAGAATATTGTTAGATTTGAATCTATCAAATGGTATTTATATTTATGTGGTTAATAAAGCTGAACATGAATCAAAGAGGATTCAAGATACTATAAAGGAAATGATCGAGTAGAACTTAGTGAGGCATACTATTACGTGGCCCAGGTGAGTGCATTCTTACTTATTTTTATTTTGATATGAGAAAGACTTGCGATGAGTCTATCTCAAATGTTGATTCACAAATGAAATCTTTTCAATGATTTTTGAAATGAATTATGAATGATTTTCGGGTATGAACTTCCCAATGCACTTTTATATGATATTGTGAGATGTTAATATCTTTTGATATTTTAAATAAGTGAATGATACATAACAATGAATGTTTAAAGCCCATTGTATGTATTATGAGATTTCTTGGTACAACTGGCATGCCAATGAGGTGGGAGTATAATGATACAGTGATGTTGTATAAGTGTACAACAATTATAAAGTGAAACAGTGATGCTATGTTCTACAACTATGACCTAGTGATACAGTGATGTTGTATAAGTGTACAACAGTTATAAAGTGAAACAGTGACGCTGTGTTCTACAGCTATGACCTAGTGATACAGTGATGTTGTTAAATTACAGCAGTGATATAGTGATGATGTTAAATTACAGCAGTGATACAGTGATTTATTATGGCACAACATATTAGTTGATGTCGCACATGTGCATACTCAATAGTGACTCGCATACCATGCATTCTCAATTACATTACATTGGGCTATGAATTGAATAAAAAGTAACAAGTACAAGTGATCTAAAGAAAAGTAAAAAGTGAAAGTGATATGATTCAAATGAAAACAAGTGATTTACTAGATATTTGATTTGACGTGACATTGCCTTATATATGTATATGAGATGTTGATTTTACAGGTTACATGACAGAGGAACGACTTCGATAAGTCATTCTATACGATTCTAAATTCTTATATGTTATATTCCGTATTTTATTTATTATGCATTTTTTTAAAATTAAAGTGCTTTACTTTGATTTATAAGTTTTGCCTCACTAAGTTTGTACTTAGCGTGTGTTTGTTTCACACATAGATTAAGATGGAGGATTTGAAGAGGATTCGAGCATGCTGATCAAGCTTCTGCAAAACATCATTAAGATATTCTAGCTTATGATAATCTCTAGTGGGCATGTAATTAGTTAATTGCTAGTAGAGTATGATGCATTAAACTAGACTAAATGATAGATAAGTAATCAGTTTTGATGATGAATCGTATATGGATAAAGCAAAATAAAGCATTAGCATTGTAACAGAATAAAGCTAAGGTAGAAAGGATAATTACTTTGCTAATAAGAATAACTGGTAATAGCATAATGATTTTCAAGTCAAGAAAGGGCCTAGATAGCGAACCTAGTTTTCACCCTGAATTGAACTGTTGTTTTTAATAATTTCCAAATATATTTTAAAATAATTAGTTCAGGGTTGAAACTAGCTAACTGAACATAGGTTGTGTTTTCAAGAAAACCGAGAAAGGGTTAGATTTGCAAACTAAAATTTGTAAATACTTGTACAAATAAATTTATAAGTCGAGATTTCTTTAAATGACTCTGTAACATATTTAATATATATTCGATTTACGAGTATACGTTAAGGGTGTTACAAACATTACCTATAAAAATTGCCTCTCGTACCGATACGCGTACCGATACACAATGTACCGTATCGGTACGCCACATCAGCATGTACAATTTTAAATCCATACCGGTACGAACCTTTAGTGTATCGGTACACAAGTTTTCTTTAAAAAAGTGGTTTTCTATTAACGAATCCCCGTACCGGTACACTCTATCCCGTACCGGTACGCCAAGCTTAAATTGCTTAACCGTACCAGTACTCATTTACCCGTACCAATGCTGCTTGTCTTAGTTTACCTTTGCGTGCCGATACGGTACCTTGCGTATCGGTACTCAGAGGCTTGTAATGTCATTTTCTATAGGTTTTTCACCCAAATCTAGATACATTTAGATCCTAGCAACTTTCATACTTGAATATAAACATTCAATAATACATACATCAACCCTTGTACCATGGTTTAACCATAATACAAGCTCATGTTACCAAAAGATTCAATTTAAAGGCATGCTCCCTATAGCACTTCACCAAACATACCAAAATGCCCAACTACGCAATTATCAGCAAGAACATCACACCAACAACACATCAAAATCATACTCAATAGGATTAGCTCATCAAAGCATATCATCACAACAAGACCATCTAGATGCATGCCTAGAAGACCTCACATCATCAACCATAGGTAACGATGCCCAACTAACTTAACAACATCAATCAAACTATGAAATCACAACATTACACGTGCTTAGAACTAGGGAAAAACAGAATTATAAATCTCAAATCCTCGGCGAACACATTGCCTTATTAACCGGAAACTAAAACTGAGTCCATACTCAAAAAGTCTTGTCTTTGGATCACTTAATCCTTGCCTTTGCTGCCTCCAAGCTTTAATGCTTTGCATCACTAGAGAAAAGAGAGCGTAAGAACACTTGCTTAGTGAGGATGCTCTTAAAAGATGATGCATTTAAAACCCTTGAAAACCAACTCTTGTTTTCAAATCATGCTTACGACCTAAGCAAGTTCCAATAGTTTCAAATCAAAACATGCATATCAACTATATGCAAAACAATATATATATACCACATGCTTAATCCCAAAGCATCAAATACAAAACCATGCTTAAATTCCACAGCATAAATAAATAGATTCAACAAAGGAACTTTCATATATTGGCAATTATAGTGACCCCGGATAGTCGACCGCTATCCTTGATTAGCCGGCTGCTAATCTTTAGTTAACCGACCATTAACTTTACACATCGGATACACGGATCTCCCTTAATGACCGACCATCATTAAGACTACCCCATGCCGACCGCGAGTTTTACATCAACAAGACTACACCATGCTAACCACATGATTTAACAACCTTGCTGACCATAAGTTTTACATCAACAAGGGAAACCGACTGTTCAACCCGAGTGATAACAACATAGTCCGAGCAGCCGACCGCTATACCTCAAGGACCCTTAACCACGATCGATTTTTAATCATATTATAGTGCACTTTATCCTATGGCATGCCAACTATATCCGAATGTTTTCTCACCTTGTCACATAGCGAATATATCATTTACAAAACCATTTACTCACTGTTTTATAATGCATTACACAAAATCTCCACATATGCAAATCACATTGCCATAGCAATATCACATTCCTGACCGGAATAAAAACCAATGCTCATAGCATTAAATATACATGTAAGTCACTGCATATGAACTTTAAAAATCATGCATTAGCAGTAAGTAAAGCAAACCATACTTACGACTAAAACATGAATCACACATGCTCATATCCAAATCGATATTGAAGAGCAAAAGAGGGAAACTTACTTCCGAGCTTAGGTAAATGTTTCAAACTTATCCTAAACTCCCAAAACCACTTTCAAACCTTTGAAAGACTTTTAATACTGTTTCCACTCACCGATTCCACTTCGCCTTGCTTGCTACCGCGAAACAAGCTCCCGGCAAGTCTAGAACCACCTCAAGATGCTACGCCTTGATTATCCCCTATTTCGACCATAATACCAGAGAAAACATGCATTAAAATGCATCCAATAGTCTGTTTCAACCCAAAATCCCGTAGCTCTCAAGATGCTCACTCAAAACTCATCTGAAACTTACCGAAACCAACCTCAAACACTACTCAATCTTAACCCAGCCATATAATAACGATCATAAACATCAAGCTTCATCCATTGATATCTAAAAACTCATTCCCAACATCCTTTTACTTCCAACAATGATTAAACACCTTAAACAACCCAAAAACCCTTAACTATCAACCTAAACAATTAGAGATTCAACAATTTCGGGATTCCATTATCAACAGCAACTTATCCACATTATAATACATCTAAAATAAGATTAAAATCAATTCACAATACTGGAAAAATAGATCCAAATCGAAAATCCCAAGATTCTTCAATTACGCCTCAATTAAGCTAAAATCCATAATTAATTACTCAAAACCTATTGAAAATCATATGTAAAGAGCCAAGAACATGAGAATTTCAGTAAAGAACCTTTCATTAGAGGAGAATAATGAAACTTACCTTCAATGAATGAGTTTCCCCTTAATTGGATGATTTTTCCTCTTGAAAAGCAAAGAAATTCAATAAGACTTTTGGAAAACCAATTGAGAAATCATTTAGCAAATTAATAAGTTAAGAAATTAAGATCATTACCTTAAATGTCTGATGGAAAAAGAGTGTTTGGCTGAGAGTGTTTTGATAGAAAATGTGAGAGAAGAAAAGTTACGTCAAAATGTGTTTTCAAAAAATAACTACTTTTTTAACAAAATTCTTTTTAATTCCTTTAATTAAAAATATTTTAAAATAATCCTAATTAAGGGAATACTCAGATTAGACCAAATGGTAAAATAGCTCCTTAAAGATTCTAAGTTTGGACTCTTTCCAAAACAACCACCTTTTAAAATAGTTTTTAAAAATTGCATTTTGGTCACTAGCCAAAATGTCACCCTTCTAAAGCTCGTTTTCCAAAATTGCTTTTGCCAATATTTTTAATATAATAAAATATGATTTTTAAACATTTTTTCATATTTTTATCTTTTGGAAAAATATTTGCTCCCGAATCCGACTCGAATCTCTAACCCGGTCAACTAGACCGTCTAACCAGCCCCAAAACCGCTAGGCCCAAAACCGGAGCGTTACATTCATTTCGGAACCCGAGGGTATATCTATCATTTTGATTTCTTAAGAAATCTTAGTGTCCAAGGATAGACCAGTCATTGCAATCATCCCAAACTACTCAATCTTTTTCTGTCTTTTTGATAATTTTAGACGAATTATGAACTTCCCAAAAAATTATTTTCAGAGTCTTATTTAGGATTCAGGGGAAGCCAAGTATTTTTCATCACCATGGGCTTGAATCTTATTACCAGAATTTTATCAGGCAGTTTAGAAATTTCGGGTTAATCCACAGTTCTACTAAAATCTCAAGTGTTCTCTATATCATTCCATTTCATTTTAGGGTAATATAGTCATTTTACTCATCAAAGGTATTTTCGTCATTTCTAAAGTCCAAGCAATATGAAATTAACTCCTTAATAATCAACATCTGAATCGAAGATTAACAGTCTTATTAATTACTATTGAACTCAGATATCCATAAGGTTCCTCAATTTTCTTATTCTAGTACATAGATCTTAATGGTTATCAATTTATTTTATTCTCGAATTTATTTGCCTAAAGCAGAAATTAATGAAATTCTCAAATATAATTTCATGTATTAGCCAAAACCATACACGTATCTTAAAGCATACAAGAGGTAGTAATGCATTACTCAACTCCGACCTACATCGACTGGTTGATACTCTATTCGATCAAACTCGAGCTCGAATTCGACGTCCTTTAGCCTCTCAAATTCAAAGACGTGCCTATAACTTCATTTACACAATTTTCAAAATCAGTCTTATTCACAATTCTCTTTAACTGAATAATTAAATACATATAGACACTCGGGTTCAAGGTCAGATTTGAAGACTTTCAGGTTCAAATTTCACAAAATCGACTTCAAAAATGGACTCAGGATGTTGAAAAACATAAAATAGGGGTTTTCAAAAAATTTGACTTTTTGGTCAAAGTCAACGGTCAACAGGCAGCTCAACAGTTAACGATCAAGTCAACGGGCAGGTCGACGGTCAATGTTGACGTCAGGTCAATGATCAACACTAACGCCAGGTCAACGGTCAACGCTGATGTATTGAGTTGACTCAAGTCGGGTTGACTTGGTTACTGAATTGACTCGAGCAGGTTAACTCAGTGAACTGACTCGTACGATCGGATCAACGGGTCAGGTTTAAGTAAACGGGTCAGATTCGGGTCAGGTTCAGGTTAGGGCTTGTTTTGGCTTAAATCGGTTCAGGCCAGTTCAGTAGGCTCAGTCTACTAGACTAAACCGAATCCACGGCCGGTCAAACCAGTCTGGTCCAAGACCACCGTCTCAAGCAATCAAAAATCATCCAAGATGGCGCATGGTCACCACGTGCGGCCTAAAACGGCTGAAAAAGGCCCAAAAAAGTGATTTACAGCAGCCAAATCAACCCAATACAATTAAAATTTCTAAAATCAAGCCGAAAATTCAACCACTTACCAAAACTTACCAGATCGGAGAAAGAAAATCGAAGGCTCTCGCTTAGCTCCGGCTATCGGTGTCAGATGAACGATGACCCAGGGTTTAGACCGACACAACACCATAAGCACGGTTCAGTCGGCGGTGACTCATGCCGTCACCCAACGATGGTAGGACGACGAAAGAAAGAGGCGGTGAAAACCCTTGAGTTCGACGAAGCTTAAACGTCAAATTTGGGGCAAATAGAGTAGGGTGGCGGCGAGTGGGGACTGGGTTTTGACCAGGGAAAGGCGGCGACTCTGCCGACGCAACGGTGGCCTTGATCAGAGGTGGTAGTAAGGGAGTGGTTGGGGAAGGATTTGAGAGAGTTCTAGGAAAAAATGGTGAATTGATTAGGGGGTAGCTAGGTGGTTCAGACCTTTTTAATTTATTTGGTATGGCCGAATCTCTAGAGTTTAAAACCAAGTCAGGGTAAAGCTTTTCAACAAAGAGCTTTAGCTCACCTAGATAAAGCTTGGCTTACGAAGCAAGAGGTCACGGGTTATAGTCCCCATGATCACAACCTCTCCTATATTATTTCTCTCTTTTTTTTCAAACTTTTACCTCTTAATATATATATATATCAGGGTGTTACAACTCTCCCCCTCTAAACAGAAATTTCACCCTCGAAATTTACTAGAGTCGGAGAACTGTAGAAACTGCTATCTCATCCATTCTTGTACTGAAACTTATCCATCGGAATATGCTTGATTCTCGAGACTTTCTCATGCAGTCACAGATCAATCTGACGGTACCATCAATCTCTTGAACTAGCTTTGGACTCAGAGTTTCCCTATTAGATATCAGGTCGACTGATAAGATTACACTATCTGTCATCATGAAACCGTACAAAGCACCATGCATACACTTGCCCGATAACCGTTGTATAAACAAACTTTGTCAGGGGAGGAAGCTTTCCCAACCATCACAGATGTCACTTATACACCCCGAAGTATCCTTCAAAGTCTGAATTGCTCTATCAAACTAGCCATCAGTTTACAATAGAAAATTGTACTGGAGTTCGAACAAGTACTCAAAATCTCTTACAAAGCCTTGCGGAACAAGGAATTGACCATAAATCTTAGTCATAAATAATATATAACAATACTCCATCAACTTGTCAGTCTTCTAAAATACATAATCTAGCTATCTTATTGAGTCGTTCAACGATGACCCAGACAAAATCCTTTCTATAAGGAGTCGGAGACAGTCTAACAACAAGGTCCACAATGATTTACTCTTATATCTACTCAAAAATCATCTCAAACTGTAACAAATCAGACATGTGTCAATGTTCTACTGTAACCTGCAGTGCAGCATCCAGACATTACTGTTTACTTTGAGTATTATAGAACCACTTCAGAATCCAAGCTTTCGCCTTATCCACGAATGGCTTATATGTATAACTTAGTTTTGGCAGAAAAGCTTCTCACAAATAATCCAATTATGATCAAATCATTGCGATACAAACTTGACACACACATCGGCTTTCAAATTATTTATTTTATAACTGAATCAGATTCAACCTTAAAATCTTGGTAGAATCAATCATACTTCATCATTTCACACTCATTCATTCATTCTCTTACTTGTACCCAACCATTAATTTTTCATAATTCAATCATTTCAGATTTCATCCAGGTTCGAATCCATCACATGAAGCTAAAACACAGTCAAATGCCATGGGCATTCTTTAACAGTACAAACTGGGCCATAAAGGACATAAGACTTAGGTACACTTATTTCAGAAAGGACTCAACATCAGAGTCCAGGCGTAGTGGAGTACGATAATGATCTAGGGGCATGCATTTACCAGGCACCCTAAGATAGATGATCGGTCGATTTAACCCAGAAAGACGCAACGCTAAGCTCTGATGCCACTAAATGTAGCCCCCTAAACTCGCCTAAGTGATACACCTAAGTCTAGGAGGCCACATTCAGGTCACCGGAGCGACCCACAATAAAAATTAAAGAAAATTCTTATAAATACATTTAAACATGTAAAATAAAATTCTGTTAAAAACACCATATTAAAATTTCGTTTACACAAAAGCTGAAATCCAAAAAACACATTAGAGACTCGATCATAAAATAAAACGTGACATACATGCCCACTAATACACAGGTACCGTACTCTGCATGCAACACCAAGGTAACTCCAAAACTGGTATTGGTCATAGAATCATGATCGGTTTCCTTTAACCTACAATGGTGAAACAACATGAGCTTGGGAAAGCTCAGTAATACAGAACTACCAAAAGATGCTACATGCACAACCAAGCATATGGCTAAAGATAAAACTACGATGTTGAACTTGGCTACAACAGATTCCAAATATGATATGAAAGTAACAGAATCATCCTGAATTTGAATACTCGAATGCCAGACCAAATGTTTATGATCTGGAAAATCAAAAAGGAGTTAGATTACATGAATTGAACTAGAGGGTTTAGTGTGTTCTATCAATTTCAGATCAGGAACGACAGTGTTTTTCAGACAACAATAGAATTTTAATAGTGGTAAAGAGAGAGACATGAGAAAGTATCACCTAGCTACCCTACAACCGAACATCAATATGCAATTTCCAGAACTGCATTCAGAAGGTCTTACTCTATGCCCGTTAGGGCGTAGAAGCCTAATAGAAAGACTTACCCTAGATCCGAAATGACGTAGGGGCCTAACAGAAAGACTTACCCTAGGCCTGATAGGGCGTAAGAGCTTAACAGAAGGCACAAAGCCTAACGGAAGGCACAAAGTGTGACAGAAGGTCAGCTTGATCAAGGCTGCCTACAAGACTTCAAATCATATTCCCAATAACACCTCAGAAAAATATCAGTTGGCTATTAAGTAGAAAAATTGTCAGGAATCAGATATACTTTTGGATCAGAGGACAGAAACCAGAAATTGGACTTTCATTTATAAAATAATCATACTTTTAAATCAGAGCAGATAGTCACGGTTTCATATCAAAGAGAACATTTCGAAAGGAAACGGTTAGTCCAAAACGATAAAATAAATAGAAATACGAAATTAATATAAACAGTTCGAAAGGAAATTTTACAGAACTGAAAATAAACCGTAAGAAACTTCGTTGAGGCCTGCACGAACACAGTTTCCTTAAGACATATTCGACCACTCCTTGGTGCTTGAGTTCGTCTGTCGTCAGTCTCCAGGATACAACAACATATGATCTTCTACAACAGCACTTATGCAGAGATCATGAACAGAGCTTTCGCCTTTCACTATCACCGAAAATACTGATGCAATTTCGAAGATGAGAAGTTTTTGAATATGTGTTTAAAACTGAAGTGAAACATCCTTTATATAGGGAAAATTAGTTTAAACTGTCGGGATAAAAAATATTTCGAATTTAATGGTCACTGATACTTTCCTATTTAATTTAAAATAAAAATCAATACCATATTTTAATCGGATATTTTCGTGAATAGCAAACATTACCATTTTAATATTCGTATTTAAGGAAAATGTATTATATCCCTTTAAATTTTGAATATTCAAAAAAGGTATGCTATTTTTAAGGAACAAATTTATTTGAAGTGGGTATAAAATGTTCGTAGGTCCACGAAGAGCCCGACCAGTTCGGACATTCGCGTTGCCCATGTTGTATGGGTGCGCCCAACCCGAATGGGATTGGATTCGCTCCCCTGCGAGCGAAGCATAATTTCCACTTAAGTTATTCAATCATCACAAAGTGGGTAAGTGTATATAAACACTTTTCATTCCATTTATCACATCAATGTGGAATAAGGAGTTTTATTTTTTTTTCCTTACTCAATTCACAACTACCTTACTTTGAGCATCAATTTCTCATATATTAGTCAAACATTTTGACCATATGAGATACAGTTATAAAGGTCTTATTGGATAGAATATAACTCAATAAAATTATTATTCGAATCTCCACCTTTATCCTTTCAAATTATGGCTGAAAGTTGTGAAAAGATGAACATTTTAGCCTTAGTAAATACATCGGGATGACGGATGTAACCTGATTTGCCTCATCTTCGAACTCGACTTTGATCAAAGATATCATCTATGTAAGGTTGGATCGTGTTGGAACCCAATGTCTTCAGGGTTTTGAGTTGTTTCTTTCTCTCTTTTTCACAACCTTCATCATTCTTTTTCATCTCTTTTGCTTCTTCCTCCATTTTTTTCCGACCACAGCCACAATTAGGCACCACTACAAACCCAATCGTCGTTTTTTGCCGTGCGCGCTTCAAAATTTACGTGTCTTGACCGCGTCTCATTTCTTTTTTATGTACTTTTGTCTTGTCTAGTGGTGTCCTGTACGTCGCCGGCGTGTCCGGATCGGATATCGTTTTGACACCGGCACGAGTGGGTTTCCCCGTGTCCGTGCTTCATAGATCGCAAGTAAATGAACAAAAACATCTAAAGTAATACATACTTGTTTTCAATTGGGCATTTTATGATAATACTCATTATTGCCCTATATATTTAAGTTTTCACTGATAAAATAATGATCTTTGGAGAAAAAATTATTTATTTTTAATTTATTTCCTTGTTTGTTTCTTTATTGATATGTGGTATTAAATTGATTTCAGAATTTATTGAAGTTGCCAACGATCGGCGCAGTTTGGGAAGTAGGAAATGGCATCACCTCCAATTTTATCCTTGGCTCTTCCATCGAATACTGGTAGAGTTCTCTGCATTCAATCTCACACAGTTCAGGTACTTCCTATCCTTTGCGTTTTACACTTTCTTTCATTTTTATTTAAAATCTTTTTTTGGTTGCTGAAAAAGTAAGGCAGTATGATAATCTTAATTTTGCTTTTGTATAATGCCAAAAATGAATGCCCCATTCGTGGTGGATGAAAATCGTTAGTTAACTAATAGGTGACAAACCTATGACAGTGTACGCTAACATGGTCATATAAATAAATGTGTTGACTTGATAGAATGGCCAAAGTAACTATCCATGCTAACGTTAGGGTATTTTTTGACATTATGTCTTTTGCTTTCGGTATGCTTTTTTTTTCTTTTCATCTGCGTCCATGTGTGAATTAAGAGAATTAGGTTTATTTCTTAGATTTGTACTATAAGCAGAAGATGATCTAGCTTTGATCACGATCTTTCTGTCTTGGTGTGGTACTTCATATCTAACCTAATAATTATTTCGTATCATCATGAACTGGGTAGGAAATTTGTTGTTTGCTCTTAATATATTGGTACTTACCTGTACACTGAATTATTCTTATCTATCTTTGAAAATATTTGGAACAAATTCTTACTTTTCTCCATGCAAGCAATTAAAGGAACCCTGGATGTATACAAGTGAAGTATTTGTATGATTGATTTTACCTTCACCTCATTTCTTCTTGGGAAAGCATTCCGAAAATAGCAAGTGAAGTATTTGTATGATTGATTTTACCTTCACCTCATTTCTTCTTGGGAAAGCATTCCGAAAATAGTTTTTCTGATAAGTGCTATTCCTATTGTAACCTAATTTCACTTTTTTTTCTCCTTAGGGTTATGTTGGTAACAAGTCAGCAGTTTTTCCTCTTCAACTATTAGGCTATGATGTGGATCCAATCAATTCAGTACAGTTTTCGAATCATACAGGCAAGCTGTTTATACTACTGCTCAAAAGTCTGAAAATCGGAGGCCTTATATTTGGTGTGCTGTCATCTGTAAATCTGTAAAAGTTCAGGCTTGGTGTTCGACTTCTGACCAAGATACATTATCGAGCATAGTTTAATCTATCTGACAATTGTGCAGGGTACCCGACATTTAAGGGTCAAGTTCTAAATGGACGAGAATTGTTGGATTTAATAGAAGGCCTTGAAGCAAATAATTTATTGTACTACACTCATTTATTAACAGGTATTTTATTTCTGGTTGCTTCTTTGATAATGAAAGCTGTTTCATGCTATAAAATTATCTAGATTGTTATAATAATTTCTCCGTCTATGAAAAAAAGAAAAGGAAAGGAAAAAGGATTATTATACAATATTTAAATGAGAAAGAACACATAACATTATTTACAAAGAAGAGAAGTTCTCTGCTGTGTTAAATGGGCGGTTCTCTGGAATTATCTACTCACAATAGAGAAAAGAAATAAAATTACACATCCTATGTTGTATGTTTAGCAGTTTGTGTCACGAAAAGGTATTCACTTGGATGTTTCTGCGCTGGATTTCGGTTATTTTATTTATTCATATCTTAAATGTAGCTTTTTTCGTTTTGAGGCATTAAACTTGATACAGGGGAGGGGATGGAGAAGAAAGGAATTATCATTTAAAGTAATAATTTATTATCGGTGAATGTCTAAATGGTGTAAAATCATGTTATTTTCTTGGGAAGGGAGATTGTTTTTGAAATAATATTTTCTTAACAAAGAGTGCTTGAACTGTTTAAAAATCATTTTATTGGTCAAATTTCCGGAACCTACTAATTTGTTTAGGCTCTTGTTTGTTGTCCTTAAAACTTGTTTTTTTTTTCTTTCTCTGAAATTGTTATCAAGTAAATGGAAATGGTAAAAGGCAAAATCATAGTTAATTAAAAAATTAACAAATAATTAAAATTAAACATTAATTTAATATAATTATGCTTTGATTAGCTAACTAATTTGAATGAATTGACAATTCATCATTGCTTTGAGACACCAAGCTTGAAAATTTTAGGCAGCCTATATTAGAAGTCATCTCTCTGACATGTAAATGATATTTTTTTATTGTTGTCATTAGAAATAGCTGTGCAACCCCATTTGCTACTATTCACTTTTTATTTCTCTGTTTATGCAATCATCTAGTGGATTTGCTCTTTGTTGCTGCTATTTGTCAAATTCATCATATTTTCTTACCAACAAGTGTAGAGAGGTGAGAAACAGAAAGAATAAAGTTTCTGTTATTTTCTAATTATACTTTCGTTATAGGAATTGAGTCTTTCAATAGACTCGGCAGTAATACAAAGTTTTCAGGACTCCTTGTTGAATAAGGAGTTATACTAAAGTGCAAACTCTATCTATTAGATAATATTTAATCTAAATATAATTCTAATATATTTACAATAGCAGTCTTATACTTCTACACTCCCCCTCAAGCTGGAGAATATATATTATATATTCCCAGCTTGGATGATAGCCTGTCGAATGCTGGTTTTGGTAAGGCTTTTGTGAGCAGATCTGCCAGCTGACCTTCTGTAGGGACATAGCTCAAGGAGGCTATCCCATTATAAATTTTTTCCGAGATGAAATGTCTGTCAATTCAACATGTTTAGTGCGATCATGTTGGACAGGATTTTTTGCTATTTGAATTGTTGATTGATTGTCACATAGAATCTCGAATTTTCCTTGTTGGTCTACATGTAGTTCCTTGAGTAGCTTGAGTAGCCAAATTCCTTCACACATCCCTAAAGCCAATGCTCGAAATTTAGCTTCCGCACTGCTTCTACCAATAACTTGTTGTTTTTTGCTTCTCCATGTTACAAGATTTCCCCAAACGAAGGTACAGTAGCCACTTGTGGATCTTCTGTCAGTAAACTCCCCTGCCCAGCTCGAGTCTGTAAAAACTTTGACAGTTCTATCTTGTGTCTTTGTAAACATCAAACCGTGTCCGGGGGTTTTCTTTAAGTATTTAAGAACTCTATTTGCTGCAGCCAAGTGTTCTTCTTTCGGGTTTGACATATGTTGACTGAGAACATTCACGGGATAGGCTATATCTGGCCGAGTTAAAGACAAGTAGATTAGCTTACCAATTAACCTTTGAAAGCTGTCCTTATTTACTGAAATGGCAGCATCTTTACCAAACTTCAAGTTGGCCTCCATGGGTGTATCGGCTGGCTTACATCCCATCATACCAGTTTCACTTAGCAAGTCTAAGATATACTTTCTTTGGTTGATCACCAATCCTTTGCTTGACCTTGCCACCTCCATACCTAGGAAATATCTGAGTTTTCCTAAGTCCTTTGTCTCAAACTCTTTGTTCAGAAGATTCTTTAAGCAGCCAATCTCTTCTTTATCGTCTCCTGTCATTATTATATCATCCACATACACAACTAAGATAACCTTTTTATTTTTGTGAGTTACCTTAATGAACAAGGTGTGATATGCTTGGGATTGTTTGTACCCATTCTTCAAAATGACTTTTGTAAATCGGTCAAACCAGACTTTAGGTGATTGTTTTAGGCCGTATAGAGATCTGTTAAGCTTGCAGACCTTTTGTTCTCCCGCAGCATGTTTCAATCCTAGTGGTAGCTTCATATAGACTTCCTCCTCTTGCTTCCCATTTAAGAAGGCGTTTTTAACATCAAGTTGATGTAATTGCCAGTCACAATTCATTGCTAGACTCAAGAGAACTCGGATTGTATTAAGTTTAGCCACAGGTGCAAAAGTTTCAGTGTAATCGATTCCAAAAGTCTGTGTATACCCTTTAGCAACTAACCTTGCCTTGTGTCTTTGGATGCTGCCATCAGAATTAAATTTTACAGTGAATACCCATTTACATCCAACGGGTTTTTTACCTTGAGGAAGATCTGTAACAGTCCAAGTGTTGTTTTCCTCTAGAGCATTTATTTCTTCCTCAACAACCCTTCTCCATTTAGGATCTTTAAGGGCCTCATCAATGGTTGTAGGAACTTCTTCCTGATCCAAGCAAGCTGTGAAGGCCTTGAAGGAGGGCATCAAACAGCCATAAGAGGCAAATCTCTGAATGGGGTGCTTTGTACATTGCCTAACACCTTTCCTTATGGCAATAGGAAAATCATCAAGATTAGTAGAAATGAGAGGAAGTTCACTGATCTCATTACCTTCACTTTCACTATTAGCATCTGAACTGAAATCCAACTCTCGGTAAGTTTCTGATTGCAAAATGGGCTCGGATATTTTCTTCCTTCGAGTGTAAACCTACAGCTTTTTGGTTGATTTAGGTGGAGATGTGGTTGGCGGATGTGAGGTGTCTATGGGTGTTTTAGTCGAAGTAGTAGGTGGATTAGAAGATTTGGTAGATGCAAACTCTGAAGGTTCTGAAGGAAGATTAGACTCAAAGTCTGAAGGTTCAGAAGAAAACACAGGAGAGTCAGAATGTACCTAAAAAGGCTGAAAATCACTCCAAGTCTCCCCCTGAATTGCAGCCTTGGGAAAGTAAGGTTCCTGTTCAAAAAAGGTAAGATCCATAGTGATATAAAATTTATGTATGGGGGGATGATAGAATTTGTAGTCCTTCTTAAGTGATGAATAACCAATTAGAGCACATTTAAAGGATTTAGGATCAAGTTTGGATGTATGTGGGGCAGAGTTATGGACAAAAACAGTACAACCAAACACTTTTGGCGGCAGTATAGAAGAAACAGGTTTAAAAAATGGGCAACTCTTCAAGAAAACTGTTTGAGGTGTTTGAAACTTCAAAAATTATGCTAGGCATGCAATTAATTAAGTAGGTGGCGGTTAACAAAGCCTCACCCACAAGTATTTAGGAACGTTACCAGTGAAAAGCAAAGAGCGGGTAACTTCAAGGAGATGACGATTTTTTCTTTTAGCAACACCATTTTGCTGTGGTGTATGGGTACAGGAACTCATTTGAACAATCCCTTTTTGGTAAAAGAAGTCTCTCAAAGATTTAGCAAAGTATTCACTGCCATTATCAGAATGAAATAATTGAACTTTGGTTGCAAATTGAGTAACAACCATATTATAAAATTTTTCAAAAATTGCTTTGGTTTCGGATTTTTCTTTCATCAAGTAAGTCCATGTTAGCCGACTGTGATCATCAATAAAAGTTATAAACCAGCGGCTGCCATTAACGTTTTTCACTTTAGAAGGGCCCCAAATATCACTATGAATAAGGGAAAAAGGTTTGGAAGGTTTGTATGGTGAAGGATAGTAAGAATATTTCGTTTGTTTTGCAAGAGGACATATATGGCATGTAAATGAATCTGGATTTTTATGAACAAAGAGATTTGGATGCAATTTAGCAAGATATCGAAAACTGGGGTGTCCTAGTCTGTAATGCCATAATAGAACTTCATCAATTTGTCCTATAGTAGTAAGAGAGCATGTAGGGGAATTTGGGAAAGAACTAGAAAGAATATAGAGCCCGCTTTGCAATCTAGCACTGCCAATCGTCTTCTTCGAGTCCAGTGCCTGCAAAATACAACCAGAACCATTAAAACTGGTTGAACACTTTAAAGTCTTCGATAACTGACTAACAGATACAAGGTTGCAGGCAAGATTGGGAACAAACAAGACATTGTGCAAAACTAGATCATCATTAATCCGAACAGATCCACAACCCAAGATAGTAGATAGGGAGCCATCAGCAGTCTTAATTGAACGAACAAAAGAGGTAGGAAAATATGTAAAAAAATAATTCCTTGTGGACCAGTCATGTGGTCGGATGCCCCGGAATCAATAATCCAAGAGGATTTTGATTGAGCCGAAAGGAGGGCGGTGGAGAAAGGAGTATCTTCAGCCTCTTTTAGGGTCAGATTTGCCGTGTTGGGTGCTGGAAAGTTACCACACAACATCTGTAGATCAACAGAACCAGAAGAAATTTCTGGCAGAGATGTAACTTCATTAGAAGAAGAAGATGTAGCGGAAACAGTGGCCATCAACTAGGTTTATTCGATCGGAACCTAAGCTGATACCATGTATAGAGGTGAGAAACAGAAAGAATAAGGTTTCTGTTATTTTCTAATTATATTTTCGTTACAAGAATTGAGTCTTTCAATAGACTTGGCAGTAATACAAAGTTTTCAGGACTCCTTGTTGAATAAGGAGTTATACTAAAGTCAAACTCTATCTATTAGATAATATTTAATCTAAATATATTTCTAATCTATTTACAATAGCAGTCTTATACTTCTACAACAAGGTTTTCTGTTTCGATATCTATTGCTTCAATTTTTCATGGTGAATTTGCAGGTTATATTGGCTCTGATTCATTTTTGAACTCTGCATTGGAGGTTGTAGACAAGCTTCGCACTATTAATCCAAATCTTACTTATGGCAAGTCTACTCTAATCTCCAAAAGCTATTGGACCATATTTTAAGCTTGCTTTTGTTTGGTCCTTTTTGAAATAAATTTAACTCATGATTATAGAAGATGATTTGCTCAAATCCTTATTGATATAACTGACATTGCATTTCATCTTTTGTTTGCTTAATGTGAAATTACAATTTTGAGACAAAAATGTAGGTTCAAGAAATTACTAGTATTGCAGAAACAATAAAACGAAACGTTTGCATTGATGGATCTAGAAAAAGTTTCCTAATCCTTTCATCAGTTTGCCGTATGTAATGCTAAGTGAATTTTTTTTTCCACTTGGTACATTTTCTTGTCTTCAATAATGCTTGATGTACACTGCCTAACCCCATCCCCACCGCCAGGGATTCAAATAGCTGTCCACTATATGGTGGTGGTGGCACCGTCCGAAATTGTTATTGCGGAAAATAACAACCAACAATGGTTGCAATAGCATCTATTATATCCGCAACCATGATAAAATACCACGACCAAAAATGCGGCCGCAACCGCAATTTAAATCCTTGCTCACCACCAAAAAAGGGTCCTTTTTTAAGTCCTATCGTTTCTTCTGTAGTTTGTGATTCAGTGATGGGTGATGAAGGAAAGCTCTATGTCCCTGAAGATCTGATATCAGTATTTCGTGAAAAGGTTAGCTATCAATTTTTATTTGAAAGCTTCCAATTGTTCCATTTCTATATCCTTTGTGCAGATTTGGTTGTTTCATACGTGATTACACTATTAAATTGGAATCCTAAATAGCAATCAATTGTTTAATCATATTGGAAGAAATATACATAATTATCTTGATGCACAGTTCGCTGTTTAAATCATATAGTTTGTAACTTGTTATACTTATTGGTAACATTTCTTATGGTTAGGTTGTCCCAGTGGCGTCAATGTTGACTCATAACCAATTTGAAGCAGAACTGTTGACTAAATTGAGGTATTTTCAGATTCTATATAAAAAAAGATGAAGCTCATTTGTTTTGTTTTATTATTCCATTTTCTGTAGACAATAATGTTGTTTCCTTTTATTTTATGTTTTCTGGGGAACCTTTTGGGACTTGGATAGGTGCATGTAGGAGGCAAAACTGTTGATAAAGAGTTCCAAAATCTGGATTCTCAAGCCTTACTTTTTCTAAAAGAACCAGGGTATTTTATTGTTCTATTTGTTTATGAACATCAGTATGATTTAGAAGAGGATTGCTTGGTTTATCTTCTCCTTGCATAATGCAAAAGAAAAAAAAACTGATACCATTTAGGGTGTGGGATGACTTTTATGGCCTAGAGTCGGAGATTGTGAATCATTGATTATGGTTCATTTGGATGTCAACAGAAAAGTTCCTGATTGCATCATTTACTAACCATGAGATGGAGTGTCATGCTTTTTAACCAGTGGTTCTCCGGTTTTCAGGTTTGGGTAAATTAATAGGAACAAGAGAAATTCAAAACAAGCAGTTATTTCATGTGTGATTGATTGTAACCTTCCTGTTTTAAATTGTATCATTTTTGTTGTTCTATACAACTTTTTCCATTTTGATAATTGTCTGATTTAAAAACCACCTGGTTCAATGCTGAATCAGGATATTTATTTCATATAATGCAACTGAATAGGTTGTTACTGAGAAAAAGAAACATAAACAAATTCGTAGGCTCATTACTGCTATGCCCTCTTCAGTGATTAGTGGGTTTTATTTACACCATTTTGTGCTGGATATGCTTGAAAAACAAAAACACAAACTGGTCTGCTAGGAGTGACATTCTGGATATTGGCCAAAAGTTGAGCTTGTTTCTTCATGCTTTTCAGAGATTGTCCTACTCGTCTTTTCTTAGAACTAAGACATGGTTTTCTGGTTTATTTTCTTTTCTTTCTTGTAAGCATTGCACGAGCATGTTCTCTTGGTTCTCTCTCTGCACCACATGTTTCTATATGTTGCACTTCATATCCATTTTGCTTTGATGGCAAATTGTACTAGGGGTGAGCAAAGCTCGGCTCGAAAAAAATAGAATTTTTTTACTCAACTAGAAAAATTTTCAAATAAATTTCGAATAACTCAAAATTTTTAGTAATTAGTGAATTGATTTTTAAGTTCGAGTCAAATCCCGCAACTTTTCCTGATATATGTATAACACATGAAAAAACATGTAGAAATATATATGTATATCGTATATGGTTATAGAAAACCATTTAAATTGAAACCAAGTAGTACTACAATATTATAAATATTTGCAATTAAATTTGAACAGAAACTTGAACAACTCGACTTGACTCGAAAAATTTTTAAATAAAGTTTGAGTTATAAAATAAGATTCGGCAATTCGATTAGCTCTAAGTTTTTTGATTCGACTATACTGGATCAAATGCTCAACCCTATTTATACCGGAATGGCTTTACTATTTGAAACCTGTCTTGTGATAATTTCACGATAGTAAGCCATCTTTTGCTGCATCTTTCTGTTGCAGTTTCTTAGAATGTATTGTTGCTGCAGGATTGGTTCTAAAACAGATGGTCGAAAGCTCTAAATTTTTTGATTCGACTACACTGGATCGAATGCTCAACCCTATTTATACCGGAATGGCTTTATTATTTGAAACCTGTCTGGTGATATTTCACGATAGTAAAGCCATCTTTTGCTGCATCTTTCTGTTGCAGTTTCTTAGAATGTATTGTTGCTGCAGGATTGGTTCTGAAACAGATGGTCGAAAAGCATGCAACATTCTTCATGCTGCTGGGCCTTCAAAGGTGTTTTTTTTTCTTTCCCTCGTGCATCTTGTACATGTTCAAGGCTTAGAACTTTCTACATGAAAACCTATTCTGTCTTAATTTGTCCCCTCTTGTCATTCTGCACCTAGTGCAAGGAATTCCAAAATCTTCTGGCAACACTGGCAGATTAAAAACAAAACATGTTAGGTTTTGAAAGAAATTTTGCCTATTCCTAAAATGCGTGGATGTAGAGACACAAAAGATGATATTAGTCCATTGTTCTCAAATGACTTTTCTAAATTGTATTCTAAGAAGGTATAATGGGTTCTGTGGCTCATGTTATGGTTGTGGAAAATTGTAGAAAGTAGTAAAAACAGAAGAGAAAGTTTGTGAAAACAGAAGAGAAAGTTTCTGTTTCTTTTCGAATGAATAATAGGTTACAACATAGAACTCTTTTATAGAGTCCTTGAGGATTTAACTCTAACTAGGACTCCTTACAATAGAAGACTTCTTAGATAACTCTTAATCCTTATCCTACTAATAGATAACTCTTGATCTTTTACATAACTTACAAGACTTTTACATTACATACAATTCTATACATATCGTGTTATCCTACACTCCCCCTCAAGCTGGAGAGTATACGTTGTATAGTCCCAGCTTGGATAAGAACTCATCAAAAATTGATTTGGGTAAAGCTTTTGTAAGCACATCAGCTAGCTGTCCTTCTGTAGGAGTATATAACAAAGAAGCTAGCCCATTGTTAACCTTTTCCGAAATAAAATGCTTGTCTATTTCAACATGTTTTGTTCTGTCATGTTGAACTGGATTCCTAGCAATTTGAATTGCTGATTGATTATCACACAAGATCTCAAACTTATTTTCTTGGTCTGTGTTTAACTCCCTCAGTAGCTTAAGTAGCCAAATTCCTTCACACATTCCTAGTGCCAAAGCTCGGAATTCTGCCTCTGCACTGCTTCTGGAGACAACTGATTGCTTTTTACTCCTCCAAGTTACGAGATTTCCCCAAACAAAAGTACAGTAGCCACTGGTTGATCTTCTTTCAGTGAGTTCTCCAGCCCAGCTAGAGTCAGTGAATACTTTCACAGATCTATCTCGTGTCTTTTTAAACAATAAACCATGTCCAGGAGTCTTCTTCAAGTACACGAGAATTACATTTTGTTGCTGCCATGTGTTCTTCATTTGGATTGTTCATATCTTGATTGATGATCACATTAACTGGAAAAGCGATGTCCGGCCTGGTGAGTGATAGATAGATCAATTTTCCCACTAATCTCTGAAACCTTTCTTTGTCAACTAAAGAGCCTGTTTCATTAGTAAATTTCAAGCCTGCCTCCATTGGTGTATCTATTTGGTTTACACCCTAGCATTCCACTTCATCTAGTAGATCAAGGACATACTTCCTCCGATTTATCACCAACCCCTTACTTGACCTTGCAACCTCCATGCCCAAAAAGTATCTAAGCTTCCCCAAGTCTTTTGTTTCAAACTCTCTATTGTAAGACTCTTCAAGCGACTAATTTCTTCATCATCATCTCTGTCAAGATTATGTCATCCACATAAACAATTAAGATAACCCTTTTATTTTTTGAAGTTACCTTAATAAAGAGTGTATGATCAGCTAGTGATTTCTGTATCCATTCTTGAGAATAACCACAGTAAAACTGTCAAACCAAGCTCGAGGAGATTGCTTTAGGCCATAAAGTGACTTGTTGAGCTTACAAATTTTTGATTTCCCTCAACTGATTTGGACCGGTGGGATCTTCATATAAACTTCCTCCTCTAACTTCCCATTAAGAAATGCATTCTTGACATCCAGTTGGTGTAGATTCCAATCATTGTTCACAGCAATACTTAACAAAACTCGAATAGTGTTGAGTTTTGCCACTGGAGCAAAGGTTTCAAAGTATAATCAATCCCATAGGTCTGTGTATATCCTTTAGCCACGAGCCTTGCTTTATATCTCTGCAAACTGCCATCAGAGTTATATTTCACAGAAAAAACCCATTTACAACCGACAGGTTTTTTACCTTGGGGAAGATCCATTATTGTCCAGGTACCATTTTTCTCAAGTGCACTAATTTCTTCTTCAACAGCCCTTCTCCACTTAGGATGCTTTAGTGCCTCATCAATAGTTGTAGGAACTTCTTTTTCATCTAAACTTGCTGTAAAAGCTTTAAAGGATGGCATCAATGAGCTGTAAGCAACAAACTTCTGGATAGGATGTTTAGTGCACTGTCTAACTCCTTTTCTAATAGCAATAGGAAAATCATCCAGTTTAGGAGTAGTAGACTTACTGATTACATTTCCTTCATCTTCCATATTGGCAATTGGACTCAAATCCAATTCTCGGCAAGTGTCAGATTGCAACATAACCCACAGGTCCCAGGATCGAAACCTGGCTCTGATACCATGTAGAAAGTAGTAAAAACAGAAGAGAAAGTTTGTGAAAACAGAAGAGAAAGTTTCTGTTTCTTTTCGAATGAATAATAGGTTACAACATAGAACTCTTTTATAGAGTCCTTGAGGATTTAACTCTAACTAGGACTCCTTACAATAGAAGACTTCTTAGATAACTCTTAATCCTTATCCTACTAATAGATAACTCTTGATCTTTTACATAACTTACAAGACTTTTACATTACATACAATTCTATACATATCGTGTTATCCTACAAAAATATACTTTTTTGGCCTCTTCCAGCCCAGCATTTTTTTCCTGAGGTTAGAAGAAAATCTTGCATTATCTTCCTGTACATGTGGAAAGAACTATATGGTTCTTTCCTCTGTTTAGATCCTATATTTAGAAATTGGAAGTTAGCTCTCATATATCCTTTACACCATTTTCTGTGAATCTTGGTTGTCTCAGGTTGTGATAACTAGCATCAATATAGACGGCAGTCTTCTTCTCATTGGCAGTCATTTGAAAGATAAGGTGGGTCTGCCGAACGTGCTGCAGTTCACTTTATATTTAAGCTGATGGCTGAATTAAAATCTGGCGCTTTTCTTTTTAATATAAGGTCCAAACACACTATCTGCATGAAATTTCTGCTAGTTGTTTGCGCTATTTTTATAGATAATTTTGCACTAAAATGACTATCTTGATCAGTGTTGTCAACCAGACCAGATCGGCTGGTCGGATTGGGAACTGTTGGTTTGACAGATTGTTTTGGTGACATGTAGTTGGAATAAAGTGAACCGCTAAAAAACCAGGAACCAGGAAAAAAAACTGGTGGTTCAACCGGTTATGATTTTTTGTTTTTGTATTAGCCATTTTTGAGCTGGGAACTGGCGGTCCGACCGTTTCAAAACCAGTCCAGTTTGTACAACATTGATCTTGGTGTTTGAGTGTCTTTCCAATTGAGTCGAAGATTCAAAGGAGGGATTGAATGTCCTATATTCTGTTGATGTAGGAGTAAAACTCTAAAAACTAGAGGATATCCACTTTGTACAAGATGAAATTATGAATTATGAATTATGAATTATAAATATAATACAGTATTTCACTTTTATTTTTCTTCTCTTTGTACTAGTTGAAATTATGAATTCAAAATCCAACTGGTTGACGTTCTTGTTTTTTGCTTTTGAATCTATGACACATTATTTAAAAAAAATGTACTAATGCTCAACTACAATATAATTTAGTGAATCACAAGTATCTGCAAAATGTGCAATAAGAAACGATATTTTCCTTTTCTATTTATTTTTCATGGTTAAACTAATATGCTCTTTTGGCTGGTAATTTTATCTTATTAACTGGTCAATCTTGTTGACAAGCTTTTCTCTGTTTATTGTGGTATTGATTTTGACAGAAACAACCTCCCGAACAATTCAAGATTGTAATGCCAAGAATTCCTGCTTATTTTACGGTATGCAAAATTTCCTCATGAACCGTTTGTTGCAAATTGAAACATGGACCTTTTCATTTATAATAATTTGGTCTTGAGGTTATTCTGTCTTGTTTTTTGTACACCAATCTTATGGTTGTTTGTGTTGATACCTTGGTATTGTTATAAAGCCTATCTATTGCTGAGATTTGGACCGTAGCTTGGCCTTAGAACTAATACATTTCTGACACTTTTTTCTATTGATACCTTGTTATTGTTAGAAAGCCTAGCTATTGCTGAGATTTGGACCGTGGCTTGGCCTTAGAACCAATACATTTCTGACACTTTTTTCTACAAACTGTTATTATCCTGTTATGAATAAATAAGGAAGAACTTTTACTTTTATAACCAATTTTGTTATAGAAAAGACAACCAATTCAATACTTCCGGATGCAAGTAAAAGCATTCAATTAAATGAACTACTAGCTTGTTTCTTAAAGTATGAGCAGTTCCAATGCTAACCAAAACATTTGGAGGGAGAAGCTACTATCTCTCTTATTTATTACGCATTGGCTCCAATGGACTTCAGCCTACACAAGAGTAGTTCTTACCAGTCATAATCGTTATCCTTTACCAAGAGGGTAACTTGAGAGTTTTAGGCTTAAGTCATGGAATCACATCTTTGAGCTGCTTGAACCCAAAGTCGAGCTATCTGTTGAGTGCAGAAAGCATAACATATTTTATTTTATGCTGTTTTGGGGAAGTTGACATTCAACAGATTAAGGAAGTGTGTCTACTCAGGCTTTAGTTTGATTTTTGTGGTTGAAATGAACTAAAGATTTTTGGTTTGTGATGATAGATTAGTTTTCAGGATTAGTAATTGAAGCTACATTATGTTTAATGCAACTCAATCAAACTCCGATAGTACATTTTCCGTTTAACTAACACAACATGTTTGTTAGAGAAGAGCTGTTGCATTTGGTCTCTGGCTTCTGAAGGGGATATGTTCTGTCTAATCAAACAATTAATGCAGCGTCAGATAAATAATACTCCCTCCGTCCCATTTATTTTGTCCATTGTTGACTTTTCACATAATTTTAGGAAGAAAAAGTTTGTGTAAGAATGTGTAAGAAATATGATGTAAAATAATTGAAACGACAACTTTATCTTTGAAAAATTGAATTTTGTTTTGTTGGAAAACTAAAAAAGGGTATAAAGGAAAATTTGCCTTATAAAAGTTGTTGATTTTTTCAATGAGACATTTTAAGTGGGACAATTTCGAAACACAAAAGGGATATATTGAGTGGGACAAAGGGAGTATAGAAAGGTTTTATAATGATGAATTTTGTTGAATATGTTACTAGCATTGGCCTCTTGACTATGAAAAGATTCCTCTATTAAGTAAGGGCAAGTATTTGATCAAGCATGGAAATTTGGTTTACCAATATTGTCAAGGGCGCTAGGTGCACTCTAGGTTCTAGAATCCTTATACCGCCTAAGGTGCAAAGTGCATAAAAAGCGTATATTTGAGTGAAGGTGCATTTTTTGTATGTATGATTGTACACGCTAAAGATATGTAATTATGGTAATAATCTCTAAAGAATGATCTAGTTAATCTATAAAAAAATGTTGAATCCTTTTTTTGCCAATATGCATAATTTCCTGAAGATAAACAGAATTATGTTCTGTTTATTCGAATAATGAATAAGAATTTCTCTCACTTTGATTTATATACACTACATCCTTTTATAGAAAAGGACTTTGATTTACAATAGAAGTCTTACTGGCTATTAATTATGAGTCCTACTAACTATTAACTTCTAACTCAAGGTTTCGGTACAAGGCTTAAATAATAACTCTAACAGTACAATTTAATTACAATAATACTTCTAATAAATCGACTAAACATACGCTCCCCCTTAATCTGGAGAGTATACATTGTATAATCCTAAATTGGATAAAAAAATTTCGAAAAAAGCTTTTGATAAAGCTTTTGTGAAAATATCTGCTATTTGTTCTTCTGCTGGTACATACTCCAATGAAGCAACTTCACTTGTCAATTTCTCTGCTTTGAAGTGTCTGTCTATTTCAACATGTTTCGTTCTGTCATGTTGAATAGGATTCTTGGCAATTTGAATGGTTGACTGGTTATCGCAAAAAACCTGGAAATTTTCTCCCCGAGTCATTCCCAGTTCTTTAAGTAATTTTACTAACCAGATACCTTCACACATTCCCAAAGCCAGTGCTCTGTATTCAGCTTTTGCACTGCTTCTGGAGATTACGGTTTGTTTCTTGCTTTTCCAAGTTACCAAATTACCCCAGATGAAAGAACAGTAACCGCTAGTTGATCTTTTGTCTGTCAGTTCACTGGCCCAGCTTGCATCTGTAAAGACTTTAACAGTTCTATCAGTGTTCTTCTTGAACAAAAATCCATGTCTTGGTGTTCCCTTCAAATATCGCAAAATCCTCTTTGCTACTTCTATATGTTCTTGTCTTGGGTCTGTCATGTGTTGACTCACAATGTTTACTGGAAAAGCTATTTTAGGTCTTGTTAGTGATAGATAAATAAGTTTACCAACCAATCTCTGGTATAGACCCTTATCTGCCTTAAGGCTATGATCATCTTTGTTGAATTTCAAACCTGCCTCCATGGGTGTATCTTTGCTGAATTTCAAACCAGGGCTAGAATGTTTGTATCCATTCTCCAGAATAACCCTTGTAAATCTGTCAAACCATGCTTTAGGAGACTGTTTTAGGCCATAAAGTGCCTTGTCAAGCTTACAAACTTGCTGTTTTTGTCCTGCACCTTCTAGCCCTGGTGGAATCTTCATATAGACCTCTTTCTCAAGGTTACAGAATTTAGTTTGGCAACAAGAGCAAAAAATTATTTATAATCAATGCCATAAGTTTGTGTAAAACCCTTAGCAACCAACCTGGCTTTATATCTCTGTATACTGCCATCTGAATTATACTTAATTGTGAACACCCATTTGCATCCAACAAGTTTTTTACCTTGGGGAAGATCTGTGATAGTCCAAGTACCATTTTTCTCAAGTGCCTCAACTTCTTCTTCAACGACTTTCTTCTATTCTGGAATATATAGAGCTTCCTCAATTGTTTTAGGAATTTGTACAACATCTAAGGATGTTGTAAAAGCTTTAAAAGAAGGCATCAAATTTCCATAAGCAGCATATATCTGAATAGGATATTGAGTACATTGTCTTACCCCCTTTCTTTTAGCAATGGGTAAATAATCAAACTCGAGAAGATGAGGAGGAATACTAGTAGAATCATTACCTCCATTGTTTTCACAAGCAGCTGAACTAAAGTCTAATTCTTGACAAGTACTGGATTGTAGAATGGTTTCTGGAATGATTCTCCTTTTTCTGGTATAAACCTGCAGTTGTTTAGGAGGCCGAGAAGAGGATTTGGTTGAAGTTTGAGTTCCTGTAGACATAAGTTGACAAGAGGAGTGTGGTGTAGATAAAGTAATAGGGGAAGAGATAGGTAAATTATTGGAGGGTGTCAAAGAAGTCTGAGGCTCAAGAGGTAATGAATCAAAAAGAGGTATTAAAGGGAAAGAAGAAAGAGGAATCTGTTTGTGAAAGGCTGAAAGTCATCAAAATTCTCCCCCTGAATGGCAGCCGTCGAAAAATATGGTCCTTGTTCAAAGAAATCAAGGTCCAAAGAAACAAAAAATTTACGAGTAGGTGGATGATAACATTTGTAGCCCTTCTTTAGTGAAGAATATCCTATGAAGATACACTTGAGAGATTTAGGATCAAGTTTAGACCTAGAAGGATCTAAGTTTTTAACAAACACAATACATCCAAATACTTTTAAGGGAAGAGAAGATGACAAAGGCTAAAATTAGGGAATGAGGATAAAAGAACATCTCTAGGTATTTGAAAGTTTAGGACTCGACTAGGCATACGATTAATAAGAAAAAGTAGAAGTTAACAAGGCTTCTCCCCAGAGATATTTAGGAACATTGTGGGTAAACATAAGAGCTCGGGTAACTTCCAGCATATGCCTATTTTTTCTTTCGGCTATCCATTTTGTTGGGGTGTATCAACACAAGAACTGATTTGCACTATTCCTTTTTCTGGAAAAAATCACCTAAAGACTTAGTAAAGAATTCCCCTCCATTATCTGATTTAAAGATTTGAATTTTAGAATGAAATTGGGTCTCGACCATGTTGCAAAATCTCTCAAAAACACTAGCTACTTCAGATTTTTCTTTCAAGAGGTAAGTCCAAGTGGTTCTACTATGGTCATCAATAAAGGTCACAAACCATCTACTGCCAGTAATATTCTTCACTTTAGAAGAACCCCAAACATCACAATGGATAAGAGAAAAAGGATTAAAGGGTTTGTAAGTAGAGGGTAAGTAAGATTTTCTTGTTTGTTTTGCAAGTTGACAGATATGACATTTAAAGGAAGAAGGTTTTTGATTAACAAATAATTGAGGAAAAAATTTGGGTGGCCTAACCTAAAATTCCATAACATAACATCAGATTGTCCTACGGAATTAAAACAAGATTTAGAAGGTGAAAGTTTAAAAGTTCCTGTGCTTTGAAGAACATATAAACCATTTCGCAAGCGAGCATTGCCAATCCTCTTTTTAAGTCCCGATTGCACTGTAAAAAACACTGTAATTAGTGAACTGGAAAACACAATTTGAATCTTTGCATAGCTTGAATCGATAACAAATTACTCTTGGACTAGATACAAAGAGCACATCTCGAAGGACTAAGTCATCGATGAAAAAAAGCAGAACCCTGCCTTTAAGTGAGGATAACGAACCATCGGCTAATTTGATAGAATTTCGAGAGGAGGAATTTCTAAATTGAAAAAACAATTCTCTGTTATCGGTCATGTGGTCAGAAGCACCAGAGTCCACAATTCATTCTGATTTATTCGTAGTAGAAAGAAGTGCAGTGGAAAAAAAAATTGGTTTGTGAATCATCATTGTCTGCGAAAGCTGATTTTCTGCTGCTCTCGATAAATCTGTCGAGCAGTTGCTGCATTTGTACCATCTGTTGTTTGGTGAAGCCTCTAGATGAAGTCGGATTATCCATTGAAGAGGGAAAGAAAAAAATTGCGATAGGATCGAATTAGACTGATATCATGAAGATAAACAGAATTCTGTTCTGTTTATTCGAATAATGAGTAGGAATTTCTCTCACTTTGATTTACATACACTACATCCTTTTATAGAAAAGGACTTTAATTTACAATAGAAGTCCTACTGGCTATTAATTAGGAGTCCTACTAACTATTAACTTCTAATTCTAGGTTTCGGTACAAGGCTTAAATAATAACTCTAAAAATACAATTTAATTACAATAATACTTCTAATAAACCGACTAAACCTACATTTCCTTGTAGTCCCATGTCTGTTGTTGAATTGTCAAATAATGAGATGTAGAGAGTTGGATATTATCCTTACTAGTAAAAGTACATCCAACGGAAAAGTTAAACATGATAAATATTAATGAGAACTTCAATCAGGCTTTCTTAAAAATATATATTTTTAGAAAAAAAATATATTTCTTTAACACATTACAGGAAAAGCATGCCTAAGTACAGTAGGGCTGTGCCTTATCCAATGTGTCTCGGCCGAAAGAGTCTGAGGCACTTTTTTTGCCTAGTGCTAAGGTGCATTTCTTGACAAGTAACAACACTAGAATTGATTGCCTGCATAGTTGGATGACTGTTTCCATCATTGAGTTGTCACGAGTTCTATTGATCAGCTATTGTAGAAGTTAATAACGTCCTAAATCAATTCATAAAATAATACAAATTTTACCATAGTGAGAATGTTTTGTATCTTCGTATAATACATTCCCCTTAGCCAGACATGCAACTAGGGCTGTAAACAAACCAAACATTCAACGAACCGTTCGGCTGGAAGTTCGTTTATGTTCGTTTATTTATTAAACGAATAAATATGAACAAGATTTTCTGTTCGTTTAATTAAATGAACGAACATAAACAAATAGCTCGTTCGTTCATTTACGGTCGTGAACGTTTGGTAATCCGTTCATTTATGTTTGTTAAAATTTATTCACATATATCTATTTATATTTATTATTTTTTTATAACAAAAGTATTATATTTCTAAAAAATTAAATTTATTCACATATGCTTGTTCGTTTATATTCGTTTAAATTTAGGCATAATGCCAAAAAATGCCCCTAACGTTTGACTGAATAGTCACTTTGGCCTCCTATTCTTTTTTTAAGCAATTTAATCCTCAATGTTTCATTTTGGGTCAAAATGGCCCCTCTACGGATGAAAACTGTTAGTCAACTGACGATAAACAACTTGAAATGACTTGACAGAATGACATGTTATAAGAAAAAATATTTTAAATTTTATACATTTTAAAATTATTTTTTGACTCGTGTGTCATTCTATAAAGTTAGAATATTTGTGTATATGACACTGCTATTACGGCGTGCACTGTCATGTAGGTTTGTCATGTTATTTTAAGCTATTTATCGTCAGTTGACTAACAGTTTTCATTCGCAAAGGGACCATTTTGACCCAAAATAAAAGGTTAAGGGTTAAATTGCTTAAAAAAAGAATAAGGGCTAAAATAACTATTCAGTCAAACGTTATAGGCATTTTTTTGACATTATGCCGTAAATTTATTCACATATGTCCTTTTATGTTCGTTCGTTAGTGTTCGTTTATCATTTTAACGAATGAACACAAACAACCTACATTCCTTAACAAAAGAACACGAACAAGAAATTATGTTCGTTTAGTTGTTAGTATTCATTTATTTGTTCGGTTAAAATTAAACGAACGAAAATGAATATGCCTTCGTTTGTGTTCGTTCAGTTCGTTTACAAGCCTACATGCAATTCTAATATATCCTTAGCTATTCAGCTAGTAGCATGCTTAGTGCAAATTTAGGGGATTGCCATAACCCCTGTACTCCACTTTTTATGGATGCTGGAAATCCCACCTCCAATGATATTTATTAGATCTATAGCTGCCCAACATTTTGTTGATTGATCTTTTTTTAATACAAGACTATAAAAAATTATAATTTATTTATGAACATAATTTTGTATTTATAATACATACATGCTAAAAACACATGTAAAAAATATAGTATATTACTAAAATATAATTGGAGATATGAAATATTTTAAGGTCTAAAATAATTGTTTAAGGTTGGAGCCAAACAAGTATTTAACAAAACTGATTTGCTGCACCCTGCTCATGCTGTAAAATGAAAATAACTTTTCATTCAGAATGGATCAATGTGGAATGTTGGGCGTACCAAAATTTGTCATTCCTAAATGCAATGGACTTTTCTAGGAGAACATCATTTCATTTTTTAAGCATGATTATACTATTACATATCTATCTGCAAATCTGAACCCAGCATTTTTATGCAAGATGCATCATCTTAAGAGCCATGTACTGTTTGGTCAGATAATAGATCTCTGGACATATCAGAGCCATGTAATATCTGCTTATCATATGTTCAATTGATATATTACATAATTGGTAGAACTTGAGTTCTCTCTTTTGAACCTTTTGATAATTTTTTAATATTCGAATAGTACAAACTGAGGGTTCACTGACCCTACATATGCAATTAATCCTACTAGAAGGTTTGATCATACACTTCAAAGAATTTCTTTTAAAAAATGCATTTCAGTTGTTTTCCCTCACTTTTAGATAATCAAGTTTCATAAGTTGCTTGCTTCTGAGTTTTATTTGCAGCTATAGTAGGACATTGTGTTGTGTTCTCTTTTATTGTTTGTACCTTATTCTCCGTATACCGACTATGCTGCACTGGGAATTATGTTGATGAATAGCTGTATGTTTGTAGGGAACAGGAGATCTAATGACTGCGCTTCTACTTGGGTGGAGTAATGTAATTTTCTTGCTTATACTCCTGCCTTAACCCGTTATATAAAGGTTTAAGTTCTTAGACGTATTTCAAGAAAAAAAATTAATTTCTTAGACGTACTTTTTGTTCTGCTCAGAAGTTTCCCGACAACCTTGACAAGGCAGCTGAGCTTGCAGTATCTAGTTTGCAGGTATTTATAGTTTTAATCATGAAGTTTTTTTTGTGTGTCTATAATCCGAGTAACATAATGCACTTCTAAAGTTATGAAAAGCTTTTCTTGTATCTGCATGTTTAAGTAAGTAGTAATTAATCATCAAATTGTCAAGTTAAGCTGGAGCTGGAGCTGGAGCTCAAGTAACATTGGCTATTGAGTGAATCAAATTCGAGTATTTTGATGCTTGTCTCTAGTAGTTTGTGAGCTTCATTTAATTTTTTATGTTTAATATATTTTTTATTGTTTTAGTTAATCTCAACTTGAAATAAGTAATTGAGTTTGAGGTCAAGTATGAGAATCACATTTTTTTACTGGGTGAACGTCTTAGTCTAACCTAATTGAGCTAGCCCGAGCAATTTGATTTTTTTTTTCCTGAATCAAGCTTGAGTTTTAAAAGTGAAGCATCATTGAGCTTGAGTTTAGTTTCAAGCCTTGGATTTCAAGTTAAGCTCGAGTTTCTTATAGTTTGAGCTTGACTTGACTCTATTTCGTCTGTATAAATGAGGACAAAACTACCATTTATCTTGTGCAGCTTTATTTGATATGTTTAGTTAACAAACCCTTGCAGTCTTATTCCGAGTGAATAGTTTATTTTCAAAACCATATTTCATTCATGTTTGGTCTTTTTGTAGGCACTTTTGCAGAGGACATTGAATGACTATACAAGTGCTGGATTTGATTCAAAATCAAGCAGCTTAGAGATTCGGTTGATTCAGAGTCAGGATGACTTCCGCGAACCGAAATTGACATTCAAAGCTCATAAATACACCTGAAAGCCAATACATGATGAGCGATGCGTATTGAACTACGATAATCCTCATGTTTTTTCATGAAAGGTACAATGCTATTCAGAGTCTATAGCATTGTGTGAGAATAAAGAAATGAGATACTAAAAAATGGATGGAAGAAATACTCTTGGAACATTAAGTGCATTAGAATATAGTATTTTCAAAAGCTGTAGAGATAGAATAGATATTTCTAAGAAGCTGAATTCATGAATCCCTTCCATTTACTTTGAATAAATTTTCGATTCAGTGCTTTTTTTTAAAACGACTCTTTTTCGTTTTAAAAATGTCACAAGAACTCGTCTTTATGATTCGATCTTTAGACCGGCTCGATCTAATTTTGGTTTTTTTTTTTATGTCCTGGTAGATGTTCAATAGATTCAATCTTAAAGATTGCTCATTATGTCGTAGGGTCCTCATGGTAGTAAGTAAATATCTTTGGGAAGGGGTATGTGTAGCATGAAAAATTCTCTTTTACTACTTTGTCAAAAATGCCATCAAATATATGTTGTGTTATTTGCATATTATTTTTTTAACTTGAAATTAGGCAACTTTATTAATAAACAAAAAAAAAACAACATAACCTTTTAAAGGTTTTACAACATTAAAAAAATAACAAATTCAAAAAGAAAACTAAAATGATGCTTCAGTTAGATTAGACACTTCTTCTTTGTACCTTAGCAAATTTCTGAAGTCTATTGTAGGAAGAGTTATTAGAGAGTTGTAAAAACATGAATTAGATGTAATTCTCACTAAAAAAATTGCAAATACCTTTCGCGTCTGTTCTAAAGGTGTCAATCCACTCAACAGTTCTGATTATAACGACAAATAACCACAAAAGGGGATAGAACTATCTATGACCACTGACAAACTCAAATTAAAAATAAAATGTCTTGAGGAACAGTACACGAGCATCAAGCAGCTATAAAGATATTCAAAAAACGTGTAATATGTCATAGATATATCATGAGACAAAGACGTACTATACAGAAACAAACAAAACGCAACACAAAAAAACAAGTACTTGATGACAATCATATATATCCACGTCACAATTTCATAGTCAGACCAGCATTTGGTCGTCATGTTAGTAATTTTTTTATAGTTCATGGTCCGTGAACTCCATTAATGATTTTGCTTGCTTGGTTAGGTGAAGTATGCGGATAAATTAGTTTTTTTAATTGAATAATTAAATTGTTTTAGATGGTATAGTACATGGAATTTAAAATGAAAGTCGTTTTCATGTATTGTTACGTTTTAAAATAATATTTATAAATTAAATTGATTTAAAATAAAATAAAGAACAAAGTTCATAAATAGTCATTAAACTATTTAGAATGTTCATTTAGGTTATCTAACTTTCAAATGTTATAAAATGGTCACTAAATAGTTGGTTGTGACGTTTAAAAAACTTGTCTAATAGCATATTTACTCCTCCATATTAAATGATTTGATCAATTTAGTTTTAATTAAAAAAATCAATAAATTTAGCCCTCATTGTTTACACATTCTATCAATTTAGTCATATTTTTAAGGATAAACTACATGATTAGTCCTTTTATTTTTGGATTGTTTGATTTTGCTCACCAATTTTGAAAAGTTACCTTTCAGTCTCTTACGTTATCAATTTTCTTATTGGTGACAAAGCCGTTAGCCTCTGTTAGTTTGATAATGTAACACATTAATAAAAAAAAGTTAATTTCAAAATTGACCCCTAAACTATTAGAACTTTATTTTTCACCATATTCACACAAAAACCAAAAAAATCCTCTTAGTATCGAAAAAATCTACATGCAAAGGGTGGCGTGGAGGATTAATGTGTGTAAAATAGTCTGTGCAACTCAGAGCAAGTATATTCGTCGATCAAGTAATAAAGTGATAAGTAGAGTGTTGAACCCACATGGATTTGAGTGACAAATTCAAAGTGATCACAGTTAAGAGTTAGTGAAATAGTAGTGATGGGAATAAGAATTTTAAACTAAATGCAATAAAAAGTAAAGGTGAAGCAATGATCAGGAATAAGCAGATGCTGTAGAAAAGATTCTAATGATTATGGATGATGGGTTTATTGCCTAAGAACTATGCTAATTATTATTTGAATGCTATAATGATGATACAACTCTTATATACTCAACAGGGTTTTCTAATTGACTCATAAATTCTCTCGATATCTAGAAGTTGATAACATGATGCTATGACAGTCATGTCTACGTAAACCCTAACAACTTATTATCTATTCAAGTTCCCCTTACTAGTCGTTGAAATCCTAAACTTATGTCTAAGCCAGATTAGAACCTAAGTTAACAACTTAAGCTCCATTATTCACATGGTTTAATTTAACTCTCTCGATATTAAGTCACAAATCATTAGTTAAAGGCTTCTCTCTGTAGCTCTTATAATAATTAAGCATTAAGAACGATAAATAGAATAGATAAGAAACAAGTTTTATATCATTAAACAATGATTAAAACATAGTATCTTAAAAACAATAAACCCAACAAAAGAGTATTTAGTTCATGTTTGAGCAAATAACATCCATAATAATAAAAGAGTATGTAATGGCAGTTTATCAAGCAAGAGAGAAAGAGAAATCAAACATCCTTGAAATCCTTATTCAAGCCCTCGAAATAGTGCTGCAACACTCCAACTCCTCGATCCTCTCTCGATAGCTCTTCGTTGTTGGAGACACCTCTTAAACCTTCGTTAACGGTGTTTGTCTGATTGATGAAGACAAAAGGGCTTCTTCATAGAATCAAGTTTGTGTGAATTGTTTCCCAAGTTGTCTTTATATAGAGGGGGTCAAGCTAGGGTTGAGAAACCCTAAAGTTCATGTGATTTTTTTAATGAGGATCTAGCTTTTCGCACTTTTCATTAAGTTCATAAAATGAGAGGGGTCTACACGTTGATTGCTTGTCGAGGGTTAAAGATTTGTCTTTATCCTCACAGCAAAGTTGAGGCGTCGTGTACATCATGAGAGATGCAGCTCTAATGCTCCTTGCAATCGACTACTTCTTTCAACTCCATTGCTTCTTGCACAAGCACCACTAAAACACTAGTTTTCCCATTAAAAGTACCAATATATATATATATATAAACATTTAAGCTTGAGCACCGAAACTCCATAACTATATGCAAACTACTCCTAAATGCAACTAAATTAGCTTGAACACATACAATAAAATATAGGTTATTTACACAGTCATCAAATACCCCCAAACTTAAGTTGTTGTTTGTCCTCAAGCAATGACATGCAAAAAGTAAAAACTAAAACCTAAGAACAATACATATGGTTTCAAAGGTTCCAACTAAACTATAGTTTAAAAAGTTCCAAAACATGCTGCAGCATCAATTCAATCCTCAAGAACATTAAATATGTAAATGAAATATAACAAAGCTCACAGATTTTCTCCTAGGATCAATTCCACTATAAGTGAAGTGTGTGTTGTGCTGTATCCAGACAATACTTAATGATCTTAAAGAATTTCCAAGTATGCTCTATATTATTGCCCTAGCAATTTTTTTTCTTTTTAGCATTGATTTTTACTCCCTTATTTTCTTTTATTTTATTAACTATATCATAGGGGCTTCAGATTATCACAACTACCCTTTAGGTCTGAAGATGAAGTGGAGCAAACACCCTATCCCTGAGCACTACAAGAAGAGTCATCCTATAAAGACTTTCATTCACTCGTATTCCAATATTATTGTTCCTACTTATGAAAGTTAATTGGAGAAAACACAACTCACCTAGTGTACTAAGCTAGCAAAGCATATCAGAGTGTCCCTCAATAGTTATGCTTTTGGCATTGAGTTTAACAATTTTCATCTTTTTCATTCTTTTTCTTGTTTTTTATGGGAGTTTAATTTTTTAAGCCTTTATGCTAACATTGAGCATTTTGCTCATTTTTTTCATCATTTTATGCTATGGCATCAGAAAGGCGACCTAAAATTTCCCTAAGACCTTTTAAGCATTGAAAGCATGCAACATGTCAAGTATATGCTACAGCAGTTTCAACCCTAAGTTCAAATCAAAAAAGCTTTTAACACATTTCTAACAGTTAAGTGTAGAATCATCATAGGATATCAATATTAAAGCAATAGCAATTCCATTACTCTAAAACCATAGTAGAAAAACCTAACTAAGACAAATGAAAAAAACCCTAAGACAACCCTAAAAAGGATTTTTTCTTACCTAAGACAACCTCCCCCAAACTTAAGAGAAGCATTATCCTCAATGCGAAAAAATAAACATGCAATGTAAAAGTAAAAACGAAAAGAAAATTTTTTTACCTAAGGAGTTAATAGGTGCAGGAAGGTGTTGTTCGTCGCGCCTGGCTCTTTGTTCATTGTTCAGTATGGGGCGCGAAAGGTGCAGGCTCGTCAGTAGCCTGTGGTGGTACAAGGGATGCAAGGGCATCATGTGGAGTAGGAGTAGGAGCAGTGGCAGATGCTTAGGAATCCTGAAAGTAATGCATGGGGAATAGTAGGAAAGCCACTGTCGACTCTTAGAGTAGCTCGTTGAATATGGCTTTCAGGGCCATGTCCTTCTCTTGGACATATAGAAAGTATGGTCTGAGATACCCAGTAAAGGTTGCATTGGGTGTGCTAGATGTTAGGGTATCTAGAGGAGCAGCGTCGGGCACCAAGTCCCTTGAGCCCTGACATTTGGGTTGGTAGCGTTCTCATTTGGGCCTATAGTATCACATCATCTTCCAGCTCGTGCACCCTTGCCTGTTCACAAAGAGCAGTAATTAGACTTGGAAAAATTAAAGGGTTATGCTTACCCTTCGACATTGCCCTAACAACGATGGCATGGTACGTTAGCGGCCAACATCAATGTTGCAGTTAGTTATTACAAAATGCAATAATAGTAACCGCTTTCCTGATATCGTTGATTGGTGGCCCGTCAACATGAGTCCTGTATTCATGAAGTGGATCCAAAATATTGGATCCGGCTTTAGGTGCAACCTCTTTACCACCCTAGCTTCTTCTATTATGTTTCAGGAACCAAAAGGTCACACCACATTTCCTCATATGTTGTAGAAGTTGCCATGGCCATAAAGTGTGAGTGCTCATCCACTTTGAATGTGTCCAAAGTGAGTGTTGATTATTGCAGCATAGAAGTGGACCACCCTCCCTCGAACAAACGTCGTTCGATCTTTAGGATATGATATGGGTATAAAATTCTTAACCCATGAGACATTTATCTTGTTCGACTGTTGGATAAAGCCCTCCCAGTCATAGGCTGCAATTATTGCTAGTGTAACCCCCTTGTCCTGGCCTAGACGCCAGACCGAACTAAGCAAGCTACATTGGGTTTACCGAGACAAAACCGAATGATTTCTTAGAAAATGAACCATTTTTCCTTTTTAACTTGTCTAAATGCATAGTTGAGTCCTAAGGTGTTCATGCTGGCAGCGGTGGAATTCACAATCAAACCAGACGTCAATTTGATATCCAATTGGTTGAGAACGCACTCTAGGGACCAAATTGCAATTTTGGAAAACTGAGGGAACTTTCTTAAGTCCAGAGTTACCAAACCTTAATTAATCATGTTACATGCCTTTTGGTTAAATTTCATCTTAAAATAATCATCCAAACTCATTTAATTGCATGATCAAGAAACATGGACTAAACTGCAAAGATTCAAACTTCAACAAGAATATTACCAAAAATAACAGATAGAGTACTGGTACACCCCTTGCCCGTATTGATATGGGTTCATTTTTCAAAGGGTATCGGTACGGTCCTCAGGCGTACCGATACCAGTAATTTGATATCAAAACAGTGGATTCCAGTAGCAAAAAGGTGTAACAATACGATTGCCTGAGTACCGACACCTAGTGTATTTTTCTAAGGGTTTTATCGATACAGTTACCAGGCATACCGATACCCCTGTGCAATTTTGCACATTCTAGAGCCGAGATAGACCCTGCGTACCGATCCCTGAGGACCCGTACCGGTACGACTAGGTCTGTAATGACCTCATGGTCGAACATATGATACTTAGTCTCCATCTAACATGCTTCAAACATCACCCAAACATCTTATAACATGTCTAACAACATTACCTCAAGCAAATAAACAAGCTAGAAGACCATTCAAACCATAGCAATCAAATCAAAGATCCTATAGGCATAATCTTTACCCAAGCATGCAATTCTCATCCCAACCCCTTAAAGCAAGTCATAAAACCTCATACAAGTCTAAAATACCAAATGAAACATGTCCAAAATAGGGAGTACCAAACAACCCTCCCAATTACAAATTGGTCACATTGCCCTTTTATTACTATGTAACATTCATAAAACTGTACTTTAAATAGCTTCTCCTTTAGATTGCTTCTTGCTTGCTCACTGTCCGAAAACGCCTACTTTTCTGCATTGATGAGAAAGGAGAGTGTAAGCTTGAAAGCTTAGTGAGGGATTCTTGAAAATACTTATCAATGCATTCAAAACCATTTGTTTTCAAACAAGTATTAAATCTCATGCCCAAACATCTCATGCTTCTATTGCCTTTCCAAAATATGTACATTTAAACATTTCGCCACACATGTATTATGGATTTCTAGCATAAACCTCAATTTAAGCTTTCTCATGCTAAAACATCAAAATAGCAAAGCTTAAAGACCACCACATGTATAAACCATATTATACAATACATAATCCATTACTCATGATACATTGATTCATATATTGGCATTCAAGTGACCCAAAACCAAGTCTTTCCATTTGTAAAAACACATCGGATACACAGATTTCCCAAGTGGTTCCTTCGACCACTCTGCATACATCCTCGAACCGAAGCATGGTACTACTACCCCTCAACGGTTATGATATATAAATCAACCAGCGTGAGAATTGGCACACTCTTGACCTCTCGACCGTTGCGGTTCTCATGGTGGAGCATGGCACACTCTTGACCCATCGACACACATGACGCGACTTATTATAGTGCACTTTAAACCCTATGGCATGCCAACTATATCCGATAACATTTATTCATTGCCACTTGCCAATATATTCTATTAAAATATATTACCTCATTATTTTACATATGCATCAAACCAAACCATCTTCAATGAAATAAACCATTCATTTCTCATTCTCAAAATCTTTTTCATAAATCATTTTCCCAACTCATATAGCATAAACATATGATCATTTATATCATATTTCATTTCAAAACATGCATATAATAGTAGGTAATCCAAGTCATAAACATGTGCATGAGATTGTTTTTTGCAAAACCAAAAACGAGAGCTAGAACGTCCAATACTTACTTTTGAGCTTAGACAAGTGTTTCAAACTTAATCTAAACTCCCAAAAATCATCTTTAAACCTTTAATAAGCTGTAAACCATGTTTCTACTCACCGACAACACAAAGCTCTACTTGCCGGTGCGAAATCAAGCTTCTAAAGCCTCTGAAACCTCTCCAATTGATGAAGGATTCGTCTCCCCTCTTTTACCCACACAAAACAGAGGATTAATGCATTTCTATGCATCTCTAATCCCAGCAACATCTATTCTTAACTTTGCCTCACTAAAAACCATCAATCACCTTTCAAGAACAACCAAAAACTTCACCATACCCAAACTAAACAAAGCCCAACCATAACCTAAAGATTTTAACATCTTAACAACATCATTCTACAACTAAAAACATCAATTAAACAACCTTATATCTCCAGCAACCTTTTAACACCAAGAACGCGTCAAAATCTAACTATTTACAACCTAGAAGATTAGAAATTCACTTAGTTTTGGGATTCCTTTTATTAATCTCTTATCATAACATTAAAGCATATCTTACATGTGATCTATATCAATAAATTCAACACAAATCAGATCTATTATCAAGATCTACCAAATTCTTTTTCAAAACTCACTTAAAACCTTTTAATCATGACTTATTCATAAACATATAAAAAATTAATTGTAAATGATCTAGAACTTGTGAATTTTAGTAAAAAAACCTTTGGTTAGAGGAGAGAAATAAAAATTACCTCTAATAACTGACTTTCCCCTTAATTGACATGATTTGCATGAAATCTCCACGAAAGCAAGTAAGATTTGATGTAGAAATCAAAGGAAATCAAAAAGAGAAGTTTCTTGGACAATTTAGAGTAAAATTGGTAATTTGGCAGCTAAAAAAATTAAGAGCAAAAGTAGTTATGTAAGAAAATAAATTTGGTTAATAAAAATCCTTTTAATTAAATCTATTTTATTTTTATTTATTAATCATTTAAAAATAACCTAAATTAAGAAAAAGTTTTGATTAAAAACATTGATAAATTAACTACTTAAAGATTCAAAATTTTAACCCTTTTACAATTTAATCACCAAAACAATTTTAAAAACTTTACATTTTAGTCACCAGGTAAAAATATCACTAAATCCGATTTTGTTTTCTCAAATTAAGTTTTCCAAAACCCTTAATTTATTAATTAAATATTTTCTAATATTTTTCATATTTTATTTTAGCCAAAAATAATTTATTATAAATTAATTTCTAAAACTAGCTCAAATCGCCTAATCTATTCTCTTAAACCGTCTAATCTAGCTAGCTACTGTCTAGCCCCAAATTTGGTGTGTTACAGCCAGCGTGTCAGCGTCCAAGTGAGAGTGTTGCTCTGTAGTGAACTCAAGCCCTTCTTTAGTTATGAGTTGCCGATCCCGTAAGTGTGCATAAAGCGCCTCGAACTAGTTAGTAAAGAAGTGTCGAAAGGGGTCAATCTCGTCTGGTGAATATGGGGGAAGTGTAGAAGAAGAGGAGCCATGGATGGCAGACCAGGAGGACTATGGTGTCTGTGATGGCGGTAGGGAAGGTATGTCTTCGCTCCCTGGATGTGGTTGATCAGAAGGGATGCGGTGAGAGACACGAGTCACTTGCTTTGTGCGTACCATGCTTGCTCGTCTGAAGGAAAAATATGATTACACAAGTGATGTCTAGGGTTTTTGGACAAGAAGAATACATGGCTGTGTGGTTCTAAAAAATATTTCTCTCTTTTATGTTGTTTGAGAGGAACAGACGAGTTATGGAAGGAGAAGAAAGATGTAAAGGTGGTGTGGTGTTTAATTATAATAAAGAGGGAAAAGGTGAATTGATTTTTCTAGGGAAAAGTAGCATTTATGAGGGGTTTATGGGATAGTGAGAAAGTGGAGGGGTTTAGAGCGTGTGTAAGAGGGGAAAGATATGTGGCGGTTTAGGGGTGTGGGGAATATAAAAAGTGAGAAAGAAATAAGAGTTAATTATTAGGGATAAAGCAATTGGGTAATAAATTACTCGAACTTTATTTCCCTTTTAAAATTGTCTCCGCCGAAATTCCTGGGAATTTATAAGAACTATATATGCCAAAAGTCCACTTTTCCAAAAATCCTAGATAAATTTTCCTCATGCTTACTTCATAACTGCCAAAATAAACTAAACAAAACGAAATAAAATAAAACTGAACTTGAATCTATAGCATCAAATGCAAAAAAATTTAAAATAAACAAAATTAAATGTAGAAAAACTAAAACAAAGTTCAAACAATGCAAAAAGTAAAAGGGGGTGAGCTGGATGCCTAAGCATCCTATAGTGCGACAGAAATCTTGTCATGATGGATTGGTACACCACAGTAGGCCTTGAGTCATTGACCGTTGACTTTGAAGATCAGGCCAATCTTGAAATCCTTTATATCAATAGCACAATATGGGTAGACTTTGACCACCTCGAATGGTTTGGACCAATGAGGCTTCAACTTGCCCATAAAAGGTTTGAGGCATGAGTTGTATAAGAGGACATGTTGGCCTTCAACAAAGTGTTGAGGCATCAGTTTCGTATCATGCCACTTCTTGGTATTCTCTTTGTAAATCTTGGCATTCTCATAAGCATTCAGGCAATGCTCTTCCAACTCATTCAACTCTAACAATAATCTCTCTCCAGCTAATTGACATTCCATATTGATCATTTTGATGGCCCAAAAGGCTTTATGCTCAATCTTAACGGGTAAATGAAACGCCTTGTCATAGACAAGTCGATAAGGTGACTTGCCTAAAAGAGTCTTAAATGTGGTCTGGGATGCCCATAAGGCTTCATCAAGCTTCAAGGGCCAATCTTTGTGATTAGGTTTGACCACTTTCTCAAGGATTTGCTTGATCTCTTGGTTGGACACTTCAACTTGCCCATTAGTTTACGGATGATATGTTGTAGCAATCTTATGGTGGACTCCTTATCTCTGTAATGCTTTAGCGATCAGTTTTTTTGTCAAAGTGAGAGCCCTCGTCATTGATGATGGCGCGGGGCACTCCAAACCGAGTAAAAGTATGTTTGTGCAAAAATTTCAAGACTGTCTTTGCATCATTATTTGTTGTAGCAATGTCCTCAACCCACTTGGACACATAATGACCTGTCAGCAATATGTATAAGTGTCTACAAGATAAAGGAAAGGGTCCTATGAAATTGACTTCCTAAACGTCAAAAAGTTCAATTTTGAGGATAACTTGCATGGGAAACTTGTTCCTTCTAGGGATGTTTCCTGTGCACTGGCATCTGTCCAAGATTGGTAGAACACCTGAGCATTCTTAAACATGGTGGACTAATAAAAACCAGACTGTGGAACTTTCGTTGTAGTCTGATGACATCCTAAATGCCCTCCACATGGAGTTGAATGGCAATGGAACAAAATGTCCTCTTGCTCCTCTTTGGGTACGCATCTTCGAATCATTTGACCAGCATATTGTTTGAAAAGGTAAGGCTCGTCCCAATAATAGTAGCACATCATGTCAAAATTTCTTCCTTCCCTGGCTACTTAAATCACAAGGGAAAATTCCACTAATAAGAAATTTAACAATATTAACATACCAAGGAAATGGTGTAGCATTCAATAATTTCTCATAAGGGAATTATTCCTTAATATCAAGTGCATTATTATCATGCTCACACGTATTCTCTAGCCTAGAGAGATGATCGGCTACTTGGTTTTTAGTCTATTTTCGATCCACTACTTCAATATCAAATTCTTGAAATAATAATATCCACCTAGTAAGGCTAGGTTTAGCATCCTTTTTAGTCACTAGATATTTAATGGCTGAGTGATCAGTGTGTACAATGACTTTAGTTCCTATAAGGTATGCCTTAAACTTATTGAACGCAAATATTATAACAAGTAGTTCTTTTTCAGTGGTGTGACTAGCATAGTATATAACATGAAAGATCTTACTCTAATGTTGGCCAAGCAAGACACTGACCACATAATCACTAAGATTTCACATCAACTCAAAGGGTAGTGGCCAATTAGGGGGCACTACAACGGGTGTAGAAATAAGTTCATTCCTCAGGGTTTCAAACACTGCACGACATTGTTCATCAAATTCAAATGCTCGGTTCTGCTCTAACAATAAGCATAATAACTTCAAAATTTTAGAGGAATCTTTTATGAATCTCCTATAGAAACCGACATGGACAAGGATTCATCAAATGGCTTTGACATTTGATGGAGGTGGAAGCTTATTGATGACTTCTATTTTGGCTTTGTCTACTTTAATGCCTTACATTGAAATACAGTGGCCCAAGACAATGCCTTCGACAACCATGAAGTGTCACTTCTCCTAATTGAGCACTAGGTCGATTTCTTCATATATTTCAACACCTTGACAAGATTGCCTAAGCATTGATCAAAAGAATCTCCAAATACTAAAAAATTGTCCATGAAAATCTCTAGAAAATCATCCGCCATGTCTAAAAATATGGCCATCATACAACGATATAATATTACCGAAGCATTGCATAGGCTAAATGGCATTCGTTGGAAGGCATAAATGCCATAGGGACATGTGAATATGGTCTTTTATTGGTCATCTAGTGTTATTACAATCTGGTTGTACCCGGAGTAACCATTTTGGAAGCAATAGCAGGGCTTACCCGCAAGCTTATCTAGCATCTAATCAATGAGCGACAAGGGTAAGTGATCCTTCTTGGTGGCTTTGTTTAGCTTCTGGTAATATATACAAACCTGACATCCTGTGACAGTTTTTGTAGGGATGAGCTTATCAGCATCATTCTTGATCACAATTATGCCTCTCTTTTTTGGTACGCATTAGACATAAATAACCCAAGAACTATCCGAGATGGGTTAGATAATTCTTGCATCGAGCCATTTGATGATTTCTTTCATAACCACATCCTCAATTGGATTTAGTTTCCTTTGTGTTCAATTGAGTTGCTGTGGTTGTTTGACTATGTGAGTGCTTGGCAAAAGGGTGGAAAAATGTATTGGAAATGTATGAAAACAGTGCCAAGACTAAGTATTTTGCGTGTAAGTACACATGGTCTGTAAGTAATACAACAGTAAGTTGGTTATCGATCCCACAAGGATTGGCTAAGAGTTTGCTTGCCTTGCTTGTTTACTTGTCAAAGGGAAAGTGTTGTTGATTTGAGGTGGGTTTTGAAAACAGTTAAAATAAAAGGAAAACAGTGTTGGCACAAGGAGAATTTAAATAAGTGATGAGCGTTGACAAGGGATGCCTGCTTTTCACGCTTTTCATGCCAGCCTTTAATAGTTTTATGCCTTGATAATATTGTTGAGCAGATTCAAAGTTAGCATTGCCTCTATCAATGGCAATGCCCGAAAGTAACCATGTAAAAACCCTTATATCTCTATAATGAAGTTTTTCATAAATCAATTTGATTAAGTCCCAATCTATACTCTTAAGGGGTAGACTCACTCATGAAGTAAGTTTATCTACTTGAACATCTTCCATCGAAGCATCTCGCCTTAGTATCTAGCAATGGATCATTTCCCCCTAAGTCTGTTAAGATATTAAGGTGCAATAAGGAAACAATGCTAGCGGTCGCTTGGCAAAAAATTTAGAAAACTGAAGAACATGCCAGATAGGGGAAACAATGCCAAGACATTTTTTATTATTAAAAACAAAACATAGAAATAGCGTTTAACGCAAACATCCCTCACCAACTATTAAATTAGTTCATGGTGAGGGTATCAAACCAAAATCCTTCATCGCTTTCTAACAACATCATCATTTAAAAATAAAAATAACTAGACAAAGAGAATGAGCTAGAAGAGGGTCAGTCGATGTAGCCCTTCAAGGTCCAGGCTCTCGGTCAAGCTGGTCGAACCACGTCTCCTTGGTGCAGCCTCTCCAAGCCAATCGTTGATGATTGGTGGAATATCAATTATGTGCTTGCTTGAGTTCTTTAAATGGGCGTGCAAGGATAACCTAGGATAAGCCTTGAAAAATGAATTTTGAATGCTCAAGGGATAAGGGATGTGATCATCTTATCCTATATTTGAATCCTAGGGCTAACATAATCAAGGTCCAACAACTACTTGGCCGAGCATCAAACTCCTCTTTGCTGCTAACCGGTGCTTCGGTAATTTTTGGTTCATCGCTGCTAATAGCAACTCAGCATTCTCTCTGGCATTCCTTCTTTTCTACACTACTTTGCTCTGCCAAACCTGTCATTCTCTACTGAGCCTGTAATAATTCCAACAAAGAAACCCTTCACACTGGCATAACACACTTCCTAACTCCTTATGTAAATGCATGAATTTTAAGGCTAAATGCAACTAAACACACTTAAAGGCAAGCAAAGACAATGTGAAATAAGCATAAGATTTAGTACTTTTGATGAGTTAACACACCTCCAAACCTAGCTCATTGCTTGTCCTCAAGTAATACAAATAAGCTAAAAACAAAATGATGAAAATAATACCTCGACAAAATTTTGATCAGAATGCCAACACGTGCTGGCAAGTAGAATGAAGCTCGTTAGTCCAGACTACATCACTAGGCTAACCCATTACACTCATACCCTTAAAGTTTTTGACTTGAGCACTAACGAGGGAGTTCCACCAAGCCCCAGGCTACCTATTATCTCTAAGGCAGAGAAGTGTTCCATTTTTTCTTGCCTTGGCAAAACATTGTTGCATTATTAATTTCTTTTACCCTAGCATAATCTTTTTTTCTGAGCTTAGTGTCAAAAATTCTAAGTTTGCTTAGGAACTAGATGCATACAACGTGATAAGTGAAAGTCAACTCCCTAAGCTAGAGATTAATTACCAAGCAGACCCGACATTACTATTCTACTGGCATAGGCAACTAAAGAAAAAAAATTCCTTCATCGGACAGACTAACCTAGAACACATTAAACTTGCCTAACAAAGTGTTAACATTCTTCAAAATTTTCTTTTTCTTTTTTTAGTGGTTTAGTATGCATGGCATTAATCTAGGCATGACAACAGAAATGTAAACATGAATGCATGGCATGACATAAATGTGAGGCAACACACACCCCAAACCAAGGATATGCATTGTCCTCAATGCATGAAAACAACACATATATACAAAGGAATGAAATGCAAAAGAGTTTAGGAAGAAGATGGATCCTCTGTGGAGACTACCTCTCGTGTGACGAGGGTTTTCTCTTGATAAATGTCTCATGATCAGGGGCCATTATTTTCCTTTCTTTCATGCTTGGCTTTGAGGCAGCAGTGGAAGCTCTAAATTCCTTGATAATTTGCACTAGCTCCGACGTGACAGTAGTGGCAACAGACGAGGCTGGGGCAGTAGGTGTTGTCGCAGGCTTATTCTGAACTTTTTCTTCTGACTCTGGTGGCTTTTATGACTTAACAGATTCAACTTGAACTGGTGAGACTGGGACGATAGCATCTGAGTATGTCAGGGTATGAATTGATTGGGGACTGGCTAGCATGGTATCATCCCTGGCAAAGACTTCTACAAGAAAATCTGGGAAGGCTGGCAGAAAGTCCGGGGATAATCTTTCAAGGGTTTCCCTGATGGCAACATCCCTAGCATGAGTATACTGCCATAGTTTGACATTTTTCTCCTCAGCTCTCTCTAATTTCTGGAGAATTATGTTCTGACGATGGTGGATTTGGGATAGCAATGCCACGGAATCAGCTGGCATGGGAGCGTCAGGCTCTGCCTTTGGCACTTTGGGATTTGGCGTTGATTCTTTTTCTTTCCTCTTTCCCTTGTCCTTTGACTCAGTGGCAGTGAGTTGCCTCTATAGGGCCGGCGTGATTGTGGCGCCCTTAATTTCTTGGCCTTTGTCTGAGTCAATCTTGGGCACACCATGCCTCATGCAAATGTTAGAAATTAATAAAAGAAAGAACAAACTACCTTTAGGCTTAACATTACATTTATATGTCTCCTCGATGATTATTCGAATGACATTGATTTTCTAGCCAATAATGATTGAGTGCAGTAGCACCAGCCGTTCCTCCGACACCGTTTCGTTGTGGGTGATTGGCATCAGATTTGCCTTCAAAAAGTGGTTCCACCCTTTTGGTTGAGATTTCAATGTCAGTCTCTTAACTACTCAGTGTCCGTTGGCGGACTCAATCCATTCCATGTATGGTTCGCACAGATTCACCAATAATTTCTTCCTCTTGGCAGCAGTCATTGACTCGACATACTCTAAATGTTCCTCCTCGGCATCCCCAAATTTGAACATGGCATTGATATAACCCCCCATCAAAACACACGCATATGTCTTGAATCATTAAAAAAGGGTTATCCTTGGTGGTTAAGTGGGCATAAAATTCCTGGACAATATTCGCAAAGATCTCTCCCTTTTGTTGGCAGAAGAGTTCCCACTTGTGCTTGTTTATGACCACCATGAAGTCCGGTAGAAATCCCACGGTTGGCTCATCTTTGAAGTCAAAGTGCTTCTCATAGCAAAATTATTTTTGAGGCAAAGTTCACTTCATACTTTTTGTGAATCACTTCATTGAAAAAGATTTTGAAGGGCGCGGATGAGAAAGCCATGGAAACAAGTTGAAAGCTTGATCGGTTTGGGAAAAAAGAAAAAGAAGAGAACGAATCTTTGTGTTCTTTCGTGATAAAGAAAAACAAAAGAAACGTGAAGGGTCTTTAACTCTTTGAACGGCTAGGGTAGGTTAAAAGTAAAATGGTTGAGTGTTTTAATGGGGATATTAAAGTGACCGATTTAAGACGGGGTAATGATGGGTAATTGCGTGTATGGGAAAAAGAAAAATGGTTTAAGTGATAAGGATGATGTGATAAGGGTTTAAGTGATAGGGTAGGTTTAAAAGAGTGGAGTGATAAGCATTTAGGTGATAAGGGTTTAAGTTGAATTTAAATTTCAACTTATCCAATTTGGGCGGCTAGGGTAAAGGTTCAAAGACTATTTTCACTTTCTCATGGGCCGACTTTTCACCAAGCTAGGGTAAATCTTTTTCTTCCAAATTTCCAATTGCTGCATGCCAAACTCCTGCCCTGGCATTGATCTGGCACACATAATTCTCCTAATTTGCAATCGCCTCTTCCCAGGTCCTTGTCTCGGCACTATGTCTGACACACTAAATCTACACATTCTCAAAGAAAACCTTTCAACGCAGAAAAAACAAAATAAAAAGAAAAATTTAAAACTAATAAGAAAAAGAAAGAAATAAAAATTACTGAAAAGAAAAATATCTAACCTACTATGTACAAAAATTTCAAAACTTGATGATAATGTTACGGTACCTCTGCCAAAAGCATAACCTCTTTAGCATTCCTCGAATCGCCTTCTAAATAGTGATTTAACCGTTAACCGTTTACCTTAAAATTTTCTTTCGACTTCAATTTTTTAATGTCCACAGCACCATGGACATATGGCTTTACAACTTCAAAAGTGCCTGACCTCCTTGACTTAAGCTTGCCTGGAAACAATTTAAGCCTTGAGTTAAATAACAGGACACGTTGGCCTACCTCAAATTGTCTTGGCATTATCCTACTGGCATGCCATCATTTGGTCCTCTCATTGTAGAGTCTGGCATTTTCATAGGCTTGTGCTCTGAACTCTTCCAACTCATTTAGGACTAGTAGTCTTTTTTCTCCAGTAGCTCTCCATTCCATATCAAGCGTCTTGATTGCCCAATATGCACGGTGCTCAATTTCCACCGGTAGGTGGCATGCTTTTCCAAAAACGAGTCTAAATGGTGAAGTACCCAAGGGAGTTTTAAAAGCTGTCTTGTAAGCCCACAAGGAGTCATATAGTCTCAAAGACCAGTCCTTCCTAGATGGATTTACAGTCTTTTCAAGGATACTCTTAATCTCCTTATATGAAATATCAACTTGCCCATTTGTTTGGGGATGGTATGTGTGGCAATCCTTTGCTGAATTCCATATATACACAAAGCTTTAGAGATTAGATTGCATTTAAAATAGGTACCCTCATCATGCGAGTAAAATGTGTTTGTGCAAGAACTTAGCAACGGCCTTGGCATCGTTTGTTAGCAATGCAACAACCTTAACCCATTTTGAAATGTAGTCAACAGCCACGATGATGTATAAGTTACCAAATGATGGAGGAAATGGACCTATGAAGTCGATCCCCCATACATCAAATAAGTCCACAGGCATGATGTTATGAAGCGGCGGTTGGTGTCTGCCAGAGATGTTTCCTGTCCGATGGCATCGATCACATGCCTTAGCATAGTTATGAGCATATTTGTATAGTGTGGGCCAAAAGAATCTTGATTGCAGCACCTTGGCAGCAGTCTTCATCCCAGCAAAGTGACCTCTATACGGTGCGGCATGGCATAATTGCAAAATGTTGTGTTGCCCATCCTCTAGCACACACCGTTTTATCACTTGATCAGCATACTATTTAAACAATATTGGCTTGTCCCAGTAGTATTGCCTAACTTCTCGCATGAATCTTTTCTTGGCATTGTATGCCAGATCTGGTGGAAGAATATTGCTTACAAGGTAGTTGACTATGTCAGCGTACCATGACACAAGATTGACTGCAAGCAAATACTCATATGGAAATTCATCTCTTATAGAAGCATTCTTACCATCTTGAAGGTGATGCTCTAGACGTGATAGGTGGTCAGCTACTAAGTTTTCACTGTCCTTCTTGTCTTGAATCTCAAGGTTAAATTCTTGTAGTAGAAGCGTCCATCGGATTAGTCTGGGCTTGACATATTTCTTTGCCAAAAAGTACTTTAGTACTGAATGATATGTATACACCACAACTTTGTTACCAACTAAATAAGATCTAAATTTATCAAAAGTGAATACATCTGCAAGAAATTCTTTCTCGATTGTGGAATAATTCAGCTGAGCTCCATTTAATATCTGGTTGGCATAGTAGATGGTATGAAAAACTTTACCACGTAGTTGTCCCAATAGTGCTCCGACGGCATAATCGCTGGCATCACACATGAGCTCGAATGGCTCATTCCAATCTAGTGCCACGACTATAGGGGCACTAATCAACTTCTCCTTAAGTTCATGAAATGCTCTTAAACAAGAATCATCAAATGCAAAAGCGGTATTTTGTTCCAAAAACAAGCATAAAGGTTTAGAAAGTTTAGAAAAATCTTTAATGACATGACGGTAAAAACATGCATGTCCCAAAAAACTTCTTATACCTTTTACACTTTTTAGTGACGACAATTGCTTGATTACCTCAAATTTTGCTTTGTCAACCTCTAATCCCTTCTTGGTTACCTTGTACCCAAAAACAATACCCTTATTCACCAAGAAGTGGCATTTTTCCCAGTTCAAGACTAGATTTGTCTCAATGCATCTCTTCAAGACTTGCTCCAAACTCTGAAGGCATTCCTCAAATGTTTTGCCAAACACTGAGAAATCATCCATGAATACTTCCAAATTTTGTTCAATCATGTCAGAAAAAATAGACATCATGCAACGTTGAAATGTTGCCGGGGCATTACACAACCCGAATGACATTCTTCTAAAGGCAAATGTCCCATATGGACACGTGAACATGGTCCTCTCTTAATCTTCTAAAGCTATGGAAATTTGGTTATATCATGAATAATTATCTAGAAAACAGTAAAAATGCCTTACCTGCCAGTCTGCCCAACATCTGATCAATGGAGTGCAATGGAAAATGGTCTTTCTTGGTGGCATTATTCAGCTTCCTATAATCTATGCACACTCTCCATCCGGTAACGATCCTGGAAGGAATTAACTCATTGTTGCTATTTTGAACAACAATCATGTCACATTTCTTTGGCACACATTGCACCGGGCTGACCCACGAGCTGTCAAAAATGGGATAGATTATCCCAACATCTAGCCACTTGATAATCTCCTTCTTAACAACCTCTTTCATGCTCGAGTTCATTCTTCTCTGACCCTCAATAGTCTTCCCATGATATTCCTCCAAGATGATTTTGTGCATGCAAATGATTGGGCATATTCCTCGGATATCAGCCAAGGTAGATCCCAACACTTGCTTATAATTGCTTAGAATTTCCAACAATCGTTCCTCCTGATCATTAGTGAGATCAGCAGCAATGATCAATGGTAAGGTTGAGTGTTTACCTAAGTAAGCATACTTGAGGTGGTCTGGCAGTGATTTGAGCTCCAGTTCGGGTGGCTCCTCAATGGATGATTTTGGTGCCACGATCTCTCTGCCAGCTAACTCTAATGGTTCTAGTTGTCCAAAATAGCTTACTTCTACTGAGGCTGCTCCTTTAGTGTCCTCACTTGTTTCACCTTCACTATCACTTCCACTGGCATCACCATCAGTATCTTGGCACAACTGTGCCACGTCCACGTCAAAAATGGACTCTATCTTATCATTTTCTTGGCATTCTTCTGATTCATCTGCATATTTCAAAGCTTGAAACACATTAAATGCAACATGCTGATCATCCATGTGCATAGTTAATTCACCTTTATGAGCATCAATCAAGGCTCTACCTGTGGCAAGGAACGGTCTACCTAATATAATTTGGACATTTAAATCTACCTCATAATCTAAGAAAATAAAGTCAACTAGGAATATGAATTTATCTACCTTTACCAACACATCCTCAATCTTACCTTTAGGATGTACAAAGGACTGGTCCGCCAACTGAAGTGTCATCGTGGTAGGCCTTGCTTCTATACCAAGCTTCTTGAAAACAGACATTGGCATCAAATTGATGCTGGCTCCCAAGTCACACAGTGCCTTACCCATGAATCTGTTGCCAATGGTACATGGTATAGTAAAACTTCCCGGATCTTCCAGCTTTGGTGGCAACCGATTGAGTATCATTGCACAACATCCTTCAGTGAGAGCTACAGTTTCTAAATCACCCAACTTCCTTTTTAGACAAGATGTCTTTCATGAATTTGACATAGTTGGGCATTTGCTCGAGAGCTTCCACCAATGGTAAATTAATTTGCAATTGTTTAAGTACTTCCAAGAAGCACTTAAATTGTTGATCCTTCTTGTGCTTTTGTAGTCTTTATGGAAATGGTGGAGGTGGATAAACATATGCTGGCTCTACTGGCTTTGCCAAGGTTCTGCTATCATCCGACTAAGGTCTGGCACCACTTATGTATGCTTCTTTCTTCTCTGGTTTTTTTGGTTCATCTACTGTAGTTTCTTCTTCTCCTGTAACTATTTGGCTACTTGACAAATGTATCAGCCTCACATTGTTTGCCACTCCGTAGAGTCACAACTTTGTAGTGTTCATTATGGTTTTGTCTGGCATCCTCTATATCACTTGGTAAACCTCCCTGGGGTCTATTGCTAAGTTCATTGGTAATCTGTCCAATTTGTACCTCCAAGTTTTGCATCGTTGGTGCCAAACTCTGAACAGTTGCATCATTCCTCTCTATGTATTCTGTGAAAGTCTCCTAGTTGTTCTTTTGCCCTACATAAAATTATTTTGTGCCCTTTGTGGCATGGCATTTTGGTTGACCCCTAGCATGGCATTGTTCTGAAGCTGGGCATTGTATTGACGTTGGGCATTGTTGTTCTACTGTTGGGCATTATATTGGTTGCTTCCTTGATTCCCCCAAGCTAAATTTGGGTGCTACCTCTATCCTGCATTGCAAGCATTGAAATTTGGATTATAATTATGATTAAAATTGCCAACGAAATTTACCGACTCAGGGTTGGCAGGGTAATCATCCGTGTGATGATCCTCTCCACATATTGTACAGAATGGGGCTAATGCTTTAACTTCTTGGGCCTCATAACTCTTTTGCAAAGTTCTCACCATGCTAGTAAAATTGGAAATCTCAGCGTGGATGGATGTGAGCTCATCTATCTATAATTTCCCACTAGTTTTAGTGTCGGTCCCAAGTCTGGCAGTAGGATATTCAAAATCATTGATTGAAATCCTCTCAAAGATGCCAGTTGCCTTTGTATAGTTTTTGTCAAGTAGTGAGCCATTTGCCGATGCATCAACAACTATTCTGGTTTACGCATTAAGTCCATTTGGGTCCATTTCGGGAATCCATGCATGTGACATCTCCTTAACAGATCTTTATATCTCTCCCATGCATCATATAGAGTATCATCGCCAGCTTGCCTAAATGTGATGATCTCACCCCTCAGCTTGGATGTAAGTTTAGGTGGCTTGAATTTTAACAAAAATTTCTGGCATAGTTCTCCCCATGAGGTGACAGAATCAGGTGGCAAAGAACTTAGCCACACTTTTGCTCTATCTTTCAGGGAAAATATAAACAACTTTAGCTTCACTGTATCCTCCGATACTCTAGGCTGTTGAAATAACTGGCAAACTTCCATGAACTACTTCAAGTGTTGCCTTGGATTTCCAGTAGGTGCTCCATCAAATTGTCCTACATTCAAAAGTGTTTGTATCATTATCAGTTTGAGTTCAAAATTGGGTGTATTTACCTCGAGACCAATTAGTCCTGGCATCAAATTGTCAATGTTTGGTGCTGAGTGTTCTCTAATAAGTCTCTCTTCCTCCACATTAACAGCTGGGGAAACAGGAGTTGGTGGTATTCCATTTTTATTGGGTGGATTTTCCTCATTGTTTAACACACTATTTCCTCCCATGCCTTGTTGAGCCAACTCTAATCTTTTTCTTTAAACTTCGCATGGTTCTTTCAATTTCTAGATCGTATAGCCAATCTTCCACCACAGGGCGGTTTTTGGTCATACACCGGTCAAAACAATGAAATAAAATAAAGAAAAAAATAAAAAGAAGACAAGTAAAAAAATTAAAAACAACAAACTCCGTTGCAATCCCCGACAACAGCACCAAAAACTTGTTCGACTGTGAGAGTGCTTGGCGAAAGGGTGGAAAAATATATTGGAAATGTATGAAAATAGTGCCGAGACTAAGTCTTTTGCGTGCAAGTATACACGGTTTGCAAGTAATACAACAATAAGCTGGTTATCGATCACACAAGGATTGGCCAAGAGTTTGTTTGCCTTGCTTGTTTACTTGTCAAAGGGAAAGTGTTGTTGATTTGAAGTGGATTTTGAAAACAATTAAAAGAAAAGAAATAAAAGGAAAACGACATTGGCATAAGGAGAATTTAAATGAGTGATGAGCGTTGGCAAGGGATGCCTATTTTTCATGCTTTTCATGCAAACCTTTAATAGTTTTCTGCCTTGATATTATTGCCGAGCAGATTCAAAGTTGGCATTGCCTCTGTCGATGGAAATGCCCGAAATTAACCATGTAAAAACCCTTATATCTCTATAATGAAGTTTTTCATAAATCAATTTGATTAAGTCCCAAATTATGCTCATAAGGGGTAGACTCACTCCCGAAGTAAGTTCATCTACTTGAACAACTTCCATTGAAGCATCTTGCCTTAGTATCTGGCAATGGATTGTTGCCTTCTAAGTCTGTTAAGATATTAAGGTGCAATAAGCAAACAATGTCAGCGGTCACTTGGCAAAGAATTTAGAAAACTAAAGAACATGCCAGGCAGGGGAAACAATGCCAAGGCATTTTTTATTATTAAAAACAAAACATAAAAACAGCGTTCAACGCACATGCCCCACCAACTATTAAATTAGTTCATGGTGAGGGTATCAAACCAAAAACCTTCATAGTTTTCTAACAACATCATCATTTAAAAATAAAAATAACTAGACAAAGAGAATGGGCTAGAAAGGGGTCGATCGATGCAACCTTTCAAGGTCCAGGCTCTCGGTCAAGCTGGTCGAACCACTTCTTCTTGGTGCAGCCTCTCCAAGCCAATCGTTGATGATTGGTGGAATGTCGATTATGTGCTTGCTTGAGTTCTTTAAATAGACGTGCATGGATAACCTAAGATAAGCCTTGAAAATTGAATTTTGAATGCTCAAGGGATAAGGGATGCGATCATCTTATCCTATAATTGAATCCTAGGGCTGACATCATCAAGGTCCAACAGCTACTTGGCCGGGCATCAAACTCCTCTTCGCTGCCAACCGGTGCTTTGACAATTTTTGATCCATCGCTGCCAACAACAACTCGACATTCTATTTAGCATTGTTTCCTTTCTGCGCCGCTTTGCTCTGCCAAACTTGTCATTCTCTACTGGGCCTGCAATAATGCCAGCAAAGCAATCCTTCACACTGGCATAGCACACTTCCTAACTCCTCATGCAAATGCATGAATTTTAAGGCTAACTGCAACTAAACACACTTAAAGGCAAGCAAAGACAATGTGAAATAAGAATAAGATTTAGTACTTTTGATGAGTTAACAGTGGCCATCTACAATCAAAATCTTATGCATACAAACAGTAGGGCTTATGCCCTTCAAGTCAGCAACAATCCAGCCAATAGCTTTCTTATGTTGAGATAATATATGCAACAAACTATTTTCTTGGTCGGGAGTCAAGCTGGCATATATAATCATAAGAAACGTCTTATTCTCCCCAATATATATATATTTTTTAATTGTGGAGAAAGGGGTTTTAAATCTAGGGTAGGTGGATGCTCTAGTGATGATTTGGGTGATTTGAACTCCAAAAAATCTAAGGGTTTAAAAGACTTACCCAGTCTAGTTAGCACAACATTGGATTGTTCAACATCCCCTACGCTTTCTTCTTGTTCCTTCAGTATTGCCTTGTCAAATTCTGCTTGCTAGCAGCATCGATTGTGCTGCTGCATCATATTTCTTGAATATTTTTTTGACAATGGATTATTCACTATTCACAAGATGGCACTCCTCATAGTCATCTACAAATTTCAGAGTGATGAAGACCTTTAGTGTGATCTTCTGGCCATTCATCTTCACGGTGAACTTTTCTTTTTCACAATCGATGGCTATGCGTTTTCATCAGCCTCACAATCTAGAATGATAAAATTTGTTGAGACGAAAAATCTATTAACCTTGACAAGGATGTCTTCAAATCTTCCTTCGGGTTAGACTTGAGAGCAATCGGCTAATTATAGGATGAAGAATGTGGGCTCAGCTTTTCCCATGCCAAGTTTCATGAATATTGACTTCGGCTTCAAGTTTACCCTAGCAACGAGATCACATATAGCACAACTAGAATAGTTCTGACTTATAGAACATAGAGTGGTAAAGCTGCTTAGATCCTTCATCTTGAGTGGCACACTACTCAAGACTACCATGCATTCACCTACTGTAGTAAGCATTTCAACCTCTCCTACCATTCACTTTTTGGCCACGATATCCTTCAAAAATTTCACATAGTTAGGCATCTGATCAATGGCCTTCAAGAATGAGACATTGATTTACAACTGTTTGATCATATCCAAGAATTTCTGAAATTGAACATCTTACTTTTAGGGCTTCAATTGTTAAGAAAATGGTAGTGGAAGTCTTGGCTCATCTCGCGATGGTTTGGATGCAGAGGCATCTTGTTCTTTGCATTCCTTGCTCTCATAATCAAGATCTATGGTTTTATCTTGCACAGACGGTGCATCTTTTGTTGTTGTGGCATCAGCTCGGGGTGGAATCAACAAGGTGTCTTCCCCCAAACTTATTATCTTTATCCAATTGTTTGCCACTGCACAATGAGATAGTGTTGCATTGCTCTGTAGCAAAGGTCTTAGTGACTTTAGTATCACTAGGTAAGACGCCTTGAGGTCTGGTCATCAGGATTTGGGCAATTTGCCCAACTTGCATTTCCTATGACCTTAGCGAAGCAGTATGATTTTGCAAGATTGATTATAGGTTTTCCTGCATCGCCTCTTGCGTTGTTAGCATGTCTTTATGGTTTTTGAGATTTACCGAATGATCCTGCAAAATAACCCTAACAGTTTCTATAAAGCCTTAATATGAAGTTTCAAATGAACTAGAATTGGAAGAAGAAATTCCCTAATTTTGCCTCTGGGCCTTTTGCTTGAATCCATGAGGTTCTTCTGTATCATTCTTTTTAACTCTTGTATTGGAGGCGTTTGCCCCTTAGTTGTCCCATCCAAAAATTGGATGTTTTCGCTACTTGAGGTTATAGGTGTTTGAGTAGAGATTATTATTGTGGTTGTAGTTCCCCGCATAGCATTCATATTCTTGTTGCTGGGGGCATTCGTTCGACTGATGTTCCCTATCGCAATGCTCACAAGTGTAATTCACCACCTGGATATCTCGGGCGGTGGATGATGGTTGTAGGTTCTTGAGCATATTTGTGATTGCAGAGAGTTGAGCTGCCTTGCTTCAGGAATCGTCCAAGTAGAGGGTTCTGAAAGATTTAAGACTGGGACTCAATCTCACCCTAGGGAATTGATAGTTATTATTGGCTATCTAGTCAAGAATTTTGAATGCTTAATCGGGATCTTTGTCTAACAATATGCCATTAGCCGATGAATCAATCATCATTCTTGTAGGAGCAATAACGCCATTATAGAATGCTACAACTTGAAGCCAATTCTAAAAACCGTGAATCGTACACTTGCGCAACATATCTTTGTATCTATCCCAACATTCATACATGGATTCATCACCCCTATACCGAAATGCTATGATGTCGCTCCGCAACTAGCTGTTCATGTTCGATGGATTGTATTGGAGTAGAAAGCGTTTGTAAAAATCGTCTCATGATGTAATAGATCCTAGTGCTACTCCTTTCAACCATGGTCTGTCTCTGTCTCGCAAAGAGTAAAGGAAAAGTTTGAGCTTCAACACATCATCAGGAACTCCTTGTTTCTTGAAGGGGTCACATACTTCAAAGAATGCTCGAATATGCTCTCTAGAATCTTTACTTGCTGATCTACTAAATTGGCCAATAGAGTTCAGCATGTTAAACATAATAGGCTTTAGCTTGAATTGAGCCGCTTGTATCACTGGTACAACAATCCCTGGAGTCAGGTCATCTAGAACAAGTGCGAAGTTTTCCAGGATGGGTCTCCTTCGAACTATTTGCCGTCTATTCTGTTGTCTGTTCTATTGTCCATTATCAAGCACTCCTGCAACTGGTGGATCACCCAAAATGTTATCGTTACCACGGCGCATAATTCTTTGTTCTTGTCGTCTGGCACGATAAAGTCTCTTGATTTTAGGTTCAACCGGATAGAGAGGTTCTTCTTGATTTGTACGTCGGGTCATGCACTGATAACACTCCTGAAAAAAGTAGAAACAAAATTAAAGTTAGAACTAAAACTAAAAATGAAGTGCAATTACTAAGCTAATATCACCAATTGCCAAATCACTAAGCTAAAAACTTGACGCGTGTAAAATAGTCTACGCAACTCAGAGCAAGTATACTCGTCGATCAAGTAATAAAGTAATAAGTAGAGTGTCGAACCCACAGGGATTGCAGTGAGAAATTCAAAGTGATCACACATAAGATTTAGTGAAATAGCAATGATAGGGATAAGAATTTTAAACTAAATGTAATGAAAAGTAAAGATGAAGCAATGATCACGAATAAGCATATGCTATAGCAAAGATTGTAATGATTATGGATACTGGGTTTATTGCCTAAGAGCTATGCTAATTATTATTCGAATGCTATAGAGATGAGATAACTTTTATCTAGGATTTTCGGATCTCAAAATTACATCAAATAATCAACAATAGTAGATATTAGGTTTCCTTTAGATTTTTTATTGCATGTAATCGGATATATATCCAAACCAAAAAAACCATTGTAATGAGTTATGAACAATCAATAAAAAAGCAATAAAAATCAAAGTAATCTTCTTTCTCTATTTCCGAAGCAAAAAGAGGGAAAAGGTTTTAGGGTTTACCATTTTATTTCGTTTGGATTTTTGTCGTCTCTGGTGACTGAGGCAACCGATGACTGGTGGCTTTCTCCCCATGGACCGATGATACAAGGGCTCTTGGGGTTTAGTTTTTCAAAATCTGGGTTTCATAAAAAAGGGGTTGTTTAGCTTCGGTTTTCTCTAGATTCAGGGCATAAAGGGCTTTGTTTTGAAAATCGGTCATCATATTCGAGTTTAGGAGGAAGGGATGGTTGTTTTAAGGGTGATTTTTGAAATCACCGACGCCGACGATGATTAACGACGGACGTTGCGACGGGGGACGGCTGGATCCTGAGTTCTTGAAGAACTCAAGATGAACAATTGGGAGGAAATGGTGGAGAATTTTTTGATCCATTTTGAATTTTGAAAGCAAATAGGAATTGTTTTTAATTTTTGCTTTATATATCAATGTTTTAAAGTGGGTAAATTACCTTTATTAAGGACCTCCATCTTTTAATATTTCCTTCCGCCGTCCCTAAACATTTTCCAATCCTTCAATTTTATCTCTTTTTTCTTTGATTTGGTCCAAAAATTGAGTGGATAAATCACACACTTAATCCTATTCGTTTATTTCGCTTTAATATTGGTCATTTCTGTGTCTTTTCCTTTATTTATGTTTTTTTTTTAATTTCCTGCCTTTTTCAATTTCCTTTTTTATAATTCATATTAATGCCATAATTCCCTTTTTATTAGCATTAAGTACTGTGCTTTGACCCATAAACTGCCAAACTTTCCATATTTTTTTTCTTAAATTTCGTTTTTTAAGCATCTTGGTCCTATTTTCATTCCTTTTTTTCATTATGCTTTTTAGTTTGTTTCGTTTTTATGCATTATTTTCTTTTTTAATATTTTTCATACATAATATAATATAATATAATATAATATAATATAATATATACAGTTCCTTTATATATCATATATATCATATGTAGTTTTATATATATATATATATATATATATATATATATATATATATATACTGCTTTTATATATATCATATATAATATAATATAATTAATATATAGTTTTTTTATATCTTACAACATACGTATGGTTTTATACCGCATCGTACATCATATATTTTATATACTAATGTTGTTTTTTTAACGTGAATATATATATATAGCTTATGTGCGTATGTATGTTTATGCTATGTATGCATGTATATCTTGTTGTATATCCATTGTTCGTTATTGTATCTTTTTATATATGATTAGCACATGTTATAGGTCATATACATCATGTAGTATACATATATGTGTATAGTATGTTATATCTTATTGTTTGTTTCATTTATTGTTATATCCTTATATGTATATATGTGGTTATCATTTATTTATTTTTACATCTGTTCATTCATATTTGACTTGTCCATGCATAGTTAATTATCATGTTTTTATTAAGCTTGCATATTGGATATATTAGCTATTCAATGCGGTGCTCCCTTCTTCGAGGATAAATTTGACTACCAGTCTAAGAAGTAGATGGTAGTTTCCGTTTACTCTTCAAACACCGGAGCCCTTAAAATTTGCTTGCATGTATAATCAAATCTTAATTTAAATGTCACTTTAATTCGTAAAATCAATATTAATAAAGCGGTAATTATATTTTTGTGGTACCAAGTTTTGGGAGGTGTGGGGGTGCTAATCCTTCCCCATCCGTAACCGACTCCCGGACCCAAGTTTTCGAATCTCTGGTTTTATTTTTTATGGTGTATGGTCTACTCTCTTTTAAAATGATCGGTAACGACTCCTCATTTATTACTTTTGACACCCCCTATTTATTTATTCCCCATTTATTTTCAAAACATGATTTTCAAAGAAAATTCTCCAAAACAAAATTTTCAATAAAAGCGAGACACCACCAATTTATTATTTTAAACTTTTTTTTAAAAAATTATTCGCTACAGCTTGGCGACTCCGCTAGAGACTGATTTTGTTTAAAAAAGGAGAGAGTCAGACCTTTTAAAATATATATATATATTACTTTTTTAATATTGAAAGTTGTGAATAAAAGTGATAATTAAGTTAACATTTGTTTATAAGTGCGAGTCCATTTTGACGCATTTAAAATTTGGCATATAAACTCATTTGTCTAAATGAGGGGAAAATGCTATTGCTTTCGAGGGGATATCGTTCCCCCGTATATGCTCAGCAAGTACCTTCGAGGATCTACTACTCTATGTTTTCGTGGGAATATCGTTTCCCCGTATAGGCATAGAGGAATGGGTCCTCCTAAATTGAACCCGGTTGAAAAGAGCCTATAATGGGTGATGACCGGGGGCCTAGCTACCCTTAGTAGGGGACAGCGAGGACAATTCAGGTACCCTTTCAGCACCAAAACTGCATATAGAGAACATAGAAAGCCCACCCCTTTAGAGCCATGCAGATAACGTAGGTGTTTTAGACGGTATGTAAATATGGTCATTTCTCATTTTATTTCTTCATTTTCTCTGGCACTAACTTATTTCTTTTTATGCTTATTTTTGTTTTACATTTTTATTTGCTTCTACATTATATAATGAAGGGTTGATTCTCAAGTTGATCACTTAAATTAGAAAATTTTCATCATGAAAGGGAAATATCTCAGGGCAAAGATAAAAACATGAAGGATCAACATTGGTACCCAAAAGTGACCAAGCTAAATGAAGATGTCAGCCACAGCTCTTCGTCCATTCATCAACGCAGAGACCGAAGAGAGTTTGAGGTGGTTTTTGACGTTAGTACCAAAAGTGACCAAGCCAAATGAAGATGTCAGCCGCAGCTCTTCATCCATTTATCGACTCGATAACGAAAGAAGGATCGAGGTTTCTATGACATCAATTCAAGAAATAACTAAGACGAGTAAAGATGGTAGCCGTGAGAACTAAACCACTTTGTCCATTTATTAACTCGAAGACAGAAGAGGGATCGAGGCCTTTTTATCTGCTTGAAGCAATCGAGGAGTTAGAAGAGTCGAAGCCCGCCTATAGAAGAACATATTTTATCTTCTGAAATGAGAACCTTTTATATTTGATGAAAGTTGTTCTAGGGTGATCATCTATGGAATTAACACCTTTATTTACATTCATACCATATCATAACATGGTGTTGATTTGAGAATGGTCCAATTTAGAAGACATTCGAGATAGGAGAGAAGTCTGCGATGCTAGGAGCGATAATGCTATAGTATCAGGTTGGGCCGAACGAAGATGTAGACTCTCTAGGTGGAAACGCTGGCAAAAGTGGCAAAAGATATGTGTTGAAAAGTATAAAAACGTGCCAAGATGAGTCTTTTGCGTGCAAGTATACACGGTCTGCAAGTAATATAGCTGGTAAGCTGAGTATCGATCCCACAGAGATTTACTTGGAATTCAATTTCCTTGATTGTTACTTGCCTTAAGAAAAAGTTGATTTGATTTGAAGTTGGTTTTGAAAACAATAAAAAGAAAAGGAATGAAAGTAAAGTAAAGACGTTAGCAAGGAAGGTGCTTTAATGAATGATGAGCGTTGGCAGGGAATGACTGGTTTTCACGCTATTCATGACGTGCCATCTTTTAATAACAACCTGTCTTGGCATTGTTTGCCGAGCAGATTCAAAATTAGCAAAGCCTTTCTCGATGGTCATTACCCTAAATTGATCATGTAAAAACCCTTATATCTCTATAGCGTTTGTTTTTAAATAACCCAATTTGATTAAGATCCAATCTATACTCCTAAGGGGTAGATTTCACTCCCGAAGTAACTTCATCTACTTGAACGACTTTTCTCGAAGCTTCTCTCCTCAGTATTCAACAACTTATTCCTTGCCACCCCAAGTCTGTTAAGATATTGAGGCACAATAGGCCAATAGTGCCAGCTCTCGCTTGGCATAGTATTTAGGAAATATTAAAGTATGTTGCCAAGGCAGATTTATTATTAAAAACTAAAACATAAAAATAACGTTCAACGCAAACATCCCCCTCCAACTATTAAATTAGTTCATGGTGAGGAATTTAACCAACAACCCACAAACATTTTCGCAATACATCATCATTAAAAAAATAACTTGAAAGAGAGAATGGGCTAGAAGGGGTCTCTCGATCCAGCCCTTCAAGATCCAGGCTTCTCGGCCAAGCTGGTCAAACCACCCTTCCTAGGTGCAGCCGGTTGTCAATCGTCACACACCAATTCCTCACGATCCAATCTCCTCTTTGATCCCCCTCTGTCGGTGTTTAAATAGGCGTGCAAGGAAGGGATAGGATGAGCTCCTCATTTGAGTTTTAAATGCAAGGGATAAGAGATAATTATCTTATACAAATTTGAACGATAGCTGATCAGGCAAGGGCTGACGTCATTCTGCCGACGCTGCATTGGCGTCCAAGCTTGGCATGAATCTACCAACAAGTCTTGGCACCATCTTATCCGCTATTTTTTCGAAGATTGATCCAATTGCTATCTTTTCGGAGCCTGATCATGTCCTATTTTTTTCGTGGTCCAACAGCCTCTTGGCATGGCATCAAGTTCACTTTTTTGCCAACCGGTGCTTGGCATTGTCTAGTCCATCTATGCCAACAGCACCCGGCATTCTCTCTGGTGCTCCTTCCTGTGTTGCTTTTCTGGGCCAAATCCTATACCAAACTTACAAAATTACCATCAAAACAACCCTTCACAGTGGCATAGACAAAATTCCAAACTCCTTATGCAAATGCATGATTTTAACATCCTAATACAACTAAATGTACCTAAAAACAAGCAAAAGCATTGTAAGATTGTCTTTAAAAACAATACTTTTGGAGAGGTAACACACCCCCAAACCTAACTCATTGCTTGTCCTCGAGTAATGCAAATTAAATAAAAATAAAAAAAACTGTGAAAATGTTACCTCGACAAAATTTTGGTTTAATGCCAACATGTGCTGGCAAGCGGAATTTACCTCTATTTTTGTCCTCAGTATCTCAGTGCAATAATGCCAAGCAGGTAGTAATTCAAGTGCAACAATATAACTCTAGTCTAAGTTCATGAAGAGTGCATGATGTGTAAGCAATATGAATCGAGTGTCCTTTCACTCCCTTAGCCAATTTTACTACCTAAACTCAGATTTTTATTTTTTTTCTTTCCAAGGGTTTCTGTTGGCATTAATTTAAGCTTGCTTCGTGACACTATTTAGTGTGAGAGATAAGATGGAGCATACCACAAATCCTCACCTTAATCTAGACATCACTAGGCTTTCTCTTCAACTCATACTCTAAGGTTTTTGACTTGAGAACTAAGAGAGAGCAAACCACGAAGCCCCAAGTAACTTATTATCCCTAGGTAGATGAGAGTTCATTTTTTTTTCATCGCCCTGGCAGAACATTGCTGCCTTATTAGTTTCTTTTACCCTGGCATCATTTGATCTTTTTTTATTTTCAAATCTGAGCATTGTTTCAAAAAGTCTAAGTTTGCTAAGGAACTAGTACATACTACGTGTTAAGTAGAATTTCAGTTCCCTAAACTAGAGATCAATTGCCAAGCTAACCTGGCATACTATTCTGCTGGCATGGCATGACAACTAAAGATTAAAATTTCCTCATTGGACAGACACCTAGATCAAATTAAACTTGCCTAACAAATGCTAACATTTTTTAAGATTAAATTGAGGCAAAATTTTTCTTTTTTTAGTGGTTCGGTATGCATCTACCCTAAATGACCTAAATGGCATGGCAACGGAAAATTAAACATGAATTGCATGGCATAAATGTGAAGAAATGCATACCCCCAAACCCAAGATGTGCATTATCCCCAATGCATGAAACAACACATATATACAAGAAAAACAAAAAAAATTAAAAATGCATGATCATGTAAATGCAATAGAATGAAATGTAAAGGAGTTTAGGAAGAAGAGGACTCCCATTCGGAGACTATTTGCCATGCGGCACAAGTTTTTCTTCTCACAAATGGCCCACGATCAGAGGCCATGTGCTTCTTTCTTTCAGGCTTGATTTTGAAGCGGCAGTGGAGGCTCCAACTTCCTCCTTTTCTTTGGCAGGCTCCGATACAGCAGGTGCATTGGTGGCATCAGATGGCGTGTGTAAAGCAGGTGTCATTGGTGACTTGCCTTTGGTTTCCTTTAATTCAAATAAAGAATCGGAACTGGCAGACTCGACTTGAACTGGAGACAACGGGACTGTGGCATCGGACGGGGTATGAACTGGACTAGCTAGCATGGTATTGTTGCTGCAGAGGGCTCGGCGGGGAAGTCTAGAAATTTTGGCACAAAATTAGTTGACAATTTTGTAAGAGCCTCCCTGATTACAAGATCCATGGCCTGGATGTCATGACGCATCTTGGCATTGAGCTCCTCAGCTTTTTCCAGCTTTTGGAGAATAATCTCCTGGAGTTCGTGAATTTGGGACAGCATTGCCATTGAACTGTCTGGCATGGTTGCTGGCATGGCCTTTGACTCCGTTCCTGGCGTGGTTCATAGCATAATGAATCTGCGCAACTCAAAGGAAACCTTTCAACACAGTAAGGGAATAAAAACTTGAAATTTAAAAGAAAGAAAAACTACAAAAAAACCTTGAAACCTAAAAACAAAGAAAATATCTATCGTAATATTTACAAGAGTTCAAACATGATGGTGTTTTCATGTTACCTCTGCCAAGAGGATCACCTCCTTGGCATTGTTCTAATCACCTTCCATGTAGTGCTTTAAACGTTGGTCATTTACCTTAAAGATTTCTCTCGTCTTCAAGTTCTTAATGTCCACAGCTCCATGAGCATAGGGCTTCACAACTTCATAAGGGCCTAGCCATCTCGATATGAGTTTCCCTGGAAACAACATAAGCCGTGAGTTGAATAACAAAACATGTTGGCCTACTTTAAACTATCTTGGCATTATCCTACTGTCGTGCCAACGTTTTGCCTTTTCCTTGTAGATCTTGGCATTCTCATAGGCTTGTGTTCTGAATTCTTCCAATTCATTTAGGTCTAGCAACCTTTTTTCTCTAGCAGCTCTCAATGCCATGCCAAGTGTTATGATGGCCCAGTAAGCTTTATGCTCAAGCTCCACTGGTAGATGGCATGGTTTTTCGAAAACAAGTCAAAATGGTGACGTACCCAAAGGAGTTTTAAATGCAGTCCTGTAAGTCCACAAGGACTCATCTAGTCTCAAGGACCAGTCTTTCCTTGATGGATTAACAATTTTCTCTAGAATATTTTAAATCTCCTTATTTGAAATCTCAGCTTGCCCGTTTGTTTGTGGATGATATGTCGTGGCAATTCTCAGCTGTATACCATACCTGCACAAAGCTTTAAAGATTAGATTACATTTAAAATGGGTACCATCATCATGAATAATTACCCTAGGGGCGCCAAATCTAGTAAAAATGTGTTTGTGCAAGAACTTGGAAACGACCTTGGCATCGTTTGTTGGTAGGGCCACGGCCTCTACCCATTTAGATACATAGTCAACATCCACAAGAATATATACATTACCGAATGAGGGTGGAAAAGGACCCATAAATTCTATCCCCCATACATCAAATAAGTCCACAGGCATAATGTTTTGGAGCAGTAGTTGGTGTCTGCCAGAGATATTTCCTGTCTGTTGGCATCAATCACATGCCTTGGCATACTCATGGGCATCCTTATATAGTGTGGGCCAAAAGAATCCTGACTGCAGTACCTTGGCAGCAGTCTTTACCCCAGCAAAATGACTTCCATATGGTGCGGCATGGCATAGATGCAATATGTTATGCTGTTCATCCTCGGGCTTACACTGTCGGATCACTTGGTCAGCACACTATTTGAACAATATTGGCTCATCCCAATAGTATTGCCTGAATTCCTGCAAGAACCTTTTCTTGGCATTGTATGCCAAGTCTGGTGGCGGAATGTTACTTACCAAGTAGTTGACAATGTCAGCATACCATGGCACGGGATTAACTGCAAGCAAATACTCGTTAGGAAATCCATCTCTTATAAAATTGGTCTTACCATCTTCAAGATAATGCTCTAAACGTGAGAGATGATCAGCTACTAGGTTTTCACTGCCCTTCTTGTCTCAGATCTCAAGGTCGATATCTTGAAGTAGGAGCGTCCAACGGATTAGTCTGGGCTTGGCATCCTTCTTTTCCAAGAGATACTTCAATGCCGAATGATCTGTAAAAACCACAACTTTGTTACCAATTAAGTAAGATCTAAATTTGTCAAAAGAAAATACAGCCGCAAGAAATTCTTTCTCGGTCGTAGAGTAGTTCAGTTGTGCTTCGTTCAAGGTTCAGCTGGCATAGTAGATGGCATGAAAAACCTTGCCATGCCTTTGTCCCAAGACTACTCTAACGACATAGTCTCTGGCATCGCACATGAGCTCAAAGGGCTCATTCCAGTTCGGTGCCACAACTATAGGGGCATTGATCAACTTCTCTTTAAGCTCCTGAAATGCTCTCAAACAAGAATCGTCAAATGCAAAAGTGGCATTATGTTCTAACAACAAGCATAAATGTTTAGCAATTTTTGAAAAGTCTTTAATAAAACGTCGATAAAAACTGGCATGTCCTAAAAAACTCCTTATACCTTTAACACTCGTTGGAGGCGGTAGCTGCTTAATTACCTCAACTTTTGCTTGATCCACTTCTAACCCTCTCTTAGTTACCTTGTGCCCGAGAATAATGCCCTCCTTCACCATGAAATGGCATTTTTCCCAGTTCAACACTAGGTTTATCTCTATGCATCTCTTCAAGACTTGCTCCAAACTCAAAAGGCATTCCTCAAATGTTTTGTGAAACACTGAGAAATCATCTATGAACACTTCCATGTTGTGGTCGATCATATCAGAAAAAATGGACATCATGCAACGTTGAAACGTTGCTGGTGCATTATATAGGCCGAATGGCATCCTTCTAAACGCAAATGTCCCCATGGGCACGTGAACATGGTCTTCTCTTGATCATTAGGAGCGATGGCAATCTGATTATAACCTAAAAAACCATCCAAAAAACAATAAAAAGCTTTACCTGCCAACCAGTCTAGCATTTGATCAATGAATGGCAATGGGAAGTGGTCCTTCCTCGTGGCATTGTTCAGCCTCCTACAGTACATGCACACTCTCTATCATGTGATAGTTCTGGAGGGGATTAACTCAGCTTCACTATTTTGTACCACGGTCATGCCACCATTCTTTTGCACACATTATACCGGGCTAACCCAAGAGCTATCAAAAATGGGATATATAATCCCAGCATCAAGCTATTTTATGATCTCTTTTTTCACTACCTCTTTCATGCTTGGGTTTAGCCTTCTTTGGCCATCAATGGTCTTGCCATGGTACTCCTCCAAGATAATCTTGTGCATGCAAATGGTTGGGCTAATACCTATGATGTCTGCCAAGGTCCACCCTAATGCTTGCTTATAATCGCATAATATTGCCAACAATCTTTCCTCATGATCATTAGTGAGACCAGTGGCAATGATCACCGGCAGAGTTGAGTGTTCACCTAAATAAGCATGCTTCAAGTGACCTGGCAGTGGTTTCAGTTCCAACGCTGGTGGCTCCTCAATTGATGGTCTAGGTGCTTTAATTTCTCTGTCGGCCAACTATAGTGGCTCAAAATAACTTGCCTCTTCAGCCTCCAAGACTGGTTCTTCTAATTCCTCAAACAGATCAGCTATGCCATCTAAATTGTTGGCATTAAATTCTGTATTCTGGTATAAATGTGTCGTGTCCAAAGTGTAAATGGACTCTATCATCTCCTCTGCTTGGCACTCATCAGGTTCATCTGCACATTTCAAACCTTGAAACACATTAAATGTAACTTGCTAGTCATTCATGCGCATTGTTGGTTCCCCTTTTTGAACATCAATCAAAGCTCTACCTGTGGCAAGAAAAGGTCTCCCCAAAATAATTGGGACATTAATATTAGTCTCATAATCCAAAATGATAAAATCAGCTGGAAAAATAAATTTGTCTACCTTCACCAACACATCCTCAATCTTACCCTTGAGATGTGCATAGGATCGGTCTGCCAGCTGAAGTGTCACCGTGGTAGGTCTTGCTTCTATGCCAAACTTCCAGAAAATTGACATTGGCATCAAGTTGATGTTGGCTCCTAGGTCACACAGTGCCTTGCCCATGAATTTGTTGCCAATGGTGCAGGGAATAGTGAAACTTCCCAGATCTTTCAACTTTGGTGGCAATCAGTTTAGGATCATAGCACTGCATCCTTCGGTTAGAGCAATAGTTTTAAAGTCTCCCAACTTTCTCTTTTTGGACAGGATGTCCTTCATAAATTTGACATAGTTGGGCATTTGTTCAAAAGCTTCTACCAATGGAATGTTGATTTGCAATTGCTTAAGAACCTCCAAGAAGCGCTTGAATTGTTGGTCTTGCTTATGCTTTTGAAGTCTTGCTGGAAATGGTGGTGACGGATAGATACGTGTCTGCTCTGTTGGCTTTGCCAAGGCAGTGCTGGCATTAGTTTGTTTGGAATCGGTGCTGGCATAGGTATGCTATCTGGCATCAGTTATGGCATCATCTACTTTTGGTTGCTCTTTCTCTGCTTCACTGGGATTATCTGTTGGCACTGGCTTCTCGATTTGGTAATTAATTGGCTGCTTGGCAGCCTTCTCCACCTCACACTGCTTACCGCTCTGAAGAGTTATGGCTTTACATTGCTCATTTTCTTTGTACCAAGCATCTTCTGTGTCACTTGGAAATGTTCCTTAGGGTCGATTGCTGAGTGCATTGGCAATCTACCCTATTTTGACTTCCAAGTTTCTCATTGATACTGTCAAACTCTGGACTGTGGCATCATTCGTCTACATGTACTTTGTGAGTGTGCCTCCTTGGTTGAGTCTCTGCCCTTGCTAAAAATTGTTTTGGGCTTTCTGTTGCATGACATTGTTATTCTGCCTCTGGTTATTCTACCGCTGGGCATTGTACTGGTTACTTCCTTGATTTCCCCATGCTAAGTTAGGGTGTTGTCTCCAACCTACATTATAAGTATTGGAGTTAGGATTATATTAACGATTAACATTGCCAACAAAGTTTACCGATTCAGGGTTGGCAGGGAATTCATCCACGTGATGATTCTCTCCACAAATTGTACAGAAAGGGTCTAATGCTTTGACTTCCTGGGACTCGTTGTTTTTTTGCAACATTCTTACCATAGTAAGGTTGGAAATCTCGGCATGAATGGACGTTAGTTCGTCAACCTGAAATTTCCCATTGGTTTTAGTTTCGGTCCCAAGTCTCGCAACATGATATTCAAAATCATTGATTGCAATCCTCTCTAAAATGTCAACAGCCTCAGATATGTCTTGCCAAGCAATGAGCCAGCTGCTCAAGCATTAACAACAGTCCTCGTTTGTGCATTCAATCCATTGTAAAAGGTCTGAATCTGGGTCCAATTCGGGAATCCATGCATAGGGCACCTCTTCAACAAGTCTTTAAATCGTTCCCATGCATCATATAAGGTCTCATCCACAGCCTGCCTGAATGTAATGATTTCACCTCGTAGCTTGGCAATGAGTGTTGGCGGCTGGAATCTTTTCAAGAACTTCTGGCATAGGTCTGCCCATGAAGTAACTGAGACAGGTGGCAAGGAGTTAAGCCAAGCCTTTGCTCTGTCTCTCAAAGAGAAAGTAAATAACTTTAGCTTCATGGTATCTTCAGGTAGTCCATTTTGTTGGAATAGCTGGCAAATTTCCATGAACTGCTTCAGATGTTACCTCAGATCTCCAGTGAGTGCTCCATCAAACTGACCTACATTCAACAGAGTTTGAATCATTACCGGCTTAAGTTCAAAATTGACAGCGTTTACCTCTGTGCCAACAAGTTCTGGCATCAAATTGTCAATGGTTAGTGTCGAATGTTCTCTAATAGGTCTCTCATTAATAACTGGGACAGCATGTGGTGGTGAAATCTCATTATTAAGTGGATTTCATCCATTGCTCACCACACTATTCCCTACATTACCTTGGTTTTGCATCTCTCGAAATCTTCTTTTTAACCTCCGTAAGGTTTTCTCAATTTTCGGATCGTATGGCCACTCGTCCACCACATGATGGCTTCTGGTCATACACCGACAAAAATAAAAGGTAAAAATAAAAACAAAAATAAAAGTAAGACAAGTAAAAATTTAAAAACAATCAATTCCGTTGCAATCCCCGGCAACGGCGCCAAAAACTTGTAGACTCTCTAGGTGGAAATGCTGGCAAAAATGGAAAAAAGATATGTGTTGGAAAGTATAAAAACGTGCCAAAATGAGTCTTTTATGTGCAAGTATACACGATCTGCAAGTAATACAGCTGGTAAGCTTACTATCGATCCCACAGAGATTGACTTATAATTCAATTGCCTTGATTGTTACTTGCCTTAAGAAAAAATTGATTTGAAGTTGGTTTTGAAAACAATAAAAAAGAAAAGAATGAAAGTAAAGTAAAGACGTTGGCAAGGAAGGTGCTTTAATGAATGATGAGCATTAGGTGGGAATGCCTGGTTTTCAATCTATTCATGTCGTGCCTGCTTTTAATAACAACATGTCTTGGCATTGTTTGCCGAGCAGATTCAAAATTAGCAAAGCCTCTCTCGATGGTCATTACCCTAAATTGATCATGTAAAAACCCTTATATCTCTATAGCGTTTGTTTTTAAATAACCCAATTTGATTAAGATCCAATCTATACTCCTAAGGGGTAGATTTCACTCCTGAAGTAAGATCATCTACTTGAACAACTTCTCTCGAATATTCTCTCCTCAGTATTCAACAACTTATTCGTTACCACCCCAAGTTTGTTAAGATATTGAGGCACAATAGGCCAATAGTGTCAGCACTCGCTTGGCATAGTATTTAGGAAATATTAAAGTATGCCGAATAGTGAAAACATTGCCAAGGCATATTTATTATTAAAAAATAAAATATAAAAATAGCGTTCAACGCAAACATCCCCCACCAACTGTTAAATTAGTTCATGGTGAGGGATTTAACCAACAACCCACAAACGTTTTCGCAATACATAATCATTAAAAACAAAATAAATAACTTGAAAGAGAGAATGGGCTAGAAGGGGTCTCTCGATGTAGCCCTTTAGGATCCAGGCTTCTCGGTCAAGCTGGTCGGATCACCCTTCCTAGGTGCAGCCGGTTGTCAATCGTCACACACCAACTCCTCACGATCCAATCTCCTCTTCGATCCCCCTCGGTTGGTGTTTAAATAGGCGTTCAAGGAAGGGATATGATGAGCTCCTCATTTGAATTTTAAATGCAAGTGATAAGAGATAATTATCTTATCCAAATTTGAACGAGAGCTGATAAGGCTAGGGCTGACTTCATTCTACCGACACTACCTTGGCGTCCAAGCTTGGCATGAATCTGCCAACCAGTCTTGACACCATTTTCTGGTCCAATTGCTATCTTTTTAGATCCTGATCATGTCCTATTTTTTCGGGGTCCAACAACCTCTTGGCATGGCATCAAGTTCATTTCTCTGCCAACCGGTTCTTGGCATTGTCTGGTCCATCTGTGCCAACAGCACTTGGCATTCTCTCTTGCGCTCCTTCCTGTGTTGCTTTTCTGGGCCAAATCCTATGCCAAACTTGAAAAATTGCCAACAAAACAACCCTTCACACTGGCATCGACAAAATTCCAAACTCCTTATGCAAATGCATGATTTTAACATCCTAGTGCAACTAAATGCACCTAAAAACAAGCAAAAGCATTGTAAGATTGGCATTAAAAATAATACTTTTGGAGAGGTAACAGAAGACAAGTAGAGAAAGAAGTTTGACGTTGAGACACGTGTCGGAGATAAAGACGACATATCTTAGATGCATAGACGGATCCTCATTGAAACCAGTGGGGGGCCACGCCCCCCAAAGTTCAAAAATTTTACATTTAGCCCCTTTAATTTTTTAGAAATTTTAATTTGGAACTTCCAAAATTTTAAAAATTATTATTGAATTTCAAAAATTTTAAATAATTTCAATTAAATCTCTTTCTAACTTTTTTTTTTAAAAATAGGGTGTCTTGATGAGTTTCGATTCATTTTTGAAAATTTTAGTTAAATCCCTACATTTTTATGAAAGTTTTGAATTAAACCCTTCAAAATCTTTGGAAATTTTAATTTAAGCTCTAAAACTTTCAAAAATTTTAAATAGGCCCCTTCTAGTCAGATTGTCAAGATTCTCCCCTGGAGAAGATATTATTGGCTACATTTTGTCGTGGATCTCCCGAACAGTATAAAAAATGAACCGACGAGGTTGCCTATCAGACTGGAGATGATGCTTAAACGAGGAATACGAGTTTTGCCTCATGAAGTCAAGATTTCAAGAAAAGGATCTAACTGTTATCTATAATTCATTTTTGGCTTCTTGCAATCAGACATCTTTTCCGTTAAACAAAAGTCTCTTTAAAGACTGTTCCTGAATCAACACATTATTTGCATTCTTTCATGCATTAGGACATATTTATGTTGCCTCATGCATTTTATGATGTAGCTATTCATATTTCGATATTATTTAAGTCTCTAATTTTGTTCAGTAAAGCATTCATGTGCAGTCATTGCATTATTTTTTATTGCCACTTGGGAGGGATACTCGCTTCAGAAAGTAGAACTTCTCATCAGTACAATTGAGAACTAGTTGTGACCTATGGCATCAATTATTCCAAAACCCATTGGTTACCAGTTGATCAAGTCTTCAGTTTTCTAGAGAAGAAAGAGAAATCAAAGGACATACATCTTATCCCAACTACTATTACTCATCGGGATTGATTTTCCAAGTTGCCACAAGTTTCGACTTGAAATGCCACTACTCGAGAAGAAAAATTAACACAATGGGGCATCTGCAAGCCACCCTTTAGATTTGAGAACAAACCTTTGAGATGATCATGTTGTCGACGTTTGGAAAGCCCAGCAGAAATGTTGGCGTAACGTGCTTAAACACGGTAAAGTTTAAGACAATGGATAATTCAAATGTCCATCGAAAATCCATTTTTGCGAATGGTCAAAGGAAAATAAATCATTTTGAAAAATCCAATGTCAGAGTGTAGTCGTTTTTGTCATAATGAAAATTTCAATTTATTATTTAGAAATTTTTTTGCATTCTTTGATTTTTTTTATACATTTCGTTCATTGCTATGGGATAATTTTTGTCTTCCCACACATACTTGTACATATCATTTTTTATCAAGAACCTAAATATTAATTACAAAAGTAACTTTAATTTCGAGCAGCTTATGTTGAAAGCAAAATGAATACTTCAAGGACAATACAAGTGGGAATATCTTCTGTTCTATTTAGGCAAACGAGAGGAACAAAATGGGTGTTCAGATAATGGGCAGATCCCATTGAGTGAAATCCCCTTTCAGGCATTTGTTGTAAGATTCTTAAATCAAGTGTTGATCCTAAACTTCTACCCCCTGAAGACTATTTTGATATCCATGTATGGGATGACGAATGACATTCCTTAAATTCCCTTCACAAATGATAAAAAATATCCATTTGTTGTCCCCTTTTGAGCCTGGTCGTTTCTTTTCATTTAAACCCAAACCAAGGATCACCCCCACACTAGAGGAGAAAGAGGATGAGGTTTTTGTTCGCAACTTAAAGTTGCCCAGTTTTGACCACACTACAAATATAATGCTTTATGAATAGGTGCAAGAAATGAGAATCGATGTACTGGACACGAAGACCAAGAGAAACATCAGAATAAGCCGGTAAGAGAAATTTTTGCTCGAAAGGTCTGGCTAAACCAAATTGAAAGTTTGCCAATAAGAAGGTTGACACAGTCAAGAATGAAAGCACCAAGTCATAAAGTGCAATAAAGGACATTAAAAGCCTAGAAGATTTAATTACATTTGAAAAAGAAGCGCATCAACATTCATTCAAGATGCAAGCTACACGAGAAGAGGAAATGAACTCTAGAGTGAAAACCCAAAAATGGGCAGTCTAGAGCGATCCAATGAATATATTACTCTATACCCCAATTCAAGCAATATATGAATAAGGTTTTGATTGGAAATTTATACAAACTTTGGTGGACTGATCACCTTTGAAATATACGCCAATGTCGAGATAAGACGTAAATCGGTCCATAGCCACACATTCCAAAGCTACAAGAGAAGGAAATGAACTCTAGGGTGAAAACCCAGAAATGGGAAGTCTAGAGCGATCCAAGAAATAAATTAAAGAAGTTTTTCTTTTGAGCACATTCTGGTCAACAAGTGCAGAGAAGATATTTCACCAAGAATAAATGATCCTTGGTTTTATCACCCTTAAACACTTATTTGGGCCTATATATCCTTTCTTTCATAACCGTGAACCATAGCCTAGATTAAAAGCCTACAAAGATCATTCTGATCATATGTGGATATCTGAGTTGGATAATTTTGTCTTCAGATCACATCCTGCCTATAAGGGTTAACCTTTCTTCAAGGAACGTCAAGCTTCAAGTGCCTGATCGACACCTAAATGAGGGAAGAATGGGGCATGGTGAGTTAGTGAGGTCAAGAGAGCAATGGGATAGAAATTAGGTTGGGAAATGTTCCTATCAGAAGCCTAATAGCCCAGAAAGGACTTCACATGTATCACTGCAACCTTTGCGGTCCTTTAAATGTAAGTTTCACTAAAGCTTATCTGTTAGAGTATGCCCAAAGACCAATCATAAGATGATTGTAAAAGACATTTGTTTTACCTTGTTTATTCATAAAGAGGCATTGCCATTAATATTTTCAGTTACAATTCTGCGTGCATAAATAAATTGAATTATAATAAAGTCCTTAGAATAATATGGTTATTCTTAAATGTCCTTAGTCGAGTATTATTATGGGCAAGGACAACAATAATGCATTAAGATTAATGTGTAGTTGATTGATGACAAAGTGTTGTCATTTACATGGAGATGTCAAAATCAATACATACGTATGTGTTAGAGAACGACATATTGGACGGACCCACTATGAGCATGTTTCTTGGATTATTATGTGACAGTCACAACATTTCTCATAGTGATAACTACATATATGATCCTCAGACTTGAGATCATTATTATTTCAACATCGTGAGTGACATATTTTGATACAGTTAAACATGTGTCGTAACTGACTACACTATAAATACTGATATTGGATATGTTATAATGTATGTAGTGGGATATGGTTGATCAAGATAGGATTTGTCCCTCCTACATAATAGGAGTAATATCGTAGGCCACTTGATTGAGTGAGACTAGAAATGCATGGCCATGCTCGAATAAGTTGATATGAGATATCATAGTTATTCGTTTATAATAGTCTACTCAAGATATCAAGAAATATTAGATGGACTATACAAGTGTGACTATTCCATGACTTGTGTCCAATCTAGATATAAGGACAAAAGGATGTAATACATGAAAAGAGTTAATCACGAAGAGGTTATGTCGAATCATGATTTCTTGTAACTTAGGTGACAATGACATATTGCTAGATGTCACTCATTGTTTGTAATATTAGAAATGTTCTAATATTTACTACTAACGTTACAAAGAACCTACAAGGTCACACCCACGGTTGAAATGAGCATATATTAAACGAATTACTTATGTACAAATTTGTTGTACATGAATTTAGTTAAATTAATATATATTCGATATATATAATTTAACTATTGGATAAATATTTAAAGAAAATAATTATTGTAATTATAACTCTTTTAATATATAAAAAATATAATTCGATTTAAATTAATATATATATTAAAATCCTAATTAAGGTTGAATTAGGATTATATATATATATTAAAATCCTAATTAAGTTGAATTGAGATTATATATATTAATGTATATTGAAATCCTAATTAAGTTGAATTGGGACTATATATATTAATATAGATATATATTGAAATCCTAATTAAGTTGAATTGGGATTATATATATTTAATATATATATATATATATATTAAAATTCTCGTTAAAGTTAAATTAGAATTATATATTAATATATATATATATATTGAAATCTTAACATGAGTTGAATTAGGATTACAAAGGCTATATAAAGACATAAGAGATCTAGCAATTATTAACGCCTTTTGGAAAAAACCCTCTAAATAGTTTAGAGAGTTTTATATGCTCGTTTCAATTGGGTGAACTACATAGAGGTTGGAGCGTTATCATTGTGGCTTAGGAATCGACATCGTGGAATCGTGATAGGATATCTATTTCCTCCAAATTTAGAATTCCAGATTTTAAACAGGTAATTCTTCGCCCTTATCCACCTTGATTCATTCCTCGTACATGGATCTTTGGTGGTGATCTCTGAATATTATTTTTCGCTGCGTCATAGGGTGTGTCTGCGTAATCCAACAGTGGTATTAGAGCTACTTGTACGATACAGATTCGGGTTTTAATTACTTGGGAGATGTAATTGTATGAGATGCATGTTATTTTTCAATTTATTTAGTAAATATATGATATTTTACAAGCAAATCGATTCGATCATGGTTAATTTGTTAATCCAATTAAAAGATGTTCCTAAGATCAATGATAAAGAGTTAATCATTAGGATCTTTGTTGATAGGGTTTGAAATATTATATGTTAATTGTTAACATATTCAATATAGAGTTTTAGGGTTTTAGATGTCAAGTGTTAACATACGCAGGCTATAGTTATATATTAGACTAATGGTTAGTCTATAGATTTCGTGCGGGGAGAGTAACAAAAGTTGTTTCAGTTAAAACCTCGTGGATTTTAAAATCCTGAAAAACACGATAATGTTGATAAAAGTTATCAAATTGTGAGGTTTTTTACATAGCGATTAAAATGCTAATATTTAAAAAAAATTCCCCTCCGCAAACCGGTCAGCAACACCCCTGCCAGTGGTCTTGTAGCCACCAAACCCCCGCAAGGGGCACCGCTCCTTAACCCCTGTGTAGGAACAATATGGTAAGACCTTAATAACAAACTGTGTCATTATTAAGTTTGATATGCACGGTGTTTGGAATACATGGTTATAGCCCTATAGCCCATTTAGTTTTATTTATAAGGTTTTATAAATACGGCCTGCATGTCGTGTCTTTCTCTACTTCTATTGTAATTCTTTTCTCATCTTACCCCCCCGTATGTAAAACAAGTTTCTGAAATTGTAATCTCTACGAAGAAGCATGGATAAGAGAAACAGAAGTATGAGCCGACAAAAAGATGCTTGAGAAGTGATTTTATCCTTAAAATAATTTGGTTCTCCCATTGGCTTGGGATGGGCCACCTTAGGATATAGGCTATAACTATTGCATTCATATTTACTATTTTTTTCATGTATATGATAAAATGAATGTATGAGATGCATGCTAGCTAATTGATAAGATCAAATGTTAAATGGTGAGATAATATTCACAAAACCCCTCAATAAAATATTAAGTCTTTTATTGCTTCCCAAAGTTAACCCTCGTTAAAGTCTATATCGATACAATGTAGGTTCTGCTAAAGCGAGGTACTTGTATCTATCTTGGCCAAACCCGAAGAATAAGCAAGTGATATTCGTTGGTTGAAATATTGGTTAAAGACTTAACCGGGTTACTCTAATAGGATTAGAAACCTAAAGGCTAGTTATTTGGATAATCATAAGATGATTATAAACAAGAGTTGTTCACCAAATTAAGGAGTTACATGAGATGTAATTAGAAAATGTTGCTTACCTAGTTAAACCATAATCTTAAAAGAAAAGCCAAAGATAACTTAAGAGAACGTGAATTTTGGATCCTTACCCACTAGAAAAACTTTACGAAAGTATTTTTGACATTAATATTTGAGGGTTATTAATTTTAATAAAAATAGTGGGAGTATAAAGTCCTTTTGTAATCAAACTTAGTAAACGTACTAAATATCACATTTTATTATTGTAGATTTACTATGGCAAATGCAAATTCGTTATCATTACGACCGGTCCTTGAGAAGGACAAGTTGAATGACGTGAACTTTCTTGACATGTTACTAAAATAAAATTGTTTTCATTGTAATAAGACATGTCATTGGAAGAAAGACTATCCCATTTATCCTGAAAAGGTCAAGAAGGCAAATGAAAGCGGAGCGTCTGCCTCAGATATTTTTGTTATTGACATTAATTTATCAACACCTACTTCTTGGGTATTGAATACCAGTTATGGTTCTCATATTTGTACATCTGTACAAGGACTACAAAAGAGTAGAAAATTGAGAAAAGAAGATGTGAACCTACGTGTTGGTGATTGAGCAAGAGTTGTTTCATTAGCTATAGAAACACATACTTTATCGTTGCCTAGTGAACTTAATTTATGTTTAGAGGATTGTTATTTTGTGCCTAGTTTGACTAAAAACATCATTTTGATTTCTTGTTTAGACAATATTGGTTTTGAGATAATTATTAAGAATAATTGTTGTAATCAAACATCATTTTTATTCGTTATCATTTGAGGGTTATTAATTTTAATAAAAATAGTGGGAGTATAAAGTCCTTTTGTAATCAAACTTAGTAAACGTACTAAAAAATCACATTTTATTATTGTAGATTTACTATGGCAAATACAAATTCGTTATCATTACGACTGGTCCTTGAGAAGGACAAGTTGAATGACGTGAACTTTCTTGACATGTTACTAAAACAAAATTGTTTTCATTGTAATAAGACATGTCACTGGAAGAATGACTATCGCATTTATCCTGAAAAGGTCAAGAAGGCAAATGAAAGCGGAGCGTCTACCTCAGATATTTTTTTATTGACATTAATTTATCAACACCTACTTCTTGGGTATGGAATACCAGTTGTGGTTCTCATATTTGTACATCTGTACAAGGACTACAAAAGAGTAGAAAATTGAGAAAAGAAGATGTGAACCTACGTGTTGGTGATTGAGCAAGAGTTGTTTCATTAGCTATAGAAACACATACTTTATCGTTGCCTAGTGAACTTAATTTATGTTTAGAGGATTGTTATTTTGTGCCTAGTTTGACTAAAAACATCATTTTGATTTCTTGTTTAGACAATATTGGTTTTGAGATAATTATTAAGAATAATTGTTGTTCTTTTATCTCGATAATGTTTTCTATGGTGTGGCACAATTAAAAACTGGCATCTATATTTTGGATCAAGAGAATTATATTTACAACATAAATACGAAAAGGTCAAAAACAAATGACTCTAATCAAACTTATCTTTGACATTGTCGCTTAGGTCACATAAGTGAAAAACGCATTTCAAAACTTCATAAAGATGGATTTTTAGATTCATTTGTTTTCAAACAATTTGATGTATGCGAGCCTTGATTATTTGGAAAGATGACCAAAGCTCATTTTTAATGGTAAAGTGAGTGAGCAAGTGATTTATTGGGATTAATACATAGTGGTGTATGTGGACCAATGAATACACAAGCCAGAGGAGGGTTTCAATACTTTATTACTTTCACAGATGACTTCAGTAGATATGGGTACATTTACCTAAAACATCATAAATCTGTAGCCCTTGAAAAGTTCAAAGAATTTAAAACTGAAGTACAAAACCAACTAAGAAAAAGCATTAAGGCTCTTCGATCAGATCAAGGAGGAGAATACTTAAGTTTAAAGTTTGATGACCTTCTTAAGGAATGTGGGATTGTCTCACAACTTACACAACATAGTACTCCACAATGGAATGGAGTTTTCGTAAGAAAAAATCAAACACTGTAGGACATGGTTTGATCAATTATGAGTCACGTTGATCTTCTAGCTTCTTTTTGGGGACATGCGCTAGAAACAACGGGTTTCACACTAAATCACGTTATATCTAAATCAGTTCAACAAACACCATATGAGATATGGACTGGAGACTTCCAGTATGTCTTTTATGAAAATTTGGGGATACGAAGCTTATGTTAAACATTAGATGTCTACAAAGCTCGAACTCAAATCTCATAAATGTAATTTTGTAGGTTATCCTAAAGAAACTAAATACCACTATTTCTTAAATCCTACCGACAACAAAGTGTTTGTTGCTCGAACAGGAATTTTCCTAAAAAGAGAATTTGTTTTCATAAAAGGAAGTGGGAGAAATATTGAACTCAATGAAATTTGAGATCAACCACAAATATTTGAACCAGAGATTGAACAACAACAAGTTCCACAAGTTGTTGATGAACATTTAACTATTTTGGAAACACAATCACTGTGAAGATCCTTAAGAAAATGCAATGCTCCTGCGAAATATAGATTTCTTGTCACATTGCATGGTGATGTTCTCTTCATGGATCAAGATGAGCTTAGGACTTATCAAGAAGCAGTGATGGGTCCAGACTCTATGAAATGGCTAGAGGCCAAGAAATTTGAGATGGATTCCATGTCAGAAAACCAAGTTTGGACCTTGGATGACCCACCTCTAGGGATTAAGACCATAGGGTGCAAATGGGTTTTCAAAAAGAAAACCGACATGGATGGTAATGTACAAACATACAAAGGGTGATTAGTCGCTAAGGGTTTTCGTCAAATTCATGGTATAGACTATGATGAAACTTTTTCTCTTGTTGTTATGTTTAAATCCATCTGGATCTTACTTGCGATATCTGTATTTATGATTATGAGATATCAAAAATGGATGTTAAAACCGCTTTTCTTAATGGAAAACTAGATGAGGATGTGTACATGACACAACCTGAAGGTTTTTTCGGTCCAAAAGATGCCATAAAAATATGCAAGCTACAAAGGTCCATTTATGGATTGAAGCAAGCTTCTCGAAGTTGGAATCTTTGTTTTAACGATGCAATCAAAGAGTTTGGTTTTATCAAAAATAAGGATGAGCCATGTGTTTTCAAGAAAATTAGTGGGAGCACTGCCATATTCTTGGTGTTGTATGTGGATAAAAAATTGACATACCTACCTTATAGTCTTTTAAAAAAAACTTGGTTAGGAAAATGTTTTTCCATGAAAGACTTGGGTGAGGCAACATACATATTAGGAGTCAAGATCTATAGAGATAGATCGAGACGAATCCTAGGACTGAGTCAAAATATATACATAGATAAAGTACTAAAAAGATTCAGTACGGAAGAATCCAAAAGGGGGTTCTTACCTATAAGACGTGGTATTTCACTCTCGAAGGAAATGTCTCCTTCAATACCTCAAGAAATAGAGCGCATGAGTAAGATTTCATATGCTTCATCAATTGTATTTATCATGTATGTCATGCTATGTACTCGTCCAGATGTATCATACACTTTAAGTATGACAAGTCGGTACCAGGTAGATCCCGATGAAGGCCACTAGGTTGCAGTTAAAAACATCCTTAAGTACTTAAAAAGAAATAATATATATTCCTTATATATGGAGGTGAGAAAGAGCTAAGTATAAATGGTTATACTGATTCCAGCTTTTAAACCAATAAGGATGATTCACGATCGTAATCGGGTTTTGTGTTTTGCCTTAGTTAAGGCGCTGTAAGCTGAAAAGGTTCAAAGAAAGATACACTAGATGATTCTACAATAGAAGTTGAGTATATTGCAGCATGCGATGCTGCAAAAGAGGGTGTTTGGATCAAGAAGTTCATAAATGAACTAGGGATTGTGACGAAAATATTGAATGCTATAGATCTATGTTGTGATGACAACGGAGCCATCGCACATGCAAAATAACCCATATCTCACCAATGATCCAAACACATTCCTAAGCGTTACCATCTTATTTGAGAAATTATAGATCGAGGAGATATAGAAATATGTAGAGTACCATCAGATGATAACATTGTCGATCCACTAATAAAACCTCTGATGCAGCAGAAGCATGATCATCACACTAAGTCACTTGGTATTAGATACATGAGTGGTTGGACTTAATGATAGTGGGAGATTGTTAGAGTATACCCAAAGACCAATCCTAAGATGATTGTAAAAAACATTTGCTTTTACCTTGTTTATTCATAAAGAGGCACTGCCATTATTATTTTCAGTTACAATTTTGCGTGCATAAATAAACTGAATTATAATAAAGTCCTTAGAATAATATGGTTATTATTAAGTGTCCTTAGTCGAGTATTATTGTGGGCATGGACAACAATAATGCATTAAGACTAATATGTAATTGATTGATGACAAAGCATTGTCATTGACATGGAGATGTCAAAATCAATACATACGTATGTGTTAGAGAACGACATCCTGGACGACCCGCTATGAACATGTTTCTTGGATTATTATGTGACAATCACAACATTTCTCATAGTGATAATTACAAGTATGATCCTCTGACTTGAGATCATCATTATTTCAACATCGTGAGTGACATATTTTGATACAGTCAAACGTGTGTCGTAACTAAATACACTATAAATACTGATATTGGATATGTTACAATCTATGTAGTGGGATATGGTTGATCAAGATATGATATGTCCCTCCTACATAATAGGAGTAATATCGTAGGCCACTTGATTGAGTGAGACTAGAAATGCATGGCCATGCTCGAATAAGTTGATATGAGATATCATAGTTATGCGTTTATAATAGTCTACTCAAGATATCAAGAAATGAAAGATGGGCTATACAAGTGTGACTATTCTATGACTTGTGTCCAATGTAAATATAAGGACAAAAGGATATAATACATGAAAAGAGTTAATCACGAAGAGGTTACTCGAATCATGGTTTCTTGTAACTTAGGTGACAATGACATATTTCTAGATGTCACTCGTTGTTTGTAATATTAGAAATGTTCTAATATTTACTACTAACGTTACAAAGAACCTACAGGGTCACACCCACAGTTGAAATGAGCATATATTAAACGAATTATATATGTGCAAGTTTGTTGTACATGAATTTAGTTAAATTAATATATATTCGCTATATATAATTTAACTATTGGATAAATATTAAAAGAAAATAATTAGTGTAATTATAACTCTTTTAATATATAAATAATATAATTCGATTTAAATTAATTTATATATTAAAATCATAATTAAAGTTGAATTAGGATTATATATATTAAAATCCTAATTAAGTTGAATTGGGATTATATATATTAATATATATTGAAGTCCTAATTAAGTTGAATTGAGATTATATATATTAATATAGATATATATTGAATTCCTAATTAAGTTGAATTGGGATTATATATATTTTTATATATATATATATATATATTAAAATCATAATTAAGTTGAATTGGGATTATATATATTTAATATATATATTGAAATTCTAATTAAAGTTAAATTAGAATTATATATATTAATATATATATATATTAAAATCTTAATATGAGTTGAATTAGGATTACAAAGGCTATATAAAGGCATGAGAGATCTAACAGTCATTAATGCTTTTTGGAAAAACCCTCTAAATAGTTTAGAGAGTTTTATATGCTCGTTTCAAGTGGGTGAACTACGTAAAGGTCAGAGCGTTATCGTTGCGGCTTAGGAATCGACATCGTAGAATCGTGACTGGATATCTATTTCCTCCGAATTCAGAATTCTAGATTTTAAATAGGTAATTCTTCGCCCTTATCCATCCCGATTCGTTCCTCGTACATGGATCTCTGGTGGTGATCGCCGGATAATTTTTTTGCTATGCCGTGGGGTGTGCCAGTGTGATCCAACATGATCTTTGTATATTTGAAACAAATGCACTCTTGCACTTAACATTCAAGTATCTAATTTTGATCTCATTTTTACAAATTCTTTTTTTTCAAAATTAATTATTTTTTCTAGCTCATCTTCATAAGTTTTTGAATTGAAATGAGCTTAAAACCTTTTTCACCCTAAATGTTTAAAATATGGCTGATTTTACATAATATTTTTGCATTAAAATAAGTTTTTAAACTCATTATAAGTTTTTGCATTAAAGTGAATTTAAAGCATTTTTCGCCCTAAGAGTTGAAAAAATGGGCAAAACTCTGCATCATGGATTCAGAAGCGATAATTAGTGGGATGCCAGTGTCCACATGACAAGATTATTTGTACATTGGAGTCCAAATCTGTATGGACCAAAGAGGGTACAGAGCCTAAAAATTTCTACTATTGAACAAGCTGAAAATCAGTTCAAAAAGAACAAAGGTGAACAACAAAATTTTGGGGCAAATTTTGTTGGGGCAAGAAGATGGCCAATCCATTTAATGGCAGAGACATTTTAGAACCATAACTCACAGACATTAAGTTGAGCAAGATATGAAGAGCAATCCGAAGTGGGAACCTGAAAAAGCTTTGGAGAAAAGGAGATGCAAACTCATATCATTAATTTGTTTTGTCTATGTTGACAGAAATCATTAGAGATTTCAATTAATTACTTCAAGATTATTACTAGAGCCTTCAGTGCATAACCTTTAATGTCGTTCGGGCATCAGTAAGACCCTCAGTGCGTGGTGATTATGGCAACTAGTAAGACCTTCAGTGTATGGCTTTAATACAATTCGAACATCTGTAAGACCTCCAGTGCATGGTGATTCGAGCAACCAGTAAGACCTTCAGTGCATGGCTTTAATATAGTTTGAGCATCTGTAAGACCTCCAGTGCAGGGTGATTCGAGCAACCAGTAAGACTTTCAGTGCATGGTATTATGACCTTCAAACCATCAGTAAGACCTCTAGTGCTTGGTGATTTGGGGAAATTAGTATCGGCCGAATATTAGTAAGATACTCAGTGCGTGGTGATTCAGGCAATTAGTAATACTTCCAGCGCATAACGCCAAGATTTTTTAGCCATCGGTAGGACCTTCAGTGCATGGTGATTCGGGATCTAAATAGGGAAGTAGGACAAAATTAGTGTTTTTTTGTCTTTGTTTTATTCTTGTGTTACAAGAATGAGCAAAGAATGGCAGCTGTAATCACTAATTTTGTTCAGGTTTTATTATTATTGTTTATATTCAGATATTATTATTGTTGTTGTTGTTGTTAGTTTATTATTATTTATTTATTTTCAGTTTTATTATTATTATTACTAAATTATTAAAAAATAGATGGATTTTAAATAAATGGTAATCCAATAATCAGCCCTATTTTATTAAATATTATTCCATTTAATTACAACCCAAAAAATTACATAGCTGGCCCGTTTGGCCCAAATATTTAAAAACCCTAATATCTGATAACCTAATATGCCCTTTCTTTTGTTGTTGCCGCCAAGGATCAGAACCGTTGGATCAGATCTGATCCAATGGTCCAGATCACACATAGAGGACCCTTCATCACGCGATCCATCCACCGCCTGGACCGTCGGCTCCCAACGCGTGCGTAGGATACACGCTCCCGACCGCTCGCCTCCCCGTCCATGTGGCATTGCCGCCGGCGATCACGCTACCGTCGTTCAACCACCACCTACAACAAGTACTAAGCAATAATAAAAAACCAGGATTTCCAGATCTCATAATCACATTAAATAATCAAAAACAATAGATATTAGGTTTCCTTTAGGTTTTTTATTGCATGTAATCGGATATATATCCGAACCAAAAAACCATTGTAATGAGTTATGAACAATCAATAAAAAAGCAAAAAAATCGGAGTAATCTTCTTTATTTATTTTCAAAGCAAAAAAGGGAAAAGGTTTTAGGGTTTACCGTTTTATTTCGTTCGGATCGTCGCCATCTCTAGTGACTTAGGCAACCACCACCGATGACTGGGGGCTTTCTCCCCATAGACCGATGATACGAGGGCTCTTGAGGTTTTGTTTTTCAAAATCTGGGTTTCATAAAAAAATGGGTTATTTAGCTTCGGTTTTCTCTAGATTCAGGGCAGAAAAGGCTTTGTTTTGAAAAACGAATGTCGGAATCGAGTTTATGAGGAAACGATGGTTGTTTAAGGGTAATTTTTGAAATCGCTGGCGTCAGCGAGCGTCGGCAACTATTAATGGCGGCCGTTGCGATGGGGGACGGCCGGATCTTGAGTTCTTGAAGAACTCAAGATGAACAATTGAGAGAAAATGGTGGGGAATGGTTTGATTCATTTTGAGTTTTGAAAGCAAATGGGAATTGTTTTTAATTTTTGGTTTATATACCAACGTTTTAAAGTGGGGAAATTACCTTTATTAAGGACCTCCGCCTTTTAATAATTCCTTCTGCTGTCCCTAAGCATTTTTCAATCCTTCAATTTTATCTCTTTTTTGTTTGATTTGGTCCGAAAATTGAGTGGATAAATCACACATTTAGTGCCTGTTCTTTTTTTCTCTTTAATATTAGTCATTTTCATTTCTTTTCCTTTATTTATCTATTTTAATTTTTTGCCTTTTCCAATTTCCCTTTTTATAATTCCTATTAATGCCATAATTCCCCTTTTATTAGCATTAAGTGTTGTGCTTTGACCCATAAACTACCAAACTTTCCATCTTTTTTTCTTAAATTTCGTTTTCTTACGCATCTTGGTCCTATTTTCATTCTTTTTTTCATTATGCTTTTTAGTTTGTTTCTTTTTATGCATCATTTCCTTTTTCAATATGTTTTCATACATAATATAATATAATATAATATAATATAATATAATATAATATAATATATACATACAGTTCATTTATATATCATATGTAGTTTATATATATATATATATATATACCGCTTTTATATATATCATATATAATACAATATAATTAATATATAGTTTTTTTATATCTTACAACATAGTATGGTTTTATACCGCATCGAACATCATATAGTTTATATATTAATGTTGTTTTTTTAACGTGTATATATATATATATATAGTTTATGTGCGTATGTTTGTTTATGCTATGTATGCATGTATATCCACTGTTCGTTATTGTATCTTTTTATATGTGATTAGCACATGTTATAGGTCATATACATCATGTAGTATACATATATGTGTATAGTATGTTATATCTTATTGTTTGTTTCATCTATTGTTATATCCTTATATGTATATATGTGGTTATCATTTATTTATGTTTATATTTGTTCATTCATATTTGACTTGTCCATGTATAATTAATTATCATGTTTTTATTAAGTTTGCATACCGAATATATTAACTGTTCAATGCATTGCTCCTTTTTTTGAGGATAAACTTGGCTATCAGTCTAAGAAGTAGATGGTAGTTTCCGTTTACTCTTCGAACACCGGAGCCCTTAAAATTTACTCGCACGTATAACCAACTCTTAATTTAAATGTCACTTTAATTCGTAAAATTCAATATCAATAAAGCGGTAATTATATTCTTGTGGTACTAATTTTTGAGCGGTGTGGGGTGCTAATCCTTTCCCATCTGTAACCGACTCCCGGACCCAAGTTTTTGAATCTCTGGTTTTGTTTTTTATGGCGTCTGGTCTACCCTCTTTTAAAATGATCGGTGGCGACTCTTCATTTATTACTTTTAACACCCCTATTTATTTATTCCCCATTTATTTTCAAAACACAACTTTTCAAAGAAAGTTTCCCAAAACAAATTTTTATATAAAAGCGAGATACCACCAATTTATTGTTTTTAACCTTTGAAAAAAATTTAGTCACTACAATCACCGATCTTCATTCACCCAACATTTAAACATCAACCTTATGATCTTAACACTCAATCCTCATCAAAACACAACCACAAACACCTCCTAAACATCCTTATGTTTCCAGCAATCAAAGAACACACATAACAGCCCCAAAAACCACTAAGAACTCACCTAAAAACTAATCAATCAAATAGTTTTAGGATCTATTTCAACAATCTCATTCCACATTATATTTACATCAACAAAATGTGAATTTACCTAATTAAAATTTCCAGGTTTCATCATCTTAATCAAATCTTTAAGCAAAACACCAAAATCTCAATTATCATTCAACTCTTGAAATCCATTGCAAAACTAAGTTAAAATCAATTCAATACCAGCCAACTACTAGGGAATATCAATAAAGAACCTTAATTTTAAGAGAGAAGAAAAAATTTTACCTTTGAAGGAACTCCCACCAAAATTGACGTAACTATTCTCTTGAAACAAATCTTGTGAAATTGATGAAATCTTTGAGAAATCTTTGTAAAGTTTTGCTAGAAATCAAATGTAGAATCAAATGATAATTTTTCCATTGAAAATCATCAAAGAATTCTGGAAATCTTGTTTCGAAATTGAAACAGAAAATGAAAGAAAATAAGAAGAGAAAATTTGGAACAATAGAAAAATGATTTAGGAAACCAATTAACCGCCAACCTCTTACACAATTAAGGTGGTAATATTTGATTAAAAATTTTAGAAAATAATAGCTCTTTAAGGATTCTTAGTATTGTCTCATTTATAAAATAGTTGCTAAAAGAGTTTTGCAAAGTTTACATTTCAGTCACTAAAATCTAAAAATCCATTTAATTAGATTAAATTGGCCTTCAATTAAAATCCCAAAATGTTTAATAAAATAATAAAAAAAATTTAAAAACCCAAACCTTTATCAATTAGCCAAAATTCCAATTTTTACATTTTAATTTTACCTGAAACGTATTTAATCTATTCATTTAGTTTAACCGGTCTGAATTGAACCCGAACCCTATTTTTAGGGTGTTACAACTCTTCCCCTCTTAATAAATTTTGTCCTCAAAATTTACCTAAAGGAAAGAGATGAGGAAACTGCTCATTTATGTCTGCTTTCGTCTCCCAAGTAGACTCTTCGACTCCTAGATGTCGCCACAATACCTTAACTAATTCAATGGTCTTACCACGGAGAATTTCCGTACTAGAATCCAATATCTTTACCAGTTCCTCATCGTACGCCAACTATGGTCGCAACTCAATCTCCTCAACATGCACAACATGCGACGGATCCGATCTATACTTCCGGAGCATCGACACATGGAAAACATCATGTATCTTTTCAAGCTCGACCGGTAACCTCAAACTATACGCAACCGGACCAACACACTCAATCGCCTCATAAGGTTCAATGAACCTAGGGCTTAGCTTACCCTTGCGCCCAAATTTCATCACTTTTTTTCCTAGGCGAAACCTTCAAAAACACTTTATCACCCACTTCATACCCAATCTCTTTTTGCTTCAAATTCGCATAGGACTTTTGCTTACTCGAAGCCACCTTAAGCCTTTCACAAATCAGTTTCACCTTCCCATTTGTACCCTTAAGCAAATCAGGCCCCGCAATATTTTTCTCGCTCGTTTTTGCCCAACAAAGAGGTATTCAACATCTACAACCATAAAGAGCCTCATAGGGAGCCATTTGAATGCTCGACTGATAACTATTATTATAAGAGAACTCCACCAACGGTAGTTGCTTCTCCCATGTCCCTTGAAACTCAATGATACATCTTAACATATCCTCCAAGATCTGAATAACGTGCTCAGACTGACCATCCGTCTGAGGATGATAGGACGTACTGAAATTAAGCTTTGTACCCAAAATTATTATAGGACTTACTGAAATTAAGCGAACTCCACCAACGGTGGTTGCTTCTCCCATGTCCCTTGAAACTCAATGATACAACATCTTAACATATCCTCCAAGATCTGAATAACGCGCTCAGACTGGCCATCCGTCTGAGGATGATAGGACGTACTAAAATTAAGCTTTGTACCCAAAATTATTATAGGACGTACTGAAACTAAGCGAACTCCACCAACGGTAGTTGCTTCTCCCATGTCCCTTGAAACTCAATGATACAACATCTTAACATATCCTCCAAGATCTAAATAACGTGCTCAGACTGACCATCCGTCTGAGGACGATAGGACGTGCTGAATAGCACGCTCAGACTTGTCCCTTTTATGTCTTAAAATTGTCACACTTAAATTGTTCCTTTGAAAAATTCAACTTTTACTAGGCACATTTACTTTTCTACCCTCTTTTTAGTTTTTCAGCAAAACAAACTTTAACTTTTCAAAGATGAAATTGTCATTTTAATTATTTTACAACACATCTCTTATACAAAATTTTTCTTCCTAAAACTACGTGAAAAGTCGACAAATGACAACTTTTAAAGGACTGAGGGAGTATTATATTTTATGAAAGATTCAATTTTTATGTAAAATCGTATCTTAAATTTGGTTGAATTTATTCAAAAAAAATTATCATTCTTATGTAGGGGTGAGCAAAACTCAACTCGAAAAATCAATTTTTTTAACTCAACTCAACTTAATCGAATGCTCACCCCTATTTTTATGTGTAAATGATTAGCTAAATGAGTAATACTAAATTCATTTGAGATAGAAAATAAAATTTAAAGGGTGAACAAATGAAATGGTAGTAAACAATATATAAATTTAATAATAACTCCGATTTGATTCTTTTAATAAAAATTACTCCTTATTTAATGTATTCACAGTGAAAATAAAAAATTTAACAAACAGTCATAAAATAATGACCCAAGTCATTTAATAAAGATTATTATATTTCAATCCTTTTTATTTTAATTTTATTGAACTGAATTACAGATAACAAGCTTTCAAATAATCCGCTCTTAATTCTTAAAGAATAAACTTTCAAATGATCCATTGGTTGCGATATCTAGCTTTCACTTCCATGATAAAGCTGGATGCTCCAAACAAATTGAATTTGACAATTTGTTTCCCAGTTTGTACTCTGAAACAAGTTAAAACTTTTAAAACTTCAGCTGTAGCCTACTGAACATGATCCCTGTGCCTTAAATTAAAAAAAAAAAAAAACAAGCATTGACATAATTCTCCCTCTGCTAAGCAAAACAATGAATGGAATTCCTTAACGAGAACGATATCAGCTGTCCTGTCCAATTAGGTCAGCTCTTGAGAAAATGAGCAGTCAAGAGTTTTGTAACAGTGAAGCCATGAAAGGTTTCGACATCAAACAGCTCTTTCAGCTTCTCGTCACATATTACTTTCCTCTTGTCAGATGGATCCTTCAAAATGAAAACAAAAGTTCTTGTTATTTTATAAATCCAGTACAATATTATGTATCATATCCAGCTAAAAAAATTGCAGATTCGAATGATCAATAAGAAAGTCGAATACAGAATGGCATACAACTATAATGCAGTTATGAATGATGACTAAAATAATAAGTAAAAGGCTACTCACTACTGTAGCCTATATATATTGCTATTATTATGCAAGGTGGTTCACCAGATACCTGGAGATTATTTTCTTTTATGTAATCCCACATTCTCTTTATCACGGCAGCCCGTGTAAGCTCGTTTTCTCCGGTGCCGAGAAATTTTACTAGACCATCCGAAAGTTGAAGAGGAGCAAGAAATCCCTTCCGTCTCTTTTCCTTTCCTTTTGCTTCATCTGGATCTGAAATGGCCAAACAAAAGACACAACAGAAACAGTAAGAACCAGTAAATTTGAAAATGTCTACTATAGCCTGTTACGGATTAAACTAAGAATTAACAGAAATTAGGAAGAATAGAAGATTGAAGAAAAGAAAACAGCAGAGAAGGAAGCTGAAACATTCTCATTCCATATTTTTTTATCGATCCGACCTTATCCCTAAAGCAGGGTTTTAACACCATTAATAAAACGTCACACCGTTTAAAAATTAAATCATTAGACGTAAAAGCTACATTGTTTTATTTAGATAAAATAGGCATGTCTCATCGCCTTAATGGTTATATATAAAAGACCTGATTAATTAACTGATACAACCTCGCAAATGGTGATGCATGTGCATGCAGAAGAAAGGAAGAAAGAATGGAGGTCGCCGGTATCATCACATTTCAGGGTTAAGGATAGGACAAAATAATTGATGATATCCAGTGGAAATCTGATTCAAAATACGTGTAGGACAACATATGAAGAAATATAACAAGAAAATCATATAGAGCAATATTACATCTGTATATAAATAGATGAGGCAAAGCCAGAATTCGTAGCGAAACACACAACTAGCAACAGAACTTAATTAAAACCATGAGAAAGTGGGAAGAAAAATCTGGAGTGAAGGTATTGCTAATGAACAATAGTAGAAAAGATGTTAGCATTAGACGTTCTAACTCTGTATATCAATGCAAAACCAAGTTCTGCACAGAAGACATCAATATAATAATATATTGTCCGTACCTTCCTCTCTCTCATGCTTTCTAGGCTTTTCCTTCTCCATTGACTTGACTGGAACAATTATAACATATGAAAGCCACTATGGTTAAATTTAGCACATCATATATAATAAATTAATAATAATAAGTTCAAGTTACAAGACATTTGCAGCATATTGCTCAAGAAACAAAAGTATTCTTCCTTAATTTAATGGTACAATCATAGACAACTGTGAGCATAATTTAGTCATTTACTGACTCCTCATATCAAATTATCAATGCAAAACAATCTTTGAGAAGACCTTAATTTACCAATTTACTATCCATACCTTCTTCTCTCTCATGCTTTCGTGGTTTTTCCTTCTCCATTGACTTGACTGAAACAAATTCAGCACATCGTATTAGATAATACATTGATTGGAGTTACAATTGTGGCATATTGCTCAAGGGAAAAATGTATTCTTCCTTGATTTAGTTACATAATGCCCCGATTTCTGAGAAAAAGCGAGATTAAGAATTTACGATAAAGTGCTTTTCTGATTTCCAACACATTTCCCAGTTACTAGCCAATTATGTAGAATCAGCAGTTTTTACTTGCTTGTTTCAGAAGATTAGAGAAATTTGAGCCAAAAATCAAACATATCGAATGACAGTATCTAAAATAGTTTAAGAAAAACAAAATGGTAGAAGGGACAGATTTATTACCTTCGTCTGGATCCAAGGGCAAAATATGCTTTGACAAGGCTTTGTTCATTTGAAACATGTCAATGGAATCAACACCAAAAAGTGCATGCAATGGCTCATCACAAATTATATTTTTCTTGTTAACCGGGTCTTGCAAATTTTTCTCTCTAATATAAACCCATATTTGCTTGACTACCTAGCACCATTATAGAACAAACAATTTAGAACAAAATAGCTTCCTGACTTAATTATGAAACTAACAAAGAAGAGACAGAAACAAATTCAAGATATTTCAAAGTTACCTCAGTCCTTGCCAATTCAGGGACTCCTAAAAGTTCCTGAAGTTGTGGGGAAAGTCTGCTTGCTTTGTTAAAACCACCTACTCTTCTCTTACCTTCACCATCAACTCTTTTTGACCTATATTATAAAATGAAACAACCATAATTCACAAACTAGCAACTGTAAGTTTGATAGCAATTGCAACCACTGATTATGTGTGCTACTAAACTTCAGAGCTTCCATGACAAAGTAAAACGGAAATTCTTAGTATAGGTATTGTAGAAAAGAGAGTTTGAATACTCTTCTTGTTATTTTTCGATACAAGAGAAGAAGTCTATTTATAGACTTTTACAGAGGAGTTTTACACAGAGTAGTTAACCTATTAGGATTGAACTTTTATCCTTTACAATGATAGAGTTAGATTATAACTAAACTACATAGTTATGATAGAGTTAGATTATAACTAAACTACATAGTTATGATAGAGTTAGATTACCTATCATACACGTATTAACTCACACTCCCCCTCAAACTGGCGTGTATATGTTGTGTACACCCAGTTTGGATGAAAACTCATCAAAATTTGCCCTAGGAAGTGCTTTGGTGAAGATATCAGCAAGTTGATTCTTGGTTGGAATATAATGAAGCTTTATTACTCCATTATTGACCTTCTCATAGATAAAGTGCCTATCTATTTCAATATGTTTAGTCCGGTCATGCTGCACTGGATTCTTGGCAATGCTCATTGCTGATTGACTATCACTGTAAACCTCAAATTCTAACTTTCCATCCAACTCTAACTCAGTGAGGAGTTTTTTAATCCACATTCCCTCACATATTCCAAGAGCCATAGCTCTGAATTCTGCTTCTGCGCTGCTTCTAGATACAACAGCCTGCTTTTTACTTCTCCAAGTGACCAGATTTCCCCACACAAACGTACAATAGCCACTCACAGACCTTCTATCTGTTAGTTCTCCTGCCCAGCTTGCGTCTGTGTAGACTTTTATAGTTCTGTCTGGATGTTTTCTGAAAATAAGTCCAGACCCTGGTGTAAACTTCAGGTACCTCAGGATCCTATCGACTGCCTCCATGTGCTCTTCTCGAGGACTACTCATGTGTTGACTCACTATACTCACTGAGTATGCAATGTCAGGTCTGGTGAGTGAGAGGTAGATTAGTTTTCCCACCAGCCTTTGGTAGGACTCTTTATTCACTGGATTCCCCATTCCATCTTTACTGAATTTCAAACCTGGTTCCATTGGAGATTCTGCTGGTCTACACCCGAGCATTCCAGTTTCTGTAAGTAGATCTAGAATGTATTTCCTTTGGTTGATAACTAACCCTTCTTTTGATCTTGCAACTTCCATTCCCAAGAAGTACCTAAGGCTTCCTAAGTCCTTAGTTTCGAACTCCTTTGCTAGAACAGTTTTCAGCTTCTCTATCTCTTCTATGTCATCACCAGTAATAATGATATCATCAACATAGACAATTAGGAGAGTTATCTTACCATCTGGTGTAGCTTTTCTAAATAATGTATGGTCTGCTTGACTTTGCTTGAAATCATTCTGAACCATAGCTCTAGCAAACCTGTCAAACCATGCTCTAGGGGATTGCTTCAAGCCGTACAATGATCTATTCAGTTTGCACACTGTCTTTGTTGTGGTCTTCTCTTCTAAACCAGGTGGAACCTGCATGTACACTTCCTCCTCAAGTCTACCATTTAGAAATGCGTTTTTGATGTCCAACTGATGCAGCTTCCAATCCTTGTTAACTGCCACTGAAAGCAATATCCTGATGGTGTTTAACTTTGCTACAGGTGCAAAAGTTTCTTGATAGTCTACACCATATGATTGAGTAAACCCTTTAGCCACCAACCTTGCCTTGTATCTCTCAACACTCCCATCTGAATGGTACTTGACTGTAAAGACCCATTTACACCCCACAACCTTTTTTCCTTCTGGCAGATCTGTCATGCTCCAGGTATTGTTCTTTTGTAATGCCTCAATTTCCTCTTCAACTGCTTTCCTCCATTCTGGATTGTTAAAGGCCTCTTCCACTGTCTTGGGAATTCTTATGCTGTCAATGTTAGCTGTAAAAGCTTTGAATCCAGGCATTAATTTCCCATAGGCAATAAACCTGTTAATAGGATGAGCAGTACATTTCCTTACCCCCTTTCTAATAGCAATAGGAAACTCATCTAAGTTAACAGTAGTAGAATCTTGTGGAATAACATTACCTCCTGTCTCCAAAGCATCAGGACTCAAAGCTAGTTCTTGGCAAGTGTTAGGCTGACTAACTGCCTCGGTCAAGTTTCTTTTTCTTCTTGTATAGACACTGAGTTGTCTTTCTGGTGGTTGTGGAGAGTTAGGTGATGTATGTGGTATAGTTTTAATCACTGGAGGAGGTGTTGTATAAGGGCTGGTAGTTTTAGACTGTGGAGAAGGTGTGTCTACAGGATTAAGATTAGTACTCACAATTTCATCAGAAGTAGGCTCGGAAGAAGTATTTTGTAGAGCAGTGGTACTTACATCAAGAATAGGCAAGGAAATAATGGGCTGTGGATCATGCAAGGGCTGAGATTCCTTGTATCTCTCCCCCTGAATTTCAGTTCCTGCAAAGTAAGGTTTATTTTCAAAGAAAGTAACATCAAAAGAGATATAGGTTTTCTTGGTAATGGGGCAGTAACACTTGTAACCCTTCTGACTCGATGAATACCCTATAAACACACAACGTAGAGCCCTAGGATCAAGTTTACTCCTATTATTGCGATGCACGTGAACAAAAGATGTGCATCCAAAAACTCGAAGAGGAAGAACAGAGGATAATGGTTTGAAATGTGGAAATTTTTGGAAAAGAGTTTCAGTGGGTACTTTGAATCCTAGTGTCTTGCTTGGCATCCTATTGATTAGGTAGGTGGCAGTAAGAAGAGCTTCCCCCCATAGATAATTAGGTGCATTGGCAGAAAATAATAGGGACCTAGTCACCTCTAGTAAATGTCTATTTTTCCTTTCGGCCACTCCATTTTGTTGAGGGGTGTTGACACAAGAAGTAAGATGAAAGATGCCTTTTTCTTTTGAAAAATACCCAAGAGATTTGCTAATATATTCACTCCCATTATCACTCCTCACTATTTTAATTTGTTTTCTAATTGAGTTTTGACCATGTGATAAAAACTTTTAAAAATTCTCTCAACTTCAGATTTTTCTTTCATCAAAAAGGTCCAAGTTGTTCTAGAAAAATCATCAATAAACGACACAAACCATCTAGAACAGAGATGTTTTTTACTTTAGAAGGGCCCCAAATGTCACTGTGTATGGTAGAAAATGGTGAAGTAGGTTTATAGTGAGAAGGAACATATGGTTTTCTCGTATGTTTAGCCATTTGACAGACTTCACAAGTAAAAGAAGAGGGATTTTTATTAATGAAGAAATTAGGAAACAACTTTGCAAGGTAGTAGAAACTTGGATGTCCTAATTGAAGATGCAAAAGCATAATATCATTCAAGGGAAATCGCTAGAAAAATCGATGTTCTAAAGCAATTGGAAATAGAAGGATTCAGATAGGGTAGGCCATCAAGGATATATAAGCCGCGTTAATGACCCTAGCACCGCCAATCACCGTCTTCGAGCCCGTGTCAAAAAAACACAACCAAAGAACCCCAAAGTTAACCTCACATTTAATATCCTGAACCAATTTGCTAACAGATAATAAATTGCATGTGAGTTTGGGAACATAAAGAACATCAGACAATATGATCTTGCTACTCAATCGAACAGAACCACTCCCTTTTACTGTTGTAAGGGAACCATCGGCTATCTTTATGAAGGAAGGAGACTTGTGGTTACTATAATTGTTGAAGAGTGTAGGATTTCCTGTCATATGATCAGAGGCACCGTAATCGACTATCCAATTAAATGCACTAGTTGTTGCTAAGCAAGAAATACTACCTTGATGAGTTGTTAAGGCATTAGGAACAGGTTTAGATGATAGGTGAGTAAAAATCTGTTGGAGTTCCTCGATCTGTTGTCTACTAAAAGCTGCAGGAGGAATTTTCAGAAGATGCAAGATGGGCTTCTTTTCTCGAATCTGGATTTAGGAGGCTTCGGTCTGCTGGTTTTCCATGCAGACCTCCAACATTGGTCCATCACATGCCCAGCCTTTTTGCAAAGTGGTCACACCAAGGTCTCCCCCTCCTTTGTTTACTCCCGAGTTGGCGTTTGTAAGAAGAAGAGAAAGCTTCGCTTGTCGGATCTTCTTTGGCACCATCGGGAAAGTCCGCTTTCTTCCCTTCGGATTTTCGAAAAGGCTTCTCGAACCAGTGGTAGTGGTTTAGTGGCTAAAATCCCGCTGTTGGCTCCATCAAATTCTCCATTCAGTCCCGAGAGAAACCGAACACCCTCCTCTCGATTTTTGAGCTTATTGTAGAAGCTAATGTCATCAGGACACTTCCATTCATTAGCTTCATACAGATCTATTTGCTGCCAGCATTTGGTTAGGACTCCAAAATATTGTGCCACTGTTACCTCCCCTTGTCTGAGATCTTTGATCTTATTCTCAACTCCAAAGAGTTCTGGTGTGTTGTCAACGCTGGAATAAGTATCTCTGGCAGCATTCCAAATTTCTGCTGCAGTTTGATAAAGCATGAAATTTTCTCCAATTTCAGGTACCATGGAATTAATTAACCACGACATTATCATGGTGTTTTCACTCAACCAATTAGAGTAGGCTGGGTCAGACTCATCTGGAACAGGAGTTGAGTCTGAGAGATAGGAAGCTTTCCTTCTTCTTCCTGTAATGTACACACCCAGACTGATTGAGACCAAGGAAGGTAGTTGTTTCCATTTAGTTTATAGGATGCAATGGGAGAAAGAGAAGCATCCGAGAGTTGGAAATCAGATGAACGAGGGCTGTTTTGAGAGCTAATTTCTGATGTAGCAGGATCAGAATTAGTCATGGAGAGATGTAGATCTGATCGAAAAAAAAAGGGAAAGAAAAAAAAGGTTTTGAGGGGATAGTATCGACCTAACTTGATACCATGTAGAAAAGAGAGTTTGAATACTCTTCTTGTTATTTTTCGATACAAGAGAAGAAGTCTATTTATAGACTTTTACAGAGGAGTTTTACACTGAGTAGTTAACCTATTAGGATTGAACTTTTATCCTTTACAATGATAGAGTTAGATTATAACTAAACTACATAGTTATGATAGAGTTAGATTATAACTAAACTACATAGTTATGATAGAGTTAGATTACCTATCATACACGTATTAACTCACAGGTATATTCTAGAAAATTAGTGGATTTGAAGGAGACTCTAAGCTGCTGATATAATATCAACATTTCACGCAAAACTCACTTTGATATAGGATCACTGATCCACATGAAATAGCATTTTTAAGCTTTACCAAAAGACACACCGAGTCCTGCCACTCTGGTGCTACATCAGCAATTGTTGTTAACAAATATTACAAAACAACAGATTATTGGTTCAGAAGTGAAGCAAGAAGTCTGTACAACATGTAAGTCTTGATGCATGTTAGATAAGAAAACATTGTAAAGTAACCTTGAAGACATCTTCAAACAAAAGCTAATCTATCTTGTTAGAAAGGAGAATATGGAGTCTGCATTTATTACAAAAGTTCAAGATCAACCCATTTCCTTCTTCCCAGCCACCAAATATCAAAGAATGAGAAGAACATTTAGATTGCCGAGAATCTTCAAGAGTCTAACTATACAGATTAGGTCGAGGAGAAAAAAAATACTGCAACATATGGGTTGAAAAGTTATAAAATGACCAGAGGTTAAAGACACACAACTAAAGGGCAGAACATGACCCATGTTTCCTGTTCCAGAGGCCAAATTTACACTACAAAGAGAGAACACATGTTAGCTTGCACTTGTTTTAAAGCACTGCAGCCAACAGAACACGACTTTCCTCTTTTCATTTTATGGACCCATATGTTTTAAAGCATATTGAAAGGGATCATTTACAGACAACAAGAAAAAAATCTTGACACAACTTATTAGGCAAATGGGAGAAGAGGAGAAAAAAAAAGTTTCCATAAAATCAAATGTATCAGAGGACAAATAAGATTAAGAACAAATGAGTTTGGAAATCAAATTGCCTACTGAGATCATATAAATTAAAAGCATTTTCACTGTTAAGCAATTGACTAAAGTTTTTCAAAGCTCCAAAAGAATGTTCAACTTCAAGTTTTTCCAAATCAACATGGGTGAAAAGTATAAGAAATGTTTTCTACAAGAAAGTAAAAAATAAAATCCCAGATTAATGAATCCTTCACGTTTTCTGAGACATATAAAAGAAAAAGGAAAACCACATTATTGTTATTATTCATTTTTCTTTTGTTTCCAGAACTATGATTAATCAACCTAGTAGGGATGAGTTCCACGGCAATCTCAGAGAGTGACTCACTGAGTTGGACTTAAATTAAACACCTGTTCAGATTAATACGAATAGGTTCTGTCAAATATCTTCATTCAAAACATTTCTCCACCTAAACATGCAGTTTTAAAAGAGTACAAACTAAAAAAATGCACACCACTAAAGCTAAAGCATAAGAACTTAACCTCACAATTAATTTCTAAACAAAGCATCAACTAAATTTTTCAAAAAGAAATAAATTAATAAAAATAATACCGTGCATTTTCTTCAATTACTATAGCGTAACTTTCTTTATTGTAAATACTGATTGATTAATTAATTAATTAATTAATTAAGAACTGACCGTTTCTTTGAAGAGGCCCTTTTGTTCTTGGCTCTTTCAGTTTCCTCCACTCCGTCGTCCGAATCAGAGCCGTCGGTTTCCTCTGATTTAATCTTGTCCGTCTGATCATCTCCATCTTGTTCTTGTTGTTGTTCTTCGGCATTTTCAAACTGGCTTTGAAGATATATATCGACTTGCTCCCTAATAAACTTCTTTCTATCCGTCAAATCAATACCGAAATCCTGCTCCAATCTCCGCCGCACGATTGCAGTGGTGGTGGTGTTGAGGTCGGATTCATCCAAGAACTCCCAGAGGCGGGCGATTAGCTCCGAGTCCAACACCATTTCGGTTACAGAATGGAGCCCCTTATTGTTTGGTAGCGGTTTTAACGTATTCAGCGAGTCAGGTGGCGTAGAAGATGTTAAGTATTTAGTAAGAGTGGAAAACGAAGAGAAAGAAATAAATGCAAAAAAAAAGGTTGGCTCACTCGTTACTCGTTTGGACTTTGAGTGAACTTCGCGAAACACTCAAAGTTGAGGTGCGGGGGCTTTTGCCATTTCAACTTTTCTACAAATATAGTATAGCCACATTGTACACCAATCACATGAGCTGGGACTACAACATCAACCAGGTCCACAATACTAAAATTATTGATGCCTAAAGTAGTCGGCACCAAACAAGAGAGATGAAGATGAGGACCGAGGGTGATGCAACAGTCAGAGGAGGTTTGTCCCCTTTGAGGTGGATGGAGAGCCGCGGTCGAAGTAGAAGGAGGGTCGGGATCAGGCTCTCATTTATTCGGCCTGTATTTATAAACCTTGGTATTATTTGATGGGACGGAGCAGGCCTAGAGCCAGGATGGTTGTTGGTGGGCTGGCATAGTAGACTTGGCTGTCAAGTAATAGGATCAGCAGGAGGGGTCAGGCACACTTGATAGCTGTCTTGTCGAAGCACGATAGCTGAGAATGGGGAGTAATCCGGAGATGATAACTTGAAAGGCTATGGTTATAACGCCCTAAATCTGACGTCACATTTGGGCCTCAAACCCAAACCACATACTAATAAAAAGTTGACTGAGTTGAGCTCAATACACATTTTTGTTTCATAAAAACCATCAACGTTTCAAATAGAACGGTAGAAAATATAGTTAAATCGTTTACATGGGGAGCTCCAATTTTAAAACAAGTAATTAAATCATTCGACATGATCAAATAAATCCAAAATAAGAGTTACAAACATAAAATCAATGGTCTTATGAATACATTGCCCAATAAGTCTAAGTATTGTACTCTTGATCACATTAATGAGCTGAAGTCCTACTCCGGTAGGGCTCCTTCAATGCAACGCTGCAACCTAAAAAACTTACGAATGGAAACAACAATTTCCGAACGTTGAGCTCATAAAGCTCAATGGATACACCTCTATTCTACCATGCTTCATGCAAATCATAAGCATAATCACGTAGCTAGAAAAGATTACATGGCAGTGAAACAAGTATGATATTACCACAGTTCATACACATATAGCGTAGCATCAATACACCTCATAACAATCATAACCACAAACCTAAAGTGAGACCCGAAGCCACATAGCATCGGGAACGTACACTCTAAGTGAGACCCGGGGCCACACAACATCAGGAACATACGCTATATACTTAGAATCCCCCATCGAGTACCTTTGAATGAGACTCGGGGTCACACAACGTTGGGAACGTACATTCAAAAATACCTTACCATGGTATTGCAACACTCCTACTAGGTATCCGGATCCCATCAAACAAGTGCTCACAAGGTACACAACATCATCATATAACCATACCATCTTGTGGTTGCAATCCACATTTAAACCACACAAGCCATTTACCAAGTTATTACACTTTATGATCGAGTACGTGGGTAAATTCTCGGTTTCTCAATTTTACATCTCTTTTTACCCCATTGGGAGTCTATTTGATCGAATATTATAATTTTCCAGCCCCCTAGGCTCAAACTTACTTTTCGGGCAAAATGCCTAGTGGATACCGGTACGGGCTCTTGCATACCGATATGGTACATTTGGGTATCAGTACCCATAGCGTATTGATAAAAAATTAGCTTACTAGAATTTTATCCAGCCCTCATGTACCGGTACGGGTCAACCCGTACCGATATCGCTTTACATGGCATATCTGCACATGTTAAACATCGTACCGGTACCTCCTTCAAAGTTTATCTCAATAGAACACTATTCTTGAACCTAGAACACTAGGGTACCGATATTGGCTCCCCGTGTACTGGTACTGAAGCCCAGAAATTACTTCTTAGGTTTGGGAAATCATTCATAAATCCCCCAAAACACAATATTTAACCTCTTAACTCGATCATACATCTTATAGAAGTATTTAAGGGTGGTTTACTACCATTTTTACAAGTTATTAACAACAAAACCAAGTTTTACCATTAAAGAGAGCCTCAAGCTCTTATCACTACACAACAACCAGAAACATCAAATCTAGCAAACAAAGCATCATCCTTATGTTGTGCATGAAACAAAAGGAGTTGGAAGTGTACTAACCTTCCTTCAAAAGTTGGAAAGAAACCTCATTGCCACTCATTGAGCTTTAGAGTGCTCTCCAACCTCTTTCACTTCAATGAGATATTGTAAAACGGGTTACAACATTGTTGGAAGGTCAAAAGATACAAAAGAAATAACTTTACAAAAAAAATGGAGTTAAATTCTCCATTCCCGTTCTTCCCCTTCAAACCCCACCAAAACTCATATCTTCCACTAACCACCAAAACCTTCCATCCTTACCTTGATAGATAGATCACTTGATGTTGATTACGACACTCTCAAGCCAAAATCTGAGATTTCTACTTACAGTGACAAAGATTGAACCTTTGTATTTAAATCTTCAAAGGAAATAGTGAAGAAAGATGAGATGGGTTTAGGGAGACAAGGGTGAGCTCATCCTCTTGCCTTTCTACAGAAATTAAAGAGCCAACCCTATCTCTTTCTTTAAAAGTGAGGGAAATTACTTCACTACCCCTTTTCTTTTTCTCCCACATTTCCCCAACCCAAAACTCAAACCCAACATTCATGAGGAGCCCACATAGGCTCCAAAACTTCGACCCAACGCCCAAGCCCACATGCTTGGGTGGAACAACTCGCGGATCCCAAAATTTGGGTCGTTACAACTCTCTTATCCTTAAAAAAATTTGTCCTTGAAATTTACTTGATAGAAATAGATACGGATAAAGCAACCTCATGTCCTCCTTGACTTATCACGTGGCTTTCTCAACCTCGTGGTTCCTCCACAACATCTTCACCAAAGGTATACACTTGCTGCAAAGCTCTTTAACTCCCTTATCAATGACTCTTATTGGCTCTTCTTCATAGGTCAAGTCGTTGTTGATCTCAATCTCCTCAAGTAGGATAACATGCGATGGATCAAAACAGTATCGCCTCAACATTGAAACATGGAAGAGGTTATGAATGCATGCCACCTCCAGAGGCAAAGCTAAATGGTACGCTATGGGTCCAACCCTCTCTAACACCTTATATGGCCTAATAAACCTCGGGCTCAACTTGCCATTCTGCCTTGAGTGGATAACCCTCTTCCATGGTGACACCTTGAGGAACACATTGTCACAAACCTCATACTCAAAGTGTTTAAGCTTCTTATGAGGTTTTTGGCGATCAAAAGAAGCTTGTAATCTTTCCTTGATGATCTGAACATTTTCTTCTATTTTCTTGATTAAATCAGATCCCACGATCCTTCTCTCATTGAGTTCTATCCAACATAATGGTGTTCTACACTTGCGCCCACACAAGGCCTCGAAAGGAGTCATTTTGATGTTCTACTGAAAACTGTTATTATAGGCAAACTCAACTAGAGGAAGATGCTCCTCCCAACTACCTTCAAAATCAATGATGCAACAACAGAGCATATCCTCCAAAACCTAGATAACAATCTCGGACTGACCATCAGTGTAAGGATAAAAAATGGTGCTAAAATGCTACTTGGTATCAAACGCTTCATGTATCTTCTACCATAGCCTTGTCATGAACCGTAAATCTCTATCCAAAATGATCGATGAGGGTACTTCATTCAACCTTACTATCTCTTGAATATACGATCGTACAAGCCTCTCAAGCGCGAAGTCCATACACACTATAATAAATGAGATGTTTTGGTCAAACGGTCCACAATCACCCAAATGGCATCATGCCTTCTTTGTGTCAACGGCAAACCCGTCACGAAATCTATGGTCACCCTATCCCACTTTTACTATAGAATCTGAATGGGTTGAAGCAAACATGAAGGAACCTGATGCTTGGCCTTAACTTGTTGACAAGCTAGGCACCTTGTCACGAATTCTGACACATCTCTTTTCATGCTAGGCCACCAATAAAATAGGCATAAGTCTTGATACATCTTGTTACTGATCAGATGTATGGCAAATAGGCTACGGTGAGCCTCCCTAAGAATCTGATCTCGTAAATCCTCTAAGGTTAGAATACATAACCGACCCTTAAAGTACATCGTACTTTGAAGCTTGATGTCTAACCTCGTTGAACCAAATCTATCTTTGATACCAACTCTTCATCAAGTATTTGAGTCATATTGATTTCTTATACTAAGGTAGGTTCTACACGAAGCTTGCTAACAACCCACCATTCTCGATCATCCTAAATTGGGTGAACATTGCCCTCAAATCTAACATAGACTTCCTACTCAAAGCATCAATCACAACATTTGTTTTGCTGGGATGGTACTCTATGATGCAATCATATTCCTTAAGCATTTTGATCCACCTCTTTTGTCTTAAATTTAACTCTTTCTAGGTGAGCAGATACTTAAGGCTCATGTGATCGGTGTAGAAGTAGCATTTTTCTCCAAACAAATAGTGCCTCCAAATCTTCAATACGAATATAGCAGTCGCAAGCTTCAAATCATGCGTAGGGTAATTCTGCTTGTAATGCTTAAGTTTTCTCAAGGCCTAAGCAACCACCTTACCCTCTTGCATGAGAACACAACCAAGCCCATTCAACGAAGCATCACTAAAAACCACTTAATCTTTTCTCGGCTTGGGCTGCATCAATACCTAGGCTTCTATCAGATAAGCCTTCAACTATTAAAAACTTTGATGTTTTCTTTCGTTCCACTCAAACATAACTCATTTTTGCAACAACTTTATTATAGGAGCCGCTATGATAGAAAAAACCCTTGACAAAACGACGGTAATATCCGACAAGTCCAAGAAAACTACGGACCTCTAAGATATTCCTAGGTAGTTTCCACTCTACCACTGCTTAAATCTTTTATGGATCAACACGGATCCCACCTGCCATAATAATGTGGCCCTAGAATGCCACATCGGAAAGCCAAAACTCACACTTACTGAACTTGGCATAAAGTTATTTATCTTTCAAGAACTGAAGGACGACACAAATATGATAATCTTGATCGTCCTCTAAGCTTGAGTAAACCAAAATATCATCGATGAAGACCACCCTAAACTGGTCTAGATAGGGATGAAAAATCTGATTCATCAGATCCATAAAAGCTACTGGTGCGTTAGTTAACCCCAAGTTCATCAGATATCCTTATCCCTTACTTTCAACTAGTAATATCCCAATCTCATATCAATCTTCGAGAACATGCAAGCACCTCTCAAGTGGTCAAACAGATCGTCTATCATTGGAAGATGATAACAGTTCTTTATCATCACCTTGTTAAGTTGGAGATAGTCGATGCACAACCTCATTGAACCATGTTTTTTATTAACAAAAAAGACCGGAACACCCCCAAGGTGAGATGCTTGGTTAGATGAATCTTCTCTCCAATAATTCTGGAATCTAATTCTTTAATTCTCTTAACTCTGTCAGTGTCATGCGATACGGTACAATGTGCACTGGTCTCGTATCTTGTATCACTTCTATCTAACTCATGATCTAGAGGTAATTCTTCTGAAAACACATCGGTAATCTCTCTAACAGTCCGAAGGCTCTCAAGCATCGGACTTACAACTCTTGTATCAACGACATAAGCCAGGAAAGCCTCAAAACCTTGTTAAATCAACCTTTGGGCCGTTAAGGCCGACACCACATTGGAAAGACAAGGATTACTCTCACCCTTCACTACTAGCTTGTCCACATCCAAACCACGAAGCTTAAGGCTCTTTGCTTTACAACCAAAACTCGCGTCATGCTAAAATAATCAATTCGTGCCCAAGATAACATCAAACTCTTAGAAGGATAAGACCATCAAATTCATAAGGAATATATCAAACCCTAAACCTCTATCAGATACCTCTGATACACTTTGTCCACCATGATATCATACCCAAGGGACTAGTCACATGAACCCCAAACTTTAGGTCCTCGGTAGAAATACCTCACCGATGGGATAGTCCACTATGAATATATGAATAGGTAGACCCTAAATCTACCAAACCAAAGCAATAATAGGAACAGAGAGAAAGGTAAAGGTACCTAAGATGTCGTCGGTAGCCTCACATTCCTTTTGGGCCTTGATCGTATACTACCTTACCGGTGCTCTCGTAGTAGACTGGATAGTGCCCCTACTCTGTTGCCCCTTCATGTGGCTTACTCCTCCCTTAGCGAAGCCTCAACCCCTTTGAGCTATAAACGAAGTTCTCTGATTCTAAACTAGGGTGACATTAGTTGTCATTGAGCACTCTCTCATAAAGTGGTCTGGTGATCCACAACCATAACATACTCTAAAATTTCCATAGCACTCCTCATGGTGCTTGCGTCTGCACTAATCACAAACAGATGCACATAACCCTTTCACCGATCCTCCAAAGCTCTTTGCCGAAGAAGATGAGTTAAACCTCATTCGGCTAGTAGACTTTAACCTCCAATCTCGCGGATTAATTTGAAGCTCCATATTCTGGTTCCAATAACCCTTATTCCTCTAAGAGTAAGACTGTGATTGGTTGGAGTGGGTGTGATTTCCTCCACTCGAGCCTCCTTGCCCACCAACATCGCTATAAGTCAAACCTTGAACTTGCTCGAGAGATTTGGCACTAATGGTCAAATCAAAAAACACTTTTGGTGGGTCAGCAATTAAGTATATTTGAATTTGTTTTCGCAATCCCTTTCAGAACCTTTTGCACCTCATCTTCTCCGTTGCAACTAATTCTAGGGCATACCTGCTCAACTACAAGAACTTTTGTCTGTATTTAAAGATAGACCGATTCCCTTGGACCAGGAGAGTGAACCGATCTCTCAAACTATCAATGTAGGCTTCACCTACATACTTTCTCTCAAACTCATCCAAGAAACCTAATAAAAGTATTTTTGTTGTATCCAAGTTAATACCAATCCAACCCATTTCATGAATAAGATTTGCCCAATTAACCAACCAACAAAACTACTTGTTACGAATAACATATTATTGTTGCATTGAAACATATAAATATTGACTAATCTGGCTAACATTGAACTTGGTAAAATAAAATGGTTGAATAATTAAAAAATTAAATTATTTAGGAATACACATTGAATGCTAAGATTACACATTGAATTTCTAGTAGCATATTTATAATAAAAAAGTCTTTGTGATTGTTCTAGAAGAAATGAACAAAAGATACGGTAGAGTTAAGACAGTTATTGTATGAGGTCTACCCAATGCTAAATGAATAGGTACATAGTATATTGATATGAACATCATGAACTACCTTGCAATAAACCTAGTTGTTGCTGATACCTTGTTATGGTTTTCTTCTTCTATAACTTAGTTTCCTACCATTCCCGAGCATTCTCCATTAAACAATAAAAGATGCATATCAACTTCTTCTCGGGTTCCAACTACATCTATCGCATGATCTAGCGGGTATCCCTCAACCACTGATCCACCTTAACCAGATTGTCTTGTCTTGTACCAAGGAAATCTATTGCACCATGACTGCAAAACCACTCAATTGGTACTTTATGAGGGATAGTCAAAGGCCTAGGTATGACTCTCACAATACGGTGAAAGGCCCAATACAGGTGGGAGAAATAATTGACCCCTCAACCCTTCTCGTCTTTCGACATATCATCAGTGTTAGGAACATAATTCTCATCGGAACACCCCTTATGGGAGCCCCAGCTCTTCTCCTGATCACGTGCTCTTCTAGACATGATTACTTTTTGTACAAGCAAACAAATATGGTTACACCATCGAATATTCAGATTAAACTAAGTAATGACTTTGACTTATGGTCATGTATTCACTAGACACCCTTTTTAGACTCTCTACTACCCCAAGATTTTCTTAGAACTGGCTAAACTTAGGCTCTAATACCATTAAATGTAATGCCCAAAACTCAATGTCACATTTGGGCCTCAGTCCCAAATCACATACTCATAAAAGTTGACATGTTTAGCCCAATCCATATTTTTTCATAAAAACCATCAACATTTCAAATAGAACGATAGAAAATATAGTTAAATTGTTTACATGGGGACCTCTAATTTTAAAACAAGTAATTAAATCATTCGGCATGATCAAATAAATCGAAAATAAGAGTTATAGACATAAAATCAAGGGTCTTATGAATACATTTCCTGACAAGTCTAAGTATTGTACTCTTGATCACATAAATGAGCTCAAGTCATACTCTGATAGGGTTCATTCAATGCAACGCTGCAACTTAAAAACCTACGAATGAAAACAACGATTCCAAATGCTAAGCTCATAAAGCTCAGTGGATACATCTCTACTCTCCTATGCTTCATGCAAATCATAAACATAAGCATGTAGCTAGAAAAGATGACATAGAAGTGAAACAAGTATGATATTACCACAGTTCATACACATACAACATAACATCAATACACCTCATAACAATCATAACCACAAACTTGGAGTGAGACCTGAGGCCACACAGCATTAGGAACATACACTCTAAGCGAGACCCATAGCCACATAGCATCAGGAACATACACTCTATACTCGGAATCCCTCATAGAGTACCTTTGAATGAGACCCATGCCACACAATATCTGAAACGTACATTCAGAAATATCTTACCATGGTGTTGCAACACTCTCTCTGGGTATCTAAATCCCATCAAACAAGTGCTCACAAGTTACACAACATCATCATATAAAAATACCACCCTACGTTTGCTATCCACATTTAAGCCACATAAGCCATTTACCAAGTTATTACACATTATAATCAAGTAAGTGGGTAAATACTCAGTTTCTCAATTTTACATCTCTTTTTACCTCATTAGGAGTCTATTGAATCCAATATTATAATTTTCCAGCCCCTAGGATTAAACTTAACTTTTCGGGCAGAATGCCTAGTGGGTACCGGTACTGGCTCTTGCGTACTAGTACGGTACCCTTGGGTATTGGTACCCATAGCATACTGATACAAAATTAGCTCACTAAAATTTTATCCAGCCCTCGCGTAATGGTACGGGTCAACCCATACCGATACCACTTTATATAGCATACTGGTACAGGTTGAACACTGTATCGGTGTTGGGTTCTATAGGAAATAAAACTGATCTAATCAAGCAATTAAACGTAGCGGAAAAATTTATCGTACAAAAAATTCACAAGATCTCATGCAATCATATTAACGAATGACTGTGATAGTTATTAGATTACCTCAATCTTAGATTTTGTAATCATGTTGTGTTGAGGTGATGCATTTTGGAAAGACCGCCCTCTACAAGTATCCATACGGGAATGAACAACGGACGGCTAACGGAATGCTAGTTCCTCTCTATTTCGAGAAAACAGGGTTTATGTGGTTTTGGTGGCTTTTCAAAAAACTACTGTCACAAAACCCTTGGCATACATACATGTATATATATATATGACTTGATTAGGGTTAGGTTGAGTTCACTATTATAATTTAATTAAAACTCTTTTAAATAAATTATAATTTTAAAAAAAATCTTTTATCTAATAAGGAATTCAAATCCAACCAAATCTAGATAATGTGATTTATTTAATAATATTATTTATTTAAAATAAATAAATAATATATTTAAAACAGATTTATTATCCAATAAGGAATTTAAATCCAACCAAATCTAGATAACGAGATTATTTAATAATATTATTTATTTAATATTATTTTTGAAAAATAATAAAACAAGTAAAATATTCTATCACAAGAATACGAATTTCACTTCTTTAAATTCGAATAAATAATCTCTAACAATATTCCATCACAAGCCTCAAGCCTTCCCTTTTCCTTGAGCTTTAGAGTGATCTCCAACTCATTTCACTATAAAGAGATGTAAAATGGGTTACAACATTGTTGGAAGGTTAAAAGATAGAAAAGAAAGAACTTTACAACAAGAAATGAAGTTAAATCCTCCATTCTCGTTCTTCCCCTTCAACCCCACCAAAACTCATATCTCTTATTCACCACCAAAACCTTCCATCCTTACCTTGATAGATAGATGACATAAAGTCAAAAAAATACCCCCAACATTCGACTGAATAGTCACTTTGGCCTCTATTCTTTTTTGGAGTAATTCAATCCTCAACGTTTCATTTGGGTCAAAATGGCCCCTCTGCGGATGAAAATTGTTAAAAACTGACGGTAAACAATTTGAAATAATTTGACAGAATGATAAGTTAGCAGAAAATTTTATTTTATATTTTATATAATTTTATAAAATTATTTTTGACTGATGTAACATTTTATCAAGACAACATATTTGTCTATATGATACTATCATGTCAGTGTATACTGCCATATAGGTTTGTCACGTTATTTCAAGATATTTACCAATAGTTGACTGACTGTTTTCATCCACAGATGGGACATTTTGACCCAAAATGAAACGTTAAGGGTTGAATTGCTCCAAAAAAAAGAATAGGGGCCAAAGTGACTCTTCAGTTAAATGTTGGGGGTATTTTTTGGCTTTACACCTAGATATATCACTTTATGTAGATCATGGCACTCTTAAGCCAAAATCTGAGATTTCTACTCACAATAACAAAGATTGAGCCTTTGCCTTAGAATCTTCAAAGAAAATGGTGAAGAAAGATAAGATGGGTTTGGGGAGATAGGATGAACTCATCCCCTCGCTTTTCTGTAGAAATTAAAGAGCAAACCTCATCGCTTCCTTCAAAAGTGGGGGAAATTACTTCACTACCTTTTTCTCTCTTTCCCACACTTACCCAACCCAAAACTCAAGCACAACATTTATGAGGAGCCCACATAGGCTCCAAAACTCCAGCCCAATGCCCAAGCCCACATAGGCTCTAAAACTTCAGCCTAACGCTCAAGCCCACATGCTCGGGTGAAATAACTCGCGGATCCCGAAACCTAGGTCTTTATAATGGTGCCTCACATGCTGAGGAGTGGTGTGGAGAATAGGGGCTCAAGAGGTTATGCAGCGGAGGCTTGTTGATCTCAGAGGCTTTGTGGCTTTCAGAGGTGAGTCTTTGGGGAAGGCGGACGTTAGGTGTTGCTTTGGGTGACTTCCGAAGGCCATGAATCTAAGGAAGGGTACAACAAAAAATTACTATAATTTTTATTTAAAATATTCATTTGTTTATGAATTCATCATGTGGTCTCAGTAAAAAAGGTTGTTGTCCTAAGGTGACTCGAGTTCAAGTAGTTTGCCTACATAGTGTGTGCGTTATTTGAGGATTATGATTGATCAAAAGATATTATCCTATAATCACACCAGATAATTCAAAAAGTCTTTATTTTGTTTGTTTATTTATTATTGTATGGTATTTATTTAAAATTTATGGTTGTTTTTTCTTAACATTGTTGACATCTAAGTTTGAATTCAAGGTTTCTTTTTAGGAGTTTTATGCAATATGTTCTTTTTTATTATAACTTTGTTTTCTATATTTTGGTACTTGTAACTTCCCGATCTGACCAGAGAATTCTAAGAGCCATATTAGGTCAATGACTTGACTCGACACAATTTAAAAATCATAGTTAAACCAATCGAGTTTACAAAACAAAGGGGTAAATATGCAGAGTTTGCATACCAACATCATAGTTAAGGGTCTTCCGAACACATATGCCCACTAAAAGGTTAAAAGGTGCTATACTCAAAAGAAAATGCTAAAAGTGTAATATATCAATTTTTGGCTAGTGACCAAAATGTAAATTTTGAAAGTTTTGTGGCTAAAGTATAAACTTTGGAAAAGTTCAGGGACCAAAGTATAATTTTCAAAAGTTATGTATTTTAACCCAGTAAATGAATAGTTTATCCCCAAGAATGACGTTTTCGTGTTATCCATATTTTTCATATGAAGTTTGTATTAATGGCTATAAAGCGATAAAGTTCGAAAAAATATTCGGATAATCGGATCGAATCGAATGTCTAGGATATTTTGAAGGAAGATAAGGCAAGGTTAATTATGTCATTTTACATGTCTAAGATATTTTCTTTGTGTTGGAAGAATATGAACCCTTGGATTTAAGTTGATTTTCCATGTTAAATCCTAGCCATTTGATCAAAGGACAATATTGGAATTTAAATATGTTTCAAGGGTAAAATTGGAAATTGATATAGTTCAAGGGAAAATTGGTAAACTACTAAGTCAAGATTAAATCTGGGCCATTGGATGAAAGATGATGACATGTGGTACATTATGGATTCATTGGATTTGAGGGCAAAATGGTCATTTTACTATTTAGAGAATATTTTCAATATTTATGGATTTTAAAATGCCAAATGGCATTAATTAAAAGGTAAAAGAAAATAAAAAAAATTTCTCATCTTCCTTCTCCAACGTGGGGTTCCAAGAGGCCAAGTCAAGTCCGAATCAAAGAAGGTTCGAGGTACTATGAAAGAAAGGATTGAACTAGGACTTAGTAAGGCATTATGTTAAGTGGCCAAGGTGAGTGCAATTGCATACATATCATGACACATTGATGTTTTATGCATCATTGGGATGGCTTGCGATAAGCCTACCCAAATTTTATTGTCATTATATTTATGTCATGGAGCATATGATTGACATATTTTAAATATGTCAAAAGTTGAATATAAATGCATGGATCACTAGTTATATATGATGTTATATCATTAATGTTATTTCGGGTATGAACTGCCCAATGTTAAATTATATTGATATACATTGCCATGGATGAAATAAATATGGAATGTATGCCCAAGTATGTCATTGAGGGACATGGTATAGTTGGCATGCCACAGAGTCCAACAACACGCTGCATACTCGGTATAGCACTATAGTGTATATAAATGACACTTAGTGCATATGGTGGGCACGACCTTATGTGTATTAGCACTTCGGTGCATATTTGACTAATGTACCCAGGGTCCTCATAGGCTTATATTTGGGCTATGGTTTATTGCTTAATAAAAGATAAACATGTGAATAAGCTTATGAGCTTTTGAAATAAATAGCAAGTATATTGGTAAGAAATTTATATCCGGTTTATATTATGTTAATATACGATTAACATAATGGTAATACATACCTAGTGATCATGATGCATTTATGAATATATGCCATATTATGACAAATGGACAAGTATGAAAGTTTGATGGCATTGGCATGTAGTAAATCATTACCAATACAATATAAAGGTTAGTATATTGGCATATGGCATGTTATATATATATATATATATATATATACGGCCTTCAGGTTTAATAAGTCGTGAAATTGAAGAAGCCTATTTAGTTATTTTTAATCTTGATTATTGTCTCACTAAGTTCGTACTTAGCGTGTGTTTGATTTTGCACACGTAGGTGGTTCAAGATATTGGAGTAAGCAAGGCGTTGCTTCAAGTTCGGAGAATTTCATCAAGCTACCACAGTAATGACATCCTACTTGAGGTTTTTGATTAATTTTAGTGGCATGTATAAATGAAATGAAATTGTCTATTTTGGTTCAGAGTCTATTATTTATTGAATAATCATTTTGTTATTTTTGAAAGGTAAATGGAGCTCCGATTTTGTGTTTTAATTTATTAGAAACAAAATTTTACAAATTTTTAAGAGTGAATTATTTTATTAAGTGTCATGTGACATCTCTGACTCGTATTCAGTGATAGACAGGAAGGAGATGTTACAAAAAGTCCTCTGATGATGTTGTCGTCCAAAATCAGTCACCAATGTCTAACAAACCCGAAAGGAGAAATGATTTGGGGGGAATGAGCTTAATAAAGCCTAGTAGTGAACATCAACTCTAATATACAACATGAGACAGATAAACATAAGTAGGTAAATCAAAATGTATGAAACAAGCAGTTTAGACCATTATTATAAAGCCTCTTTTTACCCTAGCAACCAGATAGATACATGAACCATTCACAGTGCTTACCTTTTCACAATCTTTCACAAACATACATGACAATGTCACTATTCCCACAAATACACATAATGCTATGAAGCCGTATGATTCATCTCATAGGAAGTAATTAAATCAATATCATCATCACAAGTCAAACATGAGACATCTACAAAATCTATACGCCATCTAAGCTGAATAATATCATCGGTAAGCTCGTCAGCTAGCCTGGAGGGTGCTTGTCAGCCAACCCATGCCACCTAGGAAAATCTTGTAGTATAGGGTACTCAATAGTCAACTCGTTCTATTGAAGCAAATCACATTACATCGAGTGCTCAATAGTCAACCTGCACCTCCTAGGCAAATCTCATATCATACAATATGCCACACAATGTCATAACGACTCTTTCCTCGGCAATTTAAACTTTTTGGGTTATTACGTGAATTTTGAAAATTAAAGACGCAACCGGTCACTTTGGTAGACTAGACTCCATAAAAGAAAATCAGAGATTCATTTTAAGGGTTCGAGAGTTGACTACGTATAAGGAAGGATTGAAACCCCACAACTTTTGAAATCGGTACCAAAATTATGCGTTGCGTTCATCGATGAAAATTGTTGAAATTAAAATTGACTTTAATTAAATATTCTTTGTTGAATACAAATTTGAATCAATTGGGCTTTAATATTTCGTGGGTTTTGATTAATTATTCATTTAATTAATAAGGGTGTTCATAAATTTGGACAATAGATTAAATCAACATCAATGAGCTTGACTGTCATTTAATATATGGTTCGAATTAAAAACATTGTCTTTATGCATGATGCAAACAAATCATTTTGTCATGGTATATCAAATTTTACCAATTAAAAATTACCTTTAGACAATATAAACTAATATGAGTATTCAGTCAATATCCAATAAGCCTAGATATTACAACTCAAATACTCATATTAATAAATACCTCCTTTTTATAATTAGAATTAATTAATTATGAGTTTGTTGAATTAAATGATAGGATTAAATAATTTAATTTAAAGGCAAACGTTTATTAATTAAATTAAATTAAAAGCAATATCCAAATAAGCTAAGGGTATTCTATTAAACAAATTAAATTAGAAAATGTAAGCATTTAGATTAAATTAACTAAACCCAAATTATTTAATTATTTATTAAATGAATGACAATTTTAAATGCATGTTACATTAAGGCAATAATCACGTAAAAGCCCACTAAATATACTAAAGTTCTAACCTAGAAGGCCAAAATTATGGAAAAATATAATTAGTGGTCTATTATTAACTAAATTATTCTAATATTAGCTCTAAATTAATTATGAAATTAGAACCTAGAAATCAATTTAATTAATTTAAAAGCGTGCATCCCAATAAGCCAAGGACACAATTTTAAAAAGAATTAAATTGAAATAGGGATCTAATTGAACTAAATCTAAAGGAACCTAATGTTTTATGAAATTATCTTGAATCTTAATAATTAATTTGATTAGTTTTAAATTGCATCCAAATAAGTCAAGGATGCTATTTAAAAAGAATCAAATTAAAAATGAACATTTAATTAGGCTTTAATTTAAGTCAAGTATTGATTTTAGAACTAAATAAATAAGATAAATTGAATCAATTTAATTAATTTAAAATATATCCAAATAAGCCAAGGATATAATTTAAATTAATGAAATTAAGTTTAAACTAACATCTAACTAGGGCTCTAATCTGAATCTAATCTAAAGACTAATTTAACCTAAATTTAATTTAATCAATTTAAACATACACCCAAAACTAAACTTATATCTAAACAATAAAAAATAGGGATTAAATTAAATAAAATGCAGGAATTAAATTGCAATTAAACTGGAAAAAAGACTGAATTAAATGAAACTAAACTTTAATAACCAAATTACAAATGAATTAATGACCAAATTGAATACTTTCAAAATTGGAAATCACGATAGGAAGTCCATGAAAAAAGGGTGTCGGCAAGAGCGTGGGATTCGCGGCCCAAACCCCGTGCCTATAAAAAGGCTCTATCACCCAAAATAAGCCTTTTTTCTTTTCTATTTTTGCTCTTTATCTAAAACCGAAAACCTCTTAATTCCCAAAGCCTCTCTCTCTACAAACACAATAAAGCTAGACAAACCAAATTATTTCAGATAAAACTCCTCTTTTTCATTCATATTAATCACATATTCTTCACTAAACCCTAGATTTGATCCTTAGAAACCCTAAAATTTCTTTCCAAACTCATTTTTTCTTGATCAAATCTCCTAAGATATGAAGAACACCCTTATGCTCTTCATTCCTTACTCCACTTCGATCTTAATCTAACATAACAACTCCTTTTTCTATTTGTTTAGAAATCTAAACCCAAATCCTGAGAACTTTCCCAAAGAAATCAAGAGCTCTTCTTCTTAAAACCTAAATCTAACCTAAAACTCACTTGAGTTCTTCCCAAACTTCACCATCCTAGAACTAAACTACCAGAACCCTCACTCTTTTTCAACTCCAGCCTTCAACAACAACTCCGACCACCATCTCTGATCAACAAAGCAAAGTGAAATAGACTCTACCCTCTCTTTTCTTTGCTATTTTTCTTTAAAACCTCAAAAATGGCCCGTTTTTTTTTTTATCTTTTTTGCAGGATCTAAAGGAGGAAAAGAAGAAATGCTACCATCTCGGTCTGACACTTCAACTTCTGATCAGAGCTCCGATGACCTTTCGTATTTTCTAGCGTGTACTCTACTTGCAGAAGGTAACTCTTCTTTTTTTAAAATTTAAATCTCCGAGATTCATGCCCTCTTTTACGTTGCAATCAATGTGTCGTCATTGTATTCTCTCTCATGTATTTATACACTACCATTTGCTGGCATTTTTAATGATGTCATTAGTATAAGAATCAACATGGGCTTTCTGTTTTTAGGCCTTATTTCTCAGAAGAACACTAATTGTTTATTTTCTGTTTTGGAATATTTGGGTAACGTGGAATCATGGGAATGGACAAGAATGCTGAGGTGGCTAGCAAGAACCTCCTGATTGGCTGTGCTTCGTCACAGGTACGTGGAGGTGAATACCACGCGCCTGAAGGTTCTAAAAAAGGCTTGTTTACATGGGCGGGAAAAAACCTGGAGGAAACACAATCCTCGTATTTTCTTATTTATGACCGTTAGATTTGCCTCCCATCAATGGTTTAGATTGCATGCAGAATCTAAAAAGTCACAATCCCCGTGCTCACTGGTGCATATATCAAAGCATAGTGTTTTCGAAAATTCTAGAGTCTTGGGCTTGTAAACAGATTTGGGCTTTGTACTTGTAACACATTTACGTGAGCTTTATAAGAAATGCATCCGGGCTTTATATGAATTGTGACACCCTCTACCCAGTCCAAAAGAAAATTAGAATCAAAGATATCGTCGGAACAAAACATACAAAAGTGAAACACATAAACATATAATAGAAACACAAAACTCTAATTAAAACAGATAGGCTAACCATTTTTTTAAACATAATCATTTTACACAATTAATATTTGCTAAATCATATCAATTTATGCTTAACCAATTTTATTAAAACTATGAGCATGGCATTACTAACTTAGCTTCCAAATTAACAATCGAAACATGGTATGATGGTATACCACTACTAGAGCACTCATGTTCATGTGATATCTAGTTCATTTAGGTTTCATAACAACCAATATATAATACATTTGTTTGGCCTCATAATACAAAATCAATACATACCATAATAACCTTACTATCAAATCCATGTCATTCAATTAATGTAACATATATGCCTTACATGTTTCATAACATAGATTTAACACATACATTATCTGTTTACAAGTTCCATATCAAAACGTGCTTATAGTATTTCAATTGTTAATCACAAATGTCATAGTGTTTCTTACACCTAAGCATACTTAAACTCCCAAATTAACGTTTAAGATCCTATCATAATTTTGCATGGCAAGACCTAGACATTAAATATATATATCATGGTACAATTTAATTAGTAACATGTAACTTGGCATTTAATCCACTATTCATAAAACCCTAACTTAGGTAAACTAGACAATTCCAACATATAAGCCTTTAAATCAAAATCAAAACTTTATAACCATAAACAAATTATGAACACACAAGAAGATATGTAATCGGCTTTAAACATTAGGTTCGTTACAGTTTACACATTTAGCTTAAAACATGATTAATTACAAACCTTGTAAGACTTTACAATTTAGGATATAAATTCAATTAAATGAACATATGCACGTGCCACCATTAGGAGTCTAAGAAAACCTAGCTACAAAACAGAGGACTCGAAACTTAGTGACTTGCAACCTTTAACCCACGAGCGAAACAGTTAAGCTCATCCAACCTGAAAATGCAGGATAATGAATGCATTAGGCTTATATAGCCTAATTGAGGTAGTAACTATGAAGAAAACATATAAGAAAAATGGTAACTATGATCAAGACAGATGCAAAGTGATTAAGCATACGATAACATAAGCTTTTATGTTAGTCTTAATTATACCAAATCTTATCTTAGGCATTATACAAATTCTTGTTCAATACTTGTTCAGGGGTTTATTAGAAAAATTATACTCTTTATATCTTATTATGCTCACCATGAGCCTTATCAAAGCTTATCAGAGTTCTTATATGAAATCTTACAAAGTTCTTATCAGAGTTTTCATTTGAGTTTAAATCTGAGTTTGTATCTTTGAAACATTGTTTGCCTTGGATCACTTTAGACATAGGCTGCATTGGTCCGAGTTTGACCTTATTGGTCCGCATTACACATAGCACAAAGCACAAAGCAATGGCTAGTGTTATAGCATATCAAATCTAGCTTTTCTTCTCTATTCAGCCAACTGTCGCCAATCTCCTTACCATCTCCCCTGATACCTCCTATTGTCGCCATTATATCACATATATGAGGTCGTCACCCCTGAGCCGTAGCTCGTAGCTCGTAGTCCCAATTATTCCATGGTACTATGCCAAAGTGTCGACAGGCTTTCATTGTTTAGGCAACTTATAACATTTTATGCTTTGTTGTTAGAAAGGTATCTTATGACATAAGAGCTATTAGCTCTAGGGTATTTAAGAGTTCATAGTCTTATAGTATTAAGTTTTGAATTTCCTTTCTTAGTATCTTATGGCATTATAAGTCAGAGGTTAGCTTTCAAGCTTTATAACAAAACATATTACATTCTACCATATCCATTCAGATCATGGCTATGCATAATTGCAAAAGCATTGTAAACCAGAACCAAAGGAATTATTAATAATGTCATACCATAATGTAAGCACTCAATTTGCTCTATGTGAGCCATATGCAATGAAATGATCAATACAATCCATACATATACATGGTATACTTCAAGCACAAAGAAACAATAATCAGAATGACACCATGTCATCCGGTACATAAATAACAATACTCACCTGATATCCCGAAGTTACAAGATATCCTGAAACCACAAATTCATCTTGCTCCTATTCAATTCCTCTCTTGGTCCTTATTTACAAAATCTTCCAATAATGTATTTACCTCAAAATAAATAGTAAGTCATTAGTCAAACTGATTTCATATCATATGTCCTTCAAAGCATAAGTCATTTTTAATCATCTACATACTGCACTCATTTTCTTTTATGTCAAGACTGCATAAATACATACTACACATATACTATATAATAACTCAAAATTGTATCTTCTAAGCATTTCCAAGACTGCATTTCTTAAATTGTATTTATTACACTACACAACTGTTTCTACATCTTACAAACTGCATTTCATACACATCAATCTGCTTATATGAACTATATGCACTTGTGCTTAAAACTACTTCTTATTCAAGACTATACTACGTAAATAAACATACTGCACTGTTATTCTATACACTGTTCTGCATTAAGGATTTACTCAACTTAGACATACCTATTCTGAACTTACAACTTAAAATTGGATTCTGCATTATCACTTAAAACTACACTGTTTTAACCATATACTTACTGCATTGTTTAAACTATTTTACAGCATTGCTAATCTGTTTTTAATGCATATTAAACTGCATATATTTAGACAATAAGACTGCATAATCCAACATTTCAAAACTGCAAATTACAAGGCTACATGTACTGCATTTTCATTTAAAACTGTACACTTCATGTTCATATAACAATTCTGCACTGCATAAATCCACAAACTACACTATTTAACATGTCAAAATTGCATTTATAATATTTCAAAAAAATGTACTCATTTAGCATCTTAAAACTGCATTAAATTACTTGCTAACTGCAGGTATTTTAGCTTCTTTAAAACTGCATTTTCCAGCATTTATAAACTGCGTAGTCTTATATCTCATAACAGCCTATTTTCTTGTATTCAAACTACACTATTATAAATGTTAAACTGCACAGCATTTTACTATCAAAACTGTACTATTTTTCTGCATCTATAAAACTATTTTACTGTAGATTCGAATCTGTTTTACTGCATCCATTTTAGTTTTCAAAAACTGCATTATCTAGCTTATTTAAAACTGTATTTCCAGCATTTATAAACTGTATTTACTAATTGCATCTTACAATGTTTACAACATACAATTTTACAGCATTTTCCAAGCTTTCAAATTCCAAATCTTTCATATATTAAAAAAGCTGTTTTACACATTACAAAACCGGTTATAACCTTTCCAAAACTGCATCTATTCGTTCTACAAACTGCACTTATTAAATTGTTTTCAAGTTAATATCATACTTAATTCACATCACAATCATTACATACATTTATACTCAAAACAGGGGAACATCCATCCTAACATACTTTCATAGTTTTCATACATTACCAAGTTACTTTCACTTTTAAGCTAGACAATTATTTTCAGAATTTGGCAGCATGCACTACCTCCAAAGAATTATCTCTCCAAAACAGAGCATACACTGAAATTTAAAGTTCTTTACACCCTTACAAATTAGATTCAACTACGGTTTTAACGTTATAAGCCTCATAGTTTAACAATGTCTACAAAAATTATGAGAATTCTTAGAAGTCTGAAAATAGAAACTGTCCAGAGCAGAATCTGCTTCCAGATTTTCTATCCTACCTTCACTTAAAAATTTATAACTTTTGATTCAGAACTCGAAATCAATCACCGTTTGTTGGAGAAAAAACTAGACTGACACATGGTTCTAAACATAAAATTCATCCTCTAATTCAACACATTCGATTTTTTATGAATTTCTAAACTTACTGCCATAACAGAGCTTTTCTGGGCAGATTGCATATCCATTTTTTTCAACCAATTTAAATGCTCTAACTCAATCATAATCATCAGCAATTAATTCTCAATTCAAGCGAAAATATTTCAAGATTACAACATGCTTTCACCCTTATTCATTTCTCTACTTATCCTCGTACTCATGTGCATGAATACAATTCAAATATCATTAAAGAGTCTAAATTTCCAGCATGTTGTTTTCATTCAATTTCTCATAACCTATCTAATCAAAGAAGTGGGCATAATATTACCTTAAGGATAGCTCAATCATGCAAGCTAATTTGATAAGAGATTGACTTCCCAAGCTTGAATTCCAAACTCCCCCAACTATGGTGCTAGTTCGGTGAAGAGAAGAGATAGTGATGATAGTGTGGATTGATTTCTCTCTCTATCCTTCCTCAATTCCTTAAAGATTGCTATGAATTGAAAGTTAAAACACAAAAATTTAAAGTTTAAGACAAGCTTTCCAAAGCTTGGTTACCATGGGGTTTCGGGTAGAGAGAGGGAACAATGGTGAGGAAGAAGTTGGTGAAATCTCATTCTCTTTCCCCCACGCTCTCAACTGATCGGTACTCCTCACTCAAACACTATTTTTCTTTTTTTTACGAATAATAGGTAATTATTCATCACCAAATAAGTATAATTTGGACACTTGGATCCCACTTACCCAAATCGGTCAAATAGACCATGCAAACTTGGAATTTTTCCTTCTATTCAATTTGGTCCTCACTTTATTTCTAATCTATCGCAATTTGACCATTAGTCATCCAAACTTAGTTCAATTATTAACAATTTACTTCAATTCACTTTCTAACTTGATCTAATGATTTTAAAGTACTTCTGTAAGGATTTCAATAAAGTTTCTCCGAATTTATTAAAAAACATTTCTTAAATACTAGCTCAGTTTTAGGGGTGTTACATAGACATCATACATCAAGTTTTATTTATTGTATATATGGACTGACTTATTATATTTATGGATATGGATTTAATATGTATCTTAATACTTTTATTTAAGATAATAATAATAATAATAATAATAATAATAATAATAATATGGACTGATCGAACTATGACAAATAACATATAAAATGATCGTGCATCGATAACTTTGTAGCCAATACGAGCTTATCACAAATTAGATATCATCAAGGAGTTGATAACTATTATTACTAATCTTAAGGGTAATTCAATAATTTTTATAGTCTAATGGATAATTCAATCGCCTATCAACCTACGATATCTAACCATTTCAACTTACGAAGGAGTTCTAACCTTTTGGGAACTTAAGGGTATTTAGTATTTTCAAGTATTAAGATCTCTTACAAAGCTTATTCGATTGCTATGAAATGTTTATGAGATGTTCAGGGTGAAATTGAGAAGTATTTTTAAGCTATACTCAACCTAGGGTAGGTACTATCCTATTGAGTATGGGTACTAAATCAAGGAGTACAGGTACTATGAGTATAGGTACTAAGCAATGTGAGAACAAGTACTAAGTTAGTATTGATACTCAACCTTGAGTATCGGTACTCGATTGACCTTTGAAGTTTTCAAAAATAAGTGGGTATCGTTAATTGACTTGTAAGTATCAATATTAGGGGTACCAATACCACAAGAACCAGTATTGGTACTCAAGCTTAAAAATGCACAAATTAAAGAAGGTATCGATACTCGTTCATTGAGTATCATTACTCGAACTCAAAAAACCCAGAAATTAGTCTAGAAACACTCTAAACTTGCCCCAAACTGCCACATTTGATCTCCACAAGACCCAATACTAACACATGAACATATTTATACATTTTGGCATCATTAAAACATAAAAGCAACCTCAAATCATTACCCATGATACCCATTTTCATACTAAACCCTAAAAATCACTTAAACACATATTTAAACTACCAATCTTCATATTTATCCAAAACATGAAATATTTGAAGTTGAAGTGCACTACCTTTGATTTAGAAACACCCAAGCATCCTTCTTCAATCCTCCATAGCAAAGCTAATACCTTTACCTTCCTCAAGCTTTCTACTTACTTTTAGCTTATGAAGGTTCTCCAATCACTTCCTCTTGTCACACAAACATGTAAATTGAATCAAAGCTCAGACTAATGCTTAGAAAGGAATTTACTACGTATTTGCAACATTAAATAAAGGTGGAAACCCATAAACTATAAAGCTTTCATTGACACATCAATGGCTACTCATCTTTTCACCACAAGAATGATATTTTCTTGAAGTTCTAGAAATGGGGAATTACAATCTCTAATCTTAAATCTCAGTTGAATAAAATGAAGTGCAAAGTTGACTCTTTCAATGAAAATGGTTAAGGTCCTATGGAGAGAAAAGATGAAGAAGAAAATGGGTGAAAAGAAAGTGTGTAGAGAAGTGATCTCACCAAAAGAAGCCTTGTCCCCCTTAACCCTCATGTGAAGATAAGATAATTAATGGGAGGCCAACCTTTAAAATCAAGCATGGAAGAATTGCAACATAAAACATCCTAGTTTTACCCTTATTACAAAATGGTCATCTCTCATGCTAACACAAGCTCAAATTCCACTAACGAGGCACAACTTCATCCCAAGGACGCAATTAACTATTCTAACCCAATGATCCATAACCCAGGTCAACGCTCACCCATTGACTCAAAAATTTGGGTTGTTACAACTTTCCCCTCCTAAATAAAAATCTTGTCCTCAAAATTATCAAAATATAAGATTTGTGAGCACTACGGCTACTTACTGTCTCACACGTAGTCACCCCAACTCTAAGGTTCCTCTATAGAAACTTCACCATAGCCCAACATGTAAGGATTTTTTCTTTTTTTATTTGAAAAGTCTCTATTTTTGCTATAGATCATCCGATATATAGAGGATGAGGGTGATTCTCGAGGTGGTTATTGTTTCATGTCTATCTGGAGCATTGTTAAAGCCTGGATTGTATGGGGTATGCCAACTGAGTGGTTGAGAGGTTAGGGTGATTGGTGATATGGTCAGGGGTGATGATGATGGCTAAGGTTAGGGTGATGAGTGATGTACAGCGGTAGGAAGTAGTTGTGTAATTAGATTTAGGGATTTGGTTATGGCTAATTTAAGGTTTATGGCTACGCTAGCTAGAGTTTAGGGTTAGTAAAATGATATGTTTAGTTTTATTGCTGGGTTGATATTTGGGTTAGGTTAAATGGGTAATGGTTTAAATTTGGGTCAAATGTAATTAGGTTATGAATTTTTATTAATTTAATTGGTTTTGGATATTTGGGATGTAGGTTTATTGGACCGGACGAATTTGGGCCACTAGACCTGCAACCTTTGACAAAGGGTTGATCGAAGCCATCTATGCTTTGGGCTCACACTTACTTTATATGGGAAACCAAGAAATGAAGGATTATCGTGTGATCCTTCACATTTGGTATGTGGAGATGACCTTAAATCCTTGACCCTAATTCCTCACCTTAAAACTTAAAATCGATATATAGAATAGCAAACCCTAACAAAAATCTCTAACCCTAAATACCTTAAAACCACTAACTCAAAAAAACCCAAATACCTTAAAATCGCCTTTTATGATTGTTTGTGCACTTAAGACAAAAACGCGTCATATAAATTGCACTTTGTCAGAAACATTTTTATCCTATGGGACATGAATGAGTGTAAATTCAATAAATAATCTTTCAAGAATGTCATTTTAAGAGATAACTTTAAAAAACATTATATATAAGTAAAGAGAAAAACTTTAATAAACATGCTGTGTAAATTTTAGTTTATACAAGCTTTTTAGTTTTAAGGGTTATGAGTTTAATTTAGGGTTTAGAGTTTAGGGGTTTGAGCTGTAGTGCTTAGAAGTTAAGGTTAGTATTTAAAATTTAAGGTTTGAGGTTTAGAGTTTGTGGTTTAATTTATTAGGGTTTAGGTTTAGTAATTTAGGATTTGAATTTATAGTATAAATATGCAGACTTGTGTAAAATAAACTTTTAAACAACATATGTATCAAAATTAAAAAATCCCCCAATTTTAAAGGTAAAAAGACTGCATAATAGCGAATAAATTCTCTTAGCATTATTAGCATCCCGAAATCACGTGTATTCACTTTAATATTTTTTGGTAAACTACATCCATGATCACCTAATCATAGGTCACATTCTATTTTAACCACTGATCTTTCAATTTTGTCAATCAAACTACTCAACTATTTACATGGTATCATTAAGCTACTTGTCCTTAAAATCTATGGAGAAGATAATGTGGCAGTTAGCACATTTTCAGTTTCTTCATTGCAGAATACGTTGTTCCTCGGCCTTTTCGTTTGGATGTTCCGTACTTCTTGGCTTGCAATAAAATGCGTCAGTTTAGGGTCTTGATTCGTTGTTCCGAAGATGGTGTCTGAATCTAAGCTTGTCTTAATTCAAGATTATGTATTTCTTTCACCATTGGCTTCCATAATCTTTCTCTAGCATTGATGAACCAATTCGAAACCCATAATAAAAATCTCATTTCATTGCTGCATTAGTCAATTCATAAGAGTTCAAATTATGATTCTTTTGAAAAAAAATGGATGATTGGATTGATAAAATTCACCTGTTTGTCGAGCTAACATTAGTTTTTTCGAATCTGACTAGGGATAGCAATGAAGCGGGATAGTTTTTTAATTGATTCGACCACGACCCAATATAGAATATATCCAACTTGACCCCGCCCCACCCCGGAATTAAATATTATTTTATCCGCCCGAACCTGCCCCTAGATTTTAAAAACAGACCCGTCTTCAATCGACCCGATTACAAACAATATAACTCAAAAATAAAAATCCTAAAACATATTAAACACATAAAAAAAAAAAAACATAAACATAAGGGAAAAGAATAGCGAACTACAAACTTGAAACCCAGAAAAATTTAAAATTATCATATCTGAAAAATATATATATATATATATATATTCTCATAAACACAAACTCAACAATGATAAAAAAACAAAATGAAAATATAAAAAATAACAAATAAAAGAGATCATTTTAAAAAGACTTGATCCAAAACGAAGAACAAAGTTAAAATACTTAAAAGTTTCAATTTTTTAAACCTGAATGAGAAACATATCTGGGTAGTGGTTAGCATTTCTTAAAATGAATAAAGAAAAAAAAGAATTGAAGAGTAGATTAGAGAGACAGAGTGAAAGAAAAATCAAGAAAAGATTTTGGTGAGATTTAGAATTAAAGTTAAAAAAAAGAGAGGAAAAGTTTTGAATAAAGAAAGGGGAAAAATGAATGTGCTTTAGGTTTAACCTAATACTATATATATATGATGACAAATTCGTAAATAATTTAAATAAAAATTTAAATATTTTAGGTCAGAGATTTTAAACTCTAAATTCGACCCTAATCCGACCTCGACAATTTTTAATATTGTCCCGCTCTCCCTGTCTCGAAACCCAATTATACTAATAAAAAACTCGCCTCGATCGGGTTGGAACCCGTTGAAGACGAATATTATTGCCATCCTTAAATCTGATGGATAACTGCAATGCCAATAACTTTAAAAGCTTATAAAGGAACTAATATTTGTATAATTAATTTATTTTTTCTAAACTTTTTAATTGCTTTAAACTTTGAAGACTTTTTAAATATAAATATTAAAGATTTTATTTAAATTTATTTTGTTGATATTTTTTAAGTTATTGTAATTAGTAGTAATAAATATATATGTAATAACCCCGATCTAGATGTCACAATTTGGGCCTCAAGCCCAAACCAAAAAACACGTAAAATTTCTCAAAATGGGTTTAGCCCAACAAAGTTTTTCTCAAAAGTTTTTAAATTCCATAGTTTAAAATATAGTTAAATAATTAAAATGGTACAAAAGAGCTCCAATTCAATTTAAAACATTTAAATATTCAGTTTGATTTATACAATTTTGAAATAAGAAATACAGACTTAACCACGTAAGGTCCTATGAATACATAGCCCACTAAACACAAGTACCGTACTCTGAAAAACACCCCATGCTGGAATCCCGAACTGATAGTGTTCCTCGATCCCACGATTTGACGATCAACCTACGCACGGAAATAACGATTTTGAGCGCTAAGCTTACAAGCTCAATGGTACTCATCTACTTTAGTATACTTCATGCTAATCATAAACATGAGCATGCAAGCTAGTACGAGCAATAAGGATAGATAAATAAATATGTGGTGCTACCGCTAGTTGTCTAAAAACATGCTCTCAACAACAACACATCATACATGGCACATAAGGCCCAACTATACCATGGATCTCACCGGATCAACTGAGCAAAAGCACACTAAGCCATACCAGAAACCTAGAGTAAGGCCTGGTGTCACACAGCATCAGGAACGTACACTCTAAGTGAGACCCAGTGTCACAAAACCTTGGGAACATACACTTTCTCTAGGTGAGGCCCGATGTCAAACAGCCTCGGGAACATACACCCATACTCGGTATCTCTCCTCGAGTACCATCGAATGAGGCCCGATGCCACACAACATCGGGAACGTACATTCGACATCTCTAACCATGGTGTTGCAACATTCTTTCTCTGGGTATCCAGATCCCATCAATCAAAGGTGACTCAATCACACAAGTGCCTTTACTTGGCACCTAACCACACACAACATTGACATGATCACCATACATCACATAGCATTTCTTGATCCACCAAGGATCTCCTATGGTTGCTATTACCACAAGTCACCCAATTAAGTTTACCGACTAATTAATTCATTATGGAAGAGTACATTAATATCCTCATTAATTATCTTATTAATTCGTATTAGCTCATTAACATCTCACATTGATTTTCATCTTTTAATAGCGTTATTGATTATTTCATTCAGTGGGTTCCAATACTCGAACACGAGTTGTAACACCTCGGTTTTGGGCCTAGTGGTTTTGAGGTTTATTTGACGGTTCAATGGACCTGGTTAGAGATTCGAGTCAGATTTAGGAGTAAATATTTTTTGGTGAGATAAAAACATAGAAAAATGCTTAAAATCATATTTAAATATATGATTAATACTGGTGAAATCAATTTTGGAAAATGAGATTTGGAAGGGTGACATTTTGGTTAGTGACCAAAATGCAATTTTTGAAAACTATTTTTAAAGGTGACTAAATTGAAAAGGGTCAAATTCTTAGATTAATTAAGGAGCTATTTACCAAGTGTTTTCTAGTTATTTCTCCCTTCAATTGAGTTATTTTAACATGTCTTTTAAAAGATAATTAAAAGGGATTTTGGATATTAAAGTTAGTTATCGTTTTAAAGAAATTTGATGTAACTTTTCTCTCCAATTCTTTTCTGCCAAACACTCTTGTTTTCATCAAAATCCAGAGGTGAGAGATCCTTTTACTTGGATTCTTGATTTATAATTGATTCTTTATCTTTGACTTACAAAACCTCATTGAAATCTTATATTTTTTCTAGCTTTAATCAATCAATTGAGGGAGAAATCACACAATAGAGGTAAGGTTCATTATTCTCCTCTATTGATGGTTCTTTATTGATATTCCCAAGTATTTGATCCTTGATTTGTTATTTATAATTTGATTTTATGTTTTTATAATGAATAATTGGTTTAATTGGTGAAATTATGGAAGATTCGTATTGGATCTATTTTCCAGTGTTGAGGATTGATTTTAAACATATTTTGGATGATTTATTATGTTGATAAGTTATTTTTTACATTGGAATCCCGAAACTACTTGAATCCTTGATTATTAGGTTGTTAGATTTGTGTTTTTGTGGAGTTGTGGTGGTTGTGTAGTTGCTTGAAGTTTATGGATGAATTAATCCTGTGATGTTATTAGATATTGATTGAAGTGTTAGATTGATAGATTATGGCTGAGATGTGTTTGGAAAGAGTTAGATGATGATTTCGGTTGTTGTGGTTGGGTAATTGTGAAAAGATTATGGAAGTCCGTGAGGAATTGTTGTTGCAGTGCTTTGAATGCATTGAGATGCATTAATCCTCTGTTGTAATGTAGTTAAAATAGGAGAGGTCGATCTGGAAGCGATCAGTGAAGCTTTGGAGGCTTCAGATGCTTGATTTCGCGTCGGCAAATTAAGGTTTCGCTTATCGGTGAATGAAAAAGTGGATTTTAGCTTTGAAATGATTTAAAGGTGGTTTATGGGAGTTTAAACCGAGCTTGAAACGCTGGTTTAAACTCAGAAGTAAGTATGCTGTGGTTTCTCTCTCGGTCGTGCTTTTACGAAATGGTTTTATGCACTTGTTTTGATTTACATTGTACCTACTATTTAAGCATGTTTTAAAGTATGTGAGATACTGTTTTTGATCATGATATGATGATGGATGCACGTGGTAAGTGATCCATGTAAGTACATGGTCTATACTTGAGTTTTAAGCATGTGTTGTTGCTTGAAAAATAGTTTGGTTAAATGCTTGTAAAAACAGTAAGGTAAATGGTAAATGTTGAATTATATTGGCCAGTGATGTGGTTTTGAAAATTGTTATCAGATATAGTTGGCCGACCATAGGATTGATAGTGCACTATAATAAGTCGCCTTGGATGTTGAGGGGTTTTGATTGGTGTACCGAAAACTCCATCCAAGTACCCTAACGGTCGAGGGGTTATATGGCACCATAAACTCCCGTTAGATGATTAAGCATCTAACGAAGAATGGGGTTGGTGTCCCCGTGGGTTGTAAGTGTACCCGGTTGTAATGTACCGCGATTGTGATTGTATCGTTATTCCGGTTGAGATGGCTTGAAGTGTTGTGGGGACATTTGTTGAATCCATGTATCCGATGAACTATTTTGGTAAAGGAACTTGGTTATGATCACTTGTAAGTCAATATAATTGTTAATGTATCATTGAAAGGTTTATGTTGTATAATGTGATTTATACAATTTTACTCTTTAAGCTTTGCATATGGTTGTTATGCATGGGAAGACTTAAATTGAGGTTTAGCAATAGGAGTTGTTGTTGGCTAATGATACATGTTGCATATGGTTTAATATGCTGGTTTTTAAAGATGTTAAGTGCATGGTTTTCAAGGCATGATAATGTTTTAAATGATGTTTAAAAGATGATTGAAATGGGATTTTAATGTGTTGCTGAGAAATGGTTTTAATGCATCGATGGTGTGTTGTTTTGGAGCACTCCTCACTAAGCCTAGTGTGGTTACGCTCTCTTTGTACATCAATGCAGAGAATTAAAGGCTTGGAAGGCAGCGGGAAGCAAGGGATCACAAAAAGACTTGGTATCAAAAGTATGTTTTTTGATTAGACTATAAGTAATAAGGGCAATGGGGGTTCCGTTGTTGTTTTGGGAGGTGTTTTGCTAAACTCCCTGTTTGAGCAAGTTTGTTTTGCTACTCTTGGGTTGTAAAAGGCCATTTTTGTTTGATTGTGGTGATAGTTTGAGATTTCATGTTTTGATTACTTTGGTTTTTAGGAAGCATGCCTCTAGATTTACATTTGAAGCATGTTTCCATGAGATGATGTTGGAACTAGGTTGTTAGGGTGTTTTGGTATGATTGAAAGCATGTTAAACCAGCAAATGAGGATATTACAGGTCCAGGTGTACCGGTATGGGTGTCCCTGTTTCGGTACAAGTAAGCAATTTCAGGCTTAGCGTACCAGTACGTGAACAACTATTTCAGTACGGGCCAAGGCAAAATTGGCCAGTGTTTTGGTACTCGGGGAGGCGTTTCAATACGGTACAGTGTTTTTATGAAGGGCGTTTCGATACGCAAGGGCGTATCGAAATGAGTTTTTACTACTAGAATCTGAGGCTTTTAAATAGAAAAGGCGTATTGAAACACATGTAAGCGTACCGATACGGTTACCGTTAAATTAGTTATTTGGAATATTCTGAAGTTCTATTTTCTTACGTTTTAGTCACTGAATGTTGTGGATGCAATTGAATGAGTATGGATGACCTTTTTGAGCTAATTTCTGACATGCAAGCTTGAAAACTGCTTAATTAAAGGTTGGTAACATAAAAATGTGCTAAGTCCCTGTATTTTTCCAAAATTACAATTTGGTCCCTAAATTGCAATTATGTTAATCAAATGTCAATTTGATGCCCGATTGAGTTGGGTTCTCACCTGTGATCAGTATGTACATGTAGGATAATAATTTTGCATCTAGACAAGATAAAAGAAAAAATAGACGTATTTTGGGGTTTATCTTCTCAGTTTACTTCGGTAAACTTAATGTAGCTCACTCAGTTCGGTCTTGCGACTAGGTCAGGTCAAGGGGGTTACATTTGGTGGTATTAGAGACAGGTTTGCGATAATTGAGAGTTGGTATGATTGTTGTGATGTTGTTGTGAGTTGTAATATGTTGTTTAATATACACGGTGGTTGTAATATGCACGCTGATCACTTTATGCCATGTTGGGGGGAAATTTGGGAAACCCATTGCCTTATTATTAAGTCTGAAATGTTAAGATTTTGAAATGGAAGTCTTGGATCCTTGCTTGAACCTGGCTTAACTATTTGTTTTGAAATAATTATTATGCCTTGGATATATTTTTAGCACAATGGGACTGATGAGAGAGTTGCGATCTAGTACGATTGTTGCTACCGTTGGACAAGGAGACGAGGGGGATGTTGTACCTGCTAAGGGTTGCCACCCCTACCTAATCCACCTACGAATGTGGAGCAAGTACCACCTGTGCCAGCTGGGCCAGTGATGGGTGACATGGTTCCTTTGATTCAGGCCATGACTGGTGTGTTACAGGCCGCAGTTGCAGGTGTTCATATACTGGCACCAGTGGTTGGGCAAGGTTTGCCATTAGAGAGTCTTTGCAGTCTGGGCGGAGTTGAGTTTCGTGGTTTAGTACCAGAGGCTTCTAAGGATTGGTTGGCCAGTACTAAGAGGATACTGGGCCAGATGGATTGTTCGGATGCCTATAAGTTGGGCTGTGTCCATGTTACAAGGTGATTCTTATAGTTTGTGGATGACCACGATAGCTGGGATGATATCCGGGGATGTAACCTAGGAGTTCTTTTATGCCATTTTTTAGAGCAAGTATCTAGAAGTCCAGTATCAGAACGAAAAGAAGCGATAGTTCATGGCTCTGGTGCAGGGTAGTATGTCTGTTTCTGAGTATGAGGTGCAGTTCGTGAGGTTGAGTCAGTACACACCTGAGTTGGTTCCTAACGAGTGATAATGATGTGATCAGTTTCGCTATGGGCTGGTTCAGGATGTTAAAACATACATGCTTGCTGTTGATTATACAGATTTTGATATGTTGGTTACGCGAGCCAAGGACATTGAGTAGAACCTTGGGATGGCTTCTGGGTCTCGAGGCTTTAGCTCTGGTAAGAGAGTGGTAGATTCCAACTTTAGCGGTGGTCAGGCCAAGAGACACCATGATAGGAGGCATCGTCCTGAGCCGAGGTATGGTGGAAGTGTTATTGGGCGTGTAGTATAGGGGCATGGTACCCAGGTTAAGGCTCCGCATAATACCTATTTGGCTTGTGGATCGCGTGATTATTTGAGGTGAGATTGCCCTTGTTTGGTAAGAGAGGGTCAAGCACCTACGGCTATTGTCAGCCAATGCTTGTTGGAGTTGTGGGTCTGGCGACCATCTGAGACGTAATTGTCATTTGTTGGTTGGAGATGTGCAGGTTGCTACACCTGTTGTTGCTCCGCAGAGAGGTCGTGGTCGTGGCCCGTTTTAGCGTAGAGATGGCAGATAGAGGAATATGGCTCATATTGTTGCTATCCAGCCTGAGAGAGGTGGACCAGCCTAAGATAGATTTGAGGTCTAGGTACTATCAGTTGAAGGTGAAAGATGTGGATATGCCCAAGACAGCTTTTCGTACGAGGTATGGGCATTATGAGTTTCTAGTGATGTCGTTTGGTTTGACCAATGCACCGGCTACTTTTATGGACATGATGAATCGGGTGTTCCGTGAGTTTTTAGATCAGTTTATGGTAGTGTTTATCGATGATATCCTTGTGTACTCTCGTATCGAGGAGGAGCATGATAGATATTTACGGATTGTACTTCAGACGTTGTTGGTTAATCAGCTTTATGCTAAGTTAAGCAAGTATGAGTTCTGGCTTAAAGAGGTTGTTTTCCTTGGGCATTTGGTATCGACCGGGTGGATTCGTGTTGATCCGCACAAGATTGAGGCTGTGATTAGTTGGAAGGTGCCTAAATCTGTGACAGAAATTCAGAGTTTCCTTGGTTGGCTGGTTATTACCGTAGGTTTGTTGAAGGGTTTTCTAGTATAGCTGCTCCGTTGACCAAGTTGTTACAAAAAAATGTTCATTTTGAGTGGTCGGAGGATAGGCAGCGGGCTTTTGAAAGGTTGAAGGAAGCTTTGACGCAAGCTCCGATCTTGGTTTAGCCTGAATCAGGAATAAAGTTTGTCATTTATAGTGATGCGTCTTATGTTGGGCTTGGATGCGTGTTGATGTAGGAGGGTAAGGTAGTTGTGTATGCATCTAGACAGTTGAAGGTGCATGAGCGTAATTATCCTACTCATGATCTTAAGCTTGCCACGGTCGTAAAAATCTGGAGGCATTACCTTTACGGTGAGAAGTGTGTGGTTTGTACGAATCATAAGAGTCTGAAGTATCTAATGTCGCAAAAGGAGTTAAATCTTAGGCAACAAAGATGGTTAGGGTTTCTTAAAGATTATGATTTGTCTATTGAGTATCATCCAAGCAAAGCTAACGTTGTAGCTGATGCTTTGAGTAGGAAAGCTGCTGTGGAGTTGAGAGCTATGTTTGCTCAGTTAAGTGTGACTTGCGACGGTGGGTTGTTAGCTGAGTTGCAATTGAAACCGTCCTTGTCGCGGTTTATTAAGGAGAAGCAACAACATGATGAGAGTTTGGTACCGCATGTGAAGGATTTCATGGATGGGAATCCTGCGGATTTTCATTTTAATGATGATGGAGTGTTGTGTTTTAAAGGTTAGGTTGTGGTGCCCAAAGATGAGGAGTTGAGGCGTATCATTTTGGCTGAAGTGCATGCTAGTCCTTTTGTTATGCATCCTGGTAGTACTAAGATGTATCGAGGTTTGAAGGACGAGTACTATTAGGTTGGTTTGGAAAAAGATATGGCTAATTTTGTTGCTCGATGCATGGTTTGTTAGCAAGTGAAAGCTGAGCATCAATTTCCTTCCGGGTTGTTCCAACCGTTGAGGATACCAGAATAAAAATGGGAAAGAATCACCATGGATTTTTTGTCTGGTTGCCTTTGATACCGACGGAAAAAAATTCCAATTGGGTGATTGTTGATCGGTTTACGAAGTGTGCACATTTTGTGCCAGTGCATACGACGTATACCTTGGATAGGTTGGATGAGCTGTACATCTCTGAGATTATGCGTTTGCACGGGGTGCCCAAATCTATAGTTTTGGATAGAGATCCACATTTTACAACATGGTTTTGGGTGTGCTTGCATCGTGCTCTTGGAACTCGGCTGAATTTTAGTACTTTGTATTATCCTCAGATGGGTGGTCAATCAGAACGTGTGGTACAAGTTTTGGAGGATATGTTGAGATGTTGTATCATTGAGTTATAGGGAACATGGGAAAAATAGTTGCCTTTGGTGGAGTTTGCTTATAATAACAGTTATCAGGCTAGTATACAAATGGCACCGTATGAGGCATTGTATGGTAGGAAGTGTCGTACGCCGTTGTGTTGGGCTGAAGTTCGGGAAAAACATGTTTCTATGCTTGATGTGTTGAAAGGCACCAATGAAAAAGTGAAGTTGGTATATGAGCACTTGAGAGCGGCTTCGGATCGTCAGAAATCCTACGCAGATTTGAAGCGTAGGGATATGGAGTATGTTGTTGGTGATGCGTTTTGGACAGAGAGGAAAGCTTAGCCCGAGATTTATTGGACCATACGAGGTGGTTTAGTGCGTGGGTCCTGTTTGTTATCGGTTGAGGTTACCTCCTAAGTTGGAGAGGATTCATGATGTGTTTTATGTTTTGATGTTGCGAAGGTACCGGTCGGATCCATCGCATGTTATGCTGGTGGAGGATATTGAGTTAAGGCTAGATCTATCTTATAATGAGGAACCGGTAGAGATTATTGACACCAGCAGTAAGGTTCTGCGCGGCAAGACGGTTGAGCTTGTTAAGGTATTGTGGAGGCACCGCGGAGTTGAGCAGGCCACGTGGGAGCGCAAGACGGACATATTGGAACAATTTCCGTATTTCCAGGTAAATTTCTGGGATGAAATTTCTTAAGTGGGGGAGAGTTGTAACGCCCCAATTTTGGGCCTAGCGGTTTTGAGGTTTATTAGACGATTCAATGGACTGAGTTAAGGATTCGAGTCAGATTTAGGAGTAAATATTTTTCGGTGAGATAAAAAATGCAAAAATGGTTAAAAATCATATTTAAATATATGAGTAATATTGGTGAAATCAATTTTGAAAAATGAGATTTGGAAGGGTGACATTTTGGTTAGTGACCAAAATGCAATTTTTGAAAACTGTTTTTAAAGTTAACTAAATTAAAAAGGGTCAAATTCTTAGAATCCTTAAGGAGCTATTTTGCCAAGTGTTAGCTGGTGATTTCTCCCTTCAATTGAGTTATTTTAACATGTGTTTTAAAAGATAATTAAAAGGGATTTTGGATATTAAAGTTAGTTATCATTTAAAAGAAAATTGACGTAACTTTTCTCTCAACTTCTTTTCCGCCAAACACTCTTGTTTTCATCAAAATCCATAGGTGAGAGGCCCTTTTACTTGGATTCTTGATTTATAATTGATTCTTTAACTTTGATTTACAAAACCTCATTGAAACCTTATGTTTTTCTAGCTTTAATCAATCAATAGAGGGAGAAATCACACAATAGAGCTAAGGTTCGTTCTTCTCCTCTATTGATGGTTCTTTATTGATACTCCCAAGTATTTGATCCTTGATTTGTGATTTATAATATGATTTTATGTTTTTATAATGAATAATTGATTTAATTGGGTTTAATTGGTGAAGTTATGGAAGATTCGTATTGGATCTATTTTCTAGTGTTGATGATTGATTTTAAACATATTTTGGATGATTTATTATGTTGATACGTTGTTTTAACATTGGAATCCCGAAACTCCTTGAATCCTTGATTATTAGGTTGTTAGATTTGTGTTTTTGTGGAGTTGTGGTGGCTGTGTAGTTGCTGGAAGTTTATGGATGAATTGATCCTGTTTTTAGAAGTTATTAGATGTTGATTGAAGTGTTAGATTGATAGATTATGGCTGGGTTGTGTTTGGAAAGAGTTAGATGATGATTTCGGTTGTTGTGGTTGGATAATTGTGAAAGGATTATGGAAGTCCATGAGGAATTGTTGTTGCAGTGCTTTGAATGCATTGAGCTGCATTAATCCTCTTTTGTAATATGGTTAAAATAGGAAAGGTCGATCCGGAAGCGATCGGTGAAGCTTTGGAGGCTTTAGACGCTTGATTTCGCGTCAACGAATTGAGGTTTCGCGTATCGGTGAGTGACAATATGGATTTCAGCTTTGAAATGATTTAAAGGTGGTTTACGTGAGTTTAAACTGAGGCTGAAATGCTGGTTTAAACTTGGAAGTAAGTATGATGTGGTTTCTCTCTCGGTCGTGCTTTTACGAAATGGTTTTATGCACTTGTTTTGTTTTACATTGTACCTACTGTTTAAACATGTTTCAAAGTACGTGAGATACTGTTTTTGATCATAAAATGATGATGGATGCACGTGGTAAGTGATCCATGTAAGTATATGGTTTATACTTGAGTTTTAAGCATGTGTTGTTGCTTGAAAAATGGTTTGGTTAAATGCTTGTAAAAACAACGAGGTAAATGGTAAATGGTGAATTATATTGGCAAGTGATGAGGTTTTGAAAATTGTTATCAGATGTAGTTTGCCGGCCATAGGATTGATAATGCAGTATAATAAGTCGCCTTGGATGTTGAGGGGTTTTGATTGGTGTACCGAAAACTCCATCCAAGTACCCTAACGATCGAGGGGTTATATGGTACCGTAAACTCCCGTTAGTGGTTAAGCATCTAATCGAGAAATAGGGTTGGTGTCCCTGTGGGTTGTAAGTGTACCCGGTTGTAATGTACCGCGAATGTGATTGTGTCGCTATTCCGATTGAGATGGCTTGAAGTGTTGTGAGGACACTTGTTGAATCTGTGTATCCGATGAACTATTTTTGTAAAGGAACTTGATTATGATCACTTGTAAGCCAATATAATTGTTAATGTATCATTGAAAGGTTTATGTTGTATAATGTGATTTATACATGTTTACTCTTTAAGCTTTGCATATGGTTGTTATGCATGGGAAGGCTTAAATTGAGGTTTAGCAATGGGATTTGTTGTTGGTTAATGATACATGTTGCATATGGTTTAATATGCTGGTTTTTAAAGATGTTATGTGCATGGTTTTCAAGGCATGATAATGTTTTAAATGATGTTTAAAAGATGATTAAAATGAGATTTCAATGCGTTGTTGAGAAATGGATTTAATGCATTGATGGTGTGTTGTTTTGGAGCACTCCTCACTAAGCCTAGTGTGCTTACGCTCTCTTTGTTCATCAATGTAGAGAATTAAAGACTTGGAAGGCAGCGGGAAGCAAAGGATCACAAAAAGACTTGGTATCAAAAGTATGTTTTTGGATTAGACTATAAGTAATAAGGGCAATGGGGGTTCCGTTGTTGTTTTAGGAGGTGTTTTGCTAAACTCCCTATTTTAGCAAGTTTGTTTTGTTGCTCTAGGTTTGTAAAAGGCCATTTTGGTTTGATTGCGGTGATGGTTTGATATTTCATGTTTTGCTTGCTTTGGTTTTTAGGAAGCATACCTCTAGATTTACATTTGAAGTATATTGCCATGAGATGATGTTGGAACTAGGTTGTTTTGATGTGGTTTGACCTTTGAATTTGTTGGATGTATGCTAGAAGCATGTTAGGGTGTTTTGGTATGATTGAAAGCATGTTAAACCAGCAAAAGATGACATTACAAGTCCAGACGTACCGGTACGGGTGTCCCTGTTTCGATATGAGTAATCCATTTTAGGATTAGCGTACCGGTACGCTGGTAATTGTTTCTGTATGGTCCAAGGCAAAATTGGCCAGTGTTTCGGTACTCTGAGAGGCATTTCGATACAGCATAATGTTTTTATGAAGGGCGTTTTGATATGCGGGGGCGTATCAGAATGAGTTTTGTCTACTAGAATCCGGGGCTTTTATATAGCAAAGGCATATTGAAACGCGTGTAAGCATACCGATACGGTTACCGTTAAATTAGTTATTTAGAATATTCTAAAGTTTTGTTTTCTTACTTTTTAGTCCTTGAATGTTGTGGATGCAATTGAATGAGTATGGATGACCTTTTTGAGCTGATTTCTGACATGTAAGCATGAAACTTGCTTAATTAAAGGTTGGTAACATAAAAATGAGCTAAGTCCTATATTTTTCTGAAATTGCAATTTGGTCCCAAAATTGCAATTATGTTCAATCGGATGTCAATTCGATGCCCGATTGAGTTGGGTTCTCACCTGTGATCAATATGTACATGTAGGGTAATAATTGTGCACCTAGACAAGATAAAAGAAAAAATGGACGTGTTTCGGGGTTTATCTTCTCTGTTTACTTTAGGTAAACCTAATGTAGCTCACTCGGTTCGGTCTTACGACTAGGCCGGGTCGAGGGGGTTACACGAGTATTGATATGGTACTTCTAGTATCGGTACTCACACGCGTATCGATACCCTATGTATGGGTTCGCACCATTTTCCTGAATTATAGATTTACAACAATTTATTCGATCTCTAAAGCTTATGAAAGTCATTAGGGTTTGTTTACTAACACGTTTAATCAATTAGTATTAGTTATCGACCACATGACCATTTATTCGAACATTACCATTACTATCAACCAAGTCAAACAATCTATAATTTCTATCAAATCCCATCAGCCTATTCAAACAATCACACAAAACATCACAATTATCAACCAAGTCAAGCAATCATCAAGTAATTATACAAGCATCTCAAATGACCCTAAACAGTCTCTAAAGCTTCCATGAGTTTCATCATATTCATAACATCATCATGCCTCACGCAGATATCATATCTCATACTATGGGTCTCCAATCATCCATATCCATTATCTACCTAATTTGCATATACTAACACGCAAGGCAATCGCATTTATGATGCTCTTGAAGCCATAGGTGTTTGAGGTGTACTAACCTTAAGCCAAAGCAATAAATCCTCATCCTAACTTTTCGATTATTCCACTTGGTATAATATCCAACCTCGAACATTCCTCGTATAAAAACGAATACGAAAATACATTAATTCCCTACACCCCTAATCAAAACACAAGGTCATACGCGTAAAAACAACTTATCGGGTTTGAATTTGGCAAAACAAACTAAGCCAATAGACTTAGAACATCGAGAACCCCTCGGGTAGGGTCCGTCGAAAAAAGTCAATGTAACCCCCTTAACCCGACCTAGCCAAAATCGGATTAAAAGGGCCACATTAGGTTTGCCGAAGCAAACTCGATCTAAAACCCTAAACTAAACCCCTTTTTTCTTCTTTTATCATGTCTAAATACGCATTATTAATGTCCTATGTGTATACGACTCAGCGGTAGCATTTCATTTTTAAACAGATTACAAAACCGGAATCAAATGCTCAACATAACACTTTAGGGACTAAAACGCAAATCTCATAAATTCCCAGGAAATTACCTGATTAAGGTTACCAACCTTCAGTTAATCCAATTACATACATATAGGTCAATTCCCTTTTCAAAACAATCATTCAAGCTCTTTTAATTTCATTCACAGCAAACAGGGACCAAATTGCAAGATTTCCAAACTTCAGCATCATCAACAGCACAAAATCAACATTGCGTACCAATACAGGAAAGCTTGTATCGATACGGCTTAACTAACTTAACGGCTCCCCGTACTGATACACCTCTATCTCGTATCGATACAGTATGTTGACCATACTGTACTGATACGACGTTGACCCGTACCGATACCCCTTGTTTATTTTGAAAACCTCAGAATTCTAGTAGCTAAAACTCATATCGATACGGTACCCCACGTATCGATACGGCTATTAAATAACGAAGGGGCGTTCTGGTACGTTGTCTCATGTACCAACACTTAGAAATATTTTCCTTCAATGCGTACTAATACGTTGGCTAGGAGTATCGATATGCTAGGCTTATTTCCAGCATTTTGAGCCTCTACAGGACCCCACGTACCAAACCTTAAGGTACCCGTACAAGTATGCAGAGGCTTGTAATGACCTCTAGATCCAACATATGACACTTTGGCTCATCCCAAACAACATTAACACCTAGCTAATCAACATATAACATCATCCACATACGTGAACATCAACATGGCAACACTAGAAGCCAAGCTAGCATTCTAACATATTCGACCAATCAAATCTAGAGCCATGCTTCCTAGCCCACATCCAAAGTATCAAACCAACCATATCACAATCACCTAAAACATATTACAAGTCCAAAACAACAATTATAACTTGCAACAACAGGGAGTTCATCAAAACCCTCTCAAAGCCTTAATCGACACATTGCCATTATTACTATTTTTTGATGTTCAAACCATACTTTGAATTTAAGTCTTGGAGTTCTCTTCCTTTCTTCTTTGCTGCCTCGAACCTTAATTTTTTGCATTGATGGAAAAGAGAGCGTAAGAACACTAGGCTTAATGAGAAATGCTCAAACAACAACCATCATCAATGCATTTAAACCATTTTCATTTTTCGCTTACAAAATATGTTTCCGAAACTCTTTTAAACATCATTACATTATCATGCCTTATCACAACCATGCACTCAGCATTTCCAAAAAAGCATTTTAAACCTTATGTAACATGTATCATGGATCCCACAGCAAAATCCCATTTGCTACCCTCAATTTAAGCTTTCCCATGCAAGGCTTAAAGAGTAAAACATTTTTAAATCACATTAAACAACACAATCCATCTCATGATACATAAACAATAATATTGGCTTCCAAGTGATCATTTACCAAGTTCCATTTACCAAAATGTAACATCGGATACACGAATTCAACAAGTGTTCCCACAACACTTAACAAACAATCTATCGGTAACACAAGGTTCATACACGGGAATATTTGGTACGCATAAATCCCTCCACCATTGTGACACCTGTGGCGGAGTATTCTGTACCCATAAACCCCTCAACACCACTCATCGGCATGATGTTTAATCCACCAATGTGAGTCTACGATACTTTACAACCCCTCAATCGTTAGGATACTTGGATGGAGTATTCGGTACACCATATAAACCCCTCAACATCCAAGGCGCCTTTTTGTAGTGTACTATCAATCCTATGGCCGGCCAACTATATTCGATTTCATTTTTAAACCATTTCATACCATCACTTGCCAATATAATTCATTTTAACATCAACAACTCACTATTTTCATATGCATCATCAAAACCATTAAACCAATGCAACAACCTTTGCATTAAACAATATCATAAACATTAACAAGACGTGCATTACTTCCAAATGCTTCAACATCATTTCAAAACCAATTTCCAAAATTAAACCATGCTCAAAACATGCATATATAGTGAGTAATTAAATCATATAAAACAAGTGCATCAACTATTGCCAAAACCGAGTTTAAGAGAGAATTCATCCTTTACTTACTTTCGAGCTTAGATCAACATTTCAAGCTTGATCTAAACACCTAAAGCACAACTTTCAAAACTTCACAAAGTTGAAACACTTTTCCACTCACCGACTCGCAACGCCTCACTTGCCAATGCAACAATCACCCCTCTAAAGCTTTCAGAACTCATGTTCAAGCTTGAGGATCAAACTCCTCTGCTTTTAGCCACACAAAATAGAGGTACATTGCATCAAAATGCAATCAACATTACAGAAACATTAAACCTCAACATCTTCTACCCAAACCACTCCACAACTCATAAAATTAACAACAAACCTATTCCAAACTTAACCCAGCCACAAACAGATGTTTTAACACTTTAATTAACATCCAAAACCACTTTTCTAACGTCCCTATATCTCCAATATTCGATTAACCACCATAACTCTTCAAAAACACATAACTATAAACCTAGAAAATTAGAGATTCATATAGTTTCGAGATTTCAATGTTAAAACCAACTTATTAACATTATAATACATCAAAATCATGATTATAACCAATCAAGAACTCAACAAAACAGATCCAAAACGGAAATCACTTGTTCTCATCAATTAAACCTTGATTTAATCAATTTCCACAATTAACTCATTAGAAAACATTAAACAATGATCAAATACTTGGGAATTTCAATAAAGAACCATTCATTAGAGGAGAAGAACGAACCTTACCTCTAATGGGTGATTTCCCTCTCAATTGGATGTTTTAAACCTTGAAAAGAAAGAAATTCAATGAGGTTTTGCAAAGCAAGATTGAAGAACAAATTAAGAAACAAGAATTTAAGAAATCAAGAGTGCTACCTCGGATTTTGGATGAAAAAGTGAGTGTTTGGTTGAAGAACTTTGAGAGAAAAGTTTAGGAAGAAAAGTTACGTCAATTTCTGGTTTTTAAGAAAATAACTACTTTTTGTTAATTCTCCTTTTAATTACCCAATTAAAACTCTTTTAAAATAATCCTAAATGAGAGGAAAATCTGATATTAAAGTTTGGTAAAATAGCTCCTTAAAGATTCTAAGATTTGACCATTTTTCAAAATAGTCATTAAAAATAGTTTTCAATCTTTACATTTTGGTCACTAGCCAAAATGTCCAATTTCCAAATTCCATTTTACAAAATTGAATTTACCAAAAATATCCATATATTAAATAATGATTTTTAGATATTTTCCCCATATTTTTCTCGCACCAAAACTATTCATTTTGATTTTTAATCCCGAATCTGACTCGAATCTCTAATCCCAGTCCACCGGACCGTCTAAACCACTAGGAAAAATCTTAGGCCCAAAACCGGGGAGTTACAACTCTCCCCCTTAAGAAATTTTATCCTTAAAATTTACCTGAATTAAACAGATGCTAAAACTGAGCAACCATGTCCGACTTACTCTCTATTGTGGCCTCCTTAACACCGCGATATCGCCACAACACCTTAACAAGTTCAATCGTCTTTCTACAAAGAACTTTACTACTGGAGTCAAGGATCTCCACTAGTTCCTCGTCATAAGGCAAATCCGGTCACAACTCAACATCCTCAACTGGAATAACATGCGATGAATCCGAGTGATACCTTCGTAACGTGGACACATGAAACACATCATGAATCTTCTCCAACTCATGAGGTAACCTCAACCGATAAGCCACATGACAAATGTTTTCCAGCACCTTATACGGTCCAATAAACCTTGGGCTCAACTTTCCTTTACGCCTAAAATGCATCACCTTCTTCCAAGGCGAAACTTTCAAGAACACTTTTTCACCAACAGCGTACTCAACCTCTTTCCGCCTTAAATCCGCGTAGGATTTCTGCCTATCTAAGGCCTCTTTTAAATGATCACAAATTATCTTCACTTTCTCATTTGTGTCTTTCAACACATCAGGCATGGAAACATACTTTTCCCCATCCTCATCCCAACATAAAGGCGTACGACACCTCCTACCATACAAGGCTTCATATGGTGCCGTCTTTATACTTGCTTGATAACTGTTATTGTACGCAAACTCTACCAAAGGCAACTTCCTTTCCTAAGTTCCTTGAAACTCAATGACGCAACATCTTAACATATCCTCCAAGATCTGAATCACACGTTCAAACTAGCTATCCGTCTGAGGATGATACGATGCACTAAAGTTCAAGCGAGTACCCAAAGCTCAGTGCAAACACCTCTAAAACCTTGTTGTAAACTGAGGATCTCTATCCAAAACAATCGATTTAGGCACCCTATGCAACCTCACAATTTCAGTAACATACAAACTGCCAACTTATCCAACAAATACGTTGTATGCACGGGCAGAAAATGTGCACACTTCGTAAACCGATCAACAATCACCCAACTGGAATCCTTTTTAGTCGGTGTCAAAGGTAATCCTAACACAAAATCCATGGTGATTCTCCCCCATTTCCACTTCGGCATTTTCAACGGTTGCAACAACTCGGAAGGAAACTGATGTTCAGCTTTCACCCGCTGACATACCATACATTTAGCAACAAAATCAGCCACGTCCTTTTTCAAACCCACCCAATAGTACTCCTTCCTCAAACCCTAATACATTTTAGTACTACCAGGATGCATAGCAAAAGGACTAGCACGTGCTTCAGTCAAAATTATCTGTCTCAACTCCTCGTTACTTGGCACCACAATCCAATCTTTTAAGCACATAACCCATCACTATTAAAGTGATAATCCGCAGGATTTCTATCTATGATGTCCTTGATATGAGGTACCAACGCCTCATCATACAACTATTTTTCCCTAATTGTAACACCTTGTGTAAAAAAAGGGAAGGATGATATGTAGCCAAGGGGTTTCGAAGCCACACCCCTTGGCATGGTGGGCTGATGAGTTAACTAGCTGGAATAAGTCTAGTCTTGGCTATAGACTAGCTCTATTTTTCTTTTAAATTTCATCTGTGAGGTTAATTCAAATTTAATTAAAATTTGCTTGACTCACCAGCTACCTCACTATTGTCGATTCAAGTGATAGAACCCAGAAGGTTCTAAGTTTTTACCCTAACCCATCCTCATCTTCAGTCGCTATTGGTGCCACCGTTGAGCCGTGGCCGCCATTGTAGAGCCGTTGCCGCTTACCAACCTCGCCTCTAGCCACCACTCGCTGTAGCCCGTCGTCTGTCGTGAATCGAAGTTGGAAGTTTCGGTTAATCATAGAAGCTTGTCACAATAGCTTTCTAGTGTTTTCGGTCGCCACAATAGTTCTTTTGAGTCGAGGAGGGGCCGCCTGAACTCTCCGTCCCAAGGCGAACAAAACCGTGGTGGTAGATCGTCGATCGGCCGTTGTTAGCGAGGTTGCTGGAGGTTCATTTTGAACTATTGGGTTTCTTTTTTAGTGAGGCTTCTTGGTAAGTTTTGGTAGATTTTGGCCCGATTTTGGTGGTAATTTTGGTGTGGGTTGTGTTAAACTATGGTTCCTTTGCATTTTGGGCTCTTTTTCGACCAATTTTGGGCCGTGTGTAGAGTGCATGCATCATCCGGTGGCCCCTAAATTGAGCTGATCTAGTGCTGAGCCGGTCTGGTCATACCCAACTGAACCGAATCGAACCGACCTAATTCAACCCGACCTGCCCGTCTGACCCGACCCGTCTGACCCATCCGATTGAGTTAACTCAATGAGTCAACCTAACCGAGTCAACTCAGTGAGTCAACTCGCCCGAGTCAAACCATTGACCGCTGACGTCAGCGTTGACTGCTGACGTTAGCATTGACCATTGACCGATGATGTCAGCATGACGTTAGCATTAACTTTGACTGCTGACTCAATGTTGACTTTGACGAAAAGTCAAAATTTCCAAAAAACCTCTATTTTATGTTTTTTGATGTCCTGAATCCATTTTTAAAGTTTGTTTCTGACCTTGATTCCGAGAATGTATGTGTGTAGTTTTTCAGTTTAAGAGTTGTGATAAAGCTAAGGATTGATTATGGATTATGTTTAATTGAAGGTATTCACGTATCTTCGTATTCGAGAGGTAGAGGACGTCGAATTCGGATTCGAGAGTTTATGTCGTATTAAGGGGTCGACCGATATAGCAAGGATTTAAAGTAATACTTTACTACCTCTTGCATGCTTTACGGAACTGGTTGGTATTGTTTAATGTATGAATGAATTTGATTAATGTCTGAATATTTTAAAGTTATATTGATTACGATAGAAAAATAATAATTTGGTTAAAACCCGAATGACTCGAATAAGAAATCAATGATCGGTAAGAAATCCAAGTTTAGTGAATAATCGATAAAACAATTCACCTCGAAACTACCATTTCAGATTATTTCTTGATAAAAGATCTAATGCTCAGAATGCTTGGATGAGAAATAACAAAAATGCCCTTGAGGCATAAGGACTAAAATACCCTTGCTAATGAAAGCGACCTAAAAATCTACACTAGATCTGGTAAAACAATTGATTCATCTAAAAACCTCGATTTGCTTGGAAAGTTATGGTAATAAAGTTTAAACCTTCGGAATTGTAAAGTACTTGGATTCTCTTAATTTCTAAATAAATCTCTGAAGATAAGTTTACGAAAAACTATTATTTTGTTTGGATTAATCAAAGTGGTGTAAAAGATTGAATTGATTGAAATGACTAAAAGGGTTGAAAATACTAATAAGGATGAACTGATCTAAATGGCCGTAATGACCAAAGAGACTAAAATATCCTCGGGCACTAATTGCCAAATTAACAGAAATGATGGACATACCCTCGAGAATTGAAATGAATGAATTGTTTGGAAATACTAAAAGTACCTGAATGACTGAAATATTTTTCAAGCACCGAATTTGCTAATTTTTCTAAGATGATGGATATGCCCTTGAATTTCAGAAATGAATAAAAATATTCAAAAGGATCGAAAATAAGCTAGAATGTGTGTAATGACCAAAATATATTTGTGCACCAAAGCTTTCAACGACTAAGACATCCATGACCCTTGGAATAATTAAATTCCCCTCATATCGTGGCATAAGTGTATACCTAGGATAAGTCTTAATTCATATAAAGTGTGATAACTGTATCGTTCCTAAAGGATGAGGAACTGAATCTAGAAATGTTGGCCACCTCTATTACTACCGTAAAGTTGGTTTATCGAATATAAAGAGATGTTGACTACGCAGTGGAAGGTTATTAATGAATGTGATGGTGATTGGTTTAGCTTATGATGCTGTTAGTATTAAGGAACGAGCGCTCGCGAGTTGTATTTATCGGAACTCTGGGAACCATATTAATATGGGTTATGGTTATAGCGAATGATTGTGGCAGTCGGATTGGATGCTTAAAATCACATGCATTGCGAGTTCAATTTTACCCTTTCTTGGGTTGAATTGCCAAATTGCCCTTGGGAGTCAAAATGCCCTTGAACAAATTGTTTGGAAATCTCTGAGTATATTTAAAATCCTGAATAAATCTGTTATACTCGAAACCTCGCATAATCATGAAATACCAAAATTTTTAAATGACCATGAGGTTCAAAACCCTGAGCACCTGAATGAAGATGATTATCGGACTCTTCCAATAAGGTCCTTAATTCTGAAATTAGTATAGCATAGACTAAAGTTCAGTATACTCCATCTATATTTATCAAGGTTCTCTGAGTGATAAATTGAACCATTTGGTGTGTTTCTTGCACATGTATATTCTCTCTGTATTAAAACTAAGACTATCTCTGATCTGAATTATGAATCTTGTATGTCTAAAAATATACCACTATGTCTGATATGAAAAATATGCTCTCTGATTTCTGATACTCTGGAAATATATGTATGATTATAGTTTTTCTTATTCCGTCTGTCTACTAAACTATCTGATTTGGGGTATTTCTGGGATATGATTGAAGATTTGTAGGCTCAACACTGGTAAGTCCTTCTGAACCTAAGGCATCCCCTTAAGTAAGCTCATAGGCTCAATGGGCTAGGGTAAGTCTTTTTGTAAGCTCCTACGCCCAATGGGCCTAGGGTAAGTCTTTTTGGATACTGTTCTAGAAAACAACATGTCGGTGTATGGTTGGATGGTAGTCAGGTAATTAAAATAAAACTTTTCATTCTCTTCTATAATCCTACACTACTGAATTAATTTACTAAAGTCCAAAACTCTCTGTATGCTCTGAATCTGATATCATTGAAACATACTATTTTTCGCAGTTCAACTTTCGTAATATACATCTCATCTGATTCTTCGAACTATAGGTATCTTGTCTGGTACCCAGGTGACCAGATAAAAAACAATCCTATTACCTAAGTATATCGATGATGCGAATATCATTATTTTGAATGAAACTTTTTGTTGCTTGGATCATCATGTCAATATTATTGCTTTGCCATTTACCTGCTTGTACCTACAACATCAGTTGGTAGTTATGTATTACTGAGCTTTCTCAAGCTCACTTTGTCTTTACCATCGCAGGATAGAAGAAATCTATCATGGTATAGTGATCGACATCAATGGTTGGAGTTCTATCGACGTTACTTTCGGAGTACGATACCGGTACAATTAGTGGGCATGTATTTCGTGTCTTATTTTATGTCAGAGTCTGTAATATGTTTTCTGAAATTTTTTTTCATATGTTTATATAATTTATGAAATGGTAATTTAAATAAAAATTTTATTTTACACCTTTAAATATATTTTTTAGATTTTTCTTCTGTTTTTACTGTGGGTTACTCCGGTGACCCAAATGTGACCTCCTAGACTAGGCGAATTGCATAGGCGAGTTTAGGGGGTTACACTAATCAACCGTGCCAAAGAAGATTTCACTTGCAACTCTGCCAACAACCCTCCATCATGAGCCACACTCAACCTTGCAAACATGGCTCTCAACTCCACAACGGCCTTTCTACTCAAAGCATTAGCCGCAACATTTGCTTTACCCGGAAAGTACTCAATGGTCAGATCGTAATCCTTCAAACAACTCCAACCACCTACGTTGATGAAGATTCAACTCCTTATGTGTCATCAAATACTTCAAATTCTTATGGTCAGTGTATACAACACATTTTTCACCATAAAGGTAATGTCTCTAAATTTTCAATGCAAACACCACCGCCGCTAGCTCAAGATCATGCGTAGGGTAGTTGCGTTCGTGCACTTTCAACTGCCTCAATGCATATGCCACAAATTTTCCATCCTGCATCAACACAAACCCTAACCTGACGTAGGATACATTACTATATACCACAAACTCCTTCCATGACTCAAGTTGGATCAAGATTAGGGCTTTCGTCAAGGCTTCTTTCAATTTCTTAAAAGCATGTTGTCTGGCTTTCATCCACTTGAACCACACATCCTTCTGCAACAACTTGGTCAACAGAGTAGCAACTCTCGAAAACCCATCCACAAAATAATAGTAATAACCCACCAAGCCCAAAAAACTGTGGACTTCTGTCACTAACTTTGGCTGCTTCCAATTCACAATCGCCTCAACCTTTTTAGGATCTACCCGGATACCCTCGGCTGAAACCACATGCCCAAGAAAAACCACTTCCCTAATCCAAAACTCACATTTTCTCAACTTGGCATAAAGCTGATTATCCAACAAGGTCCGCAACACAATCCTCAAGTGTTGATCATGATCCTCCTTGGTACGAGAGTACACAAGGATATCATCGATGAACACAACTTCAAATTGATCCAAAAATTCATGGAATACACGGTTCATCATATCCATGATTGTTTCAGGTGCATTTGGCAGCCCAAACGACATTACCAAGAACTCATAATGGCCATACCTCATACGAAAAGCTGTCTTCAACACATCTTTATCCTTCACCTTCAACTAATAATATCCAGATCTCCAATCGATCTAGGAAAACACCATAGCTCCCCGAAATTGATCGAACATATCATCAATCTGCGACAAAGGATACTTGTTCTTAATCGTTAACTTATTCAGTTTTCGATAATCTATACACATCCTTAATGTGCCATCTTTCTTTTACTCAAACAACACCGGTGCTTCCTACGGTGAAATACTAGGCCGAATAAAACCATGATCTAGCAACTCTTAAAGTTGTGTCTCTAACTCTTTCAACTCATTTGGTGTCATGTGATATGGTGCAATCGACACTGGAGCCTAATCAGCATATGTCTCGATGCAAAACTCCACCTCCATATCCTGTGGCAAACCAACTAACTCTTTCAAAAATACACTCAAAAAGTCATAACAGTATGAATATCCTTTGTCCATACTTCTTCTACATTCGGATTCATCACATAAGCTAGATACGCTCGACATCCATACTTAAGCATCTTACGTGCTTTCATGGTTGAAACCATATTAGACAATAACTTTACATTTTCGCCAACAACTACAACCTCATAATCATCAGCAAGCCTCAAACAAACCCGCTTGGTCTCAAAATCAACCACAACTCGATGCTCGGACAACCAGTCCATACCCAAGACACGTCAAAACCATAGAATAGTAACTCTATCAGGTTAACCGCAAACACGTGGCCCTGAACCATCAAAGGACACCTCTCATACAACTTCCTTGTAATGACCATTTCTCCAAAAGAACTCGTAACTTGAATACCAACATCAAGCATTTCTAATGGTACACTAAGCAAATGTGCATGCTTATGCAATACATATGAATGTGTGGAACCAGAATCTATCAAAGATAACAATGTCATAGTCTACAAGGTAAAGGTACCTACTATCACGTCTGTGTAATTTCTCCCCTCGCGATGAACATAGATCCTCGCCGGTCCACCCTCCTTCAGTCAAACCACCACTGTGTGCGCCATAGTTTTTTGTCCATCCTCTCTCTGCTAAAAAGTACCTCGGCCGCGTCCACAACCCCTAGGTGGTGCAACAACAGGTGCAGGTGCCTGCCTACCTCTAGCAAGCAAAGAACAATCTCGTCTAATGTGATCTGTCGACCCACAACTCCAACAAGACTTTACAACCACAACTGCAGGAGCCTGCCCCTCTTTGGCCAACCGTGGGCAATCTCGCCTCAAATGTTCTCTCGAACCACAACCCCTAAAACTATTATATGCTGCTCGAACCTGAGAACCATGTCCCTAATAACCTCCTCCTACACCATCTACATTGTGTCTCACATTTGGTCGGAACCTTCGGTCATGATGCCTCTTAGCCTGGCCACCCTAGAACTATACTCTGCAGCTCTCTTCCCCAAACTAGAACCTCTAGAACGACGAGACAAACCAGACTCTGCTCTATATCCTTTGCCCGAGATACCAAAACATCAAACTCAGTATACTCAGTGGCCAACATGTACGTTTTGACATCCTATACCAAACCATACCGAAAATGATCACAACAGTGCCTCTCATCTGGCACCAACTCAGGTTCCTACTGACTCAGCCATACGAACTGCACCTCATACTATACTCGTACACGGTCATACTGCCCTGAACCAAGGCTATAAACTCTCGTTTATTGTCGTCCAAATATCTAACACCCAGATATTTCTTCCTAAAGATAGCCTGAAAGAATTCCCACATTACTTCATCGGGTTCTATGCCCGTGATTTCAGTGGTCCACCAACTATACACATCCTCTTGCAACAGGGAAACAACGCATCCCAACTTGCGGCCATCGTTACAACTCATTTGAACCAAGATACGCTCTATACTGGCCATCCACTCCTCGGATGCCTCAGGTGCCAACCCTATATACTCAACCCCTCCAAGGTTATGCAAACGCTCCAACGGCAAACTCAGATTAGCAGTAGTAGATGCCAAAGCAGGTACGTGAGCTCTAGGCATTGCGGCCTAGAATGCTCTTGTCATCATCTAAACCAAATGCATCATATCCCCAAACACAAGACCATGTGGTGCACGGGGTACTTGTTCCACTCCCTCAAGAGGATTAGACGGAGGAGGCGGCAAATTCTCAGGGTGTAAAATCTCGCCCTCGACTCCCTGCCCTCCAACAGCAGTGTTTCCGCTATATCGCAATTCTCTCCTCGATGGCATAGTCTAAAACATATCTAAGGCATGATAATTACACAAAAACAAAAACAATAAAGCCAACTTCAAGCAAGGATCCACGACTTCTATTTTAAACCAAAATTATTTCATAAGCATAGTAATATGGCAATGTGTCCCCAAGGTTCCAAAACATGGCATAATTCAAACATCGTACATGTAAACAATCACCGTGTATAGCAAACATCATGTTACAGACACCAAAGACATCCCAATTTTTGCAAACCTAGCTCTGATACCACCAAATGTAACCCCCTTATCCCGGCCTAGTCAAAATTGGACTAAAAGGGCCATGTTAGGTTTACCAAAGCAAACCTAATCTAAAACCCTAAACTGAACCCTTTTTTCTTATTTTATATTGTTTAGATGCCCATTATTAATGTCCTATGTGTATAAGATTCAGTGATAGCATTTAATTTTTAAACAGATTAAAAATAGGAATCAAATGTTCAGCATAACACTTTAGGGACCAAAACGCAAATCTCATAAATTCCCTGCAAATTACCTGATTAAGGTTACCAACCTTCAATTAATCTAATTACATACATATATGTTAATTCCATTTTCAAAACAATCATTCAAGCTTATTTAATTTCATTCATAGCAAACATAGACCAAATTGCAAGATTTCCAAACTTCATCATCATCAATAACACAAAATCAACATTTCGTACCAATACAGGGAAGCCTGTATCGATACGGCTTAACTGACTTAACGACTCCCTGTATCGATACACCTCTATCTTGTATTGATACAGTATGTTGACCACACCGTACTGATACGACGTTGACCCATACTGATACCTCTTGTTTATTTTTGAAAACCTCAAAATTCCAGTAGCTAAAACCTATATCGATACGGTACCCCACATATCGATATGGCTAGTTAATAACGAAAGGGGTATTCTGGTACGCTGACCTGTGTACCGACACTTAGAACTATTTTCCTTCAATGCGTACCGATGTGTTGGCTAGGCGTATCGATACGCTAAGCTTATTTCCATTATTTTGAGCCTCTACAGGACCTTGCGTACCAAACCTTGAGGTACCCGTACCAGTATGCCGAGGCCCGTAATGACCTCTAGGTCCAACATATGACACTTTGGCTCATCCCAAACAACATTAACACCTAGCTAATCAATATATAACATCATCCACATACTTGAACATCAACATAGCAACACTAGAAGCCAACTTAGCATTCTAACATATTCGGTCAATCAAATCTAGAGGCATGCTTCCTAGCCCACATCCAAAGCATCAAACCAACCATATCACAATCACCTAAAACATATTACAAGTCCAAAACAACAATTATAGCTTGCAACAGCAGGGAGTTTATCAAAACCCTTCCAAAGCCTTAATCGACACATTGCCATTATTACTATTTTTCAATGTCTGTAACCCCTCAACCCGACCTAGCCGCCCGATCGAACCAAGATAGCTACATTAGGCTTGCCGAAGCAAACCGAAGAAAGATTATGAAAATTGGTCTATTTTTTACTTTTTATCTTGTCTAGATGCATATTATAATTCCTAAGTGATCATGCTCGCAGTGGATGAAACTACAAGGAAAACGGACCACAGATAGGCAACCGATTGCATACAACACAGTTTAGGGACCAAAACATAAAACTGATGAACTACAAGACCATTGGGGAAATTAAGGTTACTGATCCTCAATTAATCAGGTTATAAGCTTGCATATCAATTACGGCTCAAACCAACCATCCATGCTTGTACAATCGCATTCACAACCCTTAGGGACCAAAATGTATGAAACAAAAACTGAACTCCATGACATTAACTGAATTAACAGCTGCATGTATCGATACGCGGTCAACCGTATCGATACGGTGCTCAATATTAGTCAGCCTCATTTTGGTACGCTGAGCACTGTTTCAGTACGCTAAGATAATTCAAAAGCCAACTAGGAAAGTTTAACAGCCATACCGATACAAATACTAAGTGTTTCGGTACGCGGGTTTTGTCTAAAAAACAACTTTCCAGTAGCATAAAACTGTACCGATACACCTAAACCCGTACCGAAACTAGAAGCTTATTTTTGCCTAGCCGTACCGATACGGTCCCCCGCGTATCGGTACGTCTGGGCCTGTAATGCCATCTTTAGCTGGGTTTTCACTCGATTTTAGATGCTTTCAGGTTCTAATAACCCACATACATGCATATAAACATCCATCAAGACATACTCTATCGTTTGCACTAAGATTAAGCAACCATAAAAATTCAAAAACTTTCAAAGGATCAATTTATATGCATGTTCCCAAAAACACTCAGCTAACATACCAAAACACTCAATTGAACATTTTCCAATATATGCAACATTCCAACATATTTCTAGTACCATAATCAACATGTTAGATCCATCAAAGCATGACATTCAACCAAAGCTATCTAGATGCATACTTAGGCAACCACCTAGTAAAAACCAATAAGCAAATCCATTACATGCTTAACAACAACAACCAAATCCAAAACTCAGCATTAACCATGCTAAAAAACCAGGGAAAATTAGATTTACAAATCCCAAAAACATGGCGAACACATTGCCTTATTAACCGGAAACTTAAACCGAGTTCATACTCAAAGTAGTCTTGTCCTTGGATCACTTAGACTTTGCCTTTGCTGCCCCAAACCTCAATGCTCTGCATCATTAGGAAAAAAGGAGCTTAAGCATACATGCTTAGTGAGGATGCTCATAAAACAATGATGCAATAAAATCCCTTCAAAACTAAACACTTATTTTCGAACCATGCTTACAACCAACGTATTACATTGATTCCAAATCAAAACATGCATAACAACCTTATGCAAAAACCATTGTAAATCACATGCTTAATTTCCAAGCATAAAATCATCTTACCATGCTTAAATCCCAAAGCATTATAAAATAGGTTCAACACATTAACTCTCATATATTGGCATTTATAGTGACCCTGGGTACACAACCCTTACCTTGTATAGTCACCCATATCCACATACATATCGGATACATGAATTCTCGTACAATGCCTAGTTAAACCGCATGATACCCAAACCTTGCCTAGTTAAACCGCAAGATTTACCAACATTGCCTAGTTAAACCGCAATGTCACCATCATCTTGGGTTGCCTAGTTAAACCGCATACCCTAAGAGATGTCCCAATAGTCTGAGTGGCCTAGTTAAACGGCCATACCTTAAGGACCCATGGCCACGATCGATTTTTGATATATATTATAGTGCACTTAAATCCTATGGTATGCCAACTATATCCGATTGTTTCTTACCTTTTCACATAGCCAATATATCATTAACAAAACCATTTACTCACTGTTTTACAATGCATTAAACAAAAACCACCTATGCAAACCATATTGCCCAAGCAATAACCCATTCCCAACCGAAATGAAAGCCAATGCTCACTAGCATTTCATTTACCTTTAAACCATTGCATATGTATTCAAAACTATACATTTAGAGTAATTAAAACAAACCATGTTTAAAACACAAAACATGTAATCAATCATGCTCATAACCAATATGATATTAAGAGCAAAAAAGGGAAACTTACTTCCGAGCTTAGTTAAGTGTTTCACTCTTAACCTAAACTCCCAACATCATTTTTCAAACCTTTAGGATTCATTTAAAACCAATTTCCACTCACCAATTACAATTTGCCTTGCTCGCCAATGCACAACGAGCTCCCGACAAGTAACAATCTACTTCAAGCTGCTTCGCCTTGATTATCCCCTATTTTGATCACACAAAACTAGAGGAAACATGCATCAAAATGCATCCAAACCACTGCCTTTAAGCAAAACCCTGTAACTCACAAGTTGCCCACTCAAAAACCATCCGAAACTTATCGAAATCAACCTTAAACACCTTCAAATCTTAACCCAGCCACAATACAACAATTCGATACATCAAACTTCATCAATTAACATCTTAAAACCCTTTTACAACATCTTTTTACTTCCAGCAATGATTAAACACCAAAAACATCACAAAAACCTTTAATTATCAACCTTTAATATTAGAGATTCAAATAGTTTCGGGATTACACTATTAAATCCAAGCTTTTAACATTATTAAACATCAAAACCATGATCTAACCTGATCAAGAACCCAACAAAACAGATCCAATTCAGAAATCTACCAATTTTACCAATCAAACCACAATTAAACCAATTTTCCTTAATTAAACTATCAAAAATCATTAGAAAACAATCGTAAAGGAACAAAAACTTGGGAATTTCAGTAAAGAACCTTTCATTAGAGGAGAAGAATGAAACTTACCTCTAATGGATGCTTTCTCCCTTAATTGGCTGATTTTACATGTGAAAACAAAGTTAAAACAATAAAGTTTTGTTTAGAAACCATTAAGAATCCATTAGTAATCAAAAGATTTAAGAAAAAGAAGATTTACCTGTAGATTTAGAAGAAGAAAATAGTGTATGTCTAGAGAGATTTTGAGAGAAAAGGTTTTTGAGAAAGTTAGTTATGTGACTTTTGTTTTAAAAGAATTAATTATCAATTAATTTTCCCCAACCTATTTTATTTTCCAAACACTTAAAAAAATAGTCAATTAAAGGATAAAGTCTGAAATTAGACTTTTGGGCTATTAGCTCCTTAAAGATTCAAAGTTTTGACCCTTTACAAAACAACCACTAAAAACAATTTTCAAAGTTTGCATTTTGGTCACTAGTTCAAAATGTTCGATTTCTAAAACACACATTCCAAAATTGATTTTACCACAATCATTAACATATTAAATAATGACTTTTAGAGCATTTTTCTATATTTTTATCACGTCCAAAAATATTCAATCCGATTTAATCCCGAAACTAACTCGAACCTCTAATACCAGTCCACCGAACCCTCGAACCGAACCCCAAAACCGCTAGACCCAAAACCATGGAATTACAATGTCCAAAACCATACTTTGAATTTAAGTCTTGGAGTTCCGTTCCTTGCTTCTTTGCTGCCTCGAACCTTAATTTGATGCATTGATGGAAAAGAGAGCGTAAGCACACTAAGCTTAGTGAGGAATGCTCAAATAACGACCACCATCAATGCATTTAAACCATTTTCACTTTTTGTTTACAAAATAAGTTTCCAAAACTCTTTTAAACATCATTACATTATCATGCCTTATCACAACCATGCACTCAACATTTCCAAAACAACATATTAAACCTTATGCAACATGTATCATGGGTCCCACAGCAAAATCCCATTTGTTACCCTCAATTTAAGCTTTCACATACATACTACCAATGTAAGGCTTAAAGAGTAAAACATGTTTAAATCACATTAAACAACATAATCCATCTCATGATACATAATCAATTATATTGGCTTCCAAGTGATCATTTACCAAGTTCCATTTACCAAAACGTAACATCGGATACACAGATTCAACAAGTGTTCCCACAACACTTAACAAACAATCTACCGATAACACATGGTTCACACACGAGAGTATTCGGTACACATAAACCCCTCCACCGTTGTGACACTTGTGGCAGAGTATTCGGTACCCATAAACCCCTCAACACCACTCATCAGTATGATGTTTAATCCACTAATGGGAGTCTACGGTACCGTACAACCCCTCAACCGTTAGGGTACTTAGATGGAGTATTCGGTACACCATATAAACCCCTCAACATCCAATGCGCCTTTTTATAGTGCACTGTCAATCCTATGGCCGGCCAACTATATTCGATTTCATTTTCAAACCATTTCATACCATCACTTGCCAATCTAATTCATTTTAACATCAACAACTCATTGTTTTCATATGCATCATCAAAACTATTAAACCAATGCAACAACTTTTACATTAAACAATGTTCATAAAAATTAACAAGACGTGTATTACTTCCAAATTCTTCAACATCATTTCAAAACCAATTTCCAGTATTAAACCATGCTCAAAACATGCATATACAGTGAGTAACTAAATAATATAAAACAAGTGCATCAACTATTGCCAAAACCGAGTTTAAGAGAGAATTCATCTTTTACTTACTTCTGAGCTTAGATCAGTATTTCAAGCTTGATCTAAACCCCCAAAGAACAACTTTCAAACCTTCACAAAGTTGAAAACACTTTTTCAAAACAGTCATTAAATACAATTTTCAATCTTTACATTTTGGTCACTAGCCAAAATGGCCAATTTCCAAATTCCATTTTCCAAAATTGACTTTACCAAAAATATCCATATATTAAATTATGATTTTAGATATTTTTCCTATATTTTTCTTGCACCAAAACTATTTATTTCGATTTTTAATCCCAAATTTGACTCGAATCTCTAATCCTAGTCCACCAGACCGTCTAAACCACTAGGAAAACTCCTAGGCCCAAAACCGGGGTGTTACAGTCAACACCGGTCAATGACGGCGCGATGGTAGTTAACAGTGGCTCAGCTCGATGGTCAACGGCTCATCAATGAGGCTCAACTCAGGGTTAATGGCTTGTCAACGTGGTTCAGCTCAAATGGCTCTAACCTCCTAGGATGATGCCCACGCACGGCCAACGGCGGCTCCCCGCGGCAAACGACGACCAATTTTCACCAGTCGACTGTCTTCGAGCTTGTGATTCTAATGGTGGCCTCCGTTCTTCGTTTTGAGCCTTCTAACCCCTTCAACTCAACAACCCAAAACTTCATCTCTTTCACCCCCTCTGATGATGGTGCCGCTGATACCGATGAACTCGTCTCGACGATATGAACACAATAATGGTTGAGGTGTCGAAAACAGATGGCTGAATCTCTGTAAATCAGGGTTTGAAATCTCTTCCCTCAACTTTTCTCTCATTTCCTCTTCTCCTCCCACTATTCATTTTTCCTTTTTCTCTCTCCTTCATCATATCTCTTCCACTTTCAATCACCCATCCTCATATTTAAAATTCAAACATTCTCTTCCAAATTAATAGGCCCAAGCCTAAAAGCCCTTAGCTTATTCATCCAAAATAAAGGCCCATAACCCAGGCTCGAGACCCGATTCACTAACTGGAGAATTTGAGTCGTTACAATATATTAGTTATAATATTAGTGTAAAATGGTTCATGGTTAACCAAGTAACCGTACCGAATGCATCAGTAACTGTTTAAGTGATAACCGGTTTAAATGGGACAATAACGGTTCACCAAAATGTCAAAATTTTTGTTTCGATAACCGTATTGATAAGCTGTCCTGGTACGATAAACCGTCCATGAACACCCATACTCGTCAGGCAGCAAGCCCATGCGTATTTAAGGTACACCAGCCTGTATCGGGTGAACTCCAGCGAGCCACACTACAAATCTGTTGCGTGTCTCCTTGTTGCAGTCGAGACAGTGGCCGAATCGCAAGTTAGCCTCTTTAGTCAACCTTTTTTTATATAAAAAATAACTTCAATTTAAATAGTTGAATAGTCTGATTGGCAAAATAGAAAGATTGATGGTTAAATTAGAACATGGTCGTGGTAATAGACGTGATTTACCTTATTTTTATTATAAAAATGACTTTAATTTAAAAACTATAACATGAGTGAGAAATCATATCATAGGCTTGTTCCGACATATCATCCATAGTCTCAACTAATAAAAATTATTTTATTAATTTTTTCTATGTCATCATTTTATCAAGTGAATCTTCACTCATATATTGTAAATTAAATTTTAAAAAATATTTTTTACTATGTAAAGATTTAGTTAATAAAAATATAATATAAAAAATGAAATAAATATTTTTTATTGATTAGATTATAAATGGCGTGAAAGAAAGGAACTGTGATATATTTTCTTAACATGCGGAGATATTTAATACATTAAAAGGTTTCAAGTTGACAAGTTGCCATTGTTTTTTTTCTTAAATGAAAGGAAAGAGATCAAATTTAATCCACAAAAGATGGAACCAAAGCAAAAAGGAGCTATCAATCGATTCAATCCAACTGGTTAGCTACAAAACATCCCACCTCCAAACGACGACGCGTTGGTCTTCTGCTCCTTGCTGGCATCATCACTTCACAAAAAAAGTCGTCTTCTCCTTCCTTCACCGTTGGAGAACCACTCTATTAATTGCCGATCAACTAAAAAACGCTGTTTTTCTTCGTTATCTTACTCTTCAACTCAGTGACTCGTCTATCAAAACTGCGTCCCCTGTCGAGGCTCTGTTCGGTGATGTGCCGGTGAGTTGTTTTTCTTTTGGACGGGGTAGAATCGGAATCTGAAAATATAGAACAATGAATCGAGCAGACTTAACAGTCGGACCGGCTATGGATATGCCGATCATGCACGACAGTGACCGTTACGATTTCGTTAGAGATATAGGGTCGGGTAATTTCGGAGTAGCCCGGCTTATGACAGATAAGGTTACCAAGGAGCTCGTTGCTGTCAAATATATCGAGAGAGGCGATAAGGTTAGTTTCTTTGGAATAAAAATTCTCTGCCCTTTTCGGTGCATTCCCACACTAAAAATTTAGGTTTAGTATTTATTTACGGGAACATATTACTAGTATTTATTGAAGATAAAGTTTCCTGTTTCTGTATTATCGTTTAATCCTCTGCGAATTTATATTTATTTGGCTAATGTTGGAAATGTTATGGAGTATTTGATATTTGTTAGTTAAGATAATTATTCTTCCTAAATATAAAAAATAAAAACCAACTGGCTTTCCTGCTTTTTGAAATCTCAACTTATTAACTAGCCTTTTAATTTCCAATAATTCCATTAATATTTTTTTAAAATTCTGATTAAAATTTGTGCTTCTTTCTTTTTGTACAGATAGATGAACATGTTCGAAGAGAAATTATTAATCATAGGTCATTGAGGCATCCGAATATTGTTAGATTTAAAGAGGTAAGGTTAATACTTAATACTTTTGCAATTTCACTTTATCTCTGTGTGTAAAAATTAAGCTAATGTTTTGATTAAACAACTATGGACATTGTTACTTTAGGTTATCTTAACACCTACTCATCTTGCCATTGTAATGGAATATGCATCTGGAGGAGAGCTTTTCGAGCGAATTTGTGCTGCTGGACGATTCAATGAGGACGAGGTTCAGTTTCCTTTTTTACACTCACTTTGAGTACCCTTTTATTTATTTTTTGGTTTTGTTTTATTACTCTTTTCATTATCTTGGTGCAGGCTCGTTTCTTCTTCCAACAACTTATATCCGGTGTTAGTTATTGCCATGCAATGGTTGTTACGATGTGTCCATTTGTTTCTCAACTTGTATTATGTGTAACCTGAAAAAATTATTTTGCTCATAAATATGATTTCTTTCTCTGGATGAAGCAAGTATGCCACCGTGATTTGAAGCTGGAAAATACTTTGTTGGATGGAAGTCCTGCTCCTCGGCTTAAGATATGCGATTTTGGGTACTCCAAGGTATAAATTGCTGGAACCCTGTTGGTATTTCCTATCATTCAACGTGTTAATGGTTCTACTTTCTATATGTGAAACTTTAGAAATTATATTCTTTGGTATGGTTGTACTTATTTGTTTCTTAAGAAATCTTGTTGTCTTTTGCTCTTGCATTAGAATAGTTATCATTAGTTTTGGTATATTTGGGTGAAATTGCATGCGGCTTTATAGGTTTTTGGTTAAAAAATTACTCTTTTTTCCCAATAATCTTAAATGTATCTAAGTTCATTATCATGTTTATTGTTTGGTTTTCTCAGTCTTCAGTTCTTCATTCGCAACCGAAATCTACTGTTGGAACTCCTGCATACATTGCTCCTGAGGTACTCCTAAAGCCAGAGTCTCAATACGATGGAAAGGTATGTTTACAAGAAAGTTCAAATAGTTTAGAATGTCAGTTTCCTGTTTACAGGATGCAATTCCCGGTTAACACTTGAGAGTTTTATGTTCTATGCGGTGGTTCCTGCTGTCTGTGTTTCGGTGAAATGAATCAAATTGATGGTTTTTATCTCTTAGTTTATTTAAAACTTCAGTTTAATATTCGTAGCCTTTGAGATAACATTTGCGTAATATTCTAGCTTAAACTTGTCCTTTGCTGCCTAGGCAGTCCATTAGCTAGGAAGTAAAATCATCAGTCTGCTTATGCGTAAACCATGGATTTGTTGGATAGATCAGGTTAGGTTCTATTGGCTAAGTGTGATGGTTATGTTTGGGTTGCTTGCACCTTTTTTGACTATACAACATTATTAGAGACAACATCAGCGTGTGAATTTAGTTTCTTGTTTATTTAATACGCTCAGCAGCAACTTTTCTTAATTATTTAATATGGGCTATGTAAATACAAGGCAAATATTTGCAAATTTCTTGAACAATATACAACTTATTGAGAAACCAATTCAAACAAAAGAATATTGCAGAGAGTTTGTATCACCTAATACCATCTGATTGTCTTTGTCCAATTGAGTTGCATTTTTGTGCATGTTGATGTTCAGATACGAAAATGAGTAAAGATGAGTTAATTAACTTTGTCTGGTGTATCAGACTGCTGATGTATGGTCATGTGGAGTTACGTTGTTTGTAATGTTGGTTGGGGCATATCCTTTTGAGGACCCTGATGAGCCAAAAGACATTCGGAAGACCATACAAGTATATGACTGTATCTTGTTATTACATTATTCTCGCTTCCCAAATAAATGTATGTGCTAATTATTGGGTCATGCAGAGAATTATCAATGTCCAGTATTCCATTCCTGATTTTGTTCAAATATCTCCCGAGTGTCGACATCTGATTTCAAGGATTTTTGTTGCAGATCCAACGGCTGTGAGTAATTTCTACTTATTTCTAATTCAAAATTATTCCTTGATTTTTCAAAGTTAACCTTTTTTTTTTCTGGGAGACAAACCTCCTAGAAAGGAAAGAGAGTTATGATCGCAGAGGGAGTGGCCTTTTTGCTTTTTGTGGCAACTTTTGGCAACAACCGTTATTCAAAAGTGTGATTAAGCCTTCTGATAATGGTTTCTTTTATGCAACAGAGAATTACAATTCCAGAAATTACAAATCATGTGTGGTTCTTGAGAAATCTCCCTGCTGATTTGATTGTTGAAAACACAATGGATAATCACTTTGAGGAGCCTGATCAACCTATGCAGAATATTGATACTATCATGCAGATAATTGCAGAGGCCACCATTCCAGCTGTAGGAGACCGGGGCTTAAACCATTTAATGGTAGACAGCCTTGATGACGAATTCATGGACGATTTTGATTTTGATTCTGAATCTGAGCTCGATGTTTATAGCAGTGGAGAGATTGTGTATGCAATGTAATTCGAAGAAGACAACTTCTTTGCAAGGTGCAGTTGTTTCGAGCCTGTCAAAGCGTGAAGACGGCTTTAGGAAATGGCGAGATGCTAGTAGTATCAGAGAGAAAGTGTAGTCAAGTTGCTCAATGCTGGTCTCATTGTCCGTTGTGTCCATTATGTTCATAGCAAGAAGCTATTTACAAATCTGTGGAAGAATTTATATGTAATATAACTTAACAAGGGAGGATCACTGGGAACAAAAGATTCTATATTGCATGATCATTTCCCCAACTTTTACATCCTGCTCTTGTTGAACTCTTGTTTCAATTTTTTTTTTTGTTTTTCGTTAGTCGTGTACTTTTTACTTGGTTATGTTCCTTTCAGTGAAAAAATACATTCGTGTATTGTGTATAGATTTGGCATGTTGCACATCTATTCAGATATGGATTTAGAATGGGAACAGCTGGAAAGTTGAGAACTTTTCTATCACATGTTTAGGGTTTATTGGCCCATATTGAAATTGATTTATTTCACTTTAAATTTATCATTGTTCATATTCTGGCAAAAGTTATAGAAGTTCTCGTAATTTACCTGGTACATATTATATATTACAACAAGTTATCTTCTTTCTAATTGCATCATCAATTTAGCCCTTATAGTCTTCAAAAATTAGAAATGTTATTTTTTTTTATTTTCATCGATCTAGCCTTCAAACTCTTAAATTGTATTAATTTTTGCTGTCGTTGACTAATAGAACTGTTATCACTAGTCGTTCTTTGTTATGTCAGACACTTCGTTGTTAATATTTAACGTCTGAGTTAGCATTATACTTTTATTTTCTTTGTCTAATCAACAACAACATCGGCCTTGGTGCTGGTTGTCGACCGTCGGTGATTTATTTTTTCTATCGTTTTCTTCTATTTGATTCAATTTATTTTGTTTTCTTTGTCTTCGCACATCTTGTTGATCTTTCCTCTACCTCTGTGGCACATTTTCTCTACCTTTATGGCACGTCTCTGCCTTACGGCACGTTTCTATGGTTACTTTTGCGGGGTTTTGGTGCTCGTACGGTGACCCTCATGACGCTTGTTTTTTTATTCATGTTTGTCGGTAGTCACGTAGAGTTTAATCCCCTTTTGAGTTGTTTGCCGATGTAATCTGTAGCGAATCGTCACTTTTGGGAATAAGTGTGAAAGATGGATGTAGATTTTGGGCATTTCATCTAGTTCGTGTTTGGACAACTCCCAATGACCCTTCTTACAATGGACCGTAGAGATTTTTTTTGTGCAAAGAGGAAGTGCCTGATCTGACCGGTGCAACACTTATCTTTTCTTTTAAATTTACTGTTTTCTTTTTTATTATTTTTTGGATGTTTTAAAACCTTTATTATGTTATGTTCTGGTTATACTTGTTTTGTTTATCAATAAACTGCCTGGTTGAGTTAGCATGTTCCTATGTAATTTTCTTTAATAAATTAATGTTCACCAATAAGATGATGATGAGTAATTTTTGATGATGTGGCAATATAGTTGACGTGATTTTTTTAAAAAATATAATTAAAAATAAATAAATTTAAAACTCTCAATTTGTATTATCACGTTATCAAAATTGACACATCATCATCAACATGACATGACAATTGCTGATAATGAATGATGTTGAAGGAAATAACACCACACACATAATTTAACTATTTTGTCGGTCAACGACAATCAAAATGAGAGTTTGATACAATTCAAGAGTTCGATGGTTAAATTGATGAAATTAAAAAAGGATGGACAATATTACTGATTTTGAAAGACAACGATGGTTAAATTAATACAATTAAAAAGGATTAATAACATTATTAATTTGAGATTATTATAAGGACATGCCTTAAAAAAATACATAAAGAATAGGAGATTATGAAAATGTCCGAAGCCATTCTAAGTTGATTTTTGTATCAACGCTTACCCTTAAATTACTAAGAGACGATTCTAAAGACTTCCACTTGTAGGTCGTCTCCTTATCGCATATAACATACTTCAAATGTTGCAGCTTTGTGATTTGTTGGAGGTAGATGAACACCCTCTCATATAGAGCTCCATTGGATTACGCAGTTTACCAATCTGGACATGTTTATCATGTTTAGTGTCACGGACTTACTCTTTTTCTGTTCGTGGGGCATTTAGACATTTTTTTTCCAATGATAGTCATTCTAAACTTTTTAAAGAAATGCAACATCCTAATCTCAAACCGGATCCAAGATACTACGTTGGCTACCCAAACTCGACCTCAAAAATTTTCATTTTAAAACCTCAAGTTTAGTCATAAATAACAGTTAAATCAAAACATAAATAAGAGTTTTCATAGATAATTCAAATCTAAAATATAAATAGTGCTCCGTACGATTTTAAATCATCGTAATTCAAAATAAAGTAAATTAGAGTTACAGATCGACTACAATAAGGTTCTATGGATACATAGCCCAACTACTAAAATGAAGGTATTGTACTCGAATTGAACTGGTGCTGGGAAATCCTCGTCGATATGCTCTTCCAAGCGCGTAACCTTTCAACCTAAGCACGGAAACAACAAATCCACACGCCGAGCTTACAAAGCTCAGTGGTACATGTCTACTCTACTCTACTCCATGACGTTCATAAAAGTAAGCATGCAATAAAAGCAATGAGTAATATGACATGAATTAATCATTCTACCCATGCTAACCCTTAAGGTAGAATGCATGCTACAATCATCAACAAATACCACACAATGGTAGTCAAATCTGTTCAGCCCGGGACCACCTAGACATCAGGCTAGCCACACATGTATTAAGGACCACCTAGACATCGAGTACTTCACACGGATATTCGAAACCACCTAAACATCGAATACCATATCATGCCACTTACCCGAGACCGCCTAGCCATCGAGTAGTGAATGGCACTCGAGACCACCTAGACATCGAGTGCATTGAAGAACACGTATACACAGTACCATACTTGGGTATCCATATCCCATATCATTAAATCATGGAATCAATCCAAGGTTCACAAGGCCCATACACAATACAAGGCAAGGAAATGTCATTCATTAAGAGAATCCAAAGTCATAGTTCAACCAAAGGATTATCGTTAAAATTAGAAATATTCGATTATGTTTCCAATAGCCCCATTCCCAACTCATACCAAACCAACACAAAAATCCCTAAAATTCTTGGGGTAGTAACTTTAGTGGGTACCAGTACTTAGTCACAGGTATCGGTACTCGACCACAATTACCGATAACAAAACATGCTATTGGAATTGACAAAGTCAACTAGTACCGGTACTAGTTCAACCATACCGATCCTCGGGCTAGGTGTAACACCCCAAATTTCCCCTAAATTAAAAACCCTAATATTATAATTCTCAAAATTTTGAAACTCTAACTTTTAGGGATTTTTTGAATCGATTTGATAAAAATTGAAAAAAAATCAGAGTTTGAAACTAGGTCCATTTTTTTCTTTTATCTTATCTCGAAGCATCGTTAATACCTACAATGTGCATTCAAGCAGCGATTCGATTTTCATTCGAAACAAATATCAATAAGGCACTTAGTTGCAAACACAAGCATTTTAGGGACCAAAATGAAAACCTAAATAATTACAGGTACTTAGCCCAATTTCAGGTTACCAATAATTAATTAATTATATATTATACTAGCATGTTGATTTCTAACTCAAACAGATCACAAAAAGACATCCAATTTAACAAAATACAAAATTAAGGATGAAATTATAAAACTGAAAAAATATGGGGACTGGCACATTTCCAAAAGCATCATACCAAAATTAGCTACATTATAAGCATCCTTGCGAAATCTCAAGTCAATCGGACATCATTTACTTATTTAATTAATGCATGAACATATGATGACCAAAATGCAAAGAATCTAAATTTTGGTAAAATCCATTAACCGAATTAACTACCAAAGCGCATATCCAAATTTTTTACAAACAACATTGACATGCTTCTGATTTTAAACCATCATAAAACACAAATGTCCAATTAATTACATGCCATAGACTAATACAATTCATATTCATACAAGTTATCTAGAGGCGTGCATCCTAACAATATAAAGCATTGTAATATATACACCAAAGGTTAAGATCTCAAACATAAGCTATAGATCAATTAAGAAATAGTAGCACATGACCAAAGGTGCAATTAACACACAAACAATCAATCCAATCATTATTTAACCCATTTTAAATCATTAGATCATAAACATCAAATGTACTAGGCACTAAAACATAACCAACATCATACACACCAATTAATAACATCATCCAACATAATATAATCTCCAACCAAATAATAATACATTGCACAAAAATAACATCCCAATGATTAACCACATTGCCTTATTACAAATATTAAAAACACCATATACATACTCTTTAATACGCTTGTCTTGGAATCACTCCTTGCCTCGTACCACAACCCCGTACTTGTTTAATTCACTGCATTGACGGAAGAAAAGAGCGCGTAAGCATATAATGCCTAATGAGTGCACTCAAATCGAAGAAAACGTCTATGCAATTTTGAAATCAAAATTCTTATTAAAAACCCGTATTAAAGCAAGTCAAACTCACCATTCCAAAGCATTTAAACAAAACATGCTTAATTAAGCCAAAGCAATTTTTCAATACGTTTGTAAAACATGTCATGCATACTAAACCATTTGCACAAAAGCTTCATTTGAAACATGCATAATTACCATATGCAAACATAGCTTTCAAATACCACACATATTAAACCATATGCAAAATATGTATCATGGATCTTATGCATAATCCCATATGTAAACCTCAATTTAAGCCTTCACATGCATATTCTTCCAATAGCAAAGCTCAAAGAGCATAACATGTATAAATCACATTATACAAAACATAATTCATCCATCATGATGCATTAGTTCATATATTGGCATTAAAGTGACCCCAAAACCAAATCTTTCCATTTGTAAAAACACATTGGATACACGGATTTCACAAGTGGTTCCTTAAACTATTTAAACATACATCCATAACCGGAGCAAACGACACATTTAACCCCTCAACAATTGTGATGTATAATATCTACATTGGGAGCAAACGGCACAATTAACCCCTCAACCATTGTGATATGCAATCCTCCAGCGGGAGAACACGACACAATTAACCCCTCGACCGCTGCAGTTCCTACAATGGAGAAAACGATACAATCATAACCACTCGACACACATAAGACAACTTATTATAGTGAACTTTAAACCTTATAGCATGCCAACTATATCCGATAACATTTAACCATTGTCACTTGCCAATATATATTCTATTTTAAACATTTACCCCACTGTTTTACATATGCAACAATAAAACCAATTTCCAATGCAATAAACCATGCATTACACATCCTCAAAATCCTTTTCATAAATCATTTGCCATACTCATATAATATCAATATATGATCATTTGTATCATATTTCATTTCAAAAACATGCATATGAAAGTAGGTAACAAATCTTGCATTGCAATCAAATCTTGCTTTAAACCAACACATGTAAATCAAAAGCTCATATCAAACCGAATGCAAAGGCAAAAATAGAAAAAAATTTACTTCCGAGCTTAGTTAAGCTTGCTAGGCTTTAACTAAACCCCAAAGTCATAATTCAAACCTTTTTATAGTACCAAAACACATTTGCACTCACCAACTCGCCTCCGTCTTGATGCTGATGTCTCGATGCCAACGCCTCGACCTGTAACCGAACATCATCCAAACGTTCACCAATCTCTATAAGAAAATGCAAGGGTCAATATCAATAGGACCACATCAAGGTAACCACTTTATTAAAATACCCTATAACAAACAAACTTTACCTATTCGATTCTTTCATTTCCAGCCTCTACACACGAACTAAAGAACAGCAGTAGCTCACGCCCTACTCTGTTTCATGCCCCTGATCAGGCCCTTTAAATTCCATTCTTTCTTTCCTTTTTTTTACCAAACAGCCATACCGGCGATGCAATGGCAACAAAAGACGTAAGATTGAAATTTCACAATCTCCCAATATTTGTAGCGCCTGAGACCATTTTGAAGCCCCTTTGTTTATTATTATATTCCTTTTTTACCTTCAGCGGTACAAATTACAAATGGGCAACAATTGCACAACAACCGCAAGGCGCAAACACAGCACTGTCCTGTTCGACATTTCCTTTTTTTAATACTTCCTTACGAGCATTTCATCGAATATTCACAACGCACACGAACATGTGACCATATTAATCAATCAACCATTCTTCCACACACCTTATCTAAGAACTCAAATCTAAATTTAACCAATTAGACTAATTCCAATAATTAAATTACAAAATCAACTTTAGATTATTATTATCCATGCACAAAAAATGAAAACCCCATAGGAATCATTAGATTACTATAATCTAATCAAGATTTATGAGAAAGTCCATTAAAATCCAATTATTCCATTAAAAATTAGTTTTAATTATCCCAAAGTCTGAGAAATCATAGATTAAGAATCAAAATCATGTAGAAAATCATTAAAGAACATTTTCTCACATTGCTTGATGAAAAACCAACTTGAAGATGAACTCCCCTCTTGATTTCCAACAAGAAAAATAGTGAAGATGGTGTAGAAATCAAAATCCTTAATCCACAATTGTTTAGGAATAATTGGAGAAGAAATTGAAGTAGAAATAATTAAGGAATCAAGAAATCCCTAAGTTTTGTTTGAAAGAAAATGAGAGAAACTTAGAAATGTCTTTCTTATCTTTTAGAAAATTTTAACCATAAACTTCTTTTTGTTAAAAACAAGAGGGAAAGATATTTCTTTATTTAATTTAATAATTCTAATAAAAATACCACTTTAATCCCTTTTTACAAAATTGCCATTATTAATATCTTACAACATTTTGCAAAATAGTCACTATTTAGTTTAATATTAAATCGACTTATTTAAAAATTGCCCAAACTCAATTTTATCCTTTATTAAACTCATTAGATATATTTTCACAAATATTTGTCATGATAAATTTATCGAAAATTACTTTAATCAATCCAATTTATTTTCCAGAATTAATTGATTAACTAAAGCCTAACCAAAAATTCCTAACCTAATTCCGATAATTCACCTGAATCTTCTAACCCGTTTTTCGGAGTGTTACAACTCTCACCATCTTAAGAAATTTTTCCCTCGAAATTTATGTAAAAGGAACAAAACAAATACAAACCTTCCTTCATCCAACAACTTCCTCAATTACACTTACGACACATAACTTCCATAAATTCAATCATCTCGATGAGCAACACCTAGTTGCTAGAGACTTAATTAGAAACATCCCTCACCAATGGTAAAACCAACAATTCCCAACTTTCTCTTAACGAGGTTAAACAAAGAGTCAAACAAACCTCACCATAAAATATAGGAAAAACATCAATTACACATTTGAGCCCAAAACCATCTCGACACAACATGCCACAAAATCGGTCCTTCTAATCTCCACATAACGTCTATTAAGACTTGATTCGACACACCATTACGAATTATTCTCGAAAACCTTCATCCACGAAGAGACGCCAAGAAACACTTAACCACCTATATGATATCAGGTTTCTCGTTGTCTCAATCCGCACAAAACTTATGTGATTCTCATCCAAAAATACCGTCAAAATACAAAAAAAAAGCTTTTAGCTTGCACCAATCTTTTCTAATATACAACTAGCCCTTCGTAAACAATTATCATCTCAATAATCGTTGCAATGATCACCAACTAATTTCCAAAACTACAACCAACACCAAAGGCTTCATTTAACCATACATCACTCTCAATCCATGAAGAACAACTATCTCGATTTAGACACTTAAACTAATATCAGAATCAAACTGGTAAAACCAATTTTTAACTTATTATCAACCAATAAGAAATTATTAGTACGCAATAAAAAGTACTAGGTTAAACAACCTAACCATAATTTGTTCTTGAAACCATTTCAACCCGATTTAAACCCAATTAAAATTGTTTTAGCTACAAATGTTATTAGAAATAATAGATTAAGGACACAAAGCGTGTGGAATGTCAATAAGAAACCATAGCTCACATTGCTTGATAAGAGTACAACCAAAATGAGCTTCCCATTGTATTCCAACGTGAAAATCATTGTTGACCAAAATCTACCAATTTAATTAAGTTTATAAATCATTTGAAAGAAACATAGAATAGAAAAGAGATCGGAAAACCAATTAATCATTGAAAACATTTTAGGAAAGTAGAAATTCTAAAAACAATAGTTTTTAGTTTGAAAGAAAATTTAGAAAACCCCTGTTTCAGATAAAAATGTTAACCACTGGTAGTAATTTTTTTAAATAAAAGAAAATTGAGTTGTTAAAATACAAAGGGTGAAACTAATACCTAAAGATTCTTAGCCTATGTTCCCTTTCTATTTAATTCAAAAAAATCACTTTAAAACCAATTTGTCTCTTTTTCTTCTTAGAAAGTCATAGAAACATAATTCTTGTTATTTGATAAACCAATTAAATAACCTTCCAAAATATTAGCCATGTCCAATTTACCATATTCGTTTAGAAACACACTCGTTTATTAACCCGAAACTATTCAACTAACTAAGCTCAAGCTACAACCATGAACGTAACCCATCACATGCCCAATTCAATAGAACATCTCTTGCCATAACTTCGCTAATGGTGCAACCACCTAAGAAAATTCCTCAAAGAATTTCGATAACAATCAACTGATCCTAAAAAAAACCACGTACTTCAAACACAACCCTTAACACATTTTATAACATATGAGACCCCAAAGAACCTCCTCGCTAAAGCTGGTTTACATCATCACCTCATCGGCCTCTGAAAAGTCATTCGTAAGTGTGAACATATGTATGCATGATTACTTATATTCCCTCATTGATGTCTATGTATATGTATGCAAAACGTCTAATGTCATGCTCAAATGTATGCATGTATGGACAAGTATTTATATTTATATATATAAGTGTTTTTATACTGTGCATGATTAACAATTCACACTTACTAACAACATTTTCGGACAAAACTTACACAACCTAATCACATCCCCAGAACACATAATTCAGCTTTTCCAAGACCCGCACCTACTCCAATTATGAAACAACCGTTTTGCTACAAAAGCCTATTAGCAAATCTTGATTGTCAGTCCAGATTCATCTCGGCACCACTGTACATGAAAATAACACCACTTTTGCTATACATGAAACCAAGTATTCACATAATACTCGTCTCATTGCAACCTCGAATGCCACTACTACATTCGCCATCTACACGACATAACTATTAACCCATACCAACCAAACTATCCTAACACCATTCTCACTAAAAACCACCTCGATGCTCCCAAAAATAAGACTTTCGATTGAACCTATCCACGAACCAACCATTTTCACAATTACATTCTCAACTCATACATTTCCTTAATGCCCATCAACACGATACAAAAAGGATTCAAGAGCCATACCAAAGTACGTCTCAACATCGAACTCACCTTCGAACTCACCTTCATAAACATAGAACAACACGGAAAAACTTTCTCAAAATCAATTTAGAAAAGAATTCCCGAACAACAACGACTTTTAGAATCCGAACATCTTTAACCCCATAACTATTCATATAAGCCAAGGCACCATCACAACATAAATCTCGACATCCTTTCAACCTCATTAGCCAGAACCATATCAACCATAATTCGGTCCATACCACAACAATCTCTACTAAGAAATCAACTTTAATCTTTAAAATTTCATAATGTTAAAAATTAACCATCGCTCAATCTTCCAACATCCGATCATCTTCAAAAATAACATCAAAATCCAAATTCTCCCATGAACATATTCGACACAATTCGGTTAACAACCATGGTCTTACCAAGAGCACTCCTAACAATGATTCCCAAAATGGAAATCTTGATGCAATTATCCAAAACATAGCCACTTTTGGTTGATAAGTATTACCTCATGAAGCCTAAACCCTCTAGATGGCGCAATAGGAAACAAAAGATAGATTACTCAACCTTTCCATAATCAAAATATAGATTCCATACTTCTGCTACGTACCCTGATTTCCAAAGATGAAAATCAATCCCATACCTTATGAACATTTATGCTTTGACCACCTTCGTGGAAATGATGTTAGGGACACTATCAAGTTCTCTTAACAATCAACATCACTGGTCAGGTTTTGATCCTGAAAATCAACTTTCTTGCCTGATGCATAATCATAATCTTATCAACTTAACCACTTCAAAATTCTCATTAGAATCTTGGTCGAAGCTTTATCGAGCAAAACTCAAGCATACCTTAAGGATCTTGATTTTACCATCAAGCATACTACACTTTATGGTGTACCTACTTCCATTTACATCACTACACTAACTTGTTGTCTTCAAAATCCATATCACTAACATTGATGGTAATAACCACTTTTATATTCGAAATAGTAGACCAACGCTACCTATAAACTCACGAACGAGGATAACGTCACTCAAGTTCGAATACCACTTTTAACAATTCTCGATCGAGGACCAAGTCAACTCAAGATCATAACCCATATTTCTTATACTATCGATAACCCAAACAACGCTTACTAAGATCGAAACCCATTTATCATTTAAAAGTCAAATTCATTATGGTTTTTAAACTGATAGTCGGGGCTTAGGCTCGGCAAGTGATCCAAGACAAACCTGTAAAAACATTTTCAATAACATTTGTAATAGGCAATGTGTTCCCGATTATCCCCAACCTAAGTAATTAACAACATGAGCACATACGAATACATTTAGCATTTATCAAAATAAATAGATTATCTCTATTCGTTTGAGGTTGTGAAACCTGACTCTGATACCACCAAATGTAACCTCCTTGACCGAGCCTAGTCATTAGACCGAACCAAGAAGATCATATTGGGTCTGCCAAAGCAAACTCTAACTAACTTACTCAAAACTAGGTCTATTTTGTTTTTTTATCTTATCTAGATGCATCGTTAGTACCTACAATGTACATTCAAGTAGCGAATTGATTTTCATTCAAAATAAACATCGATAAGGCTCTTAGTTGCAAACACAAGCATCTTAGGGACCAAAATGCAAATCTAAATAATTACAGATACTTAGCCCAATTTTAGTTTACTAATAATTAATTAATTATATTTCATGCTAGCATTTCCAACGCAAATTGATCATAATAAGACATCCAACTTAATAAAATACAAAATTAAGGACCAAATTGTAAAACTGACAAAATATGGAGACTAACACATTTCCAAAAGCATCATACTAAAATTAGCTACATTATAAGCATGCTTACAAAATCTCAGGTTAATCAGACATCATTGACTTATTTAATTAATGCACGAACATATGATGGACAAAATGAAAAGAATCTAAACTTTGGTAAAACCTATTAACCGAATTAACTACCAAAGCGCATATCCAAATTTCTTACAAACAACATTGACATGCTTCTGATTTTAAACAATCATAAAACATAAATGCCCAATTAATTACATGCCATAGACTAATACAATTCATATTCAAACAAGTTATCTAGACGCATGCTTCCTAACAACATAAAGCATTGTACTATATACACCAAAGGTTAAGATCTCAAACATAAGCTATAGATCAATTAAGAAATAGAAGCATATGACCAAAGGTACAATTAACACACAAACAATCAATCCAATCATTATTTAACCCATTTTAAATCATTAGATCATAACCATCAAATGTAATTGGCACTAAAACATAATTAAATCATACACACCAATTAATGCCACCATCCAACATAATATAATCTCCAACCAAATAATAATACATTGCACAAAAATAACATCCCATTGATTAATCCACATTGCCTTATTACAAATATGAAAAACACCATAAACATACTCTTTAATACGCTTGTCTTGGGATCACTCCTTGCCTCGTACCACAACCCCACACTTGTTTAATTCACCGCATTGACAGAAGAAAATAGAGCGTAAGCATATAATGCCTAGTTAGTATGCTCAAAATGAATAAAATGTCAATGCATTTATGAAATCAAAACCCTTATTAAAAACCCGTATTAAAGCAAGTAAAACTCACCATTTCAAAGCATTTAAACAAAACATGCTTAATTAAGCCAAATCAATTTTCCAACACGTTTGTAAAATATGCCATGAATACTAACCATTTGCACAAAAGCTTCAGTCAAACATGCATAATTACCATATGCAAACATATCTTTCAAATATCACGCATATTAAACCATATGCAAAACATGTATCATGGATCTCATGCATAATCCCATATGCAAACATCAATTTAAGCCATCACATGCATATTCTTCCAATAACAAAGTTTAAAGAGCATAACATGTATAAATCACATTATACAAAAACATAATTCATCCATCACGATACATTAGTTCATATATTGGCATTAAAGTGACCCAAAAACCAAACCTTTCCATCTGTAAAAACACATCGGATACAAGTATTTCACAAGTGGTTCCTTAGACCACTTAAACATACATCCCTAATTAGAGCAAACGGTACATTTTCCCCCTTAATGGTTATGATGTATAATATCTACAATAGGATCAAACAACACAATTAATCCCTCAACCATTGTGATATGCAATTCTCCGCCTGGAGAACACAGCACAATTAGCCCCTCGACTGCTGCGGTTCCCATGGTGGAGAAAACGGTACAATCACAACCCCTCGACACACATGAGGCGACTTATTATAGTGCACTTTAAACCCTATGACATACCAACTATATCCGATAACATTTAACCATTTTCACTTGCCAATATATTCCATTTTAAACATGTTACCCCACTATTTTACATATGCAACAATGAAACCAATTTCCAATGCAATAAACCATGCATTACACATCCTCAAAATCCTTTTCATAAATCATTTACCATACTCATGTAACATCAATATATGATCATTTGTATCATATTTTGTTTCAAAAACATGCATATGACAGTAGGTAACAATTCTTGCATTGCAATCGAATCTTGCTTTAATTCAACACTTGTAAATCAAAAGCTCATATCAAACTGAAATGCAAAGGCGAAAATAGAGAAAGCTTACTTTCAAGCTTAGCTAAGCTTGCTAGGCTTTAACTAAACCTCCAAAATCATAATTCAAACCTTTTTATAGTACCAAAACACATTTGCACTCACCAACTCGCCACTGTCTTGATACTAATGTCTCGACGCCAATGCCTCGACCTATAATCGAACATCGTCCAAACATTTGTCAACCTCTATAAGAAAATGCGAGGATCAATATCAATAGGACCACGTCAAGGTAACTACTTTATTAAAATACCCCATAACAAGCAAACTTTCCCTATTCGATTCTTTCATTTCCAGCCCTACACACAAAGTAAAGAACAACAGTAGTTCATGCCCTGCTCTGTTTCATGCCCCTGATCAGGCCCTTTAAATTCCATTTTTTCTTTCTTTTTTTTACCAAATTGCCATACCCGCGATGCACATGGCAACCAAAGACGTAAGATTAAAATTTCAAAATCTCTCAATATTTGCAGCGCCTGAGACCATTTCTAAGCCCCTTTGTTTATTAATATATTCCTTTTTTTTACTTTCAGCATTACAAATTACAAATGGGCAACAATTGCCACAACAACCGCAAGGCGAAAACACAGCACTGCCCTGCTCGACATTTCCTTTTTTAATACTTCCTTACGAGCATTTCATCGAATACTCACAATGCACGTAAACATGTGACCATATTAATCAATCAACCATTCTACCAAACACCCCATCTAAGAACTCAAATCTAAATTTAATCAATAAGACAAATTCCAGGAATTAAATTACAAAATCAACTTTAGATTATTATTACCCATGCACAAAACATTAGAACCCCATAGGAATCATTAGATTACTATAATCTAATCAAGATTTAAGAGAAAATCTATTAAAATCCAATAATTCCATTAGAAATTCGTTTCAATTATCCCAAAACATGAGAAATTATAGATTAAGAATCAAAATCTTGTAGAAAATCATTAAAGTACATTTTCTGACCTTGCTTGATGAAAAACCAACTTGAAGATGAACTCCCCTCTTGATTTCCAACAAGAAAAATGGAAGATGATATAGAAATCAAAATCCTTAATCCACAATTATTTAGAAATAAATGGAGAAGAAATTGAAGTAGAAATAATTAAGGAATAAAGAAATCCCTAAGTTTTGTTTGGAAGAAAATGAAAGAAACCTAGAAATGTCTTTCTCATCTTTTAGAAAATTATAACCGTCAACTTCTTTTTGTTAAAAACAAGAGGGAAAAGATATTTCTTTATTTCTTTACTCCTAAGGGGTAGATTCACTTCAGAAGTAAGTTCATCTACTTGAATTTCTTCTGTCGAAGTTTCTCTCCTTAGCATTTGACAATTAATCCTTATCTCCTAAGTCCGTTAAGATATTGGGGGATAATAAGCATTCAATGCCAACTTTCGTATGACATAAAATATGGTAAAATTAACCGCAAGCAAAATAGAATTCAATTAGAAAAACCTAAATCTAAGCATTCATCGCAAACACCCCTAGCCAACTTAAAATATTAGTTCATGACTGGGGAAACCAACAACACATCATCGCTTTTAAACATCATCTCAAAATCAAAAATATTTTTTAGAGAAATGTACTAAAGAAGGAGATCCGTCGATGCAACCCTTCAATGGATCTAGAACTCTCGACAAAACTGCTTGGTTGAACCTTGGTTCGCCTCTACCCTCTCTTTCTTCCTCACGAGGCAACACTACTTTCCTCATTCATTGGACTCCTTTATATATGTGCTCATGGAAACTCTAATTAGGGTTAGGGTTTTGAGGTTTGTTACCACCATTTTTGGCACGTTTCCTCCTCATAAAATTAGGGCTGACCTGGCTTTAACTCAAGGTTGTTTGATTGAGCATCAGACTTCCTTCTTTTGCCAACTGGGCTTGGTATTCTTTTCCTTCATGTTTCCAACTATGCTCAGCATTTCTCTTCTGCATTCGCCTGCTCCAAACATGCACACCACGACAAAAAGACACCCCCTCAATTTGGCAATAAAAATTGTTCATTCGTTAACTCCTAGATGCAAATGCATGAAACTACTAGCAAAACATGCTAAAATGTACCTAAAGTCAAGTAATAGCATGGAAATATATGCATAAAAATACATATTTTGAGGAGTTAACACTCCCTTAAACCTAGCTCGTTGCTTGTCCTCAAGTAATACAAAGTTACAAACTAAAAAATAAAGTAAAACAAAGTGCCTCGACAAAATTGTTCTGATTAGCAACACAAGCTAGCAAGAAAAATCTGGCCCTAGTCCCATTCTTAGATATCTTAGAGTAGTAATGCCAATAGATCAACAATTTCAAGTGCAACAAAATAACTCTAACCTAAGTTAATAAAGTGTGCATGAAGTGTGGGTGGTTTGCATCAAGTATCCTTCAACTCAAATTTTACTACCCAAACCTAAATTTTTTCTTGCCTTTGGCAAATCAGTGTTGCCTTATTCTTTATTTTTACCCTGGCATTTTTTTTGTTTTCCAAGTTTAGTTTCAAAAATCCTAAGTTTATCTCGAGAACTAGATGCATACTACGTTTTTGAGTACGACTAAATTTCCCTAAGTTAGAGATCAATTATCAAGCAACTTGTCATTACTAAGTCTACTGACTCATGCTAAACTAGAGATTCTAAATTCATCATCGAACAAAGGTATACTAGAACAAAATCTCACTATGCTACCAATGTGTTTGGCAAAATTATCAGTTCAAAATCAAGCCTTGGCAATTTTTTAATTTTTTTAATGGTCTGGCATGCATGGTCCTACCTAATCTACATGGAAATAAAAGAATGCAAACATAAACATAAAGATGAATGTCATGGAAAAAAATGTGAGGCAACATACACACCCAAACCAAAGGTATGCGTTGTCCTCATTGCATAAGAACACATATATACAAATGCAATGCATGTTGGAAATGAAAAATATGAAACTAATGAGTTAAGGGGATGAGGACTCCCCTGCGGAATGTTGTGGAAGAGAGACGAGAGTCTTCCTTTTAATGTAGGATCCTCAATTTGGCACCACCGACTTCTTTCTCTTTAGTTGAGTCTTTGGGGCAGCAGTAGAAGCCTTCACTTCTTGCAGGACCATATTAATTACCATTGCCGCTCAGATGTGGCAAGAGCAGCTGAAGAGGCCGAGGCTGCTGGTAGCAAATCAATCTTGGCAGGCACGTTATCATTAGACTCAGTGTCCGCATGCTGGGTCTCAGATCTGGCAAAATCTTCTTGGGCAAATGATACTGATATAGTGGCATTAGATTGCTGGGCTAGAGTATGAGCAGGCTGAGGGCTGGCTGGCATTCCTTTCGATGCACGAAGCTCAGTTAGGAACTCTAGATATGGTGGCAATGGATTGGTGGACATCCCTTCAAGCGTGGTCCTTAGGGACCTGTCTATGGCCCAAATATATTGCCAGAGTGCCAGATATTGTTCCTCAGCTTTTTGGAATTTATAAAAAAGAAGTTTCAGGCTTTGATAGATCTGGGAGAGTAATGCCACCACATTAGCTATCATTTGCATGGAAGGTTCAGCCTTGGGCATCTTGGCAGTAGATGCAGGCTAGGCCTCTTTTTCCTTACCCTTCTCTCATGCCTCCCTAGCAATCAACTGCCCCCAAAGAGCAAGAGTGATAATTCCCTTGAATTGCTGGACATTGTCGGAGTCTAGAGTGGGCACCTTATCCTGAATGCAGATGGTGGAAATAATGGAAGGGAAGATCAAGCTACCACAATTACGATTGGCACACTTATAAGTTTCATCAATGATACGCCAACCGACATTAATCTTCCTCCTAGTCATGATGGAGTGAAGCAATGCCATCCTATCCTCCGTCACCATTTCATTATGAGTGGTTGGCATCAGACAAGCCTTCAAAAAATGGTTACACCCCCGCGGCTTTGGTATTAATGCCAACCTTTTCACGGTCTTCTTTCTTTTGGAAGAGACGAACCACTTGCTGCCTGGTTTGCACAAATCATCTAAGAGAAGTTGTCTCTTGGCACCATCCATAGACTCAATAAATGTCGAATGTCCCTCTTGCAAGCCATCTAAACTGAACATGCAATTAACATACCCCTTGTCAAACTGAACACATCTGCCCCAGACAAACACGAACGACAAGGCCTTGGTGGTAAGGTGGGCATAGAATTCCTATGTAACCCCTTTGGCCCGGCCTAGATGCCAGACCGAACCAAGCAAGCTATATTGGGTTTGTCGAGACAAACCCAAATGATTTACTTAGAAAATGAACTATTTTCCTTTTATTATGTCTAAATGCATAATTTAGTCCTATGGTGATCATGCTGGCAGCGGTGAAATTTATCATTAAATCGGGCGTCGAATTAACATCCAATTGGTTGAGAACTCACTCTAGGGGCCAAATTATAATTTTAGAAAACTAAGAAGACTTACTTAAATCCAAAGTTACCAAACTTTAATTAATCATATTACATACAAGCCAATTAAATTACAACTTAAAATAATCATCCAAACTCATTTAACTGCATGATAAAAAAACAGGGACTAAACTGCAAAGATTCAAACTTTAGCAAAGCATAATACCAGAAATAACTAACTAGGTACCGATACTCCCCTTGCTCATATCGATACAAGTATATTTTGAAAAGGGTATCAGTACGGTTCTCAGGCGTACCGATACTAGTAGTTTTATTCCAAAATAGGGGATTCTAGTAGAAAAAGGGCGTACTGATATGATTGCCCGTGTACTAACACTCAGTGTAATTTCTGAGGGGCGTACCAATACGATTACTAGGCGTACTGATACCCCTGTGCAATTTTCAACAATTTTGAGCTGAGACAGACCCTATGTACCGATTTCCTTGGACTTTTACCTGTACGACCTAGTCTGTAATAACCTCTTAGTCGAACAAATGACCCTTTGTCTCAATCTAACATACTTCAAACATCTTACAATCATCATATAGCATTCTAACCAACATTTCCACAATAAAATAGGAATGATATAGGATCATTCAAACCATAACAAATACAATCAAAGATCCTATAGGCATGATCTCTACCCAAGCATGCAAATCACATCCCAACCCCTCAAGCAAGACACAAAGCATCATACAAGTCCAAAATACCAAAAGAAACTTGCCCAAAATAGGGAGTAACCAAAATAACCCTCCATTTACAACTTGGTCACATTGTCTTTTATTACTACAAAGTATTTATAAAACTGTACTTGAAATAATTCAATCCTTGGATTGCTTCTTGCTTGCTCGCTTTCCGAAATGCTCACTTTTCTTCATTGATAAGAAAGGAGAGCGTAAGCTTTAAAGCTTAATAAGGGATTCTCAAAAACACTCATCAATGCATTTAAAACCATTTGTTTTCAAACAAACATTAAATCTCATGCCAAAACATCTTATGCTTCTATTGTCTTTCCAAAACATGCATATTTAAACGTTTGCAACACATGTATCATGGATTTCTAGCGTAAACCTCAATGTAAGCTTTCCCATGCTAAAACCTCAAAATAGCAAGCTTAAAGAGCACCACATATATAAACCATATTATACAAAATATAACCCATTTCTTATGATACATTAAATCATATATTGGCATTCAAGTGACCCAAAACCAATTCATTCTATTTATAAAAAACACATTGGATACATAGATTTCCTAAGTGGTTTCTTCGACCATTTCACATACATCCTCGAACTGGAGCATGGTACTACGACCCCTCAAGGGTTATGATGTATAAATCCACCAGCGGGAGAATTGACACACTCTTAAACCCTCGACACACATGAGGCAACTTATTATAGTGCACTTTAAACCCTATAGCATGCCAACTATATTTGATAACATTTAGTCTTTGCCACTTGCCAATATATTCCATTAAACCACATTTCCTCACTCTTTTATATATTCATCAAACAAAATAATCTTCAATGCAATAAACCATGCATTTCTCATTTTAAAAATCATTTTCATAAGTCATTTGCCCAGCTCAAATAGAATAACCATATGATCATTTACATCACATTTCATTTCAAAGCATGCATATAACAGTAGGAAATCCAAATCATAATCATTTTCATGAGATTGTATTTTGCAAAATCGAAAACGATAGTGAGTACGTCCAATACTTACTTTCGAGCTGAAACAAGTGTTTCAAACTTAATCTAAACTCCCAAAAATCACCTTCAAACCTTTAATAAGATGTAAACCACGTTTCCACTCACCGACAACATATTGCTCCACTTGCCGATGCGAAATCAAGCTTTTGAAGCCTCCTAAGCCTCTCCAAAAGATGAAGGATCCGTATCCCCTGTTTTACCCGCACAAAATAGAGAATTTATTCATTTCTATGCAGCTCAAATCCTAGCAACATATACTCTCTAAAAACATCGAACGCCTTTTAAAACAACTAAAAACATCACCAAACTCAACCTAAACAAAGCCAGCCTTAACCTAATGATTTTAACACTTAACATCATCAATTAACATCCAAAACAACAATTTATAAACCTTATATCTCCAGAAACCTTCCAACACCAAGATCATCTCAAACTCTAACTATTTACAACCTAGGAAATTAGCAATTCACTTAGTTTCAGGAATCCTTTTATTAATCTCTTCACATAACATTAAAACATATCTTACAAGTGATCTAAATCAATTATAATCATCACAAATCAGATCCATTATCAAGATCCATCAAATTTCTTATCAAAACTCAATTAAAACCTATTAACCATGATTTAATCATCAACACATAACAAAAATCAATTGTAAAGGATCAAGAACTTGATAATTTTAGTAAAGAACCTTTAATTAGAGGAGAGAAACGAAAATCACCTCTAATTGCTGATTTCCCCCTTAATTGGCAAGATTTGAGTGAAATATCAAAGAATGCAAATAGAATCTGATGTAGAAATCAAAGGAATCAATTAAGAAATCAGGATGAAATCAAAAAAGAAATGATTCCTGAGCATTTTAGAGTAAAATTGATAGTTTGGCTGCTGAGAAAGTTGAGAATAAAAGTAGTTACGTAAGAAAATGAATTTGGTTAATAGAAATCCTTTTAATTAAATCTATTTTAATTTTATTTTTTAACCTTTTAAAAACCATTTAAAAAAACCTAAATTAAGGGAAAAGTTTGATTAAATACTTTGGTAAATTAGCTCCTTAAAGATTCTAAGTTTTGACCCTTTTACGATTTTATTTCTTCAAATTAGCTCCCTAAATTAAGGGAAAGTATGATTAAAAATGTTGGTAAATAACCAAAACAGTTTTGAAAACTTTACATTTTAGTCACCAAACCAAAATGTCCCAAAATCTGATTTTATTTATTCAAATTGAGTTTTTGAAAACCCTTAGAATATTAATTAAACATTTTTGGTATTTTCCATATTTTATTTTAACCAAAAACAATTTATTAAGAATTAATTCCTGAAACTAGCTCGAATCGTCTAATCCGGTTCCCTTGAATCGTCTAATCAACTTAGCTAACATCTAGGCCCAAATTCGAGGAGTTACGTCCTAGATGATGGTTGACTGGACATCCTTGGGGTAAAGGCAAAAGATATTCCAACTATGTTTCTTAACGACGGCAACCACCTCCGCCGAACACCCTATGTTGGGCTCGTCCTTGAAATCGATCCCCTTTTCATAATAAAAGGTTCACTTCGAATAGTTCTCTTCATACTTCTTCTTCTTCTCATTGTTGAAGAAGATTTGGAGAGGGGCTGAAGAAGATGCCATTGAAGATTTTAGGAAATAAAGTTAATCGATGTGAAGATGAAAAAATTGGGTTCTTGCTTTTTCTTACCGACTTGATAGAAAGGAAAGGGGAAAAGTTCTTGATTTGAATAAGAATGAGGAATTAAATAGGGTTTATTAGGGACAATTGGGATGGTTTTAAGTGGGTTTAGTGGAGGTAATCATAACCTGGATGTTAAGACGTGTGTGGGAGAGTGGGATAATCATGGTTTTGGCAGATGATGCGTGTGGGAGAGTGTCGACATGAGAAATGAGGCACGACTAATAGTGGGCGAAAAATTTCAAAATTTGAAATTTTAAGTTGGGCGGTGGCTGAATAGGGTTTTTTGCTTAAAGACCTTATCCCTAGGCCTGATCTGAAGAGGGTCCACATGTTATCATGACTCGTGATGATGTTCGAATGGCAATAGGGCTTGGCATAGTACCTTGGCAAAATTACATGCGCTAAAACTCACAAAACCTTTCAAAATAGAAAAAGAAAGCTAAAATAATGAAACTAAAATGCTAAAAAGAAAATAATTGTCCTAACCATTTACAATAATCAAACTGAGATTGCAAAATTTACCGAATCTCCGTAAAGAGAATAGTCTCATTGGCATTATTATGATTTCCTTCCCAATAATGCTTTAGACTCTAGCCTTTCACTTTGAATGTTTTCCCCATTTTAATTCCTTGATATCTACTTCTTCATGAGCATAAGGCTTGACAACTTCAAAGGGTCCAGACCACTTGGATTTGAGTTTACCTGGAAACAACTTGAGCCTCGAATTGAACAACAACACTTTTTTTACCCAACTTCAAACTATCGTGGAAATATTTTGCTATCATGCCAACTCTTTTTTCTTTATAAAGCTTGGCATTTTCAAAGGCTTGTGCTCTAAACTCCTCCAGCTCATTCAGATCTAACAAACGCTTTCTCCTACGACTTTCAATTTCGTGTTCAATTGCTTGGTTACCCAATAAGCTCGGTGCTCTAACTCCTCTGAAAGATGGCATGACTTCCCAAACACAAGCTTGTATGGGGAAGTCCCTAATGGTGTTTTGAAATCTATTCTGTATGCCCACAAGGAATCATCTAGCCTTAATGACCAGTCCTTCCAGGTTGGATTCACGATCTTCTCCAAGATATTCTTGATCTCCTTGTTTAAAATTTCTACCTGGCCATTTGTTTGAGGGTTGGTAGGTGGTGTCAATTCTTTCTTGGATTCCATACCTGCACAAAGCTTTAGTGATTAAATGACATTTAAAATGTGTACCTTTATCATGTATAATGGCTCTAGGGCACTGAATTGAGTAAAAATGCGCTTGTGCAAGAACTTGGCTACTGCCTTGGCATCATTTGTTGGAAGGGCAATGGCCTAAACCCACTTCGAGACATAATCTACTACCACGAGTATGTATAAATGACCAAACAATGGGGGGAATGGACCCATAAAGTCCATCCCCCACACACATCAAACAACTCAACATGCATAATTTTTTAAAGTGGCAATTGATGAATGCTGGAAATGTTTCTAGTTCATTGGCACCTATCATATAACTTGGCAAAATAATAGACAACCTTGAATAACGTTGGCCAGAAAATCCTGACTGCAACACCTTGTATGCTGTCTTCATCCCGTCAAAGTGACCTCTATATAGTGCTGCATGACATAACCCAAGAATATTTTGTTGTTCATCTTCTAACACACAATGATAAATCACTTGATCAACACACTGTTTGAATAAGAGCGACTTATCCCAACAATATTGCCGAATATCTCCTAGAAATCATTTTTTGGCATTACTTGGCAAATTCGATGGCATTATATTGCTGACAAGGTAGCTGACTATGTCCTCATACCATAGAATAGTAGTGATCGTAAGTAACTGTTCATCAAGGAAGTTATCTCTGATCGTGACAGTGTTGCCATCCTCATGATGGTGTTCTAAACGAGACAAGTGATTAGCCACCAGGTTGTCACTTCTCTTCTTATCTCGTATCTTGAGATCAAACTCCTTTGACAAGAGTGTCCATCGGATCAGTCAGGTCTTGGAATCCTTCTTGGCCAAGAGGTATTTGATTGCCGAGTGGTCTATGTATACCACAACTTTACTACCCACAAGGTAAGATTTGAATTTGCCAAAAGACAATTGCAAGGAACTCATCGATTGTTGTAGAGTTAAGCTGGGCTTCATTCAACATACAGCTGGCAGAATAGATGGCATGGAAAATTTTACCACGCCTTTGTCCTAACACAGCTCCAACGACGCAGTCGTTGGCATCGCACATGAGCTCGAATAGCTCATTCCAATTCGGTGCCATGATTATTGGGGCATTAACTAACCTATCTTTCAATTCCTAAAAAGCTTTTAAACAAGAGTCATAAAAAACAAAAGCAATATTTTGTTCAAAAATAAACATAAAGGTTTAGAATTTTAGAAGTGTTTAATAAAGTGATGATAAAAACCTGCATTTCCTAAGAAACTTCTAATACCTTTGACACTTGTGGGTGGTGGCAATTGTTTCATTGTCTCTACCTTTGCCTTTTCTACTTCTAGTCCCTTTCTTGGTCACCTTGTGCCGAGAACTACGCCTTCCTTCACCACAAAATGGTATTTTTCCCAGTTCAGGACTAGGTTAATTTCAATGCATCTTTGAAGAACAAGTTCCAAACTCTGAAGGCATTCCTCAAAACTTTTGCCAAAATGAAGAAGTCATCCATAAAGACTTTAAAGTTATTCTCGATCATATCTAAGAAGATCAACATCATGCGATGCTGAAACGTTGCTGGAGCGTTACACAATCCAAAGGGAATTCTTTTGAAAGCATATATCCCATATGGATAGGAGAACATAGTTTTCTCCTGATCTTCTGGAGCAATGGCTATTTGATTATAGCCTTAGTAGTCGTCCAAAAAGTAATAAAATACATTCCTTGCAAGTCTGTCCAACATTTGATTGATGAATACAACGAGAAATGATCATTCCAGGTGGAATTATTTAGCTTCCTATAGTCCATGCATACCCATCACGGTCCTAGAGGGGATTAGTTCATTCTTGTTTTTTTGAACCACGATCATTCTACCCTTTTGGCACACACTGCACTATGCTAACCCACGAGCTATTAGAATGGGATAAATTATCCTGCCGTCCAGCCATTTTATAACTTCTTTATCCTTTATGATGAGATTCAATCTCCTCTAGGAATTGATTGTTTTGCCATGAGTATCTTCCAGAATAATTTTATGTATAAAGATTATCTGGCTTATCCCTCGGATATCAGCTATGGTCCACCCCAGGGCTTGCTTATAATTTCCCAATGTCTCTAGCAATCTTCCTCATGGTCCTCAATCAAATCAGCATTAATGATCATTTGCAAAGTGTAACTGTCTCCTAGGTAAGCATATTTGAGGTGACTTGGCAATGATTTCAGTTCCAAGAACGATAGCTCCTCAATAGATGGATTTGGTGCTTTGATCTCTCTACCAGCTAACTCAAGTGGCTCAGATCTCCTATAATAACTCATGACTTCATTAAGCATGGTTGGCTTTTCAGATTCTTTTGCAACCCCCTTGACCCGACCTAGACACCAGACCGGACTAAGCGAGCTACATTGGGTTTGTCGAGAGAAACCCGAATAATTTACTTAGAAATGAACTGTTTTTTCCTTTTATCTTGTCTAAATGCATAATTAAGTCCTAAGGTGATCATGCTGGCAGCGGTGAAATTTATAATTAAATCGAGCGTCAAATTGACATCCAATTGGTTAAGAACGCACTCTATGGACCAAATTGTAAATTTTAGAAAATTAAGAGGACTTACTTAAATCCAAAGTACCATAAATTAGTTAATCAGGTTACATGCATTCAGTTCAATTTCAGCTTAAATCAATCATCCAATCTCAATTACCTGCCCATATCGATAAGGGTATATTTTGTAAAAGGTATCGGTACGGCCCCCAGGTGTACCGATACCAGTTGTTCGATATCAAAACAAAGAATTTCAGTAGCTAGAGGGAATACCGATATAGCTACCCATATACTGACACTTGTTAACTTTTTTGAGGGACGTACTGTAACCCCCTCGACCCGGCCTAGTCGTAAGACCGGTCCGAGCAAGCTACATTAGGTTTACCGAAGTAAACTAGGAAGATTAAACCTAAAACATGTCTATTTTTTCCTTTTTATCTTGTCTAGATGCATTAACGCTTTCCTACATGATCATATTGTTCATAGGTGAGAACTCATCTTAGTCAGACATCGTAACGACATCTAATTGGACATAAAACAATTTAGGGACCAAATTGTAAGTTCAGCAATATAAAAGGGCTTTTCCAATTTTTAATTTACCAGCCTTTAATTAAGTTCGTTTCATGCTTGTATGTCAAAAATCAGCTTCAGACGATCATCCATGCTCAAATAATTGACAAAACAACAATCAGGGACTAAATCGAAAGAAAACAGAACTGGCATTCCATGCCATTAACAGATTTAACGACATCTGTATCGATACGCTAAGGCCCGTATCGATATGGTTGTGAACACATTGTTTTGATTCGGTGAGGCCCATATCAGTACGCTACTTCGAGTTTAAAATACAGTTTGGAATCATTTCTCATCGTACCGATATGGTACCTTGGTGTTTCGGTACGTGACCTCGTCTCCAAAAAGTAAAATTCCAGTGACCACTAGGCGTACCGAAATGCCTCTGCCTGTATCGATACACTATGGCCTTGTTTGCCTGTCTGTACTGAAACACCTCTGCTTGTACCGAAACGCCTTGGCCTTAATTGCCTAGCCGTACCGATATGGTCCCATGCGTATCGGTACGCCTGAGCTTGTAATGTTAAGATTAGCTGGTTTTTCACACAATTCTAGATGCAATTGACCCCTATCAACTTTCAAAATGCAAATAAACACATCAATATACATAATCTAACATTTATGCCAAGATTAGGCAAGCAAAACAACATCAAGCTTCCAAAGGACCACTCTAGAGGCATGCTTCCTAGACCACTTTGCCAAACATACGAAAATGCACAATTAGGCAATTCTCAGCATAAGCAACATGCCAACACTCTTAATATAGCATACTAAACTTGGTCAAACCAGCACGACATAGCAATCCAAAAGGAACCTCTAGATGCATACCTACACAACCATTCAACCTCAACCATGGGCAAGTAATAAAATCAAGCTAAACAACATATAACCATCATCAAAAACCAGCATAGAATTATTTTAAGAAACCGCAATGCAACGGATTTCCATATCCCAAAAACCTTGACGAACACATTGCCTTATTAACCGAAAACATAAACTGAGTTCATAATCAAAAGTAGTTTATCTCTTGGATCCTTGCAAACCTTGCTTTCGCTGCCCCGAACTTTAATGTTCTGCATCATGATGAAAAAGAGAGCATAAGCACACATGTTTAGTGAGGATGCTCATAAACAATGATGCACTAAAACCATTTAAAATCCACATGTTTGCTTTTCCCAAAACATTCTTACAACCTAAGCATTTTTCCATGATTCCAACCGAATCAAAACATAATAATCATCATTTAACATCATATGCAATCCACGCTTAAATCCCAAAGCATTACAAACATGGTTCAACACATGAACTTTCTCATATATTGGCATTTATAGTGAACCGGATAGACTACCTCTATCCTATACACATATCAGATACACGGATATCTCATACCATGCCTAGTTAAACAACAATATTTGATACCCTCACCTAGTTAAACCACGAGATCTCACCCTTGCCTAGTTAAATCGCAAGTATACCGACCTTGCCTAGTTAATTCGCAAGATCACCATCAATTTGGGTTGCCTAGTTAAACCGCAAATCCCCAAATGGGTCCCCAACTGTCCGAATGGCCTTGTTACACCGCCATACCTCAAGAACCTATGGCCACGATCGAATTTGTTCATATTTTATAGTGCACTTTTAATCTTATGGCATGCCAACTATATCCGATTGTTTTCTCACTTTGTCACAGAGCCAATATATCATTTACAAAACCATTTACTTACTGTTTTACAACGCATTTCATAAAACACCACATATGCAAATCTCATTGCTAATGCAATAGCACCATTCCCAACCGGAATGAAAACCAATGCTCAATAGCATTTAATATACTTTCAAACCCCTGCATATGTACTCAAAATCATGCATTTCTAGTAAGTAAATCATACCATGTTTATCACCAAAACATGCAAAGAACAAGCTCATATCCAAGCCGATATTCAAGAACAAAATAAGGGAAACTTACTTCTGAGCATAGGTAAGTGTCTCATGCTTACCCTAAACTCCCAACAACCTTTACAAACCTTTATAAAGCATTTAAAACCAGTTTCCACTCACCGATACACCTCGTTTTCCTTGCCAACGCGAATCAAGCTCCCAACAAGCCACCAAACAACGTCAAGCTTCGTCACCTTGACTATCCCCTGTTTCAACACATAAAACCAGAGGAAAAATACATTAAACCATTGCCTAATATAAATCTCCGGCAACTCCCAAGTTGCCCACTCGAAAACCATCCAAAACATATCGAAATCAACATCAAACGTTTCCGAAACTTAACCCATCCATAAAACAACAATTCAAGCCATCAACCAACATCTAATAACATCCAAAAACCCTTTCCAAACATCCTTTTATCTCCAGCAAAGATTAAATTCGATTATCTCCACATTACCCCAAAACTAGCAACCTAAATAATTAGAGATTCAAGAGTTTCGAGATTCTATTGATTAAAACAACTTATCAACATCAAAACACATCCAAAACATATATTAAATCAATCTCAAATACTGGAAATCAGATCCACTTCGAAAATCAACATGTTTCATCAATATTTCCAAAATATTTCAATTAAACATGAATAAAACATTAAAATCACATTACAACTTATAAATCAATGATCAAATTCTTGGGAATATCAATAAAGAACTATTTAACAGAGAAGATCACGGACCTTACCCCTGTTATGTGATTTCTCCCTCAATTAGCTTGTTTAAAGCTAAGAAAATATAAGATTTCAATGAGATTTTGCAAAATAAAGTTAAAGAATCAAACTAAAATCAATAATCTAAGTGAAAATAGTTCCTTACCTCTGGATTTTGATGAAATTCTGAGTGTTTGGAAGAAAAATGTTGAGAGAAAAGGTTTAGGAAAAAGTTACGTGAATTTCTTTTAAAAGCTAATAACTAACTTTAGATATTTAATTCCTTATTAACACGCTTTTAAAACACATGTTTAAAATGTTTTAACTGAAGAGAGAAACCACCAGCAAACACTTGGTAGATTAGCTCCTTAAGGATTCTAAGGATTTGACCCTTTTGATTTTAGTCACTTTAAATAGTTTTCAAAAATCGCATTTTGGTCACTAAGCCAAAATGTCATATTTCCAAATTCCTTTTTCTAAAATTGATTCCACCAAAAATCAATATATATTAAAAGATGATTTTAACTATTTTCCATATTTTTATCTTATCGAAAAATATACGGTCTCGAATCTGACTCGAACCTCTAACCTAGTCCACCGAACCGTCTAATAAACCTCAAAACCGCTAAACCCAAAACCGGGGTGTTAGAGCTCTCCCCCACTTAAGAAATTTCATCCCCGAAATTACCTGGAGGAAACAGATGCAGAAATTGCTCCTTCATATCTCCCTTGCTTTTCCAAGTAGCTTCCTTAACACTTCGGTGTCACCACAAGACTTTCACGCGCTCTATCGTCTTACCACGTAAAAATGTCTTACTGGTATCGAGGATCTCTACGGGTTCCTCATCAAAGGTTAGATCCAGCCTCAGTTCCACATCCTCCACCAGCATAACATGCGATGTATCTGATCGATATCTCCTCAACATCGAAACACGGAACACATTATGAATTTTCTCCAACTTAGGAGGCAACCTCAACCGGTATGGCACAAGACCTACACGCTCAATAACCTCATATGGTCCAATGAACCTCGAACTAAGCTTACCCTTTAGTCTGAATCTCATCACCTTTTTCCATGGTGACACTTTCAAGAATACGTGATCGCCCACCGCATATTCAACCTCCTTATGCTTCAAATCCGCGTAAGATTTCTGCCAATCCGCAGCCGCTTTCAACTAGTCGAATACAAACTTAACCTTCTCATCTGTGTCTTTCAACACATCCAGTAGGGTAACATGCTTTTCCCCCACCTCAGCCCAACACAAGGGCGTACGACATCTCTGGCCATATAACGCCTCATAAGGTGCCATCTGTATACTCGTCTGATAACTGTTGTTGTAAGCAAACTCAACTAAAGGCAAGTGCTTCTCCCAGGTTCCTTGGAACTCTATAATACAGCATCTCAGCATATCTTCCAAAACCTTGATAACCCGCTCAGACTGCCTATCCGACTGAGGATGATACGTAGTGCTAAAACTCAACCTCGAACCTAAGGCCTAGTACAAACTCCTCCAAAACCTTACCGTAAACCTCAAATCCTTATCCAAAACGATGGATTTAGGTACACCATGCAAGCACACAACCTCCGCTATATACAAATATGCCAATTTGTCCAAGGTTTACGTTGTATGCACTGACAGGAAATGCGAACACTTTGTGAACTGGTCAACAATCACCTAAACAGAATCCTTCTTAGCTAGTGTCAACGGCAACCCTGTTACAAAATCTATGGTGATTCTCTCCCATTTCCACTCCAGAATTTTCAACGGTTGCAACAACCCGGATGGAAATTGATGTTCAGCCTTAACCCGCTGACATACCATGCACTTGGAAACAAACTCAGCCACATCCTTTTTCAACCCAACCCAGTAGTATGTCTCCTTCAAATCACGATACATCCTAACTCTACCAGGATGCATAGCAAAAGGTCTAGAGTGTGCCTCCGTCAAGATAGTGTGCCTCAACTCCGGATCATCCGGCACCACTATTCGACCCTTGAAACACAAAACTCCATCATCATCGAAACAAAAATATGTCAGATTACCATCTGCTATATACTTAACATGCTCAACCAACGAATCATCGTACGGTTGCTTAGCTTTAATCAACTGTGATAACATAGGCTTAACTTGCAATTCAGCTAGCTAACCACCCTCCCGCGTCACACTCAACCTTGCAAACATAGCTCGAAACTCAACCGCAACCTTATGACTTAATGCATCCGCCACTACATTGGCTTTACCAGGTTGATACTCAATGGTTAAGTTGTAATCCTTAAGCAAATCTAACAACCTACGTTGTTCAAGATTCAAATCTTTCTGGGATATCAAATACTTCAAGCTCTTGTGATCTGTAAAGATCACGCACTTCTCATCATAAAGGTAAAGTCGCCAAAATTTTAAAGCGAAAACCACAGCCGTAAGCTCCAAATCATGAGTTGGATAATTGCGCTCATGAACTTTCATCTGCCTCGATGCAAAGGCCACGACCTTCCCATTCTACATCAATACACAACCTAAGCCAACATACGATGCTTCAATATAAATCACAAACTCCTTCCCAGATTCAGGCTAAATCAACACATGAGCGTGTGTCAAAACTTCCTTCAACTTCTCAAAATTGTGTTGCTGCCTCTCCGTCCACACATAAGGAACATTCTTCTGTAACAACTTGGTCAACGGTGCCGTAATACTCGAGAACCCCTCAATGAAATGGCGATAATAACCAACCAACCCAAGAAAACTACACACCTCCGATACAGACTTATGTGTCTTCCAATTGAGAATAGCCTCAATCTTCTGCGAATCAACACAAATACCCTCCGCAGAAACCACATGACCAAGGAATGTCACTTCCTTTAGCCAAAACTCACACTTTCTCAACTTAGCGTACAACTGATTATCCTTCAACACTTGCAAGACTATCTGCAAATGCCGAACATGCTCATCCTCAGTCTGGGAGTACATAAGAATATCATCTATGAACACCACCACGAACTGATCAAGATACTCATGGAACACTCTATTCATCATGTCCATTAACATAGCCGGGGTATTTGTCAAACCGAAAGGCATGACCAGAAACTCATAATGCCCATACATCGCATGGAACGCGGTCTTATGCACATCCACATCCTTAACCTTCAACTGGTAATACCTCAACCTTAAATCTATCTTTGAAAACACCGTTGCTCTACGAAACTGATCGAACAAGTCATCGATCTGAGGCAACGAGTACCTGTTCTTTATCATCAACTTGTTCAACTGACGATAATCAATGCACATATGCATTGTACCATCCTTTTTTTTTCATAAAGAGAACAGGAGCACCCCACGGAGAAACACTTGGTCGAATGAACCCATGGTCCAACAACTCCTAAAGCTGTGACTTCAACTCCTTCAATTCTTTCGGTGCCATCCTATAAAGAGCAATGGACACCGGTGTTGTACCCTCGTATGTCTCAATACGAAACTCTACCTCTATATCCGGAGGTAAACCCGACAACTCCTCAGGGAAAACCTCAGGAAAGTCACAAACAGTCCGAATATTCTGCACCCGATCACCCTTGGCTTTCAGATTCATAACAATAGCCAAATAAGCTTGGCAGCCATCAAACATCAACTTCTCTGCTCTAATAGCCAAAACCACATTGGACAAGAACTTAACATTCTCGACAACTACCATAACTTCATAGTCGTAGGCCAACCTCAAGAAAATCGTCTTGGATTCACAATCCACAACTGCTCTGTGCTCACTCAACCAATCCATACCCAAAATGATATCAAAACCATGGAATGGCAATTCCATCAGATCTGTGGCAAACTCATGACCTTGCACCACCAAAGGACAACGCCGATACAACCTTCTTGTTATAAGTGTCTCCCCAAAAGAACTTGTGACCAACATACCAACATCTAAAATCTCAACAGGAACATTTAGCAAAGATGCATGTTCACTCAAGATATATGAACGCGTAGACCCCGAATCAATCAAAGATAACAATGACAAGGATTGCAAAGTGAAAGTACCTACGATGACATTCGTCTCATTACGACCCTCATGGTGGGTAAAAACCCGTGCTGGTCCACCACCTTTAGGTCTCACCACTGCAGTATGAGCCATATCCCTCTGACCATCCTCGCGTCTCTGAAAATTACCCCTGTCATGGCCTCATCCCCTAGCAGATGCAACAACCTGTGCTGGTACATCTCTCGCAGCCCGAGAATAATCACACTTCAGGTGATCAGATGAACCACAAATCCAACAAGCTCCAGCATTGCCCCAGCACATACCTGCGTGGCTGCATCGCTCACACTCTGGTGTAACACGAGCTCCCAGAGCACCCTAGCCAACTCCACCACCACGCATGTGATCTGGCTTATGCCTTTTGTCCCTGAACCTCCTATTCTGCCTCCCAAAATAGCTAGAGTCTGCCACTCTTTTACCCAATTGTACACCCGTGGCCTGAACTGGTGCACCCAAGGGCTGCTTGATATCCTTGGCCTGATTGACCAACACATCAAAATCCATGTAATCTGCAATAGGAGGTACGTCTTAATGTCTTTAACAAGACCATAACAAAACCTGTCACATCTCTGCTGGTCATCTGGAACCAACTTCGAAGCATACTGACTCAGCCAGACAAACTTCACCTCATATTCAGCAACAGACATGCCTTCTTGAGATAGCTACATAAACATGCGCTTCTTCATATCCAAATACTGGGTACCAAGATACTTCCTCTTGAAATATCTTCGGAAGAACTCCCAAGTAATGTCTACCTCTAGAACGCCAACAATTGTGGTCACCCACCAATGATATGCATCCCCCTACAGCAGAGATACAGTGCAACTCAACTTGCGCTCCTCGTTACATCCCATCTAATTCATGATGTGAACCGTCTTTTCCAGCCAACCTTCGGCTGCCTCAGGGCTCAAACCTTGAAACTCCTTACCTTCCAAACTCCTCAAACGCTCCAAGGGTAGACCTTGATTTGCCACCACAGTAGGTGCCGGTGCCTGCACTCCAGCCATCGTTACTTGAAAAGCTCCTGTTATCACATGAACTAACAGAGTCAAATCACCAAATACTGGCACTTGGTGAACCTAGGGTTCTTCCCCACCCCAACGTCAACTGGAGGAACCACTGAAGTAGGATGAGGTAAAACACGAGGGAAATTCTCTTCTGTCTCGTTATTCTGCCCAACCCTGGCAGTATTAGCCATAGATCGAGTCTCACGTCGAGCCATGCTAATAAAAGCATCAAACACATTAGAGTTAGGCTAGCGTCAGGCAAAAGATCCAAGTTAAATTTAAAATGCATTTAAAATCCTCGGTAATTGGCAATGTGTTCCCAAACATACCCCAATAGAACATTAAACAAACACCGAACATATAAACAATCACCGTGCAGTTTAAACAACATCAACTAATCAAACAACAACATCCCAACTATTTGTAAACTTGGCTCTGATACCAACAAATGTAACCCCCTCACCGGCCTAGTCGTAAGACCGGTCCGAGCAAGCTACATTAGGTTTACCGAAGTAAACCAGGAAGATTAAACCTAAAACACGTCCATTTTTTTCCTTTTTATCTTGTCTAGATACATTAACGCTTTTCTACATGATCATACTGTTCATAGGTGAGCACTCATCTCAATCGGGCATCGTAACGACATCTAATTGGATACAACACAATTTAGGGACCAAATTATAAATTTAGCAATATAAAAGGACTTTTCCAATTTTTAAGTTACCAGTCTTTAATCAAGTTCGTTTCATGCTTGTATGTTAAAAATTATCTTCAAACGATCATCCATTCTCAAATAATTGACAAAACTAGAATCAGGGACTAAAACGAAAGAAAATAGAACTAGCCTTCCATGCCATTAACAGATTTAACGACATCTGTATCGATACGCTGAGGCCCATTTCGATACGGTTGTGAACACATCATTTCGATATGGTGAGGCCCGTACCGGTACACTACTTCGAGTTTAAAATACAGTTTGAAATTATTTTTCATCATACCGATACGGTACCTTGGAGTTTCGGTATGTGACCTCGTCTCCAAAAAGTAAAATTCCAATGACCACTAGGCGTACCGAAACGCCCTTCCTGATCGATACATTCTAGCCTTGTTTGCCTGTCTGTACCGAAATGCCTTGGCCTTAATTGCCTAGCTGTACCGATACGGTCCCTTGCATATCGGTACATCTAGGCCTGTAATGTCAAGATTAGCTATTTTTTCACACAATTCTAGATGCAATTGGCCCCTATCAACTTTCAAACATGCATATAAACACATCAATATACATAATCTAACATTTATGCCAAGATTAGGCAAGCAAAACAACATCAAGCTTCCAAAGGACCACTCTAGAGGCATACTTCCTAGACCACTTTGCCAAACATACCAAAATGTACAATTAGGCCATTCTCAGCATAAGCAACATGCCAACACTCTTAATATAGCATACTAAACTTGGTCAAACCAGCACGACATAGCAATCCAAACGGAACCTCTAGATGTATACCTACACAACCATTCAACCTCAACCATGGGCAAGTAATAACATCAAGCTAAACAACATATAACCATTATCAAAAACCAGCATAGAATCATTTTAGGAAACCACAATGCAACAAATTTACAACTCCCAAAAACCTTAACGAATACATTACCTTATTGATCAGAAACATAAACCAAGTTCATACTCAAAAGTAGTTTATCTCTTGGATCCTTGCAAACTTTGCTTTCGCTACCCCGAACTTTAATGTTCTGCATCATTAGGAAAAAGAGAGCATAAGCACACATGCTTAGTGAGCATGCTCATGAACAATGATGTACTAAAACCATTTAAAATCTACATGCTTGCTTTTCCCAAAACATGCTTACATCCTAAGAATTTTTCCATGATTCCAACCAAATCAAAACATAATAATCATCATTTAACATCATATGCAATCCATGCTTAAATCCCAAAGCATTTGGAACAAACCATGCTTAAATCCCAAAGCATTACAAACAAGGTTCAACACATGAACTTTCTCATATATTGGCATTTATAGTGACCCAGATAGACTACCTCTATCCTATACACATACCGGATACACGAATATCTCATACCCTGCCTAGTTAAACCGCATGATACCCAAACCTTGCCTAGTTAAACAGTAATATTTGATACCCTTGCCTAGTTAAACCGCAAGTATACCGACCTTGCCTAGTTAATCCGCAAGATCACCATCAATTTGGGTTGCCTAGTTAAACCGCAAATCCCCAAATGAGGTCCCTAACAGTCCGAGTGGCCTTGTTACACCGCCATACCTCAAGGACCTATGGCCACGATCGATTTTGTTCATATTTTATAGTGCACTTTTAATCTTATGGCATGCCAACTATATCCGATTGTTTTCTCACTTTTTCAATAGCCAATATATCATTTACAAAACCATTTACCTATTGTTTTACAACACATTTCATAAAACACCACATATGCAAATCTCATTGCCAATGCAATAACACCATTCCCAACCGAAATGAAAACCAATGCTCAATAGCATTTAATATACTTTCAAACCCCTGCATATGTACTCAAAATCATGCATTTCTGGTAAGTAAATCATACCATTTTTATCACCAAAACATGCAAACAACATGCTCATATCCAAGCCGATATTCAAGATCAAAATAAGGGAAACTTAATTCCAAGCTTAGGTAAGTGTCTCATGCTTACCCTAAACTCCCAACAACCTTTACAAACCTTTGTAAAGCATTTAAAACCAGTTTCCACTCACCGATATGCCTCGCCTTCTTTGCCAACGCGAATCAAGCTCCTGACAAGCCAACAAACAACGTCAAGCTTTGTCACCTTTACTATCCCCTATTTTCAACACATAAAACTAGAGGACAAATGCATTAAAATTCATTCAAACCATTGCCTAACTACAATCTCCCACAACTCTCAAGTTGCCCACTCAAAAACCATCCGAAACATACCGAAATCAACATCAAATGTTTTCAAAACTTAACCCAGCCATAAAACAACAATTCCAGCCATCAACCAACATCTAATAACATCCAAAAACCCTTTCCTAACATCCTTTTATCTCCAGCAAAGATTAAACTCGATTATTTCCATAATACCTCAAAACTAGCAACCTAAACAATTAGAGATTCAAGAGTTTCAGGATTCTATTGATAAAAACAACTTATCATCATCAAAACACATCCAAAACATATATTAAATCAATCTCAAATACTGGAAATCAGATCTACTTCAAAAATCACCATGTTTCATCAATATTTCCAAAATAACTCAATTAAACATGGATAAAACATTAAATTCACATTACAACTTATAAATCAAGGATCAAATGCTTGGGAATATTGATAAAGAACCATTTAACAGAGGAGATCACGGACCTTACCGCTGTTATGTGATTTCTCCATCATATGGCTTGTTTGAAGCTAAGAAAATATAAGATTTCAATGAGATTTTGCAAAACAAAGTTAAAGAATCAAATTAAAATCAATAATTTGAGTGAAAAGAGTTCCTTACCTCTGGATTTTGATGAAATTATGAGTGTTTGGAAGAAAAGAAGTTGAGAGAAAAAGTTAGGAAAAAGTTACGTGAATTTCTTTTAAAAGCTAATCACTAACTTTAGATATTTAATCCTTATTAACACCCTATTAAAACACATGTTTAAATGTTTTAATTGAAGAGAGAAACCACCAGCAAACACTTGTTAGATTAGCTCCTTAAGGATTCTAAGGATTTGACCCTTTTGATTTTAGTCACTTTAAACAGTTTTCAAAAATCGCATTTTGGTCACTAACCCAAAATGTCATATTTCCAAATTCCTTTTTCTAAAATTGATTCCACCAAAAATCAATATATATTAAAAGATGATTTTTAACTATTTTCCATATTTTTATCTTACCGAAAAATATACGCTGCCGAATTCGACTCGAACCTCTAACCTGGTCTGTCGGACCGTCGAATAAACCTCAAAACCGCTAAACCCAAAACCAGGTTGTTGCACGTATTGATACGGTTACCAAGCGTACCAATACTCCTATGCAATTTTTCACAATTTTGAGCCAAGACAAACCCCGCATACCGATCCTCGAGGACCCGTACTGATACGGCCTGGGCTGTAATGACCACTTGGTCGGACATATGACACTTTGGCTCAATCTAACATACTTCTAACATTTTACAATCATCATGTAGCATTCTAACCAACATTTCCATAATCAAGTAGGGATGTTAGAGGATCATTCAAACCATAACAATTCCAATCAAAGATCCTATAGGCATGATCTCTACCCAAGCATGCAATTCATATCCCAACCCCTCAAAGCAAGTGATAAAGCCTCATACAAGTCCAAAATACCAAAAGAAACTTGCCCAAAATAGGAAGTAACCAAAACAACCCTTCTCTTTTACAACTTGGTCACATTGGCTTTTATTATTACAAAGTATTTATAAAACTATACTTGAAATAGTTTGATCCTTGGATTGCTTCTTGCTTGCCCACTGTCTGAAATGCCCATTTTTCTGTATTGATGAGAAAGGAGAACGTAAGTGTATAAAGCTTAGTGAAGGAATCTCAAAAGTACTCATCAATGCATTTAAAACCACTTATTTTCAAGCAAAAATTAAATCTCATGCTTCTATTTTCTTTTCAAAACATGAACATTTAAACATTTGCAACACATGTTTCATGGATTTCTAGCATAAACATCAATTTAAGCTTTCTCATACTAAAACCTCAAAATAGCAAGCTTAAAGAGCACCCCATGTATAAACCATATTATACAAAACATAATTCATTTCTCATGATACATTAAATCATATATTGGCATTCAAGTGACCCAAAACCAATTCATTCTATTTATAAAGATACATCGGATACACGGATTTCCCAGGTGGTTTCTTCTACCACTTTACATACATCCTTGAACTGGAGCATGGTACTACTACCCCTCAACAGTTATGATGTATAAATTCACCAGCGGGAGAATTGATACACTCTTGACCCCTCGACACACAGAGGCGACTTATTATAGTTCACTTTAAACCCTATGGCTTGCCAACTATATCTGATAACATTTAATCATTTCCACTTGCCAATATATTCCATTAAACCACATTACCTCACTATTTTACATATGCATCAAACCAAGTAATCCTCAAAGCAATAAACCATGAGTTTCTCATTTTAAAAATCCTTTTCATAAATCATTTGCCCAGCTCAAATAGCATAACCATATGATCATTTACATCATATTTCATTTCAAAACATGCATATAACTGTAGGAAATCCAAATCATAATCATGTTCATGAGATTGTATTTAGCAAAACCGAAAACGAGAGAGAGAACGTCCAATACTTACTTCCAAGCTTAAACAAGCGTTTCAAACTTAATCTAAACTCCCAAAAATCATCTTCAAACCTTTAATAAGTTGTAAACTACGTTTCCACTCACCGACAACACAATGCTCCTCTTGCCGATGCGAAATCAAGCTTCTGAAGCTTCCAGAGCCTCTCCAAAAGATGAAGGACCCATCTCCCCTATTTTACCAACACAAAAATAGAGGATTAATGCATTTCCATGCATCTTTAATCCCAAAAGCATCTATACTCAACTTCACCTCACTAAGACCCATCAAACGCTTCTTTAAAACAACCGAAAACATCACCAAACTCATCCTAAACAAAGCCCAGCAATAACCTAACGATTTTAACATCTTAACATCATCAATTAACTTCAAAAAGAAATAATATATCAACCTTATGTCTCCAGCAACGTTTTAACACCAAGAACACTTTAAAATCTAACTATTCATAACTTAGAAGATTGGCAATTCACTTAGTTTCAGGATTTTTTTATTAATCTCTTTACACAACATTAAAACATATCTTACATATGACCTAAATCAATTAGTTTTAACCATGATTTAATCATTAACACATAACAAAAATAAATTGTAAAGGATCAAGAAATTGGGAATTTCAGTAAAGAACCTTTAATTAGAGGAGAGAAATGAAAATCACCTCTAATTGTTGACTTCCCCCTTAATTGGCAAGATTTGAGTGAAATCTTCAAGAAAACAAATAGGATTTGATGTAGAAATCAAAGGAATCAATGAAGAAATCAGGATGAAATAAAAAAGGATTGATTCTTGAGCATTTTAGAGTAAAATTGATAATTTGGTTGCTGAGAAAGTTGAGAGTAAAAGTAGTTACGTAAGTAAATGAATTTGGGGCGTTACAACTCTCCCCCTTAATAAATTTCATCCTCAAAATTTACCTGACAAAAAAAGATAAGGGAACTGCTTCTTCATGTCCTCCTTACTTTCCTACGTGGCTTTCTCTACACCACGATGTCTCCACAACACCTTTACCAACTCAATAGTCTTCCCACAAAGAACCTTGCTGGTAGAATCCATGATTTTCACCGACTCCTCATCATAGGTCAAATTCGGATTCAACTCGATCTCCTCAATAGGCATCACATACGATGGGTCCGATCTATATCTCCGAAGCATCGATATCTTCTCCAACTCTGCAGGCAACCTTAACCTATAAGCAATTGGACCAACATGCTCCAACTCACTATAAAGCGCAGTGTAACCCCCTTAGCTTAGCCTAGCCGAAATCGAACTAAAAGTATCACATTAGGATTGTCGAAGCAAACCCGAGATATTAACCTAAACCTATCTATTTTTCCCTTTTTAAATTGTCTAGATGAAATTTATTAACATCCTAAGTGTTCAGGCTTTAGAGGAAACGTCCCGCCTAAATTGGATTGTGAAACAGAGAGCAATTACACATTAAGTCACATTAGGGACCAAAATAAAATTTCTGTAGATTATAAGGTCTTTGTTACAATTTGTGTTACCAATCCTTGATGAGTCCCATTACATGCTCACATGTTAAATTCTAGCTCAAGACAATCATCCACATTCATTCAATTGCATCCATAATAACTAGGGACTAATTTGCAAGATTTCCAAACTTCAGCAACAAGATTACACAGAAACAACATAGCGCACCGATAGAGGCAAGTCCGTACCGATATGGATGAACAAACATAACGACTTAGCGTATCGATACACTTCTGCTCTACCGATACAGTGTGTTGACCAATATGTACTGATATGACTTTGACCCGTATCGATCACCTTTATGATTTCTCAAAACTCAAGATTCCAGTGACCAAAATACGTACTGATACGGTACCCCGCGTATCGGTACGTTGTGTTAAAATTGAAGGGATCATACCGATACTCAAACCCATGTGCGAGCACCAGCATGCATTTTCCTCAAGGCGTACCGATACGGTGGCTAAGCTTACCGGTACCCTTAGCTTTAAATCAATGTTTTGAGCCTTAACAGAAACCCCCGTGCCGATCCTGAGGTACCCGTACCAGTACGCAGAGGCCTGTAATGACCTCTATGTCCAACATATGACACTTTGGCTCATTTAAAACCACCTTAACACATATCTAAACACCATATAACATCATCAACATGCTTAATCAACAACATACCATTATTTTAAGCTAACCTAGCAACTCTAGCACAATCAACCACAAAGACTATAGGCATGCTCCCTAGTCAACATCCAAAACACAAAACCATCCACATCTAAACCACTTTAAACTTCTTACAAATCTAGAACAACGATCAAAACTTGCACCAATAGGGAGTTCACCAAAAACCCTTCCAAAACATCATTTGACACATTGCCCTTATTACTACTTAAAATAATTCAAGCCATACTTTGAAAAAAAGTCTTTGGAATTCCTTTCCTTGCTTTCTCGCTGTCACAATCTTTAATACTCCACATTGATGGAAAAGAGAGTGTAAGCACATGAGGCGTTGTGAGGAATGCTCAAAAACCAACAACCATCAATGCTTTCTAAATCTTTTAACAATACTTTTGTTATCCACTTCCCAAAACACTTTTAAAATATCATTTTGACATCATGCCTTATCAAAACCATGCACTTAACATTTCCAAAACAACATATTAAACCATATGCAACATGTATCATGGATTCAACAGCAAAATCTCATTTGCTACCCTGGATTTAAGCTTTCCCATGCATACTACCAATGCAAGACTTAAAGAGTAAACATGTTTAAACCACATTAAACAGCACAATCCATCTCATGATACATCATCAATTATATTGGCTCACAAGTGATCATTAACCAAGTTCCATTTTACAAAACATAACATTGGATATAAGAATTCAACAAGTGTTCCCCCAACACTTAACATAAAATCTACCGGCATCTCAAGGTTCACACACGGGAGGTTTGGTACTCATAAACCCATCCACCATTGTGACACCCATGGTGGAGTCTTCGGTACACATTAACTCTTCGACACCACTCATCGGCTCGATGTATAACCCACTAACAAGAGACTTCGGTACGTTTGAACCCCTCTACCGTTAGGGTACTTGGATGGAGTATTTGATACACATAAACCCCTCAACATCCAAGGTGACTTTTTACAGTGCACTATCAATCCTATGGCCGGCCAACTATATCTGATAACATTTACAAACCTTTTTGTTCCATCACTTGCCAATATAATTCATTTTATTAACAATAACTCACTGTTTTCATATGCATTATCAAAATCATTTAACCAATGCATCAACATCATTACTAATCAATTTCCAACATTAAACCATGCTCAAAACATGCATATACAGTGAGTAATCAAACCATTTAAAACAAGCGCATAAAACCAATTGCCAAACCGAGTTCGAGAGAGAATTCATCCTTTACTTACTTTCGAGCTTAGACCATCATTTCAAGCCCGAACTAAACTCCCAAACACAACTTTCAAACCTTTGCAAAGCTGTAAAACATGCTCTCACTCACTGACACGCAAAGCCTCGCTGGCCGATACAGTAATCTCGCTTCCAAAGCTTTCGAAACCAAAGCTCAAGCTTGAGGACCAACTTCCCATATTTTATCCACACAAAAAATAGAGGGTACATTGCATCAAAATGCAATCAACAACACAACAACAAAAATCTTCAACGTCTTTTATCAAATTCTACTCTACAACAACCAAAACTAGCATCACACATCTTCCAAAATTTTCCCAACCATAACCTAACATCTTAACCCATCAATTAACATCAATTAAACACATCTCTAGCATCCTTATACCTCCATCATTCATAAAACCTCCACAACTCCTCCAAAACACATCACTAACAACCTAAAAAATTAGGAATTCAATTAGTTTCGGGATTCCTATGATTAAATCCTATTATTAACATCATTCAACACCAAAATAATGATCTAAATCAATCCAAATCACGAGAAAATAGAACCATTATGAGATTAAACCAATTACAGCAATTAAACCTTGATTTAACCATCAAAACAAGTTAGAAATCATAAGTAAATGATCAAGAACTTGGGAATTTCAATAAAGAACCTTGTATTAGAGGAGAAGAAAGAACCTCACCTCTAATGGCTACTTTTCCCCTTAATTAGATGAATTTCATAGCAAAACAATAAGAAACGCAATTGATTTTGTTAGGAAATCATTATAATCTCAATTGAAATCAAAAGATTAAGAAAATTTTGAAGAGAAAAGAAGTGTTTGCCTGGAGAGAATTGGAGAGAAAATTCTTTTGTGAAAAGTTAGTTACGTCAATTTTGTTTTAAAGCTTTTTAATTAACCAATTAATTCTCCAACCTTTTATATTATTTTAATATCATTAAAAATAGCTAATTATGGGGAAAAGTCTGATATTAGACTTAAGGGTAAATAGCTCCTTAAAGATTCAAAGTTTTGATCCTTTTACAAAACAACCACCAAAAACAATTTTGAAATTTTACATTTTGGTCACTAACCAAAATGTCCAATCCTGAGACCTCTTTTTGTAAAATTGATTATACGAAAATCATTTCCATATTAAATAGTGAATTTAGGTCATTTTTCCAAATTTTTATCTCACCCAAAAATAATTATTTCGAAATAAATCCTCAAAACTAACTCGATTCCTTTAATCCGATCCAACGGACCATCTAAACAATATAGAAAACTCCTAGGCCCAAAAGCAGGGCGCTACAACTCTCCCCCTTAAGAGCTTTCTACCTCGAAATGTACCTGATGGGAACAGATGCGGAAACTGAGAAACCATGTCCAACTTATTCTCCCACTTGGCCTCCTCAACACCAAGATGTTGCCACAACACTTTAACAAGTTCAATCATCTTGCCATGAAGAACTTTACTACTGAAGTCAAGGATCTCCACTGGTTCCTCATCATAAGACAAGTTCGGTCACAAATCAACATCCTCAACTGGCATTACATGCGACGGATCCGAATGGTACCTCCACAACATGGACACATGAAACACATCATGAATTTTCTCCAACTCAGGAGGTAACCTCAGCCGTAAGCTACAAGACCAATGCGTTCCAGTACCTAGTATGGTCCTATAAACCTCAAAGTCAACTTTCCTTTACGTCCAAAGCGCATCACCTTCTTCCAACATTCTCACCTACAACTACCACCTCATAATCATCAGCAAGTTTCAGTGAAACCCATTTGGTCTCAAAATGGACCACAGCCCGATGCTCGGACAACCAATCCATACACAAGATCACGTCAAAACCATGGAATGACAACTCCATCAGATCAGCCGTAAACACACGTTTTGAACCATCAGAGGCCATTTTTGATACAACTTCCTCGTAATGACCGTCTCTCCAAAAGAACTCATTACTTGCATACCCACATTTGGCATTTATACCGGGATACCAAGAAAATGTGCATACTCATGCAAAACATATGAAGTGTAGACCCATAACCTATCAAAGATAATAATGACATAGATTGCAAGGTAAAGGTACCTGCTATCACGTTCGTGTCATTCCTCCCTTCGTAGTGAGCATAGATCCTCATCGATCCACCATCATCGGGTCAAACTGCCACTGTATGTGCCACAGTCCTCTGTCCTTCCTCCTTCCTTTAAAAGGTACCTCATCCGCGCCCACAGCCCCTAGGTGGTGCAACAGCAGGTGTAGGTGTCTGCCTACCTCTAGCAATCAAAGAATAATCACGTCTCTCACGCTCTATAGATCCACAACTCCAACAAGAATTCGTAGCCATAACTGCATGAGCCTACCCCTCTATGGCCAAACATGGACAGTCTCGCCTCACATGATCCCTTAATCCACAAACCCAATAAACACTATACGTTGACCGAACCTGGGTACTCTGTCTATATGATCCTCGCCCTACACCATCTCCACCACTCTCACATCCAGACGTAACCTCCTATTACAGTGCCTCTTAGACTGACCACCACCAGAACCAGAATTTGTTGCTCTCTTCCCTGAGCCAGAACCTCCAGATTGATGAGATAAACCTAGGCTCTGCTCAATATCCGTCTTCGTTGTAACCAACACATCGAAGTTAGTATAGTCAGTGGCCAACATATGTCTTGACATCTTACACCAAGCCACATCAGAACCATTCACAGTGATGCCTCTCATCTGGCACCAACTCAGGCGCATACTGGCTCAGCCTCACGAACTGTACCTCATACTCAGATACCACCAAACTGCCCTGAACCAAGGCCATAAACTCACGTTTCCTTTCATCCAAGTATCTAACTCCCAGATACTTCTTCTTGAAGGTAGCTTGGAAGAATTCCCAGGTCATATCACCCTACAACATGGACACATCACATCCAGCTTACGATCATCACTACACCCCATCTGAACCATGATCCACTCTGTACTGGCAAACCTCTCCTCAGATGCCTCGGGTGTCAACCCTCTAAACTCAACTCCTTCAAAATTGCACAGACGCTCTAACGGTAACCCCATATTAGCAGCAACAGTGGGTGCCGGTGTAGGTACATTAACTCCAGCAATTGTAGCCTGGAAAACTCCTGTCATTGCCTGAACCAAAGGCGTCATATCACCAAACACTGGACCAAGTGGTGCAGGTGGTACTTGTTCCACTCCCTCAGGATGATTAGGCGGAGGTGGCGACAACTCCTCAGGATGTACAATCTCGCCCTCTACTCCCTGCCCTCTGGTAGCAGCATTATGCTATATCACAATTCTCTCCTCGGTGGCATCGTATAAAAACGTATCTAAGGTATGATAATTACAACAAAACAAAAACAATCAGGCTAGCTTCAAGCAAGGATCCAAGACTTCCACTTCAAACCAAAATCATTTCAAAACTATAGTAATAAGGCAACGTGTCCCCAAAGTACCCCAACATGGCATATTTCAAACACCATACATATAAACAATCACCGTGTATAGCAAACATCATTAAACAAACATTGAAAACATCCCAATTTTTCATAAACCTACCTCTGATACCACCAAATGCAACCCTCTTAGCCCGACCTAGCCGAAACCAAACTAAAAAGATCACATTAGGTTTGTTGAAGCAAACCTGAGCTATTAACCTAAATTGGTCTATTTTTTCCTTTTTAACTTGTCTAGATGCAATTTATTAACATGCTAATTGTTCAGGCTTCAGCGGAAACGTCACACCTAAATTGGATTGCGAAACAAAGTCCAATTACACATTAATTCACATTAGGGAAAAAATGTAATTTCTGTAAGTTACAAGGTCTTTGTTACAATTTGTGTTACTGTTGTGCGTAATAAGTGCTACGCAGTTGTGCAAGTATACACGTTGCAAGTTATAGTATAAAAGATATCGTCTCCACAGGGATTGGTGTCACTTCGAGAATCTAGTCTCTTGCACTGTAAAAAGTAAAAACACAAATAAAGGATTATAGGAGTTTAACTAATAACTAAACTAGAAAGCAATAAAGTAAAAGAAAAGATGAATTCAAATGAGAGAGAGATAGGCCAGGTTATCATGAGTTGAGGTGTGATAGCCGATTGGATCATCTTGGTAAAAGAGTGCACGGGCAACTCAGTTGCCGTGGCAACTTGCACAACGGGGTTGCCTTGGCAACTAATCGATGGTTTCCTGGGCAACTAGTTGGGCAACTACTTGGGCTTCTGGGCAGCAACCTTCAAGGTTCGATAGAGCGTTCTTCAATGGTTTCTTCTTATCCCTAAGTCGAAACTCTAGCTACTTCTGCATGCCTTGATAATACATCCCTGCGTGAATCAAGAGTGAACAACAACCAATCTTGCGCTCCTCTTAGCCGTTGAAATCCTTAACTTATTCCTAAGCCGGATTAAACTTCACCATCAATAGATTGAATAAAGACCATATTCATTCGTTTCTTGAATCTAACTCTCCCGATATTAGATAAATATATGAAATCACGAGATCCTCTCCCAATTCACTCGCAAACAAGAATAAGAACCAAGAATGAATAAACCTTGAATAGAAAAGTGCAAACTCTTATTACCTAAACAAAAACCAATAGTTTCTCACAGCCACAAAACACAATAACCATAGCCAAATAGATTTAGTTCATGGCTAGGTTCCAAAGAAACACAGATAAATAATCCCTAGCATGAACCCAATCGAACAAGAAAGAAAAGGATGAAGTAGGAGGCTTGTCGAAATCCTCCTTGCCCTAGATGCTTGTCGAAAATTATCTCCTCTTGCCTTCCTTGGAGTTGTCGAAATTCCCCTCCTTTGCTCTCTATTGATTGTCGAAATCTCCTTCCTATTTATAGGACTAGGCCAAAGTCCTTATTTGAGGAGGAAGGTAAGTTGGAATTAAATTATCTTTAAAGAATATAATTCTTTATTATAATTGTTTTCCTACTAGAACATCTCCTATCTTCTTGGAATTTAATTCTTCTTTAATCTCTGCATAGAAATCAAATTCCTTTGGGTTTGGGCTTTGCTCCACGTCATCTTGGGCTTGTATAGTCATCAATTTCGACTACCATATCACCTTTGCTCTTGTCGACAATTGCCATGGCAACTGGCTCGGCGTCTCCTTCATGCATTGCCCTGGCAACTAGCTCGGCGTCTCCTTCATGCATTGCCCTGGCAACTAGCTCTAGCCTTGCTTTGGCAAGTGATCCTACACATACACACAAAACACACCAAAGCAACATCTTTTTCCACAAAAACTACCAAGTTATGTAATCAATCTCAACGATGGAAGGAAACATGGATTAATGCATGAATGGCTAATTATGCAACTAATATGGGCCTAAGTCTAACAATAATATGAGTAAAACGGGTAAGAAAAATAGTACTTTTGAACACTTATCACACCCCTAAACTCGAACTATTGCTTGTCCTCAAGCAATGCAAACTCATAATTACCTGCCAAGACTTCAATTTTCACAAACTTAGCTTTGAACTTGATTTCAATTCTCTGAACCAGGGCACAAAGTATGATTGGCTTTTTATTTTTCGGAAAACTTAGGAGTTACTCAGAATCAAACTATAATGCTTGTGAGTGTGTGCGGAGTTGTGTGCAAGTTGATTTTTCAGATTCTATGCAAACAATAAGTTTTCAAATTACTTTATTGGGTTCTTTTTAACATGTTTTAACTAGAGCCAGTTTTGGGCCCCTCTAGTGTTTTGTTTTTAGTTTTATTCAACTAGAACCGGTTTCGGGCACCTCTAGTGATCAATTATTTTTAGCACATACTAGAGCCAGTTTCAGGCACCTCTAGTGATCAAAATTTTTTAGCACATGCTCGAGCCAATTTCGGGCACCTCTAACATTCATCCAATTTTTATTCTAATCCCCCAATTTGTTAATTATCAACCTAAGTTTACTAGAATTCCTTAAATCAATTAAACCACAACAGTGTTTCATCAAAATTAGCATCATAGTAAAATTCTAAGTTTTTCCATGGTTATCCTAGAATAAAAATTCTATCAATTAAGTGCATTGGCAAAGTCATCATCGAATATTCATCAAATCTAAGCAATTCTTGTTCCAATTAAAGGCATGGCAAGCAATTTATGTATCCTAAATGTAATACTTAAGATGAATGTAACTAAAATGGTAACTACTAATAACAATCCCCCCAAACTCGAGTGAGGCATTGTCCTCAATGCATGCATAAAAATAACAAAAAAATAAAATAAAATGCATACGAGGACTTACTCTGAGAGTTCATCATCGTAGATGATTAGTTTCCTTTTGGTCGGTGTCTTGATTCTCTTGCTTGAACGCGATGGTTGTTTTCTTGTTGTCGGGATGTCTTTAGCTTTGGTTGCCGTGGCATCTTCAGGGTTGGTTGCCGTGGCATCAGCTTGTGCAGGCACGATGTAGGTTGCCGTGGCATCTTCTTCATTGGTTGCCGGGGCAAGGATCTCGGCAGTAATTTTCCTTAGCATAGTAGTTGTGAGCCTTGTTGTGAAAAAGAAAACAAAGAAAACCTGAAAACTAAAGATAATGAAGAAAAATAAAATATCTCCTAAAAATAAAAATGAAAAAGAAAAAGAAAAAGAAAATATTGAAAGGAGAGCATGCTCATGCATCTCCTAAGTTGACCACTTCTTTGTTACGTTCCACAAGGGCACCATTGTAGTGCTTCAATCTTTGTCCATTAACTTTGAATTCATGGTTGTCAGAGATGGACTTGATTATCACAACACCATGGGTGAATGGTTTGACGACTTCAAATGGTCCCGACCATCTTGATTTCAGCTTTCCCAGGAAAAGTTTTAGCCGAGAATTGAATAGGAGAACTAGTTGCCCTGGCGTGAATTATTGCGGCAATAGTTTTTTGTCATGCCATCGCTTTGTTTTCTCCTTGTAGATTCGTGCATTGTTATAGGCGAGTGCACGGAATTCTTCTATCTCGTTGAGGTCCAACAAACGCTTTTTTCTGGCACTTTCCCAATCCATATTCACGGTCTTGATTGCCCAGTATGCCTTGTGTTTGATTTCCACCGGTAGATTGCATGTTTTTCCATAGACAAGTCAGAAGGGGGACATACCTAAGGGTGTTTTGAATGCAGTGCGATATGCCCAAAGTGCGTCATCTAGTCTTAATGACCAATCCTTCCTAGAGGGATTTACAACTTTCTCGAGTATACCCTTCAATTCTCGGTTGGAAATTTCTGCTTTCCCGTTGGTTTGTGGGTGATATGCCGTGGCGATCTTGTGTGATATGCCGAAGCGTTGCAACATCTTGGCAATTAGTCTGTTGTCAAAATGCTTGCCTTCGTCACTGATAATTGCTCTTCGCATCCCAAACCGTGTAAATATGTTTTTCTGCAAGAATCGTTGCACGGTCTTGGAATCGTTGTGGGGAACTGCAGCTGCCTCCACCCATTTAGATACATAGTCGACGGAAAGTAAGATGTAGAGGTTGCCGAATGAAGATGGGAAAGGTCCCATAAAATTGATCCCCCACACATCGAACAATTCCACCTCGATGATGTTCTGGAGTGGCATCTCATGTCGTCTAGAGATATTGCCCGTCCTCTGGCAACGATCACATTGCTTGTAAAAGTCTTGGGCATCTTTGTACAATGTTGGCCAATACAAACCAGATTGCAAGACTTTGGCCGTGGTACGAGTTCCTCCAAAATGTCCTCTATAGGGTGAAGAATGGCATTGCCGGAGTACATTCTGTTGCTCTTCTTCAGGGACACATCGGCGTATAACCTGATCTGCATATTGTTTAAACAAAAGAGGCTCGTCCCAAAAGTAATGCTTAGCATCATGGCGGAACCGCTTCTTCCCTTGGTGAGTAATGCCATAAGGTAAAATACCACAAACAAGGAAATTAACTAAATCCGCGTACCAGGGTATTGTCGAGGCATGTGCTGCCATGGCGACTGCTCCCAAAATTGCCGAGGCGTGCGCGTCAAAGACTGCTGTGGCGTCGAGAGTTACCGAGGTGTGTGTATCCATGGTTGCCGAGGCGTCGAGGGTTGTCGAGGCATCGAGGGTTGCCGAGGAATGCGCATCCATGGTTGCCGAGGCAACTAAAAGTTGTTCATCCGGGAATGCATCGCATATCTCTAGATCCGCATCCTCCTCCTTATTGCGTTCCAAACGTGATAGATGATCGGCCACTTGATTTTCTGTTCCTTTCCTATCCTTAATTTCAATATCAAATTCTTGTAAAAGTAATATCCAACGAATCAAACGAGGTTTGCCATCCTTTTTAGCAAATAGATATTTGATTGCCGAATGGTCCGTATGAATAATTACCTTTGTACCAATCAAATAGGATCGGAACTTGTCAAATGCGAAAACTACAGCTAGTAACTCTTTCTCCGTTGTTGTGTAATTCACTTGAGCACTATTAAGAGTTTTACTAGCGTAGTATATCACATGGAAGGTCTTACCTGTGCGTTGGCCTAGGACTGCTCCTACCGCGAAATCATTTGCATCACACATGAGCTCAAAAGGTAGCGTCCAATCTGGTGGAACGACAATGGGTGCCGAGGCAAGCTTTTTCTTTAGGGTTTCGAATGCTTGGGTGCAAGAATCATCAAAATCGAAGACTTTATCATGTTCAAGCAGATTACACAAGGGTTTAGTGATTTTAGAAAAATTATGAATGAACCTCCTGTAAAAACCTGCATGTCCGAGAAAACTTCAAATTCTTTTAACCGAACTTGGTGGGGGTAATCTCTCGATCACGTCCACCTTGGCTTTGTCTACTTCAATTCCCTTGGATGAAATTCTGTGGCCGAGCACTATTCCTTCATCTACCATAAAATGGCATTTCTCCCAATTGAGGACTAAATCTGTTTCTTCACATCTTGCCAACACCCTTTCTAAATTGTCGAGACAGCTATCGAAGTCATTACCAAAAATAGAAAAATCATCCATGAAAATCTTAAGGAAGTCTTCGACCATGTCTGAAAAGAGCGCCATCATGCATCTTTGGAAGGTTGTCGGGGCGTTACACAATCCGAACGGCATCCTTCGGAAGGCATAAGTACCGTATGGGCATATGAAGGTTGTCTTTTCTTGATCTTCTGGTGCTATGGCAATTTGATTGTAACCTGAATAACCATCAAGAAAACAATAAAAGGGTTTACCTGCAAGACAGTCAAGCATTTGATCAAAAAAGGGTAACGGAAAGTGATCTTTCCTAGTGGCTTTGTTTAGCTTTCGATAATCCATACAAACCCTCCAACCGGTCACAGTCCTGGTTAGAATGAGTTCATTATTTTCATTACTTACCACTGTTATACCTCCCTTTTTCGGTACACATTGTACCGGACTTACCTACGTACTATCAGAGATAGGGTATATAATGCCGGCGTCAAGCCACTTGATGATTTCTTTCATTACAACCCCTTTCATGGCATGATTCAGTCTCCTCTGGACCTCAATTGAAGGTTTGTGATCATCTTCCAACAAAATCTTGTGCATGCACACTGCCGGGCTAATTCCCTTCAAGTCGGCAATTGTCCACCCTATTGCCTTTTTGTGTAGCTTTAACATCTTGATCAGCTTCTTTTCCTGCTCAGGCAAAAACTTAGAAGAAATAATTACAGGCAATGTATTATTGGTTCCTAAGTATGCATATTTTAGTTGCTCTGGCAATTGTTTCAACTCAAGAATCGGTGGATGTTCAATAGAGGGTTTTTCGAGTTTACCTTCCTTACCTGAGTAATCCAGTGGTTCAAAGTATGTACCTGGTCGATTGACTAGCCACTTTGCCTCTTCTTGTTGTTCCTCATCGACCGATTCTTCATACTTCTCAGGTTCCTCTTGATCAGCAATGTAGTTGCCGAGGCAACTAAATTCCTCGTCGAAGTTAAACTCTGCCGTGGCATGAAGAAGTTGACATTCTTCTGGATCATCGGCATGCCTTAGTGTTTGGAACACATTTAGTTTAACTTGCTGGTCATTCACCCTCATTGTGAGTTCTCCCTTTTCAACATCGATCAAGGTTCTCCCTGTTGCTAGGAATGGTCTCCCGAGAATGATGGGTGCATGCTCATCTGCTTCACAATCCAAAACAATAAAGTCAGCGGGAAAAATAAATTTATCAACTTTTACCAGTATGTCCTCGATTTTTCCCTCTGGATGCACATAGGATCTGTTGGCTAGCTGTAGCATAACTATTGTAGGTCTTGCCTTCCCGATTCCTAGTTTCTGGAAAACCAATTTAGGCATCAAGTTTATGCTAGCCCCAAGGTCGCATAATTCTTTCCCGACATAGTGATTTCCAATGGAACAGGGTATTGTGAAACTTTCGGGATCCTTCAACTTGGGTGGCATACGATTGTGCAACATTGCCATGCATCCCTCTGTTGCGGCAATTGTTTCAAACTCTCCTAGCCTTGTTCTCTTGGACACAATGTCTTTAAGAAACTTGGCATAGTTTGGCATTTGTTCAATTGCTTCCACCAATGGCAAGTTGATGTGGACTTGCTTTAGGATATCAAGAAACTTCTTGAATCGGTATTCTTGCTTTTGTCGCTTCAACCTTTGTGGGAATGGTAGTGGAAGTCAGATATCTTCGATCCTTTCATTGGTTTGAAACCTGATTGATGGCATTGCTGGGACAACTGGAGTTGCCGAGGCGTTAGCAACTGGGGTTGCCGAGGTATGCTTATCGCAAGTTGCCGAGGCGTCTTTATCGTCGGTTGCCGATGCATGCTTATTGCTGGTTGCCGCTGCAATTCCTGGTTCAGCATCTGAGGCTTTGCCGCTAGGTTCGTCTTGATCTTTTTGTGGAGCTTTGTTTGATGAGCGTGTTTGATCCTCTCTAAGTTGTTGGCCACTTCCAGTAGTGATTGCCTTACATTGCTCATGGCCAGTTCCTCTTGCGACTTCAGTATCGCTAGGTAAACCTCCTTGCGGTCTAGTATTCAGATTTTGAGCAAATTGTCCAACTTGATTTTCCAATGATTTGATTTCCGCCTCTTGGTTTTGCAAACTCATCTCGGTCCTGTTAATAAAAGCATCAGTTCTTTTTATGAAATTACTATTCTCAGCCATATAAGATTCAATTTTCATCATAAAAGCATTTAGAGAATTTTCCAAAGAACTAGATGTCATCGGTTGTTGTTGTGGCAACTGTTGCCGTGGCATATTTTGCTGGAATCCCGATGCTTGTGCATTCTGATTGTTCTGGTTTAGAGCATTGTTGGGATTACTCCATGAGAAATTTGGGTGCTTCTTCCAAGCTGGATTGTATGTATTGGACATCACATTGTTGTTCCGATTGTAATTCCCCACATAGAAGCTGGATTCCAGATTCTGCATACATTCAGAAGAATTATGGTTATCACCACATAACTCACAAAAAGAATCCATTACCTTGACTTCATGTGTGTTGTTTGGTTTTTGCTTGTTCTGGACCATCTTGGTTAAAGTGGCCAATTGTGCCGAAATTGAATCTGATGATCCTAGTTCATGTATTGTGGCTTGGCGTCTAACTCATCCTCTTCTAGTAGATGGGAATTGATAATCATTCTTTGCCAGCCTGTTTAAAATTTGCATTGCTTCCTCCGGCGACTTATCTAGGAGTATGCCGTTTGCTGAGGCATCTAGCATCATCCTTGTTGTATTCACGGCGTTGTAAAACATTGTTACTTGAGTCCACACCGGGAATCTGTGTAGGGGGCATTTGTGTAGAAGTTCTCTATATCGCTCCCAAGCCTCGTACATGGATTCATCATCCGCCTGTCGAAAAGAAGTAATGTAGAATTCTACGAAGCTTATCAGTCAAATTTGTAGGATTAAATCTAGCAAGGAAATCACGACAAAGATCAGTCCAAGATGCTATGGATCCGCAGAATGCTATTCAACCATGCTTTCGCCCTATCCTCGGTGAATATGGGAATAATCTTAATCGTAATACATCGGGGGTGACTCCGTCTATCTTGAACGAGTTGCAAATCTCGAGGAAAGATTTCAGATGTTGCCGTGCATCTTGATTCTTTGAGCCGCCAAATTGACCTATTGTGTTGATCATATTAAACATTACCGGTTTCAACTCAAAGTGGTCGGCTTCAATTTCAGGTGCGACAACTCCTGGGTTAAGTCCATCAAGATCTTCTTCAAGATAGTCTCGAATAGTTCTGTTTCGTGCAAGAATCACTCCTCCTCCTTCTCGAACATCTTGATTCATATCGTCGTCTTGATTAGCCATTGCTACTCTTATCCTTCGTCTAAGTCTTTGTAAGGTTCGTTCGATTTCTGGATCAAAGGGATATTCTGGTGAAGTCGGTCTCGCCCTGGTCATATACCAATGCAAAACCAAAGTTTGTTAGCCCTTTGATTTTTTAAACAAGTAAAATAAAAAGAAAGTGCAAGAAAATAAAAACAAAGTCGCTATTGCCAATCCCCGGCAACGGCGCCAAAAACTTGTTGTGCGTAATAAGTGCTATGCAGTTGTGCAAGTATACACGTTGCAAGTTATAGTATAAAAGATATCGTCTCCATAGGGATTGGTGCCACTTCAAGAATCTAGTCTCTTGCACTGTAAAAAGTAAAAACACAAATAAAGGATTTTAGGAGTTTAACTAATAACTAAACTAGAAAGCAATAAAGTAAAAGAAAAGATGAATTCAAATGAGAGAGAGATAGGCCAGGTTATCGTGAGTTGAGGTGTGATAGCCGATTGGATCGTCTTGGTAAAAGAGTGCACGGGCAACTCAGTTGCTGTGGCAACTTGCACAACGGGGTTGCCTTGGCAACTAATCGATGGTTGCCTGGGCAACTAGTTGGGCAACTACTTGGGCTTCTGGGCAGCAACCTTCAAGGTTCGGCAGAGCATTCTTCAATGGTTTCTTCTTATCCCTAAGACGAAACTCTAGCTACTTGTGCATGCCTTGATAATACATCCCTGCGTGAATCAAGAGTGAACAACAACCAATCTTGCACTCCTCTTAGCCGTTGAAATCCTTAACTTATTCCTAAGCCGGACTAATCTTCACCATCAATAGATTGAATAAAGACCATATTCATTCGTTTCTTGAATCTAACTCTCCCGATATTAGATAAATAGATGAAATCACGAGATCCTCTCCCAATTCACTCGCAAACAAGAATAAGAACCAAGAATGAATAAACCTTGAATAGAAAAGTGCAAACTCTTATTACCTAAACAAAAACCTAAAGTTTCTCACAACCACAAAACACAATAACCATAGCCAAATATATTTAGTTCATGGCTAGGTTCCAAAGAAACATAAGATAAATAATCCCTAGCATGAACCCAATCGAACAAGAAAGAAAAGGATGAAGGAGGAGGCTTGTCGAAATCCTCCTTGCCCTAAATGCTTGTCGAAAATTCTCTCCTCTTGCCTTCCTTGGAGTTGTCGAAATTCCCCTCCTTTGCTCTCTATTGATTGTCGAAATCTCCTTCCTATTTATAGGGCTAGGCCAAAGTCCTTCTTTGAGGAGGAAGTTAAGTTGGAATTAAATTATCTTTAAAGATATAATTCTTTATTATAATTGTATTCCTACTAGAACTTCTCCTATCTTCTTGGAATTTAATTCTTCTTTAATCTCTGCATGGAAATCAAATTCCTTTGGGTTTGGGCTTTGCTCCTCGTCATCTTGAGCTTGTATAGTCATCAATTTCGACTACCATATCACCTTTGCTCTTATCGACAATTTCCATGGCAACTGGCTCGGCGTCTCCTTCATGCATTGCCTTGGCAACTAGCTCGGCGTCTCCTTCATGCATTGCCCTGGCAACTAGCTCTAGCCTTGCTTTAGCAAGTGATCCTGCAATACACACAAAACACACCAAAGCAACATCTTTTTCCACAAAAACTACCAAGTTATGTAATCAAGCTCAACGATGGAAGGAAACATGGATTAATGCATGAATGGCTAATTATGCAACTAATATGGGCCTAAGTCTAACAATAATATGAGTAAAAAGGGTAAGAAAAATAGAACTTTTGAACACTTATCAGTTACCAATCCTTGATTAGTCCCATTACATGCTCACAGGTTAAACTCTAGCTCAAGACAATCATCCATATTTATTCAATTGCATCCATAATAACCAGAGACTAATTTGCAAGATTTCCAAACTTCATCAACAAGATTACACAAAAACAACATAGCGTACCGATACAGGCAAGCCCGTACCAATATGGATTAGTAGACATAATGGCTTAGCGTATCAATACACTTTTGCTCGTATCGATATGATGTGTTGACCAATCCGTACCGATATGAATTTGACCCGTACCGATCCCCTTTATGATTTCTGAAAACTCAGGATTCTAGTGACCAAAATACGTATCGATACGATACCCCGCGTACCGGTACTCAAACTTGTGTACCAGCACCATCATACAATTTCCTCAAGGTGTACCGATACGATGGCTAAGCGTACCGGTACCCATAGCTTTAAATCAATGTTTTGAGCCTTAACAAAAACCTCATGTATCGATCCTGAGGTACCCGTACCAGTAAGCAGAGGCCTGTAATGACCTCTAGGTCCAACATATGACACTTTGGCTCTTTTAAAACAACCTTAACACATATCTAAACATCATATAACATCATCAACATGCTTAATAATCAACATACCATCATTTTAAACTAACCTAGAAAATCTAGCACAATCAACCACAATGACTATAGGCATGCTCCCTAGTCAACATCCAAAACACAAAACCATCCACATCTCAACCACTTTAAGCTTCTTAGAAATCTAGAACAACGATCAAAACTTGCACTAATAGGGATTTCACCAAAAACTCTCCCAAAACATCATTTGACACATTGCCCTTATTACTACTTAAAATACTTCAAACCATACTTTGAAAAAAAAGTCTTTGGAATTCCATTCCTTGCTTCCTCACTACAACAATCTTTAATTATTTGCATTGATGGAAAAGAGAGTGTAAGCACACGAGGCTTAATGAGGAATGCTAAAAAACTAGCAACCATCAATGCATTCTAAATCGTTTAACAATACTTTTGTTAACCACTTCCCAAAACACTTTTAAAATATCATTTCGACATCATGCCTTATCAAAACCATGCACTTAACATTTCCAAAACAACATATTAAACCATATGCAACATGCATCATGGATTAAACAACAAAATCCCATTTGCTACCCTCAATTTAAGCTTTCCCATGCATGCTACCAATGCAAGGATTAATGAGTAAACATGTTTAGACCACATTAAAAACACAATCCATCTCATGATACATCATCAATTATATTGTCTCACAAGTGATCATTAACCAAGTTCCACTTTACAAAACATAACATCGAATACACGAATTCAATAAGTGTTCCCCAAACACTTAACATACAATCTACCGACATTTAAAGGTTCACACATGGGAGTTTTCAGTACTCATAAACCCCTCCACCATTGTGAAACCCGTGGTGGAGTCTTCAGTACACATTAACCCCTAGACACCACTCATCAGCTAGATGTATAACCCACTAACGAGAATCTTCAATACCTTTGAACCCCTTTACTGTTAGGGAACTTGGATGGACTATTCGATACATAGAAACCCCTCAAAATCCAAGGCGTTTTTTTATAGTGCAATATCAATCCTATGGCCGGCCAACTATATTCGATAACATTTACAAACTTTTTTGTTCCATCACTTGACAATATAATTCATTTTATTAACAATAACCCACTATTTTCATATGCATCATCAAAATCATTTAACCAATGCAACAAACCTTGCATTAAGCAATGCTCATAAACATTAACAAAACATGCATTACTTCCAAATGCATCAACATCATTATGTAATCACTTTTCAGCATTAAACCATGCTCAAAACATGCATATACAGTAAATAATCAAACCATTTCAAACAATAGCATAAAACTAATTGCCAAACCGAGTTCGAGAGAGAATTTATCCTTTACTTACTTTCGAGCTTAGACTATTGTTTCAAGCTTGATCTAAACTCCCAAGCACAACTTTCAAAACTTTGCAAAGTTGTAAAACACGCTCTCACTCACCGACACACAAAGCCTCGCTTGTTGATACTACAATATCGCCTCCAAAGCTTCTGAAACCAAAGCTCAAGCTTGAGGACCAACTTCCCCTATTTTATCCGCACAAAAAATAGAGGGTACATTGCATCAAAATGCAATCAACAACACAGCAACACAAATCCTCAACATCCTTTATCAAATTCCACTCCACAACAATCGAAACTAGCATCAAACATATTTCAAACTTTACCCAGCCATTACCTAACATCTTAACCCATCAATTAACATCAATTATCATCTAAAAACACATCTCTAACATCCTTATACCTCCAGCATTCATAAAACCTCCACAACTCCTCAAAAACATATAATTAACAACCTAGAAAATTATGAATTCAATTAGTTTTGGGATTCCTATGATTAAACCATCTTATTAACATCATTCAACACCAAAATCATGATCTATACCAATCCAAATCAGGAGAAAACAGAACCATTATATGATTAAATCAATTACACCAATTAAACCTTGATTTAACCATTTTCCTTTAATTAAACCATCAAAACAAGTTAGAAATCTTAAGTAAAGGGTTAAAAATTGGGAATTTCAATAAAGAACCTTGTATTAGAGGAGAAGAACGAACCTCACCTCTAATGGCTACTTTTCCCCTTAAATAGATGAATTTCATAGCAAAACGATGAGAAACCCAATTGATTTTGTTAGGAAATCATTATAATCTCAATTGAAATCAAAAGAATAATTAAAAGAAGATTTTACCTGAAAATTTTGAAGATAAAAGAAGTGTTTGGCTAGAGAGAATTAGAGAGAAAATTCTATTGTGAAAAGTTAGTTATGTCAATTTTGTTTTAAAGCTTTTTAATTAACCAATTAATTCTCTAACCTTTTATATTTTTTTAAAATCATTAAAAATAGCTAATTAAGGGAAAAAGTCTGATATTAGACTTTAGGGTAAATAGCTCCTTAAAGATTCAAAGTTTTGACCCTTTTACAAAACAGTCACCAAAAACAGTTTTGAAACTTTACATTTTGGTCACTAACCAAAATGTCCAATCCCGAGGCCCCTTTTTGTAAAATTGATTTTACCAAAATAATTTTCATATTAAATAATGATTTTAGATCATTTTTCCAATTTTTTATCTCACCCAAAAAATATTTATTTTTAATTAAAATTAAATCTTGAAATTGACTCGAATCCTTTAATCCGTTCCAACAGACCGTCTAAACCACCTAGAAAAATCCTACGCCCAAAAATTGGGCATTACACATGGATCCCTATCCTATACTATAGAATTAGGTACCCCATGCAACCTCACAATCTCGGTAATATACAGCTCTGCCAACTTATCCAAAGTATATGTCGTATGCACAACCAGAAAATGTGCACACTTCGTAAACCTATCCACAATCACCCACATAGAATTCTTCTTTGATGGCGTCAAAGGTAAATCGGTCACAAAATGCATGGTAATTCTCTCCCACTTTTATTCTGAAATCCTTAACGGTTGCAACAACCCGGAAGGAAACTGATGTTTAGCCTTTGCGCTGACATACCATACATCGAGCAACAAAATCCACTACATCCTTCTTCAAACCAACCCAAAAATATTCATTTTTCAAATCCTGATACATTTTTTGTACTTCTCGGATGCATAGCAAAAGGACTCGAATGTGCCTCAGTCAAGATGGTATGCCTTAACTTCTCATCCTTTGGTACAACCACTTGACTCTTGAAACACAAAACTCCTTCATCACTAAAATAAAAATCCATTTAATTGCCATCCATTATATCCTTGGCATGCGGTACCAACAAATCATCATACGATTGCTTCCCTTTGATCAACTGTAACAATGATGGCTTCACTTGCAACTCAGCCAACAAGCCTCCATCTTGCGTCACACTCAATCGAGCAAACATAGCCCTCAACTTCACTGCAACCTTCTTACTCAAAGCGTCAGCTACAAAATTAACCTTTCCCAGATGATACTCAATCTTCAAATCATAATCCTTGAGCAACTTCAACCATCTTCGTTGCCTAAGATTCAACTTCTTTTGCGACATCAGATATTTCAAACTCTTGTGATCCATGTAAACAATACACTTCTCACCATAAAGATAATGCCGCCAAATCTTCAATGCAAACACCACAACAGTAAGCTCTATATTATACGTAGGATAGTTGCGCTCGTGTACCTTCAACTGCCTAGATGCATAAGCCACAACCTTTCCTCCTTACATCAACACACACCCCAAACCAGCATAGGATGCTTCGCTATACACAACAAACTCCTTCCCCGACTCAGGTTGAATCAAGATAGAAGCTTGCGTCAAAGCTTCCTTTAACTTATCAAAAGCTTGTTTTCTATCCTCTCTCCACTCAAAACTTATATCCTTTTGCAACAACTTCGTCAAAGAAGCAGCAATCCTTGAGAAACCATCCACGAAGCGATGATAATACCTTACTAACCTAAAAAAAACTACGAACCTCTGATACCAGCTTAGGTAGCTTCTAATTCACCACCGCCTTAATCTTATGCGGATCCACCAGGATACCTTTCACCGAAAAAAAAATGAAGAAGAAAAACCACTTGCTTAATCCAAAACTCACACATGCTCAGCTTAGCATAAAGCTTATTCTTCTACAGAATTTACAACACAATTCATAGGTGTCGATCGTGATCTTCCTAGGTAAAAGAGCACACGAGAATGTCATCAATGAACACTACCACAAATTGATCTAAGAATTTTTGGAACACCCAATTCATCATCCATGAAAGCTGCAGGCACATTTGTCAACCCAAATGGTATCACTAAAAACTCATAATGCCCGTAACGCGTACAAAAAACGATCTTTGGCACGTCTTTATCCTTCACTTTCAACTAATAATACTCCGACCTCAAATTAATCTTGGAAAACACTGTAGCGCCCCAAAACTGATCAAACAAATCATCGATCCTCGGCAAAGGATACTTGTTCTTAATCGTAAACTTGTTTAGTTGCTGATAATCAATGCACATTCTCATCGTGCCATCTTTCTTTTAGAAAAACAACACTAGTGTTCCCCATGGTGACACACTAGGTTGAACAAAACCATGATCCAACAACTCCTGAAGCTGCATCTTCAACTCCTTCAATTCCTTCGGTGCCATGAGATCGATGCAATCGACATCAGAGCCGTATCTATATACGTCTCAATATAGAACTCCGCCTTCTTATTCGGTGGTAATCCTGGCAACTCTTCTAAAAACACTCATGGAAAAAAGTGTAGATATCCTGGACTCGCACCTCCTTTATTTTTGAGTTCATAACATAAGCTAGATATGCTTGACCCTCAAGCTCCAACAACTTTTGCGCTTCCAAAATGAAACAACATTAGACAAGAATTTAACATTCTCTCACACAACTGCCACTTCATAATCCTCAACAAGTTTTAATGAAACTCGCTTGGTCTCAAAATCAACCACAGCCCTATGTTCAGACAACCAATCCATCCATATGATTACATCAAAACCATAAAATGACAACTCCATCAAATCATCCACAAACATATGACCCTGAACCATCAAAGGACATCTCCTATACAACCTCCTAGCAACTACTGTCTCACCAAAAGAACTAGTTACTCGCATACTAACATCTAACACCTCTACAGGTATATCAAGCAAACATGCATGTTCGCACAAGATGTATGAATATGTAGAACCAGAGTCTATCAAAGAAAGCAATGGTATGGACTGCAAAGTAAAAGTACATGCAATCACATTTGTATCATTCCTTCCCACACGATACGAGAAAGCCCTTGCTGGTCGACCACCTTCAGGTTAAACCGCTACAATATGAGAAAATGTCCTCTGACCTTCCTCTCTATGCTAAAAATGAGCTTGACCGCGCCCACGGCCTATCTATGGTACAACAAAAGGTGCAACAACTTGTCCTTCCCTAGCCAACTACGGACAATCACGCCTAATGAGATCTCGCGAACCATAGCTCCAACACGTACCAAAGGTACCCAACACTCCGTTGAATGTCGTTTACCATATCTTCCACACTTAGGTGCTCAAAAAAAGGTGCTCTGGCTATTGTAATACCCCAAAATTTGGCTAGTGACTAAAATGAAAATTTTGAAAGTTTGGTGGTCAAAGTATAAACTTTGGAAAAGTTTAGGGACTAAATTGTAATTTCCAAAAGTTATGTATTTTAGTCCCATAAATGAATAGTTTACCCCCAAGAATGATGTTTTCGTGTTGCCCAGATTTTTCGTACGGAGTTTGTATTATTGGCTATAAAGCGATAAAGTTTAGAAAAATATTTGGATCATTGGATCGGATCGGATATTCAAGATATTTTAAAAGATGATAAGGAAAGGTCAAAAATTTCATTCCATGTCTTAAAATGGTAGGATTTAACATGGACCATTGGATTAAAGTAGATTTTCGATGTTAAATATGAGCCATTGGATGAAAATGGCAAGATGGTAATTTTAGAAAATTCCAAGGGCAAAGTTGGTAATCACTAACTACTTGGTTTATTTTTGACCCTTGGATGAGTAGGTTGACATGTGGCAAGATATGAAGCATTGGATTAAAAGGGCAAATTGGTCATTTTTATCATAAAAGAGATTTTTAGTTGGATTTTTTTATTAGATGACAAATGGCTAAATTTGAAACAAATTAAAATTCAAGACTTTTCTACACATCCATCCCGTGGTTCGAAACCCTCTAAGGTAAGAGGAAAAAATTTTCTTTTGATTTTTCAAGCTTATTTAGTTAGATTTTGGATGAAAGTATGAAACATGGAATTAATCTACATGAAATTCTTTATCATTTGGTATAAGTTTTAAATGTTTTCCTTGTTTCTAAGTTGAAATTTGAGAATAGAGTGGATGAATGGGATGTTTGATATTGAGGAATTTGATGTTGTAGAATCATGTTCAAGCTTATATGATGATTGAAAAAACTTGAGGATAGTTAAATCCTTATTTGGTTTAAGTTAGGGTTTTGATATGAAGTTGAGTTTTGATTGATTTTGATATGGAAATGATTGTAGAAGCTTGAAAATAATGTTTAGAAGTTGAATTCATGCTTGAATCAAGTTGGAAATTTGAGTAACTTTACCCTTCATATTCGGCCTAGTGGGGAAATAATAGAGAAAATTTTGGAAAATTGTCCTAAGGATATAAATGATTTGAGAATGATTTTACAAGGCCTAGAATGTTGTTTGGATCAATTTGGAAGTTTCCATAGTGTTGGGGACCAAATGGAATATCAAGGAAAAATTGAGAATGATATGGAAAATGATTAGAAATTAATGTGTTAAGCTTGAATGTAGTCTTGGAATAGTTGAATATGTTATTTAATGATTGAATTTGAAGTTCAATGGCAAGTGACCGTTTTGAATAATTTGGAAAGATGAGGTGAATTCTAGAAAAATTCATTTTATGGTTGTATTATGAGATTTAAGAATGTCTTGTGAATTTGCTATGAATAATAAAGGATTTTTAGGAATTTTATTCCTAATATGTGCCTATGTTAGAATAATACTAACATATACTTTGAAATGTATGTATTTGGTAAACGATGAATTTATAGATCGTGATCGAGATCGTATTACGAACAAGTTTAAAAACAGGGAAAAAGTTCAAGAGTAAAGCTAAAAGCAATAGTAATGTTTACTAGTGAGGCATCAAGTGAGTGCAATGCATACATAACATGATACATGGATGTTTTATACATCATTGGGAAGACTTGCGATAAGTCTACCTAGTTTATATATTGACATGATATTTATGTCATTGATCATATGATTGACATATTTTAAATATGTCAAAATTTGAATAGTAATGCATGGATCACTAGTTATATATGATGTTATACTATGAATGTTATTTCAGGTATGAACTGCCCAATGTTAAATTATATTGATATATGTTGCCATGGATGGAATAAATATGGAATATATGCCCAAGTATGTTAATGAGGGACAGGGTATAGTTGGCATGCCATAGAGTCTAGCAACACGATGCATACTTGGTTTAGCATTATAGTGTATATAAAGGACACTTAGTGCATATGTATTATGGTGGGCACAACCTTATGTGCATTATGGTGGGCACGACCTTATGTGTATTAGCACTTCGGTGCATCTTTGACTCGAGTACCCAGGGTCCTCATAGGTTTATATTTGGGCTATAATGTTGATAGATGATTATCATGATGGTAAGACATATCTAGTGATTCAAAATGCATGAATATGGTTACATGTTATAAGTTACAGTTATGTTATATTGCACTGGATATTATTATTGTCTCACTAATTATATATTTAGCGTGTGATGGTTTTCACGTGTAGGTAAAAAGCAGAAACCGGAGTAAGGAGCATGCATTCTACTTATCTAGAGTATAATAACAGTATCAATAATAACATTTTTGATGGTTTTTGATGTTACTAGTTGGCATGTATATTTTAAAGTTAGACGGCTTTTATACTAGTTTAGTTATGGGTTATATTGACTTATAAACTAGTTCATGTTTATAGCAAATGATGAGTAGTTATATTAAATTTAAAATCAGGTAATGATTAGAAAAGATTAAATAGAGTAATCGGGTAGATTTTTATTTTAGACAGTTTTTAGGCAGTTTTATTCTTTAGATATCATAGATAAGAATTGTTAAGTTGCTGCCTAAAATCGTACCTAATTCGATTGGATAAAATCAAAATATGACTCTACGCGATAAATGATAAAATAAATAATTTATAATTTTTCTTATAAATAATAAAGAGAAATGTTGGTATATTCATTATGTGACACTTTGATTAGAAATTGGTAAAGAATACTGGTTAGGGTGTTACATTTATTGGTATCAGAGCTACAGATTTGCAAGTTCTAGTTACGAATTGGGTTTGTTAATAGTTGGAATTTATATATGCCACTAGGATATCAAAATTACTGATATTTGCATAAATATAATTAGATGCCTAGTAATTAGTATTGCTACTCCTTACTTATAAGAGATGATTATGACATTAACAAATGTCTGATCATCAAGAATCCCGTCAGGGACCTGAACATGATATTCCTGCACAAAGCGGGAGTAATGAGGTGAATCAAAATTTGCCTCAGGGTCAGCAGAATGAAGAGCCATTAGCTCAGGAGCAAAGAAATATGTTTGTGCAAGATCAAGGCCTATTTCTTTAGGCACTGAATGCTATTGTAAATCGGCAAGCACCAATATCAGTTCCAAAGGAATTAAGGAAAATGAAAGCACAAGAATTTCGAGGTGATACTGATGCAGATCCTATGACTGCTGATTACTGGTTAAACGATATTAAGATCATGTTGAGTAGGATTCCTTGCGATGATCAAGGAAAGTTGGAAGGAGTAGTATCCCTTTTGATGGAGCAAGCCAGTGTGTGGTGGAATGTAGTCACTGCATGAGTTCCTCCAGAACATATTACATAGGAATTCTTTCTAAAAGAATTCAAAGAAAAGTATATTGGGGACATGTTCATTGAAGAAATGAGATAGCAGTTCATGGATTTGAAACAATCAGGGAGGACAGTCTATGAATACGAATGTGAATTCAATAGACTGAGCAGTTTTGTAGTACAGTTTCTTCCAACTGAAAAGTCCAGAATTGATAAATTCATAGCTGGGTTGGATTCTCCATCTAAAAGGGTATTGGTTTCCCGCAATTTCACTTTTCAAGAGGTGGTGAATCAAGAAAAAGCTATGGAAAAGTGGATCTCGAGGAAAAAGCAGGAAAATAAGTTTAGACTGGGAAAAGACCTGAAAGTTCTTTTGTTGCATCGTCATTTAAACGCAACAAAGGTTTTCAATAGCAAAGTCCAATGACATCAGCTTTTTTCGCTAAAAAGAGATATTCTGGAGGGAAGTCAAAGTAGGCTCAGACTATTTCTGTGGGTACTCGGGGCTCCAGATTTTGTCCTGTTCCAGAATGCAAACATTATGGAAAGAGGCATTCTGGTCAATGCTGCTTCGCTGGTGGAGAATGCTATTATTGTGGACCAGCTGGTCATTTCAAAAAGAATTGTCCAGAGCTTCACTCTGACCGTTCAGTTACATCGCCTCAAAAAAGTAGAGGAATCAAACGAGGCAAACTGGGAGTATCTATGACCATACCTGGTCGAGAAGACAAGGGTGCTGCTCAAGTATATAATATCAAGACTACTAATGATCAAGATGATTCAAAGATTGTAGCAGGTATGATCGAACTCTTTGGCAGACCTATTTTTTCATTAATTGATCCTGGCTCTACCCATTCTTATATTAGTTCTAAAGTAATACTTGAAAGAAATATTCCGGTAGAACCAATTTCAAGTTAGGTAGTTGTTATTAATCCCCTAGGACAAAGCGCCAAAGTAGTTCGAATATGTAAAAAGTGTCATATAGATCCAAGGAAGAGAATTTCCAGCCAATCTTATGGAATTGCCTTTCCAAGAGTTTGAAGTCATTCTTGGAATGGATTGGCTATTGGCATATGATGCTACAGTTGAATGCCGATTAAAAAGGGCAGTCTTAAAAGAACCAGATGGTTCAGAAATAATATTTGTGGGAGAAAAGTAGAATTATTTGAGTAATGAGTTTGCAGCTGTAATTGTTGGAAAGTTTTTATCACATGAGTATGAAGCTTATTTAGCTCATGTGATAAAAACTCCGGAAACAAAAACAGATCTGGAAAAGATACCTACGATGTGGGAATTTCCAGATGTTTTTTTGGATGAATTATCAGGATTACCTCCGGATCGAGAGGTGGAATTTGGTATTGATGTGCTTTCTGGAACAACACCAATATCAATGGCACCTTGCAGGATGGCTCCTACAGAACTTAAAGCGCTTAAGGATCAATTACAAGAATTATTGGATAAAGGTTTTATACGACCAAGTATATCACCTTGGGGAGCTCCAGTCCTATTTGTGAAAAAGAAAGATAGATCAATGAGGTTATGTGTGGATTATCGTCAACTTAATAAAGTGACGGTGAAGAATAAATATCCTTTACCAAGGATTGATGACATATTTGATAAAATTAAAGGAACAACAATGTTTTCTAAAATTAATCTTCGATCGGGGTATCATCAATTGAAGATCAAAGATGTAGATATACCAAAGATAGATTTCAGAACTAGATATGGGCATTATAAGTTTGTAGTAATGCCTTTTGGACTTACAAATGCACCGACAACTTTTGTGGATCTGATGAATAAGATATTTCAGCCATATTTGGATCAATTTGTGGTGGTATTCATAGATGATATATTGGTTTATTCAAAAACCAAAGAGGATCATGATATTCATCTTTGAATAGTTCTTTAGATCCCCCGAGAAAAGAGATTATATGCAAAGCTATCAAAGCGTGAATTCTGGCTGTCTGAAGTAGCTTTCCTTGGACACAAGTCTCTGTGGAAGGAATTTGAGTTGATCCTAAAAAGGTTTAAGCAATACTCGAACGGAAAGTTCCTCAAAATGTCTCAAGTGAGAAGTTTCTTGGGATTAGCTGGTTATTATCGGCGGTTTGTGAAAGACTTTTCAATGATTGCTGCTCCAATAACTAAGCTATTAAGAAAAGATGTGCCAGTTGTTTGGACAGATAAATGTCAGGAAAGTTTTGATAAATTGAAGAAGATATTAGCAGAAGCTCCTGTCTTGGTACAACCAAAATGGGAAGGATTTCACAATATATAGTGATGCATCCCATAATGGTTTGGGGTATGTATTGATGCAAGAAGGAAATTTTGTAGCATATGCTTCTCGACAACTCAAGAATCATGAAAGAAATTATCCTACTCATGATCTAGAGTTGGCTGCATTGGTATTCGTTTTGAAAATTTGGCGTCACTACTTATATGGTGAAAAGTGCTACATCTTCACGGATCATAAAAGTTTGAAATATTTGTTGTCTCAAAAGGAGCTTAATTTGCGACAAAGAAGATGGATAGAAATGATTAAGGACTATGATGTAATCATTGATTACCATCTTGGAAAGGCTAATGTGGTAGCAGATGCACTTAGCCAGAAGACATTTTCTGCCTTGAGATCATAGAATGCTCAGTTAAAGTTACAAGAAAATGGTGCAATAATGGCTGAACTTGAGTTAAGCCTACTTTGATAGAAAGGATTAAAGAGTTTCAAGCAAAGGATAAAGAATGCTTGGAAAAGAAGAAGCAAGTTCAACATGGTGAATCTAAAGATCTTGAAATAAAATCAAATAGATGCCTATACTACAAGGGATGTGTATACATTCCTGAAGATGAGGATCTAAAGAGGCAAATACTTTGAAGCAAATTTTACTCCTTTAACTATGCATCTAGGAGGCAACAAAATTTATCAAGACGTAAAGAGTCAATTTTGGTGGCACGGCATGAAGCGAGCTATCACCGAGTTTGTTGCTAGGTGCTTAATATGTCAACAAGTAAAGGCAGAACATCAAGTTCCATCGGGATTACTCCAACCGATCTCAATTCCATAATGGAAGTAGGAAAAGATCACTATAGATTTTGTAACAGGTCTACCATTGACGCCAAGTAAGAAAGATTCAATTTGGGTGATTGTGGACCGATTGACTAAGATGGCATATTTCATACCAGTTCGAACATACTACTTCTTGAACAAGTTGGCGGAGTTATATATTAAGGAAATTGTTAGACTACATGGAGTTCCTATGTCTATTATATCTGATAGAGATTCAAGGTTCACTTCAAGGTTTTGGAGTGCACTACATGAAGCATTGGGAACTCAGCTATACTCCAGTACTTCTTTCCATCCTCAAACAAATAGACAGTCAAAAAGGACTATTCAGATACTCGAAGATATGCTCAGAGCTTGCATAATTAATTTTGCAGGTTCATGGGACAAATATCTCCCATTAGCTGAGTTTGCCTATGACAATAGTTATCAAACAAGTATAAAGATGGCACCTTATGAGGCATTATATAGAAGAAAATGCCGAACACCATTGAATTGGTTCAAGTTGGAGGATCGAAAAATCATCAGACCAGATCTTGTTTAAGAAAAGGAGAATAATGTAAAAATAATTCAAGATAAATTCAAGGTTGCTTCTGATAGACAAAAGTCATATTCAAATCATAAAATAAAAGATATAGAGTTCTAAGTTGGAGATAAAGTATTCTTAAAGGTTTTACCCTGGAAAAAGATATTACGCTTTGGACAAAAAGGAAAGCTTAGTCCAAGATTCATTGGTCCTTATGAAATTTTAAAAAGGGTTGGTCTAGTGGCGTATCAACTAGCTTTACCACCAGAATTGAGTAAGGTCCATGATGTATTTCATGTGTCTAATGCTTCGAAGATATCGATCAGATCCTTCACATGTTATTAAGACAGAAGAAGTCGAGGTTTAATCGGATTTGACCTATGATGAAGAACATGTAAAAATTTTAGCTCGAGGAGAAAAGCAATTAAGGAACAAAAAGATTCCTCTAGTTAAAGTCTTGTGTAGAAATCACAAAGTAGAAGAAGCTACTTGGGAAACAGAGGAAGTAATGAAAAACCAGTATCCGTACCTTTTTGAACCAAGTAAGTAAGGAAAATTCAAGGACGAATTTTCTTAAGGGGGGAGAGTAGTAATACCCTAAATTTTGGCTAGTGACTAAAATGAAAATTTTGAAAGTTTGGTGCCAAAGTATAAACTTTGGAAAAGTTTAGGGACTAAATTGTAAGTTCCAAAAATTATGTATTTTAGTCCAGTAAATAAATAGTTCACCCCCAAGAATGATGTTTTTGTGTTACCCGGATTTTTCGTACGGAGTTTGTATTATTGGCTATAAAGCAATAAAGCTTAGAAAAATATTCGGATCATCGGATCGAATCGGATATTCAAGATATTTTAAAGATGATAAGGCAAGGTAAAAAAATGCCATTTCTATGTCTTAAAATTGTAGGATTTAACATGGACCATTGGATTAAAGTAGATTTTCCATGTTAAATACGAGACATTGGATGAAAAATGGCAAGATGGTAATTTTGGAAAATTCCAAGGGCAAAGTTGGTGATCACTAACTACTTTGTTTATTTTTGACCCTTGGATAAGTAGGTTGACATGTGGCAAGATATGAAGCATTGGATTAAAAGGTCAAATTGGTCATTTTTATCATAAAAGAGATTTTTAGTTGGATTTTTATATTAGATAACAAATGGCTAAATTTAAAACAAATTAAAATTCAAGACTTTTCTACACATCCATCCCTTGGTCTGAAACCCTCTAAGGTAAGAGGAAAAATTTTTCTTTTGATTTTTCAAGCTTATTTAGTTGGATTTTGGATGAAAGTATGAAACATGGAATTAATCTACATGAAATTCTTTATCATTTGGTATAAGTTTTGAATGTTTTCCATGTTTCTAAGTTGAATTTTGAGAATAGGATGGATGAAGGGGATGTTTGATTTTGAGGAATTTGATGTTGTAGAATCATGTTCAAGCTTATATGATGATTGAAAACGCTTGAGGATAGTTAAATCCCAATTTGGTTTAAGATAGGGTTTTGATATGAATTTGAGTTTGGATTGATTTTGATATGGAAATGATTGTAGAAGCTTGAAAATAATGTTTAGAAGTTGAATTCATGCTTGAATCAAGTTGGAAATTTGAGTAACTTGACCCTTCATATTCGGCATAGTGGGGAAATATTAGAGAAAATTTTGGAAAATTTTCCTAAGGCTAGAAATGATTTGAGAATGATATTACAAGGCCTAGAATGTTGTTTGGATCAATTTGGAAGTTTTCATAGTGTTGAGGACCAAATGGCATATTCAGGAAAAATTGAGAATGATATGGAATATGATTAGAAATTATTGTATTAAGCTTGAATGTGTTATTGGAATACTTGAATATGTTATTTAATGATTGAATTTGAAGTTCAATGGCAAGGGACTATTTTGAATAATTTGGAAAGTTGAGGTGAATTCTAAAAGAATTCATTTTATGGTTATAGTATGAGATTTGAGAATGTCTCATGAATTTGTTATGAATAATAAAGGATTTTTAGGAATTTTATTCCTAATATGTTCCTGTGTTAGAATAATACTAACATATACTTTGAAATGTATGTATTTCGTAAACGATTAATTTATAGATCGTGATAGAGATCGTATTCCGAACAAGTTTAAAGACAAGGAAAAAGTTCAAGAGTAAAGCTAAAAGCAATAGTAAGGTTTACTAGTGAGGCATCAAGTAAGTGCAATGCATACATAACATGATACATGGATGTTTTATACATCATTGGGAAGACTTGCGATAAAGTCTACCTAGTTTATATATTGACATGATATTTATGTCATTGATCATATGATTGACATATTTTAAATATGTCAAAAGTTGAATAGTAATGCATGGATCACTAGTTATATATGATGTTATACTATGAATGTTATTTCGGGTATGAACTGCCCAATGTTAAATTATATTGATATATGTTGCCATGGATGGAATAAATATGGAATATATGCCCAAGTATGTTAATGAGGGACAAGGTATAGTTGGCATGCCATAGAATCTAGCAACACGATGCATACTTGGTTTAGCATTATAGTGTATATAAAGGACACTTAGTGCATATGTATTATGGTGGGCATGACCTTATGTGCATTATGGTGGGCACGACCTTATGTGTATTAGCACCGGTGCATCTTTGACTCAGTACCCAGGGTCCTCTTAGGTTTATATTTGGGGTATAATGTTGGTAGATGATCATCATGATGGTAAGACATATCTAGTGATTCAAAATGCATGAATATGGTTACATGTTATTAGTTATAGTTATGTTATATTGCTTTGGATATTATTATTGTCTCACTAATTATATATTTAGCGTGTGATGGTTTTCACGTGTAGGTAAAAAGCAGAAACCGGAGTATGGAGCATGCATCCTACTTATCTAGAGGATAATAACGGTATCAATAATAACATCTTTTGATGGGTTTTGATGTTACTAGTTGGCATGTATATTTTAAGATTAGACGGCTTTTATACTAGTTTAGTTATGGGTTATATTGACTTATAAACTAGTTCATGTTTATAGCAAATGATGAGTAGTTATATTAAATTTAAAATCGGGTAATGATTAGAAAAAATTAAATAGAGTAATCGGGTAGATTTTTATTTTTAGTTTTTAGCGTTATATTTTTATATATCATAGATAAGAATTGTTATGTTCTTGCCTAAAATCAGACCTAATTCGATTGGATAAAATCAAAATATGACTTTACGCGATAAATGATAAAATAAATAATTTATAATTTTTCTTATAAATAATAAAGAGAAATGTTGGGTTACATTTATTGGTATCGAGCTCTGATTTGCAAGTTCTAGTTCTGAATTGGGTTTGTTAATAGTTGGAATTTATATATGCCACTAGGATATCAAAATTACTGATATTTGCATAAATATAATTAGATGCCTAGTAATTAGTATTGCTACTCCTTACTTATAAGAGATGATTATGACATTAACAAATGTCTGATCATCAAGAATCCCGTCAGGGACCTGAACATGATATTCCTGCACAAAGCGGGAGTAATGAGGTGAATCAAAATTTGCCTCAGGGTCAGCAGAATGAAGAGCCATTAGCTCAGGAGCAAAGAAATATGTTTGTGCAAGATCAAGGCCTATTTCTTTAGGCACTGAATGCTATTGTAAATCGGCAAGCACCAATATCAGTTCCAAAGGAATTAAGGAAAATGAAAGCACAAGAATTTCGAGGTGATACTGATGCAGATCCTATGACTGCTGATTACTGGTTAAACGATATTAAGATCATGTTGAGTAGGATTCCTTGCGATGATCAAGGAAAGTTGGAAGGAGTAGTATCCCTTTTGATGGAGCAAGCCAGTGTGTGGTGGAATGTAGTCACTGCATGAGTTCCTCCAGAACATATTACATAGGAATTCTTTCTAAAAGAATTCAAAGAAAAGTATATTGGGGACATGTTCATTGAAGAAATGAGATAGCAGTTCATGGATTTGAAACAATCAGGGAGGACAGTCTATGAATACGAATGTGAATTCAATAGACTGAGCAGTTTTGTAGTACAGTTTCTTCCAACTGAAAAGTCCAGAATTGATAAATTCATAGCTGGGTTGGATTCTCCATCTAAAAGGGTATTGGTTTCCCGCAATTTCACTTTTCAAGAGGTGGTGAATCAAGAAAAAGCTATGGAAAAGTGGATCTCGAGGAAAAAGCAGGAAAATAAGTTTAGACTGGGAAAAGACCTGAAAGTTCTTTTGTTGCATCGTCATTTAAACGCAACAAAGGTTTTCAATAGCAAAGTCCAATGACATCAGCTTTTTTCGCTAAAAAGAGATATTCTGGAGGGAAGTCAAAGTAGGCTCAGACTATTTCTGTGGGTACTCGGGGCTCCAGATTTTGTCTGTTCGAATGCAAACATTATGGAAAGAGGCATTCAGTCAATCTTTGCTTCACTGGTGGAGAATGCTATTATTGTGGACCAGCTGGTCATTTCAAAAAGAATTGTCCGAGCTTCACTCGACCGCTTGATTACATCGCCTCAAAAAGTAGAGGAATCAAACGAGGCAAACTGGGAGTATCTATGACCATACCTGGTCGAGAAGACAAGGGTCTTTGCTCAAGTATATAATATCAAGACTACTAATGATCAAGATGATTCAAAGATTGTAGCAGGTATGATCGAACTCTTTGGCAGACCTATTTTTTCATTAATTGATCCTGGCTCTACCCATTCTTATATTAGTTCTAAAGTAATACTTGAAAGAAATATTCCGGTAGAACCAATTTCAAGTTAGGTAGTTGTTATTAATCCCCTAGGACAAAGCGCCAAAGTAGTTCGAATATGTAAAAAGTGTCATATAGATCCAAGGAAGAGAATTTCCAGCCAATCTTATGGAATTGCCTTTCCAAGAGTTTGAAGTCATTCTTGGAATGGATTGGCTATTGGCATATGATGCTACAGTTGAATGCCGATTAAAAAGGGCAGTCTTAAAAGAACCAGATGGTTCAGAAATAATATTTGTGGGAGAAAAGTAGAATTATTTGAGTAATGAGTTTGCAGCTGTAATTGTTGGAAAGTTTTTATCACATGAGTATGAAGCTTATTTAGCTCATGTGATAAAAACTCCGGAAACAAAAACAGATCTGGAAAAGATACCTACGATGTGGGAATTTCCAGATGTTTTTTTGGATGAATTATCAGGATTACCTCCGGATCGAGAGGTGGAATTTGGTATTGATGTGCTTTCTGGAACAACACCAATATCAATGGCACCTTGCAGGATGGCTCCTACAGAACTTAAAGCGCTTAAGGATCAATTACAAGAATTATTGGATAAAGGTTTTATACGACCAAGTATATCACCTTGGGAGCTCAGATCCTATTTGTGAAAAAGAAAGATAGATCAATGAGGTTATGTGTGGATTATCGTCAACTTAATAAAGTGACGGTGAAGAATAAATATCCTTTACCAAGGATTGATGACATATTTGATAAAATTAAAGGAACAACAATGTTTTCTAAAATTAATCTTGATCGGGGTATCATCAATTGAAGATCAAAGATGTAGATATACCAAAGATAGATTTCAGAACTAGATATGGGCATTATAAGTTTGTAGTAATGCCTTTTGGACTTACAAATGCACCGACAACTTTTGTGGATCTGATGAATAAGATATTTCAGCCATATTTGGATCAATTTGTGGTGGTATTCATAGATGATATATTGGTTTATTCAAAAACCAAAGAGGATCATGATATTCATCTTTGAATAGTTCTTTAGATCCCCCGAGAAAAGAGATTATATGCAAAGCTATCAAAGCGTGAATTCTGGCTGTCTGAAGTAGCTTTCCTTGGACACAAGTCTCTGTGGAAGGAATTTGAGTTGATCCTAAAAAGGTTTAAGCAATACTCGAACGGAAAGTTCCTCAAAATGTCTCTGAAGTGAGAAGTTTCTTGGGATTAGCTGGTTATTATCGGCGGTTTGTGAAAGACTTTTCAATGATTGCTGCTCCAATAACTAAGCTATTAAGAAAAGATGTGCCAGTTGTTTGGACAGATAAATGTCAGGAAAGTTTTGATAAATTGAAGAAGATATTAGCAGAAGCTCCTGTCTTGGTACAACCAAAATCTGGGAAGGATTTCACAATATATAGTGATGCATCCCATAATGGTTTGGGGTATGTATTGATGCAAGAAGGAAATTTTGTAGCATATGCTTCTCGACAACTCAAGAATCATGAAAGAAATTATCCTACTCATGATCTAGAGTTGGCTGCATTGGTATTCGTTTTGAAAATTTGGCGTCACTACTTATATGGTGAAAAGTGCTACATCTTCACGGATCATAAAAGTTTGAAATATTTGTTGTCTCAAAAGGAGCTTAATTTGCGACAAAGAAGATGGATAGAAATGATTAAGGACTATGATGTAATCATTGATTACCATCTTGGAAAGGCTAATGTGGTAGCAGATGCACTTAGCGTGAGAAGACATTTTCTGCCTTGAGATCATAGAATGCTCAGTTAAAGTTACAAGAAAATGGTGCAATAATGGCTGAACTTGAGTTAAGCCTACTTTGATAGAAAGGATTAAAGAGTTTCAAGCAAAGGATAAAGAATGCTTGGAAAAGAAGAAGCAAGTTCAACATGGTGAATCTAAAGATCTTGAAATAAAATCAAATAGATGCCTATACTACAAGGGATGTGTATACATTCCTGAAGATGAGGATCTAAAGAGGCAAATACTTTCAGAAGCAAATTTTACTCCTTTAACTATGCATCTAGGAGGCAACAAAATTTATCAAGACGTAAAGAGTCAATTTTGGTGGCCTGGCATGAAGCGAGCTATCACTGAGTTTGTTGCTAGGTGCTTAATATGTCAACAAGTAAAGGCAGAACATCAAGTTCCATCGGGATTACTCCAACCGATCTCAATTCCATAATGGAAGTAGGAAAAGATCACTATAGATTTTGTAACAGGTCTACCATTGACGCCAAGTAAGAAAGATTCAATTTGGGTGATTGTGGACCGATTGACTAAGATGGCATATTTCATACCAGTTCGAACATACTACTTCTTGAACAAGTTGGCGGAGTTATATATTAAGGAAATTGTTAGACTACATGGAGTTCCTATGTCTATTATATCTGATAGAGATTCAAGGTTCACTTCAAGGTTTTGGAGTGCACTACATGAAGCATTGGGAACTCAGCTATACTCCAGTACTTCTTTCCATCCTCAAACAAATAGACAGTCAAAAAGGACTATTCAGATACTCGAAGATATGCTCAGAGCTTGCATAATTAATTTTGCAGGTTCATGGGACAAATATCTCCCATTAGCTGAGTTTGCCTATGACAATAGTTATCAAACAAGTATAAAGATGGCACCTTATGAGGCATTATATAGAAGAAAATGCCGAACACCATTGAATTGGTTCAAGTTGGAGGATCGAAAAATCATCAGACCAGATCTTGTTTAAGAAAAGGAGAATAATGTAAAAATAATTCAAGATAAATTCAAGGTTGCTTCTGATAGACAAAAGTCATATTCAAATCATAAAATAAAAGATATAGAGTTCTAAGTTGAGATAAAGTATTCTTAAAGGTTTTACCACTGGAAAAAGATATTACGCTTTGGACAAAAAGGAAAGCTTAGTCCAAGATTCATTGGTCCTTATGAAATTTTAAAAAGGGTTGGTCTAGTGGCGTATCAACTAGCTTTACCACCAGAATTGAGTAAGGTCCATGATGTATTTCATGTGTCTAATGCTTCGAAGATATCGATCAGATCCTTCACATGTTATTAAGACAGAAGAAGTCGAGGTTTAATCGGATTTGACCTATGATGAAGAACATGTAAAAATTTTAGCTCGAGGAGAAAAGCAATTAAGGAACAAAAAGATTCCTCTAGTTAAAGTCTTGTGTAGAAATCACAAAGTAGAAGAAGCTACTTGGGAAACAGAGGAAGTAATGAAAAACCAAAGATCCGTACCCTTTTTGAACCAAGTAAGTAAGGAAAATTCAAGGACGAATTTTCTTAAGGGGGAGAGTAGTAATACCCTAAATTTTGGCTAGTGACTAAAATGAAAATTTTGAAAGTTTGGTGCCAAAGTATAAACTTTGGAAAAGTTTAGGGACTAAATTGTAAGTTCCAAAAATTATGTATTTTAGTCCAGTAAATAAATAGTTCACCCCCAAGAATGATGTTTTTGTGTTACCCGGATTTTTCGTACGGAGTTTGTATTATTGGCTATAAAGCAATAAAGCTTAGAAAAATATTCGGATCATCGGATCGAATCGGATATTCAAGATATTTTAAAGATGATAAGGCAAGGTAAAAAAATGCCATTTCTATGTCTTAAAATTGTAGGATTTAACATGGACCATTGGATTAAAGTAGATTTTCCATGTTAAATACGAGACATTGGATGAAAAATGGCAAGATGGTAATTTTGGAAAATTCCAAGGGCAAAGTTGGTGATCACTAACTACTTTGTTTATTTCTGACCCTTGGATAAGTAGGTTGACATGTGGCAAGATATGAAGCATTGGATTAAAAGGTCAAATTGGTCATTTTTATCATAAAAGAGATTTTTTAGTTGGATTTTTATATTAGATAACAAATGGCTAAATTTAAAACAAATTAAAATTCAAGACTTTTCTACACATCCATCCCTTGGTTCGAAACCCTCTAAGGTAAGAGGAAAAATTTTTCTTTTGATTTTTCAAGCTTATTTAGTTGGATTTTGGATGAAAGTATGAAACATGGAATTAATCTACATGAAATTCTTTATCATTTGGTATAAGTTTTGAATGTTTTCCATGTTTCTAAGTTGAATTTTGAGAATAGGATGGATGAAGGGGATGTTTGATTTTGAGGAATTTGATGTTGTAGAATCATGTTCAAGCTTATATGATGATTGAAAACGCTTGAGGATAGTTAAATCCCAATTTGGTTTAAGATAGGGTTTTGATATGAATTTGAGTTTGGATTGATTTTGATATGGAAATGATTGTAGAAGCTTGAAAATAATGTTTAGAAGTTGAATTCATGCTTGAATCAAGTTGGAAATTTGAGTAACTTGACCCTTCATATTCGGCATAGTGGGGAAATATTAGAGAAAATTTTGGAAAATTTTCCTAAGGCTAGAAATGATTTGAGAATGATATTACAAGGCCTAGAATGTTGTTTGGATCAATTTGGAAGTTTTCATAGTGTTGAGGACCAAATGGCATATTCAGGAAAAATTGAGAATGATATGGAATATGATTAGAAATTATTGTATTAAGCTTGAATGTGTTATTGGAATACTTGAATATGTTATTTAATGATTGAATTTGAAGTTCAATGGCAAGGGACTATTTTGAATAATTTGGAAAGTTGAGGTGAATTCTAAAAGAATTCATTTTATGGTTATAGTATGAGATTTGAGAATGTCTCATGAATTTGTTATGAATAATAAAGGATTTTTAGGAATTTTATTCCTAATATGTTCCTGTGTTAGAATAATACTAACATATACTTTGAAATGTATGTATTTCGTAAACGATTAATTTATAGATCGTGATAGAGATCGTATTCCGAACAAGTTTAAAGACAAGGAAAAAGTTCAAGAGTAAAGCTAAAAGCAATAGTAAGGTTTACTAGTGAGGCATCAAGTAAGTGCAATGCATACATAACATGATACATGGATGTTTTATACATCATTGGGAAGACTTGCGATAAGTGTACCTAGTTTATATATTGACATGATATTTATGTCATTGATCATATGATTGACATATTTTAAATATGTCAAAAGTTGAATAGTAATGCATGGATCACTAGTTATATATGATGTTATACTATGAATGTTATTTCGGGTATGAACTGCCCAATGTTAAATTATATTGATATATGTTGCCATGGATGGAATAAATATGGAATATATGCCCAAGTATGTTAATGAGGGACAAGGTATAGTTGGCATGCCATAGAATCTAGCAACACGCTGCATACTTGGTTTAGCATTATAGTGTATATAAAGGACACTTAGTGCATATGTATTATGGTGGGCATGACCTTATGTGCATTATGGTGGGCACGACCTTATGTGTATTAGCACTTCGGTGCATCTTTGACTCGAGTACCCAGGGTCCTCTTAGGTTTATATTTGGGGTATAATGTTGGTAGATGATCATCATGATGGTAAGACATATCTAGTGATTCAAAATGCATGAATATGGTTACATGTTATTAGTTATAGTTATGTTATATTGCACTGGATATTATTATTGCCTCACTAAGTATATATTTTGCGTGTGATGGTTTTCACGCGTAGGTAAAAAGCAGAAACTGGAGTATGGAGCAGGCATCCTACTTATCTAGAGGATAATAACGGTATCAGTAATAACATCTTTTGATGGGTTTTGATGTTACTAGTTGGCATGTATATTTTAAGATTAGACGGCTTTTATACTAGTTTAGTTATGGGTTGTATTGACTTATAAACTAGTTCATGTTTATAGCAAATGATGAGTAGTTATATTAAATTTAAAATCGGGTAATGATTAGAAAAATTAAATAGAGTAATCAGGTAGATTTTTATTTTAGACAGTTATATTTCTTATATATCATAGATAAGAATTGTTATGTTGCTGCCTAAAATCAGACCTAATTCGATTGGATAAAAATTCAAAATATGACTTTACGCGATAAATGATAAAATAAATAATTTATAAATTTTCTTATAAATACTAAAGAGAAATGTTGGTATATTTGTAATCACTCATTTTCACTTGTAAATATATATTAATATTGTATGTATATTTATTATATTATATGAATGTTACTAATATAAATATAAGGTAGAGTGTGCATGTACATTATAAGCTATGTATGTATACGTATTAATGATGAATGTGTGTCGCGTATGTATCTAGAGTATGAGCGTATTTGATTAATATATATAGAAGTTATGTTAATTATGGGTAGGATTATATGTACGTATGCCAATATGTTATATTTGTATAAGTATATGTTTGTATCATGTATATGTATTGCTGTTATAATTATATTATTATTAATATTATTGGGCTGATAAAATAAAAAAATTAAATATATTAAACCCAAATAAAATTTACAGTCCAAGTCCAATTACAAGGCCTGGTTGGACCAAATCTAAATCTTATCTAATTACAATGTGCAGGTAACTGTGGGCCGTTGGATCAAGATCTGATCCAACGGCCACGATACAACCAAGAAGTCAAAAATATCTGCCAGGCGCGTGTTCCACACGTATGGACCGTTCGAGTGCCACGCGCGGTCGCTTTAACATCCCACGCGCGCGTAAGATCCACGCGTTCTGACTCCTCGACTGCGGAGCTCCACGTGGCGAGATCTGAAGCCGTCTCATCAAATCGAGGCTCCATCCAGGCCGATCGTTCTTCAAGCCATCTCGACCGTTCGATCAGATCTGATCTAACGGCCGAGAACACGTCTGGCCGCTGGCAGAATATCCATACCGCCACCGCGCCGATATTCAGTCCCTATGTTCAGAACATGCCCAAGACAACAAGCAAAAATTGTCAGTTCAGTTCAGATCTGAAAAAGCAAGATGCAACTTGCAACAAAACAAAGAAGACAATGATATATATGAAATAGAGAGTTGTAACAAAAAAAAAGAAAGAAGGAGAGGTAACAAACAGGGAGAGTAGTAACAAAAAAAAAGAACAGAGATCTTGTAAAAAACCAAAAATTGTAACCAGTCAAGTGAATCAAAAGACAGTCCAGTGGTAAATACTTGTCTCTTTTTCTTACTTGTTTTCTTTACATACATATAGGAAAAAAAACAGAAACAAAAAAGAGAATAGTCTTACCGGCGTCGTTTGTGGGTCTTCCCTTCCTCAGTGATAAACCTTTCGGCTTCTACAAGCCAGATATGGTGAACTAAAGGGAGGGGAAGACCCCTTGTGGTTCGTTTTAGTTTAAAAAAAAATTAGCTTCGTATTTTCTAGATCTAGAGCAAATAAGGGTGTATCCTCTGAATCCAACCACGGATTCATGTTGAGGACGAAAAGAGGGTTATTTTGGTGTGTTTTGGAAGCCTGCCGGCGCCGGTTAGCAGTGGCCGGCGGCGGAGAACACGGCGGCCGGCCACCGGATTCTGGGTTTCAGAAGAAGATTGAGAGAAAACGAAGAACATGGTTCTTGTAAAAATCAGAAAATGAAACAAATGGCTAAAATTTTGATTTCGGCCTAAAAAGAGGGTTTTTATAGTTGTTATTATTTCGTTAAATGGGTAAATTACGCACTTAATCCCACCGCGTTTTCAATATTTTCGTTTTTGTCTTGCCGCATGGTATAATTACAATCCCAGTCCCCCTGATATTTCAAAATCTTGTAATCCAGTCCCTAAATTACACCGAATCAGTTTCTAAATGGTAAAATTACGCCCTTAACCATCCCGCGTTTTTGAATTTTTCATTTTGGGTCTGCCCCTTGGTCTAATTACAATTCTGGTCCTTTTAGGTTTTGTTTGTTTCGCAATTTCGTCCCTAAATTACATATTATTGTTCTTTAATTTCTGCCACTGACTTTTGTTTTTCTTTCATTTCAGTCCTGTATTCTTTGTAAATATTTATGTTCGAATTATAATCGTATATATTGATATTCTATTATTTTATTTTATGTCCCTCACATATGACTCGTATTTTATGTTTATATGTATATATGTGTTAAGCTTATGATAGTCATGTTTTTTTATCCGGTTATTCGTATTAAAGCATGTTATGTTCTATTTGACTCGTAAAACAGCATGTTATTGTATTTTTGTACGTATTGTATGTTTTCTTGGCTTTTAGGTTACGTGTTAGTGTGTCTTCTTTTAAGTATAATATATTGTTCATATATGTTGAAATATGTTTTATTAATAGCATGTATGTCTTTTTAAATATTTGTCCGTCTATATACTTAATTATTCCTACCTTGTTATTTTGTTTTGTTAAAGTTGTTGTTATCTATTATTTAGAATAATATGTATATATGCATGTTTTAGTCTAGAATATCATCTATGTTAGATTAATATTCTGGTATGTCAATATTTATTACATTTAAATATTTTGCCATGTTTTATATTTTTGCCACTAAGATTGCATATGATTTATAACTTGTTAATGCGGTGTCCTTTTATCCGAGCGTAAACGGGGCCAGTATCAAGCGTAGTGATAGTGGTTGGGCGTTTATTCTCGGATAACGGGACCCTTAAAATTAATTCGCAATTATGATCGAATTTTAAAATAATCGTCACTTTAATCTGGAAAATCCAATATTAATAAAGCGGTAATTATTAAAGTACCAATTTTGGGCGGTATGGGGGTGCTAATCCTTCCTCATCCGTAACCGACTCCCGAACCCTGTCTTTTTGAATCTCTGGTTTTATGGTGTCCGGCCTACCTAAGTGGCCGGTGGCGACTCCATTTTTTTTATGCGGTTTATTTTAAAACCCCATGGAATAAATATTTTATATACAAAGAATCACAAACACCTTTCAAAAACACTTCGAAAAATCCACGTTTTATTTAGCGATACAAAGAAAAAAAAGACATCGCTACAGATGGCGACTCCGCTGGGGACATTTTTTGTTTTTTCGAAAAAAACAAATGAGAGTCAAGCTTTTAAAATAATTATCGTTTTACTAATATTGGAAGTTTCAGATTAAAGTAACTATTAAATTAACATTCGGTCATAATTGCGCGTTTATTTTAACGCATTTAAAATATGGCATATAAACCCGTGTTTTTAAGTGGGGGAAAACGCTAATGCTTTCGTGGAGATATCGTTCTCCCGTATGGGCCTAGCAAGTACCTTCGGGGCTCGAGTATCTTATGCTTTCATAAGGATATCGTTCCTTCGTACGGGCATAAGCGAATGGGTCCCCCTGAATTGAACCCGGTTGAAAGGAGCCTATAATGGGTGATGATCGGGGGCCTTGCTACTCTTAGTAGATGACAGCGAGGACAATTCGGGTACCTCTTAGAACCAAAACTGTATGTAGAGAACACGTAGAAACCCACCATGTTAGAGCCATGCGGATAACCTAGATGTCTTAGATGGAATGTAAATAGGATTGTCTTGTTTGCTTATCGCATTTAATTTAACCTTTTATTATGTACTTATCATTTTTGTCCGGTACTGACTTGTGTTCTTTTGCTTTGTTTTTGCATACCATTGCATTCGCATTAGACAGGGCATTGATTCCCGAGTGATTTCTCCCATAATAGAAGATTGTTCATGATGGACCAAAGGTTCTTTGACCTGAAGGAAGGGGGTCCAATTCCAGAGTCCCATCCCGAGACTAGACCGGGGACAGCCGAAGAAGAACCATTCAAGGACACCAGAACAGATTCGGTAAGTAGTGTCAATCATGGTGACAAACAAGATGAAATACAAGAACTAAAGAAGCAGATGTCCGAGATGATGGACCGGATGAATGCCATGATGAAAGGCAAGCAGCATGTCGAACTCAGAAAAGATTCGGTCGGGGAGCAGAATGTGGAACAGAATGGTCAGAATGTCAAAATAGACAACACCATTAAATATGACAAATCGAATCCCTTTGTGATCAATCTCAAGAAGCAGACAAGTAGCATATCTGGGGAAGATACCCAGGGAACAGAGGCAAAACCAGGGGAAGTTCGAGAATCTAATGACATCAGAAGACATTATCCTATACCCATGAGATACACCGAGTTACTTCCATTGCTTGTCGAAAGGAACCTTATCATACCAATGAAGTCTGTACCAAGAAAACCTCATTATCCGAAAGATTACAATAGTCGTGTCTGGTGCAGCTACCACATAGGCGATTCGAGTCATCACACTGAAAATTGTAGGGCCCTGAAGGACGGAGTTCGAGATCTTGTCAGAATGGGAATTTTGGGTTTCGAAGACGGACAACCCCGATTCTTTAACCAGCCAGCCGTTGCCCGAGGGGCAAAGTCGAAGAAGGAACAATACCCAGCCCAACGTTCGGATAACACAGGAGTGGGTCACTCAAGCGGGATAAAGTTAGGAGTCAATAATAAAGGCGTCTCAGAAGATGAACTTGCACACAAGCGCGACCAGCTCAAGCATGAGAGGCACAATCTTAGCATGAAATCAAAGAATGTACAAGACGAGTACCAGAAGCTGCACTTTGAATTCAAGAGTTTCGGTCTGGGTGACACCGCAGAAGAGTGGGTCAATGGTATGATTCAAATGAGGAATGATTCAGAACGCTGGAAGCAGAAATGCAAAAATAGTAAGAATAAAATCAGATCATTATCAAAGAAGCTGGAAGAAGCTGAAGGCCAACGCGACTTTCTCCAAAATGAGTTGGAAAGCAGTCTGGCCATGGAAGATATCCTGAAATCAAGTCTGCACCAGGAAAGGAATGAATCACAAGCCTTCCAAATGGAAAACGCAGCACTCAAAGAACATATAGTGAGACTCGAGACTGCTTTACATACCAGTGAAATTTGTGCTGGGGCAATGACCGTTAAGCTACAAAAAGCCGAGCAAACAATACGGGAGAAAGACACCGGGACATGAAGATGGTTACGACTCAAGCCCGACAAGCAGCTCAACAGATAGCAGATTTAGCCGATGCAGCAGCACCAATAAGCTAGAATATGGATCCAACATTGGACCGCGAAGGAAAACTGACGGGACTATTGAATGAGGTCAAGACATTAGGTGCCAGGGCTCACCGATATATGTAAAACCCTAATACCGGATGTAATGAAACCTTTTGGTCTGAATGAAAGATGTTCTATAAGGACAAATCACTTGCGGAATCAATGCTTTATTGCATTCATGCATTGCATTTGCATCACATTTTTATTGTTTTATCATCACATGGCACTTCATCATTTAATACATGGGGTTCGATGGCAGAATTAATCAGAAAATGGAACGAATTGAAGAGTCGAGGCTTGACCAGTTAGAAGAAAAAATCGAGAAAGAGCTTAAGAAGAAAGAGAAGATAAATGTCTTCAATACGAGGGAACTCTGCCTAGTCCCTGATTTGGTCATTCCTCCAGATTTCAAGGTTCCCGGATTTGCGCAGTATGATGGAACCAGCTGCTTGAAGATTCACTTAACCATGTTTTGTAGAGAAATGGAAGGATACATGAAGAACGAAGAATTGTTGATCCACCATTTCCATGATAGCCTGACGGGACCAGCAGCAGTGTGGTATAACCGTTTGAACAGAAACCAAGTTAGGTCATGGGGTGACCTCGCTAATGCCTTCTTGGGTCAATACAAATATGCTTCAGATTTAGTACCCTGTCGACAGTTTCTTCAGAATGAGAAAATGAGGCTGAATGAAAGCTTTAGGGAATATGCATTAAGGTGGCGATGTCTGGCGACCCAAGTCCAGCCCCCTATAGCGGAAGAAGAGTTGACTCCCCTATTTCATGCAACGCTTCCCTCTCCCTTTTTTGATGTGATCTTGGAGAAATCGAGAAGCGGATTCGAAGATTTCATGACGATTGGAGAAATGATAGAATATGTAATCAAAGAAGGAAAATTGGGGTCTAAGTCTAAGGACCAAATCGAAGATAAGATAGATAAGGATGGAGACGTAAATGAGTGTCATCTCCAGGCTTCGCGTGGCCGTAAAAGAAGGAGACAGATTGACAAATCGGGGTCATCAAGGAAAATCCCTCAGACGAGCGCAAATTTGGAAGTGTTTGGAACATCTATCTCAGACATTTGGCCTCATCTGGTAGAGGGTCACTATCTTGTTCCTAGGCCGATGAAGAGTGCACCTGATCTGTATGCCCATAGTTTTGACTCGAGTAGCACATGCGAATTCCATATGGGGGCACCGGGGCATCCCACCAGAAAATGTAGACCTTTAGTGGAGGAAATCAAGAAGCTGGTCAATGATGGAACCCTGACACAAGAGCTGATCAAGCAATGGAAGACCAAGGATGAGAAGCAAATCTACATAGTGCTGAAGAAGCCATAGATGTCTCTACATTAAAATACCTTCCGGAAGTAATACAAGGGATCAACTCTATGTGGTCCCCATGTGGCAAAGATCTTTTGTGATGGGGCATGTTTGTTGATTTTTATTTCAATAAAGAACACATTTCGCTTAACATATAATGTTTTTGAAAGCAATAGATATTTTCTCGTCGTTGTAGGACACTGGATATCAATTACAAGATGTGACATTAGATAGATGTCGTGACAACGATGATGTATGATCATCCCCACCAGACTCTGGTCAGCAAAGCGAGATTATTACTCTTTCGATGATATTCAAGGACGAAAAAGCTCTAAATGTCAACCATGTAGAGTTGCTTGAAATTGAAACTCTAGGCATAATCTTCTAGGTAGTAAAATAAAAATAAACAAAAATGGAAGAGAAAGAAAAAAGAAATGAAAATAAAGAAATGAAAATAATAATAAAAAGTACTCCTATGTTCGAAACCTGGTAATAGGCTTGTTCGGATAAGAGTATGGAAATTTTGGGGCACTCCGCTGAAGCGATAGGGTGGAAATATATCATCCAATTCAAGAAACCTTAGCTTCATGAGTGATGGTAATATTTCCAAATCGTGACTATGCCGAGTAACTTGGGGCGGTGTTGTTTGCTCCATCGTTGTCCTCAAGACAAAGGACTGTGACGAATTGATTTCCTCAAATAATGATAAAAAAAAATAAAAAATAAAAAAAAGAAAATAGGCGATATCGTGGGAAAAATTAAGACTCGCACCACCCAGAACTTTATTCCTAGAGTAATATTTCTGCGCTCAAGTGGTTATACAAGCCTACCCTTTTGGGGGCAGAGTAGATAATGAGAATTGAGAAAGAGTAGTACTCTGCAGCAACGCGATAATCATGAGGATGAACCGAGTCACCAGGGAAGACTTCACATCTTTGAATTACCAAATGGTTAAATCTAAGCCGCTCTTGCACATGATATCCAGAGCTCCTATGCTGTGTGTTCAAAATCTTGTATGTTAATCTAAATGATACCCTTCAGTGGAACACCAATCAGCAAATTGACAAGTTAAAGCAACAAAAATTTCCATGTATTACTTCAGGGGTAAGATCCAGAACACAAGAAGGCGGATACTATTAAAGCCCCTAACCAGAAATGACCTCACAATGCATAGAATGAAGATGATAACAGAGGTATAGGTGTCAGACAGCTCAAGAACAAGAAGCGAATTCCAGCCATGATGCCTTGTTTGGTTCAAGAAAATGAAGGACGAAACAGGACAAGAATGAGCTTACAAAGTGAGGAAACGGTAAAAAAGTAAACATTGAGTCTCCAAAGAATTAAAGCACAGAGATCGATGAATGGTGTCCGTCAAGAGGCAACAAGAAGATTGAGGTTAAGAAGCATTTCGCTCACCCCGATGACGAAATTAACAAATACTCAGAATATTGGGTCAAAAGAACTGGAAGGTAGCCGAGCACGATCGAATGGGGCAATGCAGAACAGAAAGAATAGTAAGATTCTCTACACACGCATGATATAGCGTTTGTTGGTGAAGCAGGCAGAAACCCTGAAGAAGAAAGGCGGGTGCTCATGTAAAAGAATAAGAGTAGATGCCCATTGAGCAAAATTTGACAGAAATGAAGATCAAAATTGAGCATACCGCAAAAGGAAAGGAAATAGAGAAATCAGAAGAATGACTTTTCAGGATATAAGATTAACAAAGAAAAAAGAAAAAGAGGAGAAAGAAATCATAACATTACATGCATCATATAGATAGGGGCATGTCAATTTTGCTTGTTCCTAAACAGGTATTTGAAGAATTATCGAAGAATTTACCAAAGTCCATAAAACAACAGCCATGTCGGCGTCAGATCCAGATATTAAATCCTTCGAGTCATCGGTAAGTCATTCGGGCACGATGTTAAGTCCTTTGGGCCATCAGTAAGTCTTTCGAGCGTGGCGTTAAATCCTTCGGGTCATCAGTAAGTCCTTCGGGCATGATGTGGCAGCATATCAGCGTGAGTCCCCATAAAATAACAGCCATGTCGGTGTCAGATCCAGATGTTAAATCCTTTCGGTCATCGGTAAGTCGCCGGGCACGATGTTAAGTCGCCGGGCCATCGGTAAGTCTTTCGAGCGTGGTGTTAAATCCTTCGGGTCATCGGTAAGTCCGCCGGGCATGGTGTGGCAGCATATCGGCGTGAGTCCCCATAAAACAACAGCCATGTCGGCGTTAGATCCAGATATTAAATCCTTGGTCATCGGTAAGTCCCGGGCACGATGTTAAGTCCTTCGGGCTATCGGTAAGTCTTTCGAGCGTGGTGTTAAATCCCGGGTCATCGGTAAGTCCCGGGCATGATGTGGCAGCATATCGGCGTGAGTCCCCATAAAACAACAACCATGTCGGCGCATCAGATCTAGATATTAAATCCCGGGTCATCGGTAAGTCCGCCGGGCACGATGTTAAGTCCGGGCCATCGGTAAGTCTTTCGAGCATGGTGTTAAATCCGCCGGGTCATCGGTAAGTCCGCCGGGCATGATGTGGCAAAGCATATCGGCGTGAGTCCCCATAAAACAACAGCCATGTCGGCGTCGAGATCCAGATATTAAATCCTTCAGGTCATCGGTAAGTCCGCCGGGCCATCGGTAAGTCTTTCGGCGTGGTGTTAAATCCGCCGGGTCATCGGTAAGTCCGCCGGGCATGGTGTGGCAGCATATCGGCGTGAGTCCCCATAAAACAACAGCCATGTCGGCGTCGATCCAGATATTAAATCCCGGGTCATCGGTAAGTCCGCCGGGCACGATGTTAAGTCCCCGGGCCATCAGTAAGTCTTTCGGCGTGGTGTTAAATCCCGGGTCATCGGTAAGTCCCGGGCATGATGTGGCAGCATATCAGCGTGAGTCCCCATAAAACAACAGCCATGTCGGCATCGATCCACGATATTAAATCGCCGGGTCATCGGTAAGTCCTTCGGGCACGATGTTAAGTCCTTTGGGCCATCAGTAAGTCTTTCGAGCATGGTGTTAAATCCTTTGGGTCATCAGTAAGTCCTTCGGGCATGATGTGGCAGCATATCAGCGTGAGTCCCCATAAAACAACAGCCATGTCGGCGTCGAGATCAGATATTAAATCCGCCGGGTCATCGGTAAGTCGCCGGGCCATCGGTAAGTCTTTCGGCGTGGTGTTAAATCCTTCGGGTCATCGGTAAGTCGCCGGGCATGATGATGCGGCGATCTTAGTAGCGTAGGTCCAAAAATGACAACAGCCTCGTAAAAAAAAAGGAACCTGCATTTTCAAGCCCCAGAGAGAGGTTCTAGATAGGAAGGACTCCCAGTTGAAGGAATTCACCCATGAGACGCAAGATTATATAGGAAATTCTGCTGTGTCGAAAGCAAAGAGTTCTATATAGGAAGGGCTCTGAGCTTCAATGTCTTAGAGCGAAAGATTCTATATAGGAAGAATCTGTAACTCCAAGATTTCAAGACGCCGAAAAGTTCTATATAGGAAGGACTGACGGCTCCAGGATTTGAAGACTAGCAGTTCTATATAGGAGGAACTCCCAGTCGGAAGAATCCATCAGTGGCGCGAAAGGTTTTATATAGGAGAAACCAGCGTTGAAGGCGAAGAGTTCTATATAGGAAGAACTCCAAGCTTTACTGTCTCAAAGTGAAAAGAATGACTCATAACTCGGGGTTTCAGAGAGAAATGTTCTATATAGGAAGAGCCTGTAGCTCCAAGATCGGAAGGTGACGAAGCTCTATATAGGAAGAACTTACGAGCCTGAAGATTCAGCCAAGGAAGAGCGGAGATGTCCAAAAAAATTCGTTTTTCCAAAGCTACAAACAAGGAAGTCTGATAAAAATGAGTGCTTATGAATCTTTGCTTTGTTTCTCATTCCATGAGAACAAGCAAAGAGGGGCAACTGTAATCACTCATTTTCACTTGTAAATATATATTAATATTGCATGTATATTTATTATATTATATGAATGTTACTAATATAAATATAAGGTAGAGTGTGCATGTACATTATAAGCTATGTATGTATACGTATTAATGATGAATGTGTGTCGCGTATGTATCTAGAGTATGAGCGTATTTGATTAATATATATAGAAGTTATGTTAATTATGGGTAGGATTATATGTACGTATGCCAATATGTTATATTTGTATAAGTATATGTTTGTATCATGTATATGTATTGCTGTTATAATTATATTATTATTAATATTATTGGGCTGATAAAATAAAAAAATTAAATATATTAAACCCAAATAAAATTTACAGTCCAAGTCCAAGTCCAATTACAAGGCCCAGTTGGCCCAAATCTAAATCTTATCTAATTACAATGTGCAGGTAACTGTGGGCCATTGGATCAAGATCTGATCCAACGGCCACGATACAACCAAGAAGTCAAAAATATCTGCCAGGCGCGTGTTCCACACGTATGGACCGTTCGAGTGCCACGCGCGGTCGCTTTAACAACCCACGCGCGCGTAAGATCCACGTGTTCTGACTCCTCGACTGCGGAGCTTCACGAGGCGAGATCTGAAGCCGTCTCATCAAATCCAGGCTCCATCCAGGCCGATCGTTCTTCAAGCCATCTCGACCGTTAGATCATATCTGATCTAACGGCCGAGAACGCGTCTGGCCGCTCTGGCAGAATATCCATACCGCCACCGCGCCGATATTCAGTCCCCGTGTTCAGAACATGCCCAAGACAACAAGAAAAAATTGTCAGTTCAGTTCAGATCTGAAAAAGTAAGATGCAACTTGCAACAAAACAAAGAAGACAATGATATATATGAAATAGAGAGTTGTAACAAAAAAAGAAGAAGGAGAGGTAACAAACAGGGAGAGTAGTAACAAAAAAAAAAGAGAACAGAGATCTTGTAAAAAACCAAAAATTGTAACCAGTCAAGTGAATCAAAAGACAGTCCAGTGGTAAATACTTGTCTCTTTTTCTTACTTGTTTTCTTTACATACATATACGAAAAAAAAATAGAAAAAAAATAGAAACAAAAAAGAGAGTAGTCTTACCGGCGTCGTTTGTGGGTCTTCCCTTCCTCAGTGATAAACCTTTCGGCTTCTACAAGCCAGATATGGTGAACTAAAGGGAGGGGAAGACCCCTTGTTGTTTCGTTTTAGTTTTTTTAAAAAAAATTTAGCTTCGTATTTTCTAGATCTAGAGCAAATAAGGGTGTATCCTCTGAATCCAACCACGGATTCATGTTGAGGACGAAAAGAGGGTTATTTTGGTGTGGTTTGGAAGCCTGCCGGCGCCGGTTAGCGGCGGCCGGCGGCGGAGAACACGGCGGCCGGCCGCCAGATTCTGGGTTTCAGAAGAAGATTGAGAGAAAACGAAGAACATGGTTCTTGTAAAAATCAGAAAATGAAACAAATGGCTAAAATTTTGATTTCGGCCTAAAAAGAGGGTTTTTATAGTTGTTATTATTTCGTTAAATGGGTAAATTACGCACTTAATCCCACTGCGTTTTCAATATTTTCGTTTTTGTCTTGCCGTATGGTATAATTACAATCCCAGTCCCCCTGATATTTCAAAATCTTGTAATCCAGTCCCTAAATTACACCGAATCAGTTTCTAAATGGTAAAATTACGCCCTTAACCATCCCGCGTTTTTGAATTTTTCATTTTGGGTCTGCCCCTTGGTCTAATTACAATTCTGGTCCTTTTAGGTTTTGTTTGTTTCGCAATTTCGTCCCTAAATTACATATTATTGTTCTTTAATTTCTGCCACTGACTTTTGTTTTTCTTTCATTTCAGTCCTGTATTCTTTGTAAATATTTATGTTCGTATTATAATCGTATATATTGATATTCTATTATTTTATTTTATGTCCCTCACATATGACTCGTATTTTATGTTTATATGTATATATGTGTTAAGCTTATGATAGTCATGTTTTTTTATCCGGTTATTCGTATTAAAGCATGTTATGTTCTATTTGACTCGTAAAACAGCATGTTATTGTATTTTTGTACGTATTGTATGTTTTCTTGGCTTTTAGGTTACGTGTTAGTGTGTCTTCTTTTATGTATAATATATTGTTCATATATGTTGAAATATGTTTTATTAATAGCATGTATGTCTTTTTAAATATTTGTTCGTCTATATACTTAATTATTCCTACCTTGTTATTCTGTTTTGTTAAAGTTGTTGTTATCTATTATTTAGAATAATATGTATATATGCATGTTTTAGTCTAGAATATCATCTATGTTAGATTAATATTCTGGTATGTCAATATTTATTACATTTAAATATTTTGCCATGTTTAATATTTTTTCCACTAAGATTGCATATGATTTATAACTTGTTAATGCGGTGTCCTTTTATCCGAGCGTAAACGGGGCCAGTATCAAGCGTAGTGATAGTGGTTGGGCGTTTATTCTCGGATAACGAGACCCTTAAAATTAATTCGCAATTATGACCGAATTTTAAAATAATCGTCACTTTAATCCGGAAAATCCAATATTAATAAAGCGGTAATTATTAAAGTACCAATTTTGGGCGGTATGGGGGTGCTAATCCTTCCCCATCCGTAACCGACTCACAAACCCTGTCTTTTTAAATCTCTGGTTTTATGGTGTCCGGCCTACCTAAGTGGCCGGTGGCGACTCCATTTTTTTATGCGGTTTATTTTAAAACCCCACGGAATAAATATTTTATATCCAAAGAATCACAAACACCTTTCAAAAACACTTCAAAAAATCCACGTTTTATTTAGCGATACAAAGAAAAAAAAGACATCGCTACAATATTCATTATGTGACACTCTGATTAGTAATTGGTAAAGAATACTGGTTATGGTGTTATAGCTATGCTGACCAAGCCCAGCACTACTCTCACCAAGTCTCTGACCAAGACGATACCTCATATCCCTATGCTTATTGTATCGATCTCTACCATCATCTGACTCAGTATTCCTCTTCCCCATAGAAGAACTCCCCAATCGAGAAGACATCCCTAGATTTTACTCTATATTATTAGCTCGGGAAACCAAGATATTAAACTTCGTATAATCTATAGACAACATATAAGTCTTCACTTCCTTAACCAACCCATAACAAAAATGATCGCACCATTGTCGCTCATCAGGAACTAGCATAGGTGCATATTGGCTCAACTGAACAAACTGAATCTCATACTCGGACACAGACATGCTCCCCTGCTCCAATGCCATGAACTTTTTTCTTTTTATCTTGATAGCGATAGCCCAGATACTTATTCTGGAAAGTTACACAAAAAAACTCTTATGTCACATCAGTCGGTGCCATACCCGCGATAGAAGTCATCCACCAACTGTAGGCATCTTCTTGAAGTAAAGATACTATGTACCCCAACTTACGAACATCTGTACATTCCATCTGTCCAAGGATCATCTCAGTACTTGCCAACCACTCCTCAGCTGCCTCTGGAGCTAAACCTCTAAACTCAGTACCTCCCAAACTACGCAAATCCTCCAATGGAGGACCCATATTAACAGCTGCCATAGGTGCCGATACAGGCATTTATACTCTAGCTATGGCTGCCTGAAAAGCTCCAGTCATCACCTAGATCAACGGTGTCATATCCCCGAAAATTGATCTTTATGGTGCCTGAGGCACACCACCCTCGACTCTAGCACCAATAGGAGGAATCGGTGGAGGAGGAGGCAACTCATCATTTTGTCCATCCACAACACTACCCAGATAATCTCTCATCTCGGTCCCATTTTGTGAAAATATGAGTTTAAAACATGATAATGCAATAAAACAAAATAATTAGGCCATCTTGAAGCAAGAATCCAAGTCTCTCATGTTTCAAAACAAAATCATTTTACACTAGTAGTAATAAGGCAATGTGTCTCCAAGCTATCTCCCCAATATAGCATACTTCGAACATAAACTCATATAATCATACACCGTGCATGCCATACATCAGAATCATACAAAAACAATACATCAAAAAACAATAGCCCACCTCCCAACAATCATAACATGGCTCTGATACCAACAAATGTAACCCCCTTGACTCGGTCTAGTCATCAAACTAAAATGAGCGAGCTACATTAGGTTTACCGAGACAACCCAGAAGATTTACGTATAAAACAATCCATTTTTTTCATTTTATCTTACCTAAATGCATAATTAAGTTCTAAGGTGGTCATGCTAGCAGCGGTGAAATTTACAACTCAATCGGGCGTCATATTGACATCCAATTGCACGAGATTGCACTTCAGGGACCAAATTGCAATTTTTAAAAATTATGAGGACTTCTTTAAAATTTAAGTTAACAATCCTTAATTAGTCAGATTACATACTTACTAGTTAAATTTCAACTTCAAATAATCATCCAAACTCATTAAATTGCATGATCAAGAAACAGGGACTAAACTTCAAAGATTCAAACTTTAGATTGCATAATACGAGAAATAACGACCTGTGTACAGGTACTCGACCTCCCTGTATCAAAGCGGGTATAAATTACATAGGGGCATCAGTAAGGTCCTCAAGCGTACTGATACAAGTATTGAATTTTTCAAAACAGTGAATTCTAGTGGCTAAAGGGTATACCGATACGGTTGCCCGTGTACTGACACCATGCTTAATTCTCTGTTATGCATACCAATACGGTTACCAGGCGTATCGGTACACCTATGTTATTTTGCCCAGATTGAGCCGAGACAAGTCCAGCGTACCGATCCCTAAGGACCCATACATATTTGGACAGACCTGTAATGACCTCTTGGTCAAACATACTTTAAACACTACCTGATCATCATATAACACCTCAAACATCATTTCCACAATCATATAAGCATGGTAGGCATGATCTCTACCCAAGCATGCAAAATGAATCCCAACCCCTCAAATAAAGATATAAAGTATCATAGAAGTCCAAAACATCAAATGAGACTTATACAATCCAGGGAGTAACCAAAATAACCATCCCAATTACAACTTGGTCACATTGCCTCTTATTACTTCTTAGTATTTATAAAACCATACTTGAAAATTTCTCCATCCTTGGATTGTACTTGCTTGCTTGCTGCCCCAAAAAGCCTATTTCTCTGTATTAATGAGAAAGGAAAGTGTAAGCTTATAAAGCTTAGTGAGGGAGTCTTAAAAGCACTCATTAATGCATTTAAAATATTTTATTTTCAAATGAGTATCAAAGCTCATGCCAAAACATCTCATGCTTTTACAATCTTTCAAATATGCAGTTTTTAACAATTGCAACACATGTATCATGGATTTCTAGCAAAACCCTCAATTTAAGCTTTCTCATGCCAAAATCTCTATATAGCAAGCTTAAAGAGCATCTCATGTATAAACCATATTATACAAATTATAATCCATTTCTCATGATACATTATATCATATATTGGCATTCAAGTGACTCAAAAACCATTTCCATTCTATTTACAAAAACACATCGGATATATGGATTTCCCAAGTGGTTCATTTGAACACTTCACATACATCCTTGAACTAGAGTAGCCCTCAACAGTTATGATGTATAAATCCACTAGCGGGAGAATTGGTACACTCTTGACGCCTCGACCGCTGCGATTATCATGGTGGAGAATCGCACACTCATGAGTCAACTTATTAAAGTACACTTTAAACCCTATGGCTAGCCAACTATATCAGATAACTTTTAATTCAGCCACTTGCCAATATACTTTATAAAACCACATTACCTTATTGTTTTACATATGCATCAAATCTAACCAATGTCCAATTCATTAAACCATGTATTCTAGCATTCTCAAAATTCTTTCATAAATCGCTTGTCATACTCAAATATCGTCATGTATGATCATTTGCAACATCTTTCATTTTTAAAATATGCATATAACAGTAAGTAATCAAATCCATAATTATATGCATGAGATTGTATTTTGCAAACCAAAAATGAGAGAGAGATCAACCAATACTTACTTTCGAGCTTAGATAAGTTTTTCAAACTTACTAAAAACTCCCAACAACATCTTCAAACCTTTTAAAAGCGTTAAAATACATTTCCACTCACCGACAACCAAACTTTCCACTTGCCGATGCACAATCAAGCTTCCGGAGCCTCTGAAACCTCTCCAAAAGATGTAGAATCACTCTCCCCTGCTTTTCCCACACAAAAACAGATGATTAATGCACCTTTATACATCTCTAAACACACCAACACAACTTCGCCTCACTACAATCCATCAATCGCTTCCTTAAAACATATGAAAACATCACCAAACTCAACCTAAACAAAACCCTTCCAAAACCTAACTAATCTAACATCTTAACAACATCAATTAACATTTAAAAACATCATCATGTCAACCTTATACCTCCAGCAAGCTTCTAACACCAAGATCACCTCAAAATCTAACTATTCACAACCTAGAAAATTAGCAATTCACTTAGTTTCGGGATTCCTTTTATTAATCTCTTCTTATAACATTAAAACACATATTTCAAGTGATCTAAATCAATTAGAATCAATGCAAAATAGTTAAATAACAATATCTATCCAATTTTCTCATCAAACTCAATTAAATCATAAAATCATGGTTAAATCATAAACACATAGCAAAAGCCAGTTGTAAAGGATTAAGAAATTGGGAATTTCAGTAAAGAACCTTTAATTAGAGGAGAGAACCCTTTTTCGATTTAGTCACCAAAAAAGTTTTAAAACTTTACATTTTAGTCACCAGACCATAATGTCCCAAAATCTAATTTTAATCATTCGAATTGAGCTTTCCAAAACCCTTAGCATATTAATAAAACATTTTATAATATTTTCCATATTTTATTTTAACCAAAAACCATTTATTATGAGTTAATTCCTGAAACTAGCTTGAATCGCCTAATTTGGTTCCCCCGAATTGTCTAATCGATATAACTAACATCTAGGCCCAAATTTGAGGCATTACATACTCAACTTAGCATAAAGCTTATTATCCAACAAAGCTTGCAACAAAATTCGTAAGTGTAGATCATGATCTTCCTCGGTACGAGAGTACATGACAATGTCATTGATGAACACTACCACAAATTGATCCAAGAATTTATGAAACACCCAATTCGTCATGTCCGTGAAAATTGTGGACGAATTAGTCAACCCAAACGGCATCACTAAGAACTCATAATGCCCATAATGCGTGCGAAAAGCTGTCTTCGGCACGTCTTTATCCTTGACCTTCAACTGATAATACTAGATCTCAGATCAATCTTAGAAAACACTGTAGCACCCCAAAACTGATCGAACAAATCGTTAATCCTCGACAACGGATACTTATTATTAATCGTCAACTTGTTCAGTCGCTGATAATCAATGCACATTCTCATTGTGCCATCTTTATTTTTCACAAACAACACTGGTGCTCTCTATGGTGACATGTAACACCCCTTACCCAATTTAGGAGTAAACCAAACTAAGATGTGGTACTTAACCAACAAGGAACTATAACTTACCTATATGTAAGTCTTTGATATGAACACAAGGCCAACAAGAACAAACCTAAGCTTTTAAGTCTAACATTTTCCTCTTTGATCATTAAAAGACATGCTTATGTTAAAACTAAAATTCAATTAAAGCTGGCTAGAAATTATACCATTTGAATAGACCTCTACATCAAAGGTTATCTTATTGAGTTAAGTAATTTAGCCTAACCACATTGTTTATTTTGACTAGATTCTTAAACAAGATGTAAAATTTAAATTTTGAGATTATCCTAAGACCAATCAATTACAATCATGGCTAAACAAGCAATACAAAATTCAACCTTTAGAAGAACTATCTTCGATTGGTGTTCTGCTATTAAACCAAGTATAACCTATTGACGATTATGCATTCGATTAACAAATTCACATAGTTTAGTTCTCAAACAACCATTCAATATTCTAAAAATTAACTTAAGCAACCAATAAATTTTTGAACACTTCACAAACAAGTCATAACAACAACCAATCATTCTAGCTCCATCATAGCATAATTTAACTATTTACTTAAGCATTTAGTCACATTTCATCATGACTTAACAACCAAGCAACCCTTCAAACATTAAGTCATAACGAAAACCAGATTAACCAACAACCATAAAGGATTATAGGCCATTACATAATAAAATACTACTTAATTAACTTATACACATCTGTAAACAAAAGGATAGTCTAAATGCATTATGCATAGGTAATAGACGTGCCACCTACTGGGAGTTGTTGTAAGAAAATTACAAAACATACTTCTTGAAACCTTGTGATCATGCCCGAGTTCAATAGCTAACCGAAAGTGTAACCCCCTCGACCCGGTCTAGACCCCAACCGAATTAAGAAGGCTACATTAGGTTTGTCGTAGCAAACCGAAGAGATACAACCAAACCCGATCCATTTTTTTCTTTTTATCCTTTATAGATGCCAGTTATTAACCCTACATGTTCATACAAACATTACATGCAACCCCAACTCAATCAGGCATCAATTTGACATCCAATTGATCACATTTGCAAATTAGGGACCAAATCGCAAATACAGAAAATTTCTAGATTAAAACTCATTTTTAAGTTACGAATCTTTAATTAGTTAGATTTCAAACCTTCATCTCAAATTTCATCTCAATTTGATCATTCATGCTCATACAATCTCATGGACAAGTTTCGGGGACTAAAATGCAATAAAAGCAAAATTGCCAAGCTAAATTATTTAAAATGGCCTCGGATATCGGTACGTGAGTCACCGTACCGATATGCCAAGGCAGGTTTCGATATGCCATAACGAACTTACCTAACTTTTGAAATTTTTTAACATACGTACCGGTACGCTTACATGGGTATCGGTACACGGGTTTGGATTGAAAAGTGAAATTAGAGGCTAGAATGTGTAAGGATACACCATTGCCTGTATCGATACGCCAAGCCAAAAATTTCCTGGCATACTGATATGCCCTAGCGTGTACCGATTCCCCAAACCAAAAAATGTCTAACTGTACCGATACGGTCCCCCGAGTATCGGTACGCCTGGACCTGTAATGTCACAAACTGCAGGTTTCTCATTCTAAAAGCATTCTCAAACCATTCTAACATATTCATAACATAACCCTAGCATACCAAGCATACCACAATCATTCAGGCTTCACAAATTCAACATCGCAATATGACATTGTCCAACAAAGAGATTCTATAGGCATGCTTCCTAATTCCATCCAAGCAATATGTCAAAATGGTAAACCAGCATTAAAACAAACTTTAAAGGCCATTTACAACCCAAAAGCAACTAAAGAAACATGCTCAAACAGAGAGTTCCACAAAACATATCCCAAAACACAATAGGTACTCCATTGCCCTTATTCATTATAGTCTAAACCAAGACATACTTTGGAAACAAGTCTTGCCAAGATCCCCTTACTTCTTGCTACCTTCCAAGACCTCAATTATCTGCATTGATTGACAACAAGAGCGTAAGCACACAAGGCTTAGTGATGAATGCTCCAAACAACCATCATCAATGCATTTAAAACCATTTATTTAACACCATCCTTTTTAAAAATCATCATCATCATCATGCCCCTTTTGAAAAACATGCACTTTAAACTAATACGCGAGAGATATATCCACTTTATACTGACTTTTGAGTCTAGGTAAGCGTTTCAAGCTCTACCATAACTCCCAAAACTCTATTTCCAAAACATCAAAACGCTTTAAACTACGTTTTCACTAACCAATACGCGAAACCTCGATTCGCCGACGCGAAATCAAGTATCTGAAGCCTCCAACGCTTCTCCAATTACTTCCGGATCAACCTGCCCTGTTTTTACCACAAAACAACAGAGGATTAATACATCATAATGCATTCTAAACACAACAAACACAATCCTCCTCGGATTTCCAACACCAAAACACATCTAAAAATAGATCCAAGACAACCTACCACCTCCAGCAACCTAACAACCATAATTTCAACACAAAACCTCTAAACTAACAACCTAAACAAATAAAGACTCTTATGTTTCGGAATTCCATTGATAAAAATCACTTATCAACATTGTTAAACATCCAAAATATGAGTCATATCACCATTATATACTGGAAATCAGATTCAATTCGTGAATCAACACATCTTCCCCAAAGATCTCATTAAATCATTAGAAAATCATCAAAATCAGATTAGAAATGCAAAAGCAAGGATCAAATGCTTGGGAATTTCAATAAAGAACCATACAATAGATGAGATCTCATACTTTACCCCTATTGTGAAGTTTCTCCCTCAATTGATTTGTGAAAAGCTAAGAAACCACAAGATTAATGTGAGATTTTATATAAACAATATTTGTAAAACAATTTGGAACAATAAAATAAAGTTAGAAACCACCTCACCTCTGGAAATTTGATGAAATTTGAGTGTTTAGATGAGGAGAGAATAGAGAGAAAAAGTTGAGAGAAAAATGACGTGATTTTTTATTAAGAAAAGATAACCACCTTTTTAACAAAATCCACTTTAATTATTATTTAAAGCACATGTTTAAATTAATTAAATTAAGGTAGGAACCTTCATAAACAAATTGGTAAAATAGCTCCTTAAAGATTTTAAGTATTTGACCCTTTTCATTTTAGTCACTAGAAAAACACAGTTTTCAAAACTTTCATTTTGGTCACTAACCAAAATGTCCACCTTCCAAAACTAATTTTTCAAAATTGATTGCACCATTATTAAATATATAATTAATAATGATTTTTAAGCATTTTCCATAATTTTTCCAACACCGAAAATATACAATTTCGAAAACCGACTTGAATCTCTACTCCAGTCCACCAAACTGGCTAATAACCCACTAAACCGCTAAGCCCTAAAACAGGAGCATTAAAACTCTCCCCCACTTAAGAAATTTCGTCCTCGAATTTTACTTGGAGGAAACAGGTGCGAAAACTGCTTCACCATATCCAACTTGTATTCCCACATGGCTTTCTCAACCCCGCGTTGCTTCCCCAACACCTTAACCAGCTCGACTGTTTTGCCACGAAGCACCTTACTGATGGTATCAAGAATCTCTACTGGTTCCTCATCATAAGATAGGTCTGGTCTCAACTCGATCTCTTCCATCGGCATGACATGCAATGGATCTGACCTATACCTCCGCAACACCGAAACGTGGAACACATCATGAATCTTTCCCAACTCCAGAGGTAACCTCAAACGGTACGCAACAGGACCCACACGCTCGACGACATCGTATGATCCAATGAACCTCGGGCTAAGCTTCCATTTCTGCCTAAAACACAACACCTTTTTCCAGGGCGACACTTTCAAAAACACTTTATCATCCACAGCGTACTCTATATCCCTACGCTTCAAATCCGCATAGGATTTCTGGCGATCTGTAGCCATTTTTAAGCGCTCACATATCAGCTTTACCTTTTCGGTCATGCCTTTCAAGACATTGGGCATAGACACAAACTTTTCCCCCGTTTCTGCCTAACACACGGGCGTACGACACTTCCTGCCATACAATGCCTCATAAGGGCCATCTGTATGCTAGCATGATAACTGTTATTGTAAGCAAACTCCACTAGCGGCAACTGCTTCTCCCAAGTTCCCTGGTACTCAATAACATATCACCTTAGCATATCCTCGAGAACCTGAATCACGCGCTCCGACTGGCCATCCGACTAAGGGTGGTATGAGGTACTGAAACTCAACAGGGTTCCCAAAGCATGATGTAAACTCACCCAAAACCTTACGGTGAAACGAAGATCCCTATCTGAAATTATAGATTTGGTTACCCCATGCAAACGCACTATCTTAGAGATGTACAACTTAGCCAACCGGTCCAAGGTATACGTAGTATGCACGGGCACAAAATGCCCACACTTCATAAACCGATCTACGATCACCCAGATGGAATCCTTTTTGGTCAGCGTCAAAGGCAGCCCAGACACAAAATCCATGGTGATTATTTCCCACTTCCATTACCGGTATCTTCAACGGTTGCAACAACCCGAAAGGAAACTGATGCTCAACCTTTACCCACTGACAAACCATGCACCAAGCTACAAAATCAGCCACATCCCTCTTCAATCCAACCCAATAGTACTCATCCTTCAACCCTCGATACATCTTAGTACTACATGATGCATAGCAAAAGGACTAGCATGTACCTCAGTAAAAATAGTACGCCTCAACTCTTCGTCCTCGGGCACCACTATTCGAACTTTGAAACACAACACCCCATCATCGTTGAAATGAAAATTCGTAGGATTTCCATCCCTGATATCTTCCACATGAGATGCCAAACTCCCATCACACGATTGTTTCTCCCTATTCTTCTGCGACGAGGAAGGCTTCACTTGCAACTCAGCCAACAAACCTCCGTCATTCGTCACACTCAATATAACAAACATGGCTCTCAACTCTACAACCGCTTTCCTACTCAAAGCATCCGTTACAACATTGGCTTTCCCCGGATCATACTTAATTGTCAGACCATAATCCTTAAGCAAATCCAACCATCTACATTGCCTAAGATTCAGCTCCTTCTGCGACATTAGATATTTCAAGCTCTTATGATCCGTGTAAACCACACATTTCTCACCATACATATAATGCCTCCATATCTTCAAGGCAAAAACGACTATTGCAAGCTCAAGATCGTGAGTATGATAGTTACGTTCATGCACCTTCAACTGCCTAGATGCATATGCCACTACCTTACCCTCATGCATCAACACGCAACCAAGCCCGACATACGACGCATCACTATAAACAACGTACTCCTTCCCCGATTCTGGTTGAACCAAAACCAGAGGTTGCGTCAAGGCTTCCTTCAACCTTAACATTCTTTTGTAGCAAATTTGTTAACGGAGCTGCCACACTGGAGAACCCTTATGCCACAGACTTGGGCTCCTTCTAATCCACTACAACCTCAACCTTATGCGAATCGACACAAATTCCTTCGACCGACACAACATGCCCAAGAAACACAACTTTCTTAAGCCAAAACTCACATTTGCTTAACTTAGCATACAAATGAGTCTCCATCAGTTTCTGAAGCACAATCCGTAAATGGCTATCATGATCCTCCTCGGTACGAGAGTACATAACGATATCATCGATAAACACCACCACAAACTAGTCCAAAAACTCATGAAACACACAGTTCATCATGTCCATAAAAGCAGCCAGAGCATTGGACAAACCAAACGACATCACAAGAAATTCGTAATGCCCGTATCTTGTACAAAAAGCTATTTTGGGCACATCCACCTCCTTCACCTTTAACTAATAGTACCCCGACCTCAGATCTATCTTGGAAAACACTAAAGCTCCCCTGAACTGATCAACAGATCATCAATCCGTGGCAAGGGATACTTGTTCTTTATTGTCAACTTATTCAGCTGTCAGTAATCTATACACATATGCAACGTACCATCTTTCTTCTTAGCAAAGAACATCGGCGCTCCCCACGATGAAATACTGGGTATAATAAAGTTCCTATCCAACGACTCCTACAACTACGTCTTTAACTCCTTCAATTCCTTCGGAGCCATGCGGTACAGAGAAATCGATACTGGTCTTGTGCCCACAAAAACCTTGATGCCAAACTCTTCCTCACGGTCAGGTGGCAACCCCGGTAATTCCTCTAGAAAAATACCCAGAAACTCACATACGGTGCGAACATCCTGCACTCTCAAATCCTTTGATATAGGATTCAAAACATAAGCCAAATAAGCCTGACATCCCGAATCCAACATTCGTCTTGCCTTCAAAGCCAAAACAACACTAGACAAAAACTTGGCATTCTCGCTAACAACCACCACCTCATAATCACCCGACAACCTCAAAGATATCTGCTTGGTCTCAAAATCCACCACAGCCCGATGTTCGGTCAACCAATCCATACCCAAGATCACATCAAAACCATAGAATAGTAGCTCCATCAAATCTACGGCAAACACGTCCCTGAACCATCAGCGGAAACCTACGATACAACCTCCTAACCACGACCATCTCTCCAAGAAAACTAGTCACTCTAACTCCCACATTAAGAATTTCAACAGATATATCAAGCAACTCAGCATGATCACTCAAAATGTATGAATGAGTAGATCCAGAATCAACCAACGAATACAACGACAGAGACTGAAGGGTAAAAGTACCTGCAATCACATCAGAGTTATTGCGACCCTCACAGTGTGCATACACCCTAGCCGGTCCACCTCCCTCAGGCTGGATAGCAACAGTATGAGCCACAGTCCTCTGTCCCCCATCTCGATGTTGCAGCAGTCTGCGGCTATGACTACAACCCCGTTACGGAACAACAGCAGGTGCAGCACCCTGCCCACCTCGAGCCAACAATGGACAATCACGCCTCTGGTGGTCACCCGACCCACAACTCGAACAGACATTAGCCACCACAAGCGCAAATGCCTAACCCTCTCTGGCCAATTATGGGCAATCTCCCCTCAAATGGTCTCGGGATCCGGAAACCCAACAAGTGCTATACGAGGCTCTGACCTGGGCACCCTGCCTCTGGACTCCACGCCCCACAACACCTCTACCTTGCCTCGGCTCCGATGAAACCTCCTATCACGATGTCTTTTGGCCTAACCAGTGCTATAACCCGAATCAGCAGCTCCTTTACCCAAGCTCAAACCTCATGAACCAGAAGCCAAGCCTAAATTTTGCTCCACATCCTTGGCTCGTGAAACCAACACATCAAAATCGGTATAATCAGCAGCAAGCATGTATGTCTTAACATCTTGCATAATCCCATAACGGAAACTATCACATCGAGTATGCTCATATTTTGCAATAGACATATTGCCTTGCACTAGAGCCATGAACTCTCGCTTCCTCTCGTCTTGATATCGGACTCCCAAAAACTTCTTCTGAAAAACCTCACAGAAAAATTCCCAAGTCACATATTCGGCCGCCATACTCGATATAGTGGTAGTCCACCACGTATAGGCATCACCCTACAATAGGGAAACAACACAACCCAGCTTACGGGCATTAGCGCACCCCATCTGGCCCAATATCCTCTCAATACTGGCTAACCAACCCTTAGAAGCCTTAGGCGACAACCCTCGAAATTCAACTCCGCCCAAACTACGAAGATGCTCAAGCGGCAAACCTTACCTATCAATCGGTGGTGCTGGAACATGAACACCTGCAACTGCTGCCTGAAACGCACCGGTCATGGCCTATATCAACCGTGCCATATCACCCATCCCTGGCCCAGCTGGCATAGGTGGTACTTGCTCCATTCTCTCGGGTGGATTAGGTGGGGGCGGTAGCAACCCTCTAGGAGGTACAACTTCTCCTTCATCATCCTGCCCAGCGATAACAGTAATCGCACTAGATCGCAACTCTCTCCTCGGTCCCATCATGCTAAAATATATCTAAGGCATGATAATCATTTCAAAACAAAACAGTCAGGCCAGCCTTAAGCAAGGATTCCAAGACTTTCATTTCAAAAATCAAAACTTTCCAGACTATAATAATAAGGCAATGGGTACCCCAAAACATCCCCAACATAGCATACGACCACCAACATTCATATATCAATCACCGTGCAAATCAAACATGGAAACAACACAGCAACCTCCCAAACGAACCAAACTTGGCTCTGATACCACCAAATGTAACCCCCTCGACCCGGTCTAGACGCCCAACCGAATCAAGAAGGCTACATTAGGTTTGCCGTAGCAAACGAAGAGAAACAACCAAACCCGGTAAATTTTTCTTTTCATTCTTTCTAGATGCCAGTTATTAACCCTACATGTTCATACAAACATTAGGTGCAACCCTAACTCAATCGGGCATCAATTTGACATCCAATTGATCATATTTGCAAATTAGGGACTAAATCGCAAATACAAAATTTTTTTGGATTAAAACTTATTTTTAAGTTACCAATCTTTAATTAGTCGGATTTCAAACTTTCATCTCAAATTTCATCTCAATTTGATCATTCATGCTCATACAATCTCATGGACAAGTTTCGGGGACTAAAATGTAATGAAAGCAAAACTGCCAAGCTAAATTACAGAAAACGGCCTCGGGTATCGGTATGTGAGTCACCATACCGATACGCATAGAACTGTCCTGTGCCAGTTCACCAAGGCAGGTATTGATACGCCATAACGAACTTACCTAAATTTTGAAATTTTTTAACATATGTACCGGTACGCTTATATGGGTATTGGTACAAGGGTTTGAATTGAAAAAGTGAAATTCCAGAGGCTAGAATGTGTACCGATATACATTCCCTGTATCGATACGCCAAGCCAAAAATGCCCTGGCGTACCGATATGCCCTAGCGTGTACCGATTCCCCAGACCAGAAAATATCCAATCGTACCGATACGGTCCCTCGAGTATCTGTACGCCTGGACCTGTAATGTCACAAACTGCAGGTTTCTCATTCTAAAACCATTCTCAAACCATTATAACATATTCATAACATACCCCTAGCAAAACAAGCATACCACAATCATTCAGGCTTCACAAATTCAACATCACAATATGACATCGTCGAACAAAGAGATTCTATAGGCATGCTTCCTAATTTCCATCCAAGCAACATGTCAAAATGGTAAACCAGCGTCAAAAAAAACTTTAAACTCCATTTACAACCCAAGAGCAACTAAAGAAACATGCTCAAACAGGGAGTTCAACAAAATATCTCCCAAAACTCAATAGGTACCCCATTGCCCTTATTCATTATAGTCTAAACCAAGACATACTTTGGAAACAAGTCTTGCCAAGATCCCCTTTCTTATTGTTGCCTTCCAAGACCTCAATTATCAACATTTATGGACAACAAGAGCGTAAGCACACAAGGCTTAGTGAGGAATGCTCCAAACAACCACCATCAATGCATTTAAAACCATTTATTTAACACCATCCTTTAAAAAAAATCATCATCATCATGCACCTTTTGAAAAACATGCACTTTATATCAATAAACCAACATAATAAACCATATGCTACATGTATCATTAATCAACAACAAATCCCATTGCTAACCCTCCACTTAAGCCTTCCCATGCATTACTACCAAATGTAAAGCTTAAGGAGAAACATGTATAAATCACATTATACAACATAAAATATTTCAATGATACATTAACAATTATATTGGCTTACAAGTGATCAGTATCAAGTCCATTAACAAAAGTGTTCATCGGATACACGGATTCAACAAGTGTTAACCCAACACTTCAAGCCATCTCAATCAGAATAGCGATACAATAACAACCGGGTACACTTTCAACCCATAGGAAAACCCATCCCTCTCATCGGTTAGATGCTTAACCCCACTAACGGGAGTATTCAGTACCGTTAAACCCCTCTACCATTAGGGTACTTGGATGGAGTATTTGGTACACAATATAAACCCCTCAACATCCAAGGTGAATTATTTTACAGTGCACTCAATCCTATGGCCGGCCAACTATATCCGATAACAATTTTAAAACCACATCACTTGCCAATATAATTAACCATCTCTATGCGATCCCATTTCGACTGGGGAAATTTGATTGGTTGTAAGAGTCCTGTAGGGACTTGGTGTTCAACTTTCACCCTTTGACAAGTTAGGCATCTTGATACGAAATCTGTGATAGCTGACTTCATCCTTGGCCACCAATACAAATATTTCAGATCCTTGTACATTTTAACTGATCCAGGATGGATGAAAAATGGACTATTATATGCTTCTTGTAGCATTTCCCTATTGAGGTTTTCATCATTGGGCACACAAACCCTATTTCAAAAATAAATTAAACCGTTGGGCTTCAAAGAAAAGTCTAGATTAGTTTCAACTTTGAGCTTAAGAAAGATGTCCTGAAGTTCAGGATTTGATTGTTGAAGTGTTTTGATCATCGAGATCAAGTCGGATTGAACTTGAAGTTCAATTAAGAGCTTCTGACTCTTTTGTAATCTAAAATGCACATTGATTGCAACAGGGGCTACAAAATAATGAATCAATCTTAGATGACAAGGTTTAGATTTTGAGCAAGCATAGCTTACCTATATGACTCGTATGTAATATCTTACCAGTCGATTGTTTGCGACTGAATGCATCAGCCACCACATTCACTTTCCTCGAAAGATAATCGATAACCAAATCATAATCTTTAAGAAGTTCCATCCATCTTCTTTGTCTAAGGTTGAGTTCCTTTTGAGTTATGAGATATTTAAGATATTTGTGATTAGTGAACAAATTGCATCTTTCTCCAAAGAGATACTGTCTCCAAATTTTAAGGGCAAAAACAACTACAACAAGTTCAAGATCATGACTCGGATAATTCAGTTGGTGAGGTTTCAATTGTCGGGAAGCATACGCTACAACCTTTCCTTCCTGCATGAGGACACATCCTAAACCAAGATGAGAAGCATCACTAAAGACAGTAAATTCTTTTCCCAATTCAGGTTGTGTCAAGACCGGGGCATGAGTGAGCCCTTACTTTAATTAATCGAAGCTCCGCTGTTGGTTTCCTATCCAAACAAAGGCCTCATCTTTTTAAAGGAGCCTTGTCAAAGGTACGGCTAAGGTGGAAAATCCCTTAACAAATCTCCGGTAATATCCGGCTAGTCCTAAAAAACTCTTAATTTCTTCCACATTCTTTAGAGGTCTCCAATCAATGATCGATTGGATCTTCTTAGGATCTACCTTAATCTCTTCTACAAAGATCACATGGTTTAGGAAAGATACTTCAAATAGCCAAAACTCACATTTGTTAAGCTTTGCGTAAAGATGATTGTCTCGAAGGGTTTGCAAAATGTTTCGAAGGTGCTTAGAATGTTCATCCTTATCTTTGGAGTAGATGAGGATATCATCAATGAAAACTACCATGAACTTATCCAAATACAGTTTAAAAGCCCAATTCATAAGGTCCATGAATTCTGCTGGGGCATTGGTTAAACCGAAAGGCATTACAAGAAACTCGTAATGACCATATCGAGTTCTAAAGGCTGTCTTTGGTACATCATACTCCTTAATCTTCATCTGGCAGTACCCTGATCGTAGATCGATCTTAGAAAACACTATAGCATTCTTAAGTTGATCAAATAGGTCTTAAATTCTTGGTAACATGTACTTTTCTTCAGTTTGCTTCGGCAAACCTAATGTAGCACTCTTGGTTCAGTCAAGTGCCTAGGCTAGGTCGAGGGGGTTACATTTGTTGGTATCAAAGCCAGGTTACAAAAGGTTGGGATGTTTTTGTTTGGTTGTATATCATTGTTGGTTATGTAATGTGATTGTGTACATGTACGGTGTTTGATTTACATCATGTTGGGGTATGATATGGGAACACATTGCCTATTACCGAGGTCTTAAAATGTTTTATAAGATGGTCTTGGATCCTTTGCCTTGTGTTAGCCTGACTTTAATGTGTTTTGATGCTTTTATTAGCATGGCTCGGCGTGAGACACGTTTTATGGCTGGTAATGCCAGAATTAGGCAGAATAACATGGAGAAAAAGAATCCCACTAATGTTTTACCTCTTCCTCCTTCGTTGGTTCTGTCGATCGATGTTGGGGCTGGCGTTGTACCCCAGGCTCATCAAGTGCCGGTATTTGGTGATTTGACTCTGTTAGTTCAAGCAATAATGGGAGCTTTTCAAGCAGCGATGGCTGGAGTGCATACGCAGGCACCAACACCTACTATGGCGGTTAACCCAGGGTTACCTTTGGAACGTCTCTACAGTTTGGGAGGTGTTGTATTATTGAGTTTCAAGGAACCTGGAGAAGCATTTTCCGTTGGTGGAATTTGCTTATAATCACAGCTATCAAGCGAGTATACATATGGCACCATTTGAGGCATTGTATGGGTGGAGGTGTCATAAGACCTTGTGTTGGGGGGAAAGCATGTTTCCTTGCCACATGTGTTGAAAGACACGGATGGGAAAGTTAAGCTTGTGTGTGAACGCTTGAAAGCGGCTGCGGATCGGCAAAAATCGTACGCGGATTGAAAGTGTAGGGAAATTGAATATACGATGGGCGATCATGTGTTCTTGAAGGTATCACTATGGAAAAAGGTGATGCGGATTGGACGTAAGGGTAAGTGTAACCCCCTTGACCCAGTCTAGCCGCCAGACCGAACCGAGGAAGCTACATTAGGTTTGCAGAAGCAAACCAGAGAGATACATTGAAAACCTGGTCCTTTTTTTCCTTTTTATCTTATCTAGATGTCAATTATTAATCTTAAATGTTCATGCAGATATCAAGTGTAACCCCAACTCAATCGAGCATCAATTTGACATCCAATTGATCACGTTTGCCACCTAGGGACCAAAACGCAAATACAGAAAATTTACTTGATTAAACTCACTTTAAATTTACCAACCTCTAATTAGTCAGGTTCTGAACATTTACCTCAAATTTCAGTTCAATCTGATCATTCTATCACATACAATTGCATTGGCAAGATTCAGGGACTAGAATGCAAAGAAAGCAAAACTGCCCAAAAGTGACATTAACAGAATAAACGGTCATCTGTATCGATACGGGTAAGCCCCTACAGATACAGTTTGAAACACCCTATTTCAGTACACTTCCATACTATATCGATACGCCTAACTGAATTGCCTAACTTTTGAAATATTTTAAACCGTACTGATAGGCCTCTCAAGTGTTTCGATACGCGGGTTCATGTTGAAAAAGTGAATTCCAGAGGCTAAAACTCGTACCAAAAACGCCCATACCCGTATTGGTACGCCTGGCCAAATTTGTCTAGGCGTATCGAAATGCACAATACCCGTACCAATCCCACAAGCCATAAATTGCCTAGCCGTACCGATACGGTCCCCCGCGTATCGGTACGCCTGGGCCTGTAATGTCACAATTAGTTGGTTTTTCGACCCAAAAGCCTACCATAATCAGTCCAACATGCATAAAACACAATACCAACATGCCAAACATATTACAACCCAACTATCATCACAATCATAGCAACACAACATGGCTCCATGCATCAAAAGAAAATCTATAGGCATGCTGCCTACTTTTGCATCCAAACAACATACCAAAAGACAAACTAGCACCAGAATCAATCCTTAAAGGCCATTTACAATCCAAGAGCAACTAAAGAAACATGCTCAAATAGGGAGCTCCACAAAACATCTCGCAAAACACAACAAGTACCCCATTGCCATTATTCATTATAGTCTAGTCTCTAACATACTTTGGAAACAAGTCTTGCCAAGATCCCCTTGTTTCTTGCTACCTTCCAAGACCTCAATTATCTGCATTGATGGACAATGAGAGCGTAAGTACACAAGGCTTAGTGAGGAATGCTCAAAAACAAACACCATCTATGCATTTAAAACCATTTACTTAACATCATCCTTTAAAACATCATGCCCCTTTTAAATCATGCACTTTACATCATTAAAACCAGCATATTAAACCGTATGCTACATGTATCATTAATCAACAACAAGTCACATTGCTAACCCTCTACTTAAGCCTTCCCATGCATTTACTACCAAATACAAAGCTTAAGGAGTAACATGTATAAATCACTTTATACAACATAAAACATTTCAACGATACATTAACAATTATATTGGCTTTCAAGTGATCATTAACAAGTTCAATAACAAAAGAGTTCATCGGATACACTGTATAAACCCCTCAACATCCAAGGTGACTTATTTTATAGAGCACTCAATCCTATGTCCTGGCAACTATATCCGATAACAAATTTAAAACTACATCACCTGCCAATATAATTAACCATTTTAACAAGCATTAACCCATGCCCTTTCCAAAGCAACAACCATGCTTTAAAACACAAGTATAAACCATACTTACAAGGATCACTTACCCTGTGCATCCTTCAGCAAAACATGCTTAAAATAGTATATCGAATACTTTAAATCATGCTTAAACAGTAGGTAACATGTAATCAAAACAAGTGCATAAAACTATTCGAACAAGCACGACCGAGAGAGTAAAACCACTTTATACTTAGTTTCGAGCCTAGGTAAGCATTTCACGCTCTACCTTAACTCCCAAACCTATGTTCCAAAACATCAAAACGCTTTAAACCACGCTTTCACTCACTCATACGCGAAACCTCGATTTGCCGACGCGAAACAAGTATCCAAAGCCTCATACGCTTCTTCAATCACTTCCGATCAACCTCCCCTATTTTTACACAAAACAACAGAGGATTAATGCATCATAATGCATTCTAAACACAACAACCACAATCCTTCTCAGATTTCCACAATTAACCCTCCACAACAACCGAAAACATAACCAAAACACTTCGATTCACAACCCAACCATCATCTATCAACCTAGCATCATTTTCAACATCAAAACACATCTAAAAACAGATCCAAAATGATCTACCACCCTAGCAACCTTTCAACCATAGAAACACCACAAAACCTCAAAACTAACAATCTAAACAAATAGAGATTCTTAAGTTTCGGGATTCCATTGATAAAAATCACCTATCAACATTATTAAACCTCCAAAATATAGATCAAAGCATCATTACTTACTGGAAAACAGATCCAATCCGCGAATCAACTCATTTTCCCCAATTAACTCAATTAAACATTAGAAAATCATCAAAATCAGATTAGAAACACAAAGCAAGGATCAAATGCTTTGGAATTTTAGTAAAGAACCATACAATAGAGGATATCTCAGACCTTACCCCTATTATGAAGTTTCTACCTCAACTGATTTGTGAAAAGCTAAGAAAACACAAGATTATTGTAAGGTTTTGTGTAAACAATCTTTATAAAATAATTTGAAACAATAAAATCAAGTTAGAAACCACCTCACCTTTGGAAATTTGATGAAAACCTGAGAGTTTGGCTGAGGAGAGAATGGAGAGAAAAAGTTGAGAGAAAATGATGTGATTTTTGTTTTAGAAAAGATAACTAACTTTTTAACAAAATCCTCTTTAATTACTAATTAAAACACATGTTAAAATTAGTTAAATTAAGGGAGAAATCATCAAAAACCAATTGGTAAAATAGCTCCTTAAAGATTCTAAGTATTTGACCCTTTTAATTTTAGTCACTAAAAAATCACAATTTTCAAAACTTTTATTTTGGTCCCTAACCAAAATGTCCATCTTCCAAAACTCATTTTTCAAAATTGATTCCACCATTATTAAATACATAATTAATAATGATTTTTGAGCATTTTTTCATAATTTTTCCTACACCAAAAATATACAACCCCAAAACTGACTCGAATCTCTACTCCGATCCACCAGACCGTCTAATAACCCACTAAACCGCGAAGCCCTAAAACTGGGGCGTTACAACTCTCCCCCACTTAAGAAATTTTGTCCCCAAAATTTACTTGGAGGAAACAAGTGCGGAAATTGACTCAACATATCCGACTTGCGCTCCCACGTGGCCTCCTAAACTCCGCGGTGCTTCCACAACACCTTAACCAGCTCGACTGTTTTGCCACGGAGCACCTTACTGCTAGTATCAAGAATCTCTACTGGCTCTTCATCTTAAGATAGATCCGGTCTCAACTCAATCTCTTCCGCCAGCATAACATACGATGGATCCGACCTATACCTCCGCAACACCTAAACATGGAACACATCATGAATCTTTCCCAACTCCGGAGGTAACCTCAACCGATACGCAATAGGAACCACATGCTCCACCACCTCGTATTGTCCAATGAACCTCGGGCTAAGCTTCCATTTTTGCCCAAAACGCAACACCTTCTTCCAGGGTGACACTTTCAAAAACACTTTATCACCCACAACATACTCTATATCCCTACGCTTCAAATCCACATAGGATTTCTGGTGATCTGCAGCTGCTTTCAAGCGCTCACATATCAACTTAACATTTTCGGTTGTGCCTTTCAGAACATTAGGTATCGACACAAACTTTTCCCCCGCTTCTGCCCAACACACGAGCGTACGACACTTCCTACCATACAACGTCTCATAAGGTGCCATATGTATGCTAGCATGATGATTGTTATTGTAAGCAAACTCCACCAACGGAAACTGCTTCTCCCACGTTCCCTGGTACTCAATAATACAACACCTCAACATATCCTCAAGAACCTGAATCACACGCTCTGACTGGCCATCCGTCTGAGGATGATGTGAGGTACTAAAACTCAACCGGGTCCCTAAAGCACGATGCAAACTCACCCAAAATCTTACGGTGAACCACAGATCCCTATCCGAAACTATAGATTTTGGCACCCCGTGCAAACGCACAATCTCAGAGAGGTACAGCTCAGCCAACATGTCCAAGGTATACGCAGTATGCACTTGCAAAAAATGCGCACACTTTGTAAACCGATCCACAATCACCCAAATGAATTCTTTTTTGTCGGCGTCAAAGGAAGCCCAGACACAAAATCTATGGTGATACTTTCCCATTTCCATTCTGGTATCCTCAATGGTTGTAACAACCTGAAAGAAAACTGATGCTCAGACTTTACCTACTGACAAACCATACACCGAGCAACAAAATCAGCCACATCTTTCTTCAATCCAACCCAATAGTACTCCTCCTTCAACCCTCAATACATCTTAGTACTACCGGGATGTATAGCAAAAGGACTAGCATGGGCCTTAGTCAAAATAGTGCGCCTCAACTCCTCGTCTTCAGGCACCACTATTCGACCTTTAAAGCACAACACCCCATCATCACTGAAATGAAAATCTGTAGGATTCCCATCTCTAATATCTTCCACATGAGGTACCAAACTTTCATCATACGGTTTTTTCTCCTTAATCAACTGCGACAAGGACGAATTCACTTGAAACTCTGCCAACAAACCCTCTTCATTCATCACACTCAACCGAGCAAACATGGCTCTCAACTCTACAGCCGCTTTTCTACTTAAAGCATCTGCCACAACATTGGCTTTCCCTGGATGATACTCAATGGTCAGATCATAATCTTTCAACAACTCCAACCATCTATGTTGCCAAAGATTTAGCTCCTTCTGGGACATCAAATATTTCAAACTCTTATAATCCGTATAAACTACACATTTCTCCCCATAGAGATAGTGTTTCCAAATCTTCAAGGCAAACACAACCGTTGCAAGCTCAAGATCGTGAGTAGGGTAGTTACATTCATGCACCTTCAACTGGCTAGATGCATACGCCACTACCTTACTCTCCTGCATCAACATGCAATCAAGCCCAACATACGATGCATCACTATAAACAATAAACTCCTTCCCTGATGCTGGTTGAACCAAGACCGAAGCTCGCGTTAAGGCTTCCTTCAATCATTCAAAAGCTCGCTGCCTATCCTCCGTCCACTCAAACTGAACATTGTTCTATAGAAACTTTGTTAACGGAGCTGCCAAACTGGAGAACCCTTTCACAAATCTTCGGTAGTAACCCGCTAAACCAAGGAAAATCCTAACCTCCGTCACAGACTTGGGCGCCTTCCAACTTATTACAGCCTCAACTTTATGCAGATCAACACGGATTCTTTCGGCTGACACAATATGCCCAAGAAACACAACTTCCTTAAGCCATAACTCACATTTGCTTAACTTTGCATACAACTGATTCTCCATCAACTTCTGAAGCATGATCTGCAGATGGCTATCATGATCCTCCTCGGTACAAGAGTACACAAGGATATCATCGATGAACACAACTGCAAACTGGTCCAAAAACTCATGAAACACTCGATTCATCATGTCCATAAAAGCAGCTGGAGCATTGGTCAAACCAAACGGCATCACAAGAAACTCGTAATGCTCGTACCTCGTATGAAAGGCTATTTTGGGCACATCCATGTCCTTCACCTTTAACTGGTAGTACCCCAACCTCAAATCTATCTTGGAAAACACCGAGGCTCCCCTGAACTGATCAAACAGGTCATCTATCTGCGGCAAGGGATACTTGTTCTTTACTGTCAACTTATTCAGCTGTCGATAATCTATACACATCTGTAACATACCATCTTTCTTCTTATCAAACACCACTTGCGCTCCCTACGGTGAGATACTAGGTCTAATAAAGCCCTGATCCAACAACTCCTACAACCGCGTCTTCAATTCCTTTAGAGCCATACGGTACAGAGTAATAGATACCGGTATCGTACCCGCAAAGACCTCGATGCCAAACTCTACCTCACGGTCAGGTGGCAACCCTGGTAACTCTTTAGAAAAACCACCCAGAAACTCACATATGATGCGAACATCTTGTACCCTCAACTCCTTTGATCCAAGATTCATAACATAGGAAAAATAAGCCTAACACCCTGAATCCAACATTCGACTTACTTCCAAAGCCGAAACAACACTAGACAAAAATTTAGCATTATCGCCAACAACCACCACCTCATAATCATCCAAAAACCTCAAGGATATCAGTTTGGTCTCAAAATCCACCACAGCCGATGTTCGGTCAACCAATTCATACCCAAAATCACATCAAAATAATGGAGTGGTAATTCCATCAAGTCCAGGCAAACACATGTCCCTGGACCATAAGGCGGACACCTACGATACAACCTCCTAACCACGACAGTCTCCCCAAGAGAACTAGTCACTCTAACACCCACATTTAGAATTTCAACAGATATATCAAGCAACTCAACATGCTTACTCAAAATGTATGAATGAGTAGAACCAGAATCAACCAATGAATACAATGATAGAGACTGAAGGGTAAAAGTACCTGCAATCACATCGGTGTCATTGCGACCCTCACGATGTGCATACACTCTAGCCGGTCCACCTCCCTCAGGCTTGATAGTAACAGAATGAGCCACAGTCCTCTACCCACCATCTCGACGCTAAAACGGTCCGTGGCCAAGACCACGCTATGGAGAAACAACAGGTGCAGCACCCTGCCCACCTCGAGCTAACAACGGACAATCACGCCTCTGGTGGTCGCCTAACCCACAGCTCCATTAAGCATTAGCCATAACAGGCGCAGATGCCTGACCCTCCCTGGCCAACTGCGATTAATCTCGCCTCAAATGATCTCGCGATCCACAAACCCACAAGTGCTAAACGGGGCTCTAACCTGGGCACCCTGCCCCTGGACTCCACGTCCCACAACGCCCCCGCCATGCCTTGGCTCTGGGCGAAACCTCCTGTCACGGTGTCTCTTGGCCTAACCACCGCTATAACCTGAATCAGTAGCTCTCTTACCTGAGCTAGAACCTCGTGATCCAGAAGCCAAGCCCAAATTCTGCTCCACATCCTTGGCTCACGAAACCAACACATCAAAATCGGTATAATCAGCAACAAGCATGTATGTCATAACATTCTGCACAAGCCCATAACGGAAACGATCGCATCGAGTACGCTCGTCAGGAACCAACTCAGGTGCATAATAACTCAACCTCATGAACTGCACCTCATACTCCGTAACAGACATATTGCCTTGCACCAGAGCCATAAATTCGCACTTATTCTCGTCCTGATATTAGACTCCCAAAAACTTTTTCTGAAAAACGTTGCAGAAGAACTCCCAAGACACATCGCCATACCGGATATCGTGGTAGTCCACCATGCATAAGCGTCACCATGCAGTAGGGAAACAACACAGCCCAGCTTACGAGCATCGATACTCCCCATCTGGCCCAGTATCCTCTCAGTACTGGCCAACCAACCCTCTGAGGTCTCAGGCGACAACCCTTATAACTCAACTCCGCCCAAACTAAAAAAATGCTTAAACGGAAAACCTTGCCCCTCAATCGGTGGTGCTGGTACACGAACACCCGTAACTGCTGCCTGAAGAGAACCAGTCATAGCATGTATCAACGGTGCCATATCACCCATCCCTGGCCTAGCCAGCGCAGGTGGTACTTGCTCCACTCCCTCAGGTGGATTGGGTGGGGGCGGTGGTAACCCTCCAAGAGGTACAACATCGCCCTCAGCATCCTGCCCAGTGGCAGCAACAACTGTACCCGATCGCAACTCTCTCCTCGGTCCCATCGTGCTAAAATATATCTATGGCATGATAATCATTTCAAAACAAAAATAGTCAGGCCAGCCTCAAGCAAGGATCCAAGACTTTCATTTCAAAAATCAAAACTTTCTAGACTATAATATTAAGGCAATGGGTACCCCCATACTTCCCTAACATGGTATTTACAACCAACATACATATATCAATCACTGTGCATATCAACCATCGTACATACAACAATCACCATACATATCAAACACAACAACATCACAACAACCTCCCAATAAATCAAAACTTGGCTCTGATACCACCAAATGAAACCCCCTTGACCCGGTCTAGCTGCCATACCAAATCGAGGAAGCTGTATTAGGTTTGCCAAAGCAAACCGGAAAGATACATTGAAAACTCGGTCCTTTTTTTTCCTTTTTACCTTATCTAGATGCCAATTATTAATCCTATATGTTCATGCAAATATCAAGTGTAACCCCAGCTCAATCGGGCGTCTATTTGACATTCAATTGATCACGTTTGCCACTTAGGGACCAAAACACAAATGCAAAAAATTTGCTTGATTATACTCACTTTAAAATTACCAACCTCTAATTAGTCAGGTTCTGAACATTTACCTCAAATTTTAGTTCAATCCGATCATTCTATCACATACAATTGCATTGGCAAGATTTAGGTACTAAAATACAAAGAAAGCAAAACTGCCCAAAAGTGACATTAACAGAATAAACGGCCATCCGTATCGATACGGGTAAGCCCGTACCGATACAGTTTGAAACACCATGTTTCGGTACACTTCCATAGTGTATCGATATGCTTAACTGAATTACCTAACTTTTGAAATATTTTAAACCGTACTGATACGACCTCTCAGGTGTTTCGATACGCGGGTTCATGTTGAAAAAGTGAATTCCAGAGGCTAAAGCTCATACCGAAACGCCCATACCCGTATCTGTATTCCAGGCAAAATTTACCTAGGCGTATCGAAACGCACAATACCCATACCGATCCTACAAGCCAAAAATTACCTAGCCGTACCAATACGGTCCCCCGTGTATCGGTACGCCTGGGCCTGTAATGTTACATTTAGCTAGTTTTTCGACCCAAAAGCCTACCATAATCAATCCAACATGCATAAAACACAATACCAACATGCCAAACATATCACAAGCCAACTACCAGCACAATCTTAGCAACACAACATGGCTCCATGCATCAAAAGAAAATCTATAGGCATGTTTCCTACTTTTGCATCCAAGCAACGTACCAAAAGATAAACCATCACCAAAATCAATCCTTAAAGGCCATTTACAATCCAAGAGCAACTAAAGAAACATGCTTAAATAGGGAGTTCCACAAAACATATCCCAAAACACAACAAGTACCCTATTGCCCTTATTCATTATAGTCTAGTATCTAACATACTTTGAAAACAAGTCTTGCCAAGATCCCCTTGCTTCTTACTGCCTTCCAAGACCTCAATTATCTGCATTGATGGACAATGAGAGCGTAAGCACACAAGGCTTAGTGAGGAATGCTAAAAAAAAACACCATCAATGCAATTAAAACCATTTACTTAACATCATCCTTTAAAACATCATGCCCCTTTTTAAAACATGCACTTTACGTCATTAAAACTAGCATATTAAACCATATGCTACATGTATCATTAATCAACAGCAAGTCACATTGCTAACCCTCTACTTAAGCCTTCCCATGCATTACTACCAAATGCAAAGCTTAAGGAGTAACATGTATAAATCACTTTATACAACATAAAACATTTCAATGATACATTAACAATTATATTGGCTTTCAAGTATTCATTAACAAGTTCAATAACAAAAGAGTTCATCGGATACACAGATTCAACAAGTGTTAACCCAACACTTCAAGCCATCTTAACCGGAATAGCGATACAAACACAATCGTGATACATTAACAACCGGGTACAATATCAACCGGGTACACTTTCAACCCACTGGGACATCATTCCCTCTCATTGGTTAGATGCTTAACCCACTAACGGGAGTGTTTGGTACTGTTTAACCCCTCTACCGTTAGGGTACTTGGATGGAGTATTCGGTATGCCGTATAAACCCCTCAGCATCCAAGGCGAATTATTTTACAATGCACTCAATCCTATGGCCAGCCAACTATATCTGATAACAATTTTAAAACCACGTCACTTACCAATATAATTAACCATTTTAACATTTATCTCACTGTTTTTAACAAGCATTAACCCATGCCATTTCCAAAGCAACAACCATGCTTTAAAAATAGTATATCGAATACTTTAAATCATGCTTAAACAGTAGGTAACATGTAATCAAAACAAGTGCATAAAACTATTCGAACAAGCACGATCGAGAGAGTAAAAGCACTTTATACTTACTTCTGAGTCTATGTAAGCGTTTCACGCTGTACCTTAACTCCCAAACCTCTGTTCCAAAACATCAAAATTCTTTAAACCACTTTTCACTCACCAATACGCAAAACCTCGATTCGCTGATGCGAAATAAGTATCCAAAGCCTCCTACGCTTCTTCAATCACTTCCGAATCAACCTCCCCTATTTTTACCATAAAACAGTAGATGATTAATGTATCATAATGCATTCTAAACACAGCAACCACAATCCTTCTCGGATTTCCACAAAACCTTCACAATTAGCCCTCAACAATAACCGAAAACATAACCAAAACACTTCGATTCACAACCCAGCCAACATCTATCAACCTAGCATCATTTTCAATATCAAAACACATCTAAAAACAGATCCAAAATGATCTACCACCTCCAGCAACCTTTCAACCACAATAACACCACAAAACCTCAAAACTAACAACCTAAACAAATATAGATTCTTAAGTTTCAGGATTCCATTGATAAAAATCATCTATCAACATTATTAAACCTCCAAAATATAGATCAAAGCATCATTACTTACTGGAAAACAGATCCAATCCGTGAATCAACTCATTTTCCCCAAATAACTCAATTAAACATTAGAAAATCATCAAAATCATATTAGAAACACAAAAGCAAGGATCAAATGCTTGGGACTTTCAGTAAAGAACCATACAATAGAGGAGATCTCGGACCTTACCCCTATTGTGAAGTTTCTCCCTCAATTGATTTGTTAAAAGCTAAGAAAACACAAGATTATTATAAGATTTTGTGTAAACAATCTTTATTAAACAATTTGAAACAATAAAATCAAGTTAGAAACCACCTCACCTCTGGAAATTTGATGAAAACCTGAGTGTTTGGCTAAGGAGAGAATGGAGAGAAAAAGTTGAGAGAAAATGACGTGATTTTTGTTTTAGAAAAGATAACTAACTTTTTAACAAAATCCTCTTTAATTACTAATTAAAACACATGTTAAAATCAGTTAAATTAAGGGAGAAATCATCAGAATCCAATTGGTAAAATAGCTCCTTAAAGATTCTAAGTATTTGACCCTTTTCATTTTAGTCACTAGAAAATCACAGTTTTTAAAACTTTCATTTTGGTCCCTAACCAAAATGTTCATCTTCCAAAACTCATTTTTCAAAACCGAGTCCACCATTATTAAATACATAATTAATAATTATTTTTGAGCATTTTTCCATAATTTTTCCAACACAAAAAATATACGACACCAAAACTGACTCGAATCTCTACTTCGGTCCACCAGACCGTCTAATAACCCACTAAACCACTAAGACCTAAAATCAGGGCGTTACAGTAAGCTTAGTCTAAGGTTTATTGGACCATATGAGATTGTGGAGCGGAATGGTTATATGGCTTATCGGTTGAGGTTGCCTTTGAGCTTGAGAAAATACATGATGTGCTCCATGTATCCATGCTACGGTGGTATCGATCGAATCTTTCGTATGTTATGCCAGTGGAGCATATTGAGTTGAGGCCGAATTTATCCTTTGATGAGGAGCCGGTGGAAATCATTGATTCCAGCAGCAAGGTTCTACGTGGAAAGACGATAGAACTGGTTAAAGTCTTGTGGCGACATCGAGGTGTCGAAGAAGTCACTTGGGAAAGCAAGGCGGATATGTTGGAGCAATTTTCACATCTTTTTCCTCCAGGTAAATTTTGAGGGAAAAATTTCTTAAGAGGGGGAGAGTTGTAATGCCCCGGTTTTGGGTCTAGTGGTTTTGGGGCTGGTTAGACGGTCTAGTGGACCGGGTTAGAGATTCGAGTCAGATTTGGGAGTGAATATTTTTCCAAAAGATAAAATTATGGAAAAATGTTTAAATATCATATTTTATTATATTTAAAATATTTGTGAAACCAATTTTGGAAAACGAGCTTTGGAAGGGTGACATTTTGGCTAGTGACCAAAATGCAATTTTTGAAAACTATTTTTAAAAGGTGACTATTTTGCAAAGAGTCAAACCCTTGAATCTTTAAGGAGCTATCTTAACATTTGGTCTAATATGAGTTTTCTCTTAATTAGGATTATTCTAAAAAGATTTTAATTAAAAAGAATTAAAGGAAGATTTTAGTTATAAGGTGGTTATTTTTCTAAAACACAATTTGACGTAACTTTTCTTCTCTCACATTTTCTCTCAAAATAATCTCAGCCAAACACTCTTTTTCCATCAGAGATTTAAGGTAATGATCTTAACTTCTTAACTCATTGAATTGCTAAATGATTTCCCAAGTTGTTTTCGAAAAATCTCATTGATTTTCTTTGTTTTTCAAGAGGAAAAACCATCCAATTAAGGGGAAACTCATTCATTGGAGGTAAGTTTTGTTCTTCTCCTCTAATGAATGGTTCTTTACTGAAATTCCCAAGTTCTTGGCTCTTTACATATGTTTTCTAATAGGTTTTGATTAATTAATTATGGATTTTAGCTTAATTGAGGTTTAATTCAAGGATCTTGTGATTTTCAATTTGTATATGTTTTCCAGTGTTGTGGATTTATTTCAATCTTATTCGTGGATAAGTTTTTTTTAATAATGGAATCCCGAAATTGGTTGAATCTCTAATTGTTTAGGTTGTTAGTTAAGGGTTTTTGGATTGTTTAAGGTGTTTAATCATTGCTGGAAGTAAAAGGATGTTTTGAATGAGTTTTTAGATATCAATTGATGAAGCTTGATGTTTTCAATCGTTATAATATGGCTAGGTTAAGATTGAGTAGTGTTTGAGGTTGATTTTGGTAAGTTTAGGATGAGTTTTGAGTGGGCATCTTGAGAGCAACGGGATTTTGAGTTGAAATAGAGTGTTGGATGCATTTTAATGCATGTTGCCTCTGGTTTTATGTGGCCGAAATAGGGGATAATCAAGGCGTAGCATCTTGAGGTGGTTCTAGACTTGGCGGAAGCTTGTTTCGCAGTAGCAAGCAAGGCGAAGTGAAATCGGTCAGTGGAAATTGTCTTAGAAGTCTTTCAAAGGTTTGAAAGTGGTTTTGGGAGTTTAAGATAAGTTTGAAACACTTACCTAAGCTTGGAAGTAAGTTTCCCTCTTTTGCTCTTTAATATCGGTTCGGATATGAGCATCTGTAATTCATGTTTTGGTCGAAAACATGATTTGTTTTTACTTACTGTAAATGCATGATTTTGAGTACATATGCAGTGGGTTAAAAGTGTATTAAATGTTAGTGAGCATTGGCTTTTATTCTGGCCGGGAATATGATATTACTATGGCAAAGTGATTTGCATATGTGGGGATTTTGTGTAATGCATTGTAAAACAGTGAGTAAATGGTTTTGTAAATGATATATTGGCTATGTGACAAGGTGAGAAAGCATTCGGATATAGTTGGCATGCCATAGGATAAAGTGCACTATAATATGGTTAAAAATTGATCGTGGGTTAAGAGTCCTTGAGGTATAGCGGTCAGCTACCCGGACTATGTTGTTACCACTTGGGTTGAGCGGTCGGTTCCCCTTGTTGATGTAAAGCTTGTAGTCGGCAAGGTTGTAAAGTCATTCAGTCGGCATGGGGTGGTCTTGATGATGATCGGTCATTAAGGGAGATCCGTGTATCCAATGTGTAAAGTTAACGTTCGGTTAACTAAAGATTAGCGGTTGGCTAATCAAGGATAGTGGTTGACTATCCATGGTCACTATAATTTCCAATATATGAGAATTCTAATTTTGAATCTATTTATAATGCTTTAGGATTTAAGCATGGTTTTGTATATAATGCTTTGGGATTTAAGCATGGTTTTGTATATAATGCTTTGGAATTTAAGCACGGTTTTGTATATAATGCTTTGGGATTTAAGCATGGTTTTGCATTTGATGCTTTTGGATTAAGCATGTGGAATATATATATTATTTTGCATATGATTGATATGCATGTTTTGATTTGAAACTATTGGAACTTGCTTAGGTTGTAAGCATGGTTTGAAAACAAGAGTTGGTTTTCAAGGGTTTTAAATGCATTATCGTTTAAGAGCATCCTTACTAAGCAAGTGCGCTTACACTCTCTTTTCTCTAATGATACAGAGCATTAAAGCTTGGAGGCAGCAAAGGCAAGGATTAAGTGATCCAAAAACAAGACTATTTGAGTATGAACTCGGTTTTAGTTTCTGGTTAATAAGGCAATGTGTTCACCATAGATTTTTGGGATTTGTAATTCAGTTTCCCCTGGTTTTGAGCATGTATAATGCTGTGATTTTGGAGTTTGATTGTTGATGTTTCGCATATCATGTATCATTACCTATGGTTGATGTTATATGGTTACCTAGGTATGCATCTAGAAGGTTTTGCTTAGATGACATGCTTTGATGAACTAATCCTGTTGAGTATGGTATTGATGTGTTGTTGGTATGGTGTTCTTCCTGGTAAATGCTTAATTGAGCATCTTGGTATGTTTGGTGGTGAGTTATGGGGAGCATGCCTCTAGATCAATCTTTTGGTGGCATAATCTTGTGTTGTAGTTAAACCTTGGTACAAGTGTTGTTAAATGTGATGTTGGATGCTTATATGTATGTATGCAAGTTGCTATGACCTAAATGCATCTAGATTTGTGTGAGAAACTAGCTAAAAATGACATTACAGGTCCAGGCGTATCAAAACAAGTATCCCCGTACCGGTACGACTAGGCCATTTCAAGCATAGCTTTTCGATACGCGGGAGGGTGTTTCGATATGGGACAACCTTTCCAGGCTTAATGTTTCGGTACTTGAGCAAGTGTTTCGATACGGTCATACGTATTTTTGCCAGGTGTTTCGACACACGATCAAGCGTTTCGGTACAGGTTTTAGCTACTGGATTTTGAGTTTTTGAAAACATAAGGGCGTACCGGTACGGGTACCGTTAAATTGGTTATTTTGGAATCTTGAAGGTTTCTGGTTCATTAATTTTGGTCCTTGAGTCTTGAGAATGCAATTGTATGAGTTGGGATGATTAAATTGACCTGGAATTTATCATGTTGGCATGTAAATGAACTAATTAGGATTGGTAACCTTAAACTCAATTTTGGTCTCGTAATTTAAATTAATTACATTTTAGTCCTCAATTTTGAGTATGATGCAATTGATTGTCTTTTTCGACTCACTTCATTCGAGAACTCACCCGATGCGAGTATGAACATGTAGAAATAATAATTTATATTTAGACAAGATAAAAGAAAAAAATGGACTGACATTTTGTAACCTTTCTCTGATTTGCTTCGGCAAACCTAATGTAGCACTCTTGGTTCGGTCAGGCATCTAGGTAGGGCCGAGGGTGTTACATGGCTTGTCTCCTACACTGGCCCGAATGATTCTTCTGACAAAAATTTCAAATTGGAGCTTGTAAATCTTTTCTCGTGTTCCCTTTACTGTTGATAGAAACTGCATATGCTGAAAATTTAACAACTGTCTGAGGTTTAGGCATGAAATTACTCTTCGGGGAAGAGTAGAAACTTGAGGAACCTCATCCCAGATTCTTTGGCCTTTTGAATGACCGGGGTGGCTTGTTATCATATTTAGGTCTTTTATCACTCCGGGAATTATTTTTTTCCTCTTTTCTGAAGCTTTCATCTTAGCTTCTACAACAATAGCTCGGTTCACCAAACTTTGAAAGTCAGATATCTCCAAAGCTGTTAACAAACGGCTTAATTCATCACTGAGCCCATCGATAAACATCTGCCACTTATCCTCCTCATTCTTGATATACTTAGATCCATACTTGCAATACTTGCAAAATTCACTAACATATTGTTCTATAGGTTTGCCTCATTGCTTCAAATATAAGAAACTTCGTCTCTATTCAGCAAGATATTGCTCGCTGACATTCTTCTTCTGGAATTCTTTAAGGAAGAATTCCCAAGTAACGGCTTTAGCTTGAGCAGTGAGAGTCGTAGTTTCCCACCAGCTTAAGGCTTCGTCAGCTAGTAGTGTAGCACACTCAAGTTTATGCTCATCAGAACATTGCAACTGCTTGGCTAAAATTCTAGCAGTAGTCTCTAACCAATATTCTGCTACTTTTGGGTTCTCTTCATTAGTGCCCGCAAATGTATAAGCCTGATGTTGAGCCAATTTTTCTATAGGAGCCCTTGTAGGTACTACTAAGAAGGAGTGGAAGGTACAGAAGGATTTTGTCTCAAAGAATGGACTAACTGATCGAGCATCTCCTTCATACTAAGGAGACACTCTGGTTGTATGGGATGGATAGTAGGAGCTTCCTACTGAGTTCAGCAGTCTTTTGAGACTCCTATTGTTCCGAATTCATTCTTACACTCCCTCCTTCATTAGAGGAACCAGCCGGGCTCTCATCATCCCAGCCCAGACGTGTCTCGAACATTCTAAAGACTATAAGACATAAAGTAGAACTTTTATCAAGCATAGATCGCAAGTGTTTATCAAATTTAACTCCTAGGCGGCACATAAGGCAAATAATGATGCAGCAAGACTATATTTAGTCCTAGAATCGACTAAACTCAAGCTCTGATACAAATAAATGTAACACCCCTTACCCGGTTTAGAAGTAAACCGAACTAAGATGTGTTACTTAACCAATAAGGAACTATAACTTAGCTATATGCAAGTCTTTGATATGAACACAAGGCAAACAAGAAAAAACCTAAGCTTTTAAGTCTAACATTTTCTTCTTTGATCATTAAAAGACATGCTTATGTTAAAACTAAAATTCAATTAAGGGTGGCTAGAAATTACACCATAATTTGAGTTGAGTACTTTAGCCTAACCACATTGTTCATTTTGACTAGATTCTTAAACAAGATGTAAAATTTAAAGTTTGAGATTATCCTAAGACCAATCAATTACAATCATAGCTAAGCAAGCAATACAAAATTCAACCTTTAGAAGAATTATCTTCGATTGGTATTCTACTATTAAACCACATATAACCTATTAACGATTAAGCATTCGATTAACAAATTCACATAGTTTAGTTCTCAAACAACCATTCAATAATCTAACAATTAACTTAAGCAACCAGCAAACTTTCGAACACTTCACAGACAATTCATAACAACAACCAATCATTCTAGCTCCATCATAGCATTACTTAACTATTTACTTAAGCATTTAGTCACCTTTCATCATGACTTAACAACCAAGCAACCCTTTAAATATTAAGCCGTAACGAAACCCAGATTAACCAACAACCACAAAAAGATTATAGGCCATTACATAATAGAAATACTACTTAATTAACTTATACACATATGTAAACAAAAGGATTGTCTAAATGCATTATGCATAGCTAATAGACATGTGCCACCTACTAGGAGTTGTTGTAAGAAAAGTACAAAACATACTTCTTGAAACCTTATGATCTTGCCCGAGTTCAATAGCTAACCGAAAGCAACTTCAACCTGAAGAATGGTAAAAAGATAAGTAAGTACAAATACTTAGTGAGGTAGCTTAAAGTAACTAAAGCATGCTTGAGTTATCTATCCTTTCACTCAAAAGAAATCAACCAAGTAAATTCCTAGCTTGGATAAGATAATAGCCTTGTTGCTAAACATGTGAATGAAACCTAACATTTCTTACTTATTCATGTGATAGTCTTTAGGACTTCAACGTAGAATGGCATATCCTTATTCATTCGAATAATTACCAACAAGTCATTTTTGATCTAATAATCATAATTTGAGAGAAATTCAACTTGACATGGCATATAATGAAATCATAGATTTCTTAACAAATAATTTACAATGCAAAACTTATCCAGAATATGCATTCCTTGTCTTATAAGTTATCAATTTAATTCATTAGTTGGATTTCATTATAATGTTTTAACATGGCCTTGAAATCAAGCATTAGCCTAGGTACTCGAATCCCCAACCAACTGTCGCCAATAGAAAGGTACTCATAGTACTGGTCAATCTCTCCTACTGTCTCCAAGTGACCACAACACTTCCTTTCTACCGTCGTCAAATAAAGACCTTAGTTCAGGACCGTAGTCCACCCCGAAACATGAGCTTTATGGACTCTATGGCATGCCAATTATACCTAAGTCCGACTTGAGACCAAGGCTTTTCACATATTCTTATCTTATCAAAATCTAGATTAGGCTTAGCTCCATGTTCATTTACTCATGTAACATTTTATACTCTTATCATAGCAGAAACGGATGAGCACTGCTCCTTATCAGAATATCAGATAACATTTCATATTGCTTAACTTATAAACACATGTATACACATATAGATTCTTTCATGATCATAGTTTTAAGATCATTTAGCCAATAGGTCATGTCTTGATTTTTATCTTATCATGTTCATACTTATTAGCACAGGATCAATTCTCAAATCAAACATAACTTTATATCAAATATTTTCATAGCATACATTACTTTAGCAAGTAGTTACTTAAATCCGAGATTAGCTTAAGCATTGTGTAACACAAGCATAAAGTAACTTAATTTAAATTGATAAAGTGCTTAGGAAGGCTTTTAACCTATCCTGAGACTTTAAACTACACTCACTGTTTGATCCGAGCTAGTTTTGCTCCCGTATTTCAATTCCTTTCCACTTTTCCATAGCTTTATCCACTTTATACCTCACTTGATCAAATTCTTCCTTGTCTAATTATAACAAGAGTTTAACTATGCATTAGAAACTATTATTAACTTTCAACCATTCACAAAACAATTCGCCAACAATCATATAGACACCAAACAACCCCAAAATTCATATGATTACACCTACATTCACCGAACAGTCCTTTATGCATGTATACACCTACATATTTTCGTTAAACATCCCCTATACATTCATTCATGTTCATAACAATTTAATTACATGCTTATGTACACAAAACAGGGCAACCTTTTTACATATTTATTTATTGAATCAAGACAGCCCATTACAATTACTACATGTATCAAAACAACCCTAATTATATGTATTTATTTATGTAGACACATAACAATCAACAAGCTATGCAAACAACTCACCATTCTTGCAAAAACAGCCCCTACAAATGGGTATATATGCATAACAGTCCTCATTTTACATGTACACACATTCATGCTCAAGACAGTCCTTATAGTCCTTGTGATTGTATTTTATGCCCTGCTTATATAATATATACATTTAATCAATCAAAACAATCCATTTTCTTTCTTATGTATGCAAAACAGGACAGTTTTTATATACATTTATTCCAACCAAACAGTCCATTTATAACTACTATATGCTCACTGTATGTATGTATCAAACAATTCTTCCTAATTTCCTATCCATTCATAACAATCCAGTTTTTTTTATATTCATTCAGATATAAACTCAAAACAGCCTCTAAATGGGATCTATAGCAAGCAAAGACTCCCAAAATAAATTCAAGCATTAAGGCATAACCAACAAGTATATAGCCCAATGTTACACTCTCCTCAATTCCTAAAATTTGCAATCAAACAACATGGCCAACTCAAATTATGCTACCAAGATTACAATTCATAGAAATTTACTACATATCCATTCAGATTCATATCACCTTTGAAGATGGCTATCTATTCGAACCTTCATAAGCATTCAACATTCAAGGGGAAATCTTATCATAAATGTAACTCTCTCTAAACAAGCACCAATTCTTAGATTACTAAGGTATTCGCATATAATCCTCCAAAATATGCTCTAATACAAGAAACGTAACAAGGATACTTACCCTTCTTCTTTATAAACCGAACAATGTTCAAGAATTTGAGTTAACAGAGCTCTAATATCCAAAATTCCATAGCCAAAAATCTTTAGCTTTCTCTCAAATGGTTTGACTTCTCATTAGGAGAAGAAGATGACACTTTGGAATTGTAATCCCAAGTGGCTGAACCCCTCCCCTCATGGCATCATCCTTGTGTGCCATGTGTACAAGTCCCTCTTAAAATTTTCTTTTATCATGCAATCTAATTCTTTCAGTTAGAATTCATTTTATTCCATCCATAAATGGCCATTCAAGTTTCCTTCAATTCTGATTTAGTCCTAATGTACTTAATAAGTTTAATTGATTTAATATCCTATAGCAATCTAACATAAAGTCCAATGTAGCATTCTCCTATGCCAAGGTTTAGGGTATTACATGACACACTAGGTTGGATGAACCCACGATCCAACAACTCCTGAAGTTACGTCTTTAACTCCTTTAATTCTTTCGGTTCCATGTAATACGGAGCAATCGACATTGGAGCCGTATCCCTATATGACTTGATACAAAACTCTACCTCCCTATCCGGTGGTAATCCAGGAAACTACTCTGGAAACACCCCTGGAAAATCACGAATGGTACAAATATCCTGAACACGAACCTCCTTCATACATGGGTTCATAACATAAGCCAGATATGCTTGACCACCAAGCTTCTAAAGTCGAAACTACGTTAGACAATAATTTAACATTCACACCCACAACCACCACTTCATAATCCTCAGTAAGCTTTAACAAAACTCGCTTGGTTTCAAAGTCAACCACAACCTTATGCTCGGTCAACCAATCCATCCCCAAGATTACATCAAAACTATAAAATGGAAACTCCATCAAATCAGCCACAACCACGTGACCTTGAACCGTCAAAGGACATCTCCTGAAGAACCTCATAGCGACTGCCGTTTCCACAAAGGAACTAGTTACCTACATCCCCACATTTAACACTTCTACAGGTATATCAAGCAAATGTGCATGTTTGCGCAAGATGTATGAATGTGTAGAACCAAAATCTATCAAAGAAAGTAATGATATGGACTGCAAAGTAAAAGTACCTGCAATCACTTATGTGTCATTTCTTTCCTCATGATGCGCGTGGATCTCTACCGGTCCATCACCCCCAAGTTAAACTACCACGGTATGCTTAACAGTCCTCTGACCTTTCTCTCTACACTGAAAATTACCTCAACCGCGCCCACGACCTCTATGTGGTACAACAGCAGGCGCATGAGCCTGTCCATTCCTAGCCAACTGCAGACAATCACTCCTTATGTGATCTCGCGAACCCCCAGAACATCTCTTATGTCATAACTTAGCTAACGGTACAACAACCTATGGAAATTCCTCAACAAACTTCGATGGCAATCAACTGATTCCAGGTAACCACGTACTCCTATCACCAACCTTATTTGCTTCAAATCTAGCACAACTCCAACCTCCAAAAATCCTCCTTGACACTTCCCAAACACCATGAGATTCCAAAGAATCTCCTTGTTAAGGCTAACTTACATCATAATCTCATCGGACTCCAAAAACTCGTCCGTAAGTGTGAACATATGTATTCATGATTGATTAAATGCCCTCATAAATGCATATGCACATGTATGCCAAACCTTTAATGTCATGCCCAAATGTATGCATGTAATGACATATTTAAATATATATACATATAAGTGTTTTGTATTGTGCATGATTAACAATTCACACTTACTAACAACATTCTCAGACCGAGCTTACATAACCCAAACACATCCTTAAAACACCATTCAACTTTTCCAAAACTTGCACCTACTTCAATTATAAACAAACGCTTCTTTACAAAGCCTATTAGAAAATCTTGATTATCAGTCAAGATTCATCTTGACACTACTTCACATGGAAATACCACCACTTGTACCATTCATGAAACCAAGTATTCACAGAATAATCACCCCCTTGCAAGCTCGAATGCCACTAGTGCATTCGCCATCTACACGACATGTAACCCCCTCGACTCAGTCTAGATGCTCGACCGAACTGAGCGAGCTACATTAGGTTTGCTGAAGTAAACTTAAGAAAGATTATGAAAATCGGTCCATTTTTTCCTTTTATCTTGTCTAGATGCATATTATTAATCCTAAGTGACCATGCTTACAGTGGGTGAAGTTACAAAGGAAACAGACCTCGAAAAGGCAACCAATTGCATATAATACATTTTAGGGACCAAAACATAAAATTGGTAAATTAAAGGACCATTATTGAAATTAGGGTTACCAATCCTTAATTAGTCAGATTACATGCTTGCATGCCAATTCTCAGCTCAAACCGACCATTCAAACCCATTTAATTGCATGTACAACATTCAGGGACTAAAACGTAAGAAAATAGAACCTTTAAAACACACTTTAACTGAATTAACAGCTACTCGTATCGACACACAGGCAAGTGTATCGGTACACCTGTGCATTTTCAAAATTCTAGATTCCAATAGTTCAAACCCATATCGATACACTTTTTGAGTATCAATATGCTACGACTGGAAACACCAACTCGTATCGATACGGTCTCACTCATATTGATACGCTGTGCCTGAAAACACTGACCCATATCGATACGGTCTTACGCGTATCAATACACTATGCTTGAAAACACTGAACCGTATTGATACGATCTCAATCGTATCAATACGCCCTGGCCTGTAAAGTTCAAATTTGCTAGTTTAACATACATTTATGGATTTCAAAACACTTAAACATGCTTCTAACCTTCATACAACATTACCAAGGATTGATCATAATCATAGTATCACAGTTTCATCAACATATCATAGCAATCTACTCGAATCTCAAGTCTAGAGGCATGCTCCATAAAATCAACCAACTCGCATACCAAAATGCAAACATAAGACAATTAACCACATGGTCAACAAACCAATACCTCCCTAGCATCGATCAAAACATGCTAGTATCATAAAAGCATTGTAACAAACCAACACAAGCTAGATGCAACCCAAAGTATCTTTAGCAACATCATATATTAGCATGTCTCAACCAACACGCTTTTCATCAATCAAATGATCATCAAACCACAGCATGTAAACCACAACAAAAAACATGGTAATGCATCATTATAAATCCCCCAAAATATGGCGAACACATTTCCTTATTAACCGAAAGTAAAATCGAGTCTCGCACTCAAAGATACTATAGGTATAGGATCGCCTTCTTGCCTTGCAATACTGCCCCAAACTCTAATGCTCTGCATCATTAGGAAAAGGAAAGCGTAAGCACATTTTCTTAGTGAGGATGCTCATAAAATCAATGATGCATTAAATCCATTTGAAAACTAAACACTTGTTTTCAAACCATACTTATGACCAAATCAAAACATACATATCGACCATATGAAAAAACATTTACAATTCACATGCTTAAATCCCAAGCATTAAATCGTCTCATGCTTAAATCCCAAAGCATTAAATCATATTACCATGTTTAAATCACAAAGCATTGTAAAGTAGGTTCAACACATGAACTTTCATATATTGGCAATTATAGTGACCCCAGATAGTCGACCACTATCCTTGATTAGCCAACAGCTAATCATTCGTTAACCGACCGTTAACCTTACATATCGAATACACATATCTCTCATGATGGTCCCACCTCCACCACAACTCATACCATGCCTAGTTAAACTGCATGATATCCCAAACCTTGCCTAGTTAAACCGCAAGATTTGAAAACCTCGCCTAGTTAAACCGAAAGCTCTACCGACCTTGCCTAGTTAAACCGCAAGATCACCATCGACTTGGGTTGCCTAGTTAAACCGCATGCCCCAAGTGAGGTCCCAATAGTCTGAGTGACCTAGTTAAACTACCCTACCTCAAGGACCCATAGCCACGATCGATTTTTAGTATATATTATAGTGCACTTTATCCTATGGCATGCCAACTATATCTGAATATTTTCTCATCATTTCACATAGCCAATATCATTTACAAAACCATTTACTCACTATTTTACAATGCATTATACAAATCACCACATATGCAAACCACATTGCCAAAGCAATGCCACATTCCCGACCTGAATGAAAACCAATGCTCACTAGCATTTCATATACTTTAAAACCATTGCATATGTATTCAAAACCATGCATTTACAGTAAGTAAATCAAATCATGTTTAAAACCAAAACATGTAATCAACCATGCTCATATCCAAACCGATATTCAAGAGCAAAATGAGGAAAACTTACTTTCGAGCTTAGGTAAGTGTTTCAAGCTTATCCTAAACCTCCAAAATCTTTTGCAAACCCTTTAAAGGCATTTAAAACCAGTTTCCACTCATTGATTACACCTCGCCTTGCTCGCAAACACAAATTGAGCTCCCGCCAAGCCACGATCCATTTCAAGCTACTTCGCCTTGATTATCCCCTATTTTTGCCATATAAAACCAAAGGAAATATGCATCAAAATGCATCAAATCCACTGCCTAAAATCAATTATGTAACGCCTGATTTTGGGCCTAGTTGTTTTAAGGGCTAGTTAGATGGTGTGGTAGACCGGGTTAGAGATTCGAGTCGGATTCGAGAAATAAACATTTTTGAGTAAGATAAAAATATGGAAAATGGTTAATAATCATATTTAAATATATGAAAATGTTGTGAAATCAATTTTGGAAAATGGGATTTGGAGGGGTGACTTTTGGTTGGTGACCAAAATGTAATTTTTGAAAACTGTTTTTAAAAGGTGACTAAATTGTAAAGGATAAAATTCTTAGAATATTTAGGGAGCTATTTTACCAAATTGTGGCTGGTGGTTTCTCCCTTCAATTAGGACTTTTAACATGTGTTTTAATTATTAATTAAAAGGGGTTTTATAATAAAAATGTAGTTATTGATTTTAAAGAAATTTGACGTAAGCTTTTCTCTCAACTTTTCTCTTCACTTCTTTTCTGCCAAACAATCTTGTTTTCATTAAAATCCATAGGTGAGAGATCTATTTTTATGGATTCTTGATTCTTTATCTTTTATTTACAAAACCTCATTGAAATCTTGTGTTTTTCAAGCTTTGATCAATCAATTGAGGGAGAAATCACACAATAGAGGTAAGGTTCATTTTCTCCTCTATTGAATGTTTTTTTATTGATATTCCCAAGTATTTTATCCTTGATTTATGATTTATAATATGATTTTATGTTTTTATGATGATTATTTGATTTAATTGGGTTTAATTGATGAAATTGAGGTAGATTCATATTGAATCTGATTTCCAGTGTTGAGGATTGATTTTTAACATGTATTTGATGTTTTATAATGTGGATAAGTCTTTTTTAACATTGGAATCCCGAATCTCTATGAATCTTTAGTTATTTAGGTTGTTAGATTTGTGTTTTTAAGGTGTTGCGGTGGCTTTTTAGTTGCTAGAGATATAAGGATGATGTAATCCTATTTTTAAGTGTTGATTGATGTTAATGGAAGTGTTAGATTGTGGCTAGGCTATGTTTGGAGAGAGTTAGATGATGTTTTCGGTTGTTGTGGTTGGGTAATTGTGAAGAGATTGTTGATGTTTTGTGAGGAATTTTGTTGCAGTGGTTTGAATGCATTGAGATGCATTAGTCCTCTGTTGTTATGCGTTTAAAATAGGGGAGGTTTATCCGAAAGCTATCGGTGAAGTTTTGGAAGCTACAGATGCTTGAATTCGTGTCGACGAATTGAGGTTTCGCGTGTCGGTGAGTGAGAACGTGGATTTCAGCTTTGAAATGATTTAAAGGTGATTTACATGAGTTTAAACTGAGCTTAAAACGCTGGTTTAAACTCGAAAGTAGGTATAAAGTGGTTTTCTCTCTCGGTCGTGCTTTATGAGATGGTTTTATGCACTTGTTTTGAATTACATGATACCTATTGTTTAAGCATGTTTTAAAGTATGTGAGATACTATTTTTAATCATGAAATGTTGAAGGATGCACATGGTAAGTGATCCTTGTAAGTATGTGGAAATACTTGTTGAAAAGCATGGTTTGTTGCTTTGGAAAAAGGTTTGGTTTAATGCATATAAAAATAGTGAGGTATGTGGTTAATTATGAACTATATTGGCAAGTGATGTGGTTTAAAAATGTTATCGGATGTAGTTGGCCGGCCATAGGATTGATAGTGCACTATAAAGAGTCGACTTGGATGTCGAGGGGTTTAATATGGTGTACCGAATACTCCATCCAAGTACACTAACGGTCGAGGGGTTATATGGTATCGTAAACTCCCGTTAGTGGATTAAGCATCTAACCGAGGGTTGCGGTTGGTGTCCTCATGGGTTGTAAGTGTACCCGGTTGTAATGTACCGCGATTGTGATTGTATTGCTATTCCGGTTGAGATGGCTTGAAGTGTTGTGAGGACACTTGTTGAATCCTTGTATCTAATGAACTATTTTGTTAATGGAACTTGGTTAATGATCACTTGTAAGCCAATATAATTGTGGATGTGTCATGTAATTGTTTATGTTGTATACTGTGATTTATATGTGTTTACTCTTTAAGCTTTGCATATGGTTTGTTATGCATGGGAAGGCTTAAATTGAGGTCTAGCAATGGGATTTGTTGTTAGTTAATGACACATGTTGCATATGGTTTAATATGTTGGTTTATGAAAGTGCTAAGTGCATGGTTTTCAAGGCATGGTGTTTTAAACGATGACTTAAGTGATGTCTAAAAGATGATTGAAATGAGAATTCAATGTGTTAATGAGAAATGGTTTTAAATGCATTGATGGTGTTTTGTTTTTTAGCACTCCTCACTAAGCCTAGTGTGCTTACGCTCTCTTTGCCCATCAATGTAGAGAATTAAAGATTTGAGGCAACGAAGAAGCAACGGATCGTCAAAGACTTAATACTAAGAGTGTGTTTTGAACTAGATAATAAGTAATAAGGGCAATGGGGTTTTCGTTGTTGTTTTGGGAGGTGTTTTGTGAAACTCCCTGTTTGAGAAATGTTATTTTGCTGCTCTTGGTTTGTAATTGGCCATTATGGATTGTTTGTGGTGATGGTTTAAGATTTCATGCTTTGCTTGGCTTAATTTCTAGGAAGCATGCATCTAGATTTACATTTGAAGTATGATGCCATAAAAGGTTATGAATCTGTGATGCTTTGTTGTGGTTTGTCTCTTGAATGTGTTGGATTCATGTTAGAAGCATGTTAGGATGTTTTGGTATGTTCGAAAGCATGTTAAACCAGAAAAAGATGACAGTTCAAATCTAAGCGTATCGGTACGCGTGTCCCTATTTCAGGATGGGCAAGCTATTTCAAGCTTAGCGCATCGAAACACGGGCATGTTTTTCGATATGGGCTTAGACCAAATATGGCTAGTGTTTCGATACACAGGCTGAGTGTATAGGTACGGGTAGGCCTTTCCAGGAATAACATTTGGGTACACCAGTCATCGTTTCGGTACGGAGTATGTGTATTAAGCAAGGCGTATCGATATGAGTTTTGACTACTGGAATTTAGGGATTTTGAAATTGCAATATCGTACCAATACGCGTGCAAGTGTATCGATACGGCCAGCCGTTAATTCAGTTATTTGGATGTTTTGAAGTTCTTTTTTCTTGCATTTTAGTCCCTAAATGTTGCGGATGCAATTGAATGAGTATGGATGAGTATTTTGAGCTGAAATTCAACATGCATGCATGAAACCTAACTAATTGAAGATTGGTAACATAAAAATGGGAAAAGGTCGTGTAATGTTCTAGAATTACAATTTGGTCCTTAAATTGTAATCGTATCCCAATTGGATGTCGATTCGATGCCCGATTGAATTGAGTTTTCACATGTGGTCAGTATGAACACATAGGATAATAATTTCCATCTAGATAAGATAAAAGGAAAACAATGGATGTGTTTCGAGTTTCTTTTTTACGGTTTACCTCGATAAACCTAATGTAGCTCACTCGATTCGGTCTTGCGACTAGGCCGGGTCAAGTGGGTTACATTTGGTGGTATCAGAGATAGGTTTGCAATAATTGGGAGTTGGTATGGTTGTTGTAATGGTTTTGAGAGTTGTAATCCGTTGTTTGTTATGCACGTTGATTGCTTTATGCTATGTTGGGGGGAAATTTGGGAATCTCATTGCCTTATTATTATAGTCTGAAATGTTTTAGTTTTGAAAATAAAGTCTTGGATCCTTGCTTAAGCTGACCTGATTATTTTGTTTTTGGCAAAATATCATGCCTTAGATATATTTCTAGCATAGTGGGACCAAGGATAGAGTTGCGATCTGGTACGATGCTGCTGCCATTGGGCAGGGAAATGAGAAGGATGTTGTACCTCATGAGGGGTTGCCGCTACCCCTACCTAATCCACATGTGGAAGTGGAGCAAGTACCACCTGTTCCAGTTGGGCCAGGGATGGGTGTCATGGTGTGATCGGTGCATTTTAGGTAGCACTTCCATGGTCTAGCACCAGAGGCTTCTAAGGATTGGTTGGCCAGTACAGAGAGGATACTAGGTCATATGGGTTGTACGGATACCCGTAAGTTGGGTTGTGTTGTGTCCCTATTGCAGGCAAATACCTATAGCTGGTGGACCACTGTGACAGCAGGGATGGAATTTGAGGATATAACTTGGGAGTTCTTTTATGAAGCTTTTCGGAAGAGGTACTTGAGGGTCCGATATCTGGAAGAAAAAAAGAAAGAGTTTATGACTCTTGTGCAAGGTAGAATGTCTGTTTCTAAGTATGAGGTGCAGTTTGTGAGGTTGAGCCGGTATGCACCTGAGTTGGTTCCTAATGAGCGACAGCGATGTGATCGTTTCCGCTATGGGCTTGTGCAAGAGGTTAAGACATACATGCTTGCTGCTGATTATATAGATTTTGATGTATTGGTTACGCGAGCCAAGGATATCGAGTAGAATCTTAGTTTGGCTTCTGGTCTCGAAGCTTTAGCTCTGGTAAGAGGGTGGCAAATTCTAGCTTTGGCGGTGGTCAGGCCAAGAAACAATGTGATAGGAGGTATCGCCCTGAGCAGAGATGCGGTGGAGGTGTCGTTAGGCGCAGAGCACAGAGTAGGGTACCCAGGTTAGAGCTCCGCATAATACCTGTTGGGTCTGTGGATCACGTGATCATCTAAGGCGAGATTGCCCATGTTTGGCCAGAGAGGGTCAGGCACCTGCGGCTGATGTGGCCAATACTTGTTGGAGTTATGGGTTTGGCGACCATTTGAGGTGTGATTGTCCTTTATTAGCTAGAGTTGGGCAAGGTGCTACACATGTTGTTGCTCCGTAGAGAGGCCATGATTGTGGTCGTGGTCAATTCCAGCGCAGAGATGGTGGACAGAGAACTGTGGCTCATACGGTTGCTATCCAGCCTGAGGGAGGAGGACCAGCTAGAGTGTATGCGCATCGTGAGGGTCGCAATGACTCTGATGTGATTGAAGGTACATTCTCTTTACAGTCTTTGCCGTTGTATTCGTTGGTTGATTCTGGTTCTACCCATTCATATATCCTGAGTGACCATGCACTGTTGCTTGATATACTTGTTGGACTTCTTAATGTTGGTGTTAAAGTGACCAGTTCTCTTAGGGAAACAGTCGTGGTTAGAAAGTTGTATCGTCGATGTCTGCTGATGGTTTACATACATCTGTTTGACGTGGATTTGATGGAGTTGCCATTCCATAGTTTTGATGTTATTTTGGGGATGGATTGGTTGACCGAGCACAAGGCTGTGGTAGATTTTAAGGCCAAACGGATATCCCTGAGGTTGTTTGATGATTTTGAGGTGGTGGTTGTAGGTGAGAACGCTAAGTTCTTGTATAATGCTGTTTCAGCTTTAAAAGAGAGACGAATGATGGATTCTAGATATGAGGCTTTCTTAGCCTATGTTATGAATCCTGGTTCGAAGCAGTTGAGGGTGCAAGATATTCGTACGGTATACGAGTTTTCAGGTGTTTTTCTGGAAGAGTTACTGGGGTTGCCACCAGATTAGGTGGAGTTTGGCATTGAGGTTTATGCAGATACGACACCTACGTCAATTGCTCCGTATCGCATGGCCCCAAAGGAGTTGCTTGATCCAGGGTTTGTTAGACCAAGTATTACACTGTGGGGTGCACCGATGTTGTTTGTGAAAAAGAAGGATGGAACGTTGCGGATTGTGCTTCAGACGTTGTTGGCTAATCAGCTTTATGCCAAGTTAAACAAGTGTGAGTTTTGGCTTAGCGAGGCTGTTTTCCTCGGGCATGTGGTATCGGCCGAGGGGATTCGTGTTGATCCACACAAATTTGAGGTTGCGATGAGTTGGAAAATGCCTAAGTCTGTGTCAGAGGTTTAGAGTTTCCTAGGGTTGGCCGGTTATTACCGTAGGTTTGTTGAGGGGTTCTCCAGTATAGCTGCTCCTTTGACCAAGTTGTTGCAAAAGAACGTTCGCTTTGAGTGGATGAAAGATAGGCAGTGGGGTTTTGAAAGGTTGAAGGAAGCTTTAACACGAGCTTTGGTCTAAATTCAGTCAGAATCAGGGAAAGAGTTCGTTGTCTACAGTCATGCATCCTATGTTGGGCTCGGTTGCGTGCTGATGCATGAAGGTAAGGTAGTTGCCTATGCATCTAGACAATTGAAGGTGCATGAGCATAATTACCCTACTCATGATCTTGAACTCACCGCAGATGTTTTTGCCTTGAAAATCTAGAGGCATTACCTTTATGGTGAGAAGTGTGTACTTTATACGGATCATAAGAGTTTGAAGTATCTTATGTCGCAGAAGGAGTTAAACTTAGGCAACGAAGATGGTTGGAGTTGCTTAAAGATTATGATCTTACCATAGAGTATCATCCGGGTAAAGATAACGTTGTGGCTGATGCTTTGAGTAGAAAAGCTATTGTGGAGTTGAGGGTTATGTTTGCTAGGTTGAGTGTGACTCGTGACGGTGGGTTGTTGCTAAGTTTCAAGTGAAACCATCCGTGTCACAGTTGATTAAAGAGAAACATCCATATAGTGAGAGTTTGGTGCTGCATGTGAAGGATATCATGGATAGAAGTCCTACGGATTTTCATTTAATAATGATGGGGTGTTGTGTTATAAAGGTCGGATGGTGGTGCATGATGATGAAGAGTTGAGTCCATTCTGACATAAGCGCATGCTAGTCATTTTGCTATGCATCTGCGCTTTATAGCAAGGTTCTGGGAGTGTTTGCATCGTGCTCTTAGAACATGGATGAATTTTAGTACTTCGTATCATCCTCAGACGGATGGTTAGTCGGAGCAAGTGATTCAGGTACTGGAGGATATGTTGAGATGTTGTATCATTGAGTTCCAAGGAACATGGGAAAAACAGTTGCCTTTGGTGGAGTTTGCTTATAATAACAGCTATCAGGCTAGTATACAGATGGCACCGTACGAGGCTTTTATGGTAGGAAGGGTCGTACACCGTTGTGTTAGGCTGAGGTTGGAGGAAAACACATTTCGATGCCTGATGTGTTGAAAGACACCAATGAAAAAGTGAAATTGGTATGTGAGCGCTTGAAAGCAGCTTCGGATCGTCAGAAATCCTACGTGAATTTGAAGCGTAGGGATATAGAGTATGTTGTTGGTGATCGGGTGTTTTTGAAGGTGTCACCTTTGAAGAATGTGATGTGTTTTGGGAGAAAAGGGAAGCTTAGCCCGAGGTTTATTGGACCATACGAGATTGTTGAGCGTGTGGGTCCAGTTGTTTATTGTTTGAGGTTACCTCCTAAGTTGGAAAGGATTCATGATGTGTTTCATGTGTCGATGTTGCTGAGGTATCGGCCGGATTCATCGCATGTTATGCCGGTGGAAGATATTGAGCTGAGGTTGGATTTATCTTATGATGAGGAACTGGTAGAGATCCTTGATACCAGCAATAAGGTTTTTCATGGCAAGACGATTAAGTTTGTTAAGGTGTTATGGAGGCACCGCGGTGTTGAAGAGGCCACGTGGGAAAGCAAGTCAGATATGTTGAAGTAGTTTCCGCATCTGTTTCCTTCAGGTAAATTTTGGGGACGAAATTTCTTAAGTGGGGGAGAGTTGTAACTCCCCGATTTTTGGCCTAGCGATTTTAAAGGCTAGTTAGACGGTCTAGTGGACCGGGTTAGAGATTCGAGTCAGGTTCGGGAATAAATATTTTTGAGTAAGATAAAAATATGGAAAATGGTTAAAAAATCATATTTGAATAAATGAAAAATATTGTGAAATCAATTTTGGAAAATGAGATTTGGAATGGTGACATTTTGGTTGGAGACCAAAATGCAAATTTTGAAAACTATTTTTAAAAGGTGACTAAGTTGTAAAGGATCAAATTCTTAGAATCTTTAGGGAGCTATTTTACCAACTTGTGGCTGGTGGTTTCTCCATTCAATTAAGACTTTTAACATGTGTTTTAATTATTAATTAAAAGGGGTTTTATAATGAAAAGGTAGTTATTGATTTTAAAGAAATTTGACGTAAACTTTTCTCTCAACTTTTCTCTTCACTTCTTTTCTGCCAAACACTCTTGTTTTCATTAAAATCCAGAGGTGAGAGATCTATTTTCGTGGATTCTTGATTTATAATTGATTCTTTATGTTTGATTTACAAAACCTCATTGAAATATTGTGTTTTTCAAGCTTTAATCAATCATTTGAGGGGGAAAATCACACAATAGAGGTAAGGTTCATTTTTTGTACCCCCTCGACCCGGCCTAGTCGCAAGACTGTCCCGAGCGAGCTATATTAGGTTTACCGAGGTAAACCGGGAAGAAATTACTTGAAACATGACCATTTTTTCGTTTTCATCTTGTCTAGATACAAATTATCACCCTATATGTTCATACAGTAGCAGAAGAAAGATCATCTCAATCGGGCATCGAATTGACATCTAATTGTTCGAAAAAGCCACAAAAGACCAAATTGCAAATTCTAAAAATTCCAAGGACTTGACCCTTTTTTATGTTACCAACTTTTAGTTAGGTAGATTTCATGCAAACATGTCAGAAATTAACTCAAGAGGACAAACCATACGCATTCAATTGCATCTATGACATTTAGGGACTAAAATGTAAGAAAATAGAACTAGCTTTCATGACCGTTGACCGTATCAATACGGTACCCGTACCAATATGGTATTGCAATCCTATTTTGGTACGCCTGGTACCGTACCGATACACCACTTCGAACCCAAAAATCCATTTAATATAATTAAAACACCATACCGATACGGTCAACATGTGTTTCGGTACGGAGGCTCAGACTAAAAGGAAGGATTCCAATAGCAATAGACCGTACCAAAACCCTTGCCCCCGTTTCAATACACCTAGCTCAAAATTTCCTAGTTGTACCGATACGGTCCTCCGCGTATCGGTATGCCTGGGCCTGTAATGTCATTTTCAGTTAATTTTTCACTCGAATCTAAATGCATTTAGGTCCTAGTAACTCTCATCCATGCATACAAACATCCATCTAAGCATTTTTCAACTATAACATCAGAATTCAACAACCATAACAACTTATACATTCAAATGACCAAACCATAGGCAAGCTCCCAAAACCTTTTTTGCCAAACATACCAAAATGCACAAATAGACCATTCTCAGTATAAGCAACATATCAACATCACAAACACAGCATAGTAAACTAGTACAGACTTTCTCAACACGGATATCATTAAGGCAATTCTAAAGCATAACTAAACAACCATACATCAACAACCATAAGCAAGGATTAACCTCAAGCTTAGCAACATCAAATCACCCTTATAATCTAGCATAGAAACATACTTAAAATCCATAGAAAACATAATTACAACTCCCCAAAATATGGCAAACACATTGCCTTATTAACTGAAAACATAAACCGAGTTCACAATCAAAAGTAGTTTATCACTTGGATCCTTTCAACCCTTGCCTTTGTTGTCCTGAACCTTAATGCTCTGCATCATTAAGAAAAAAGAGAGCGTAAGCACACATTCTTAGTGAGGATGCTCATAAAACAATGATGCAATTAAAACCTTTTAAAAACCATGCACTTGTTTCTAAAAACATGCTTAACAACCAAAGCATTTTCCTTGTCTCCAACCGAGACATGCATAATCACCCTTATGCAACATCATATACATAATCCACGTTTGGATCCCAAAGCATTATAAAGAAAACCATTCTTAAATCCCAAAGCATTATAAAGTAGGTTTCGTTCATAAACTTTCACATATATTGGCATTTACAGTGACCCGGATGACTACCTCTATCCCACACATATCAGATACACGGATCTCTCATACCATGCCTAGTTAAACTGCATGATATCCCAAACCTTGCCTAGTTAAACCGCATGATTTGACCCCCCGCACCTAGTTAAACCGCGAGACTCCACCCTTGCCTAGTTAAACCGCAAGTGTACCAACCTTGCCTAGTTAATCCGCAAGATCACCATAAATTTGTGTTGCCTTGTTAAACTGCATGCCCCAAATGAGGTCCCCAATAGTCCAAGTGGCCTTGTTAATCCGCCATACCTCAAGGACCCATGGCCACGATCAATTTTCTTCATATTTTATAGTGCACTTATAATCCTATGTCATGCCAACTATATCCGACTGTTTTCTCATCACGTCACATAGCCAATATATCATTTGCAAAACCATTTACTTATTGTTTTACAATGCATTATATAAATCACCACATATGCAAATCACATTGCCCAAGCAATAACACCACTCCCAACCGGAATGTAATCCAATGCTCACTAGCATTTAACATACTTTAAATCCCCTACATATGTATTTAAAATCATGCATTTCCAGTAAGTAAATCATACCATGTTTATCACCAAAACATGAAAACAACATACTCATATCCAAGCCTATATTCAAGAGCAAAATAACGGAAACTTACTTCCAAGCTTAGGTAAGTGTCTCACGCTTACCCTAAACTCCCAACAACCTTTGTAACACAATTAAATCCAGTTTCCACTCACCGATACACTTTGCCTTGCTCGCCAATACGAATCGAGCTCCCGATAAGCAACAATCAATGTCGAACTTCTTCGCCTTGATTATCCTCTGTTTTAACAACATAAAACCATAGGCCAAATGCATTAAAATGAATTCAAACCATTGCCTAATAGAAATCTCCCGCAACTCTCAAGTTGCCCACTCAACAACCATCCGAAACATACCGAAATCATCCCCAAACACTTCCAAAACTTAACCCAGCCTTAATATAATGATTCAAACCACTAAACTTCATCAATTAACAACTAAAAACCCTTCCCCAACATCCTTTTACTTCCAGCAATGATAAAACTCAAATATCACCACAAAAACACAAATCTAACAACCTAACCAATTAGAGATTTAAGAGTTTCGAGATTCCATTGATGAAAAAAACTTAACAACATCATAATACATCCAAAATATGTTTAAAATCAATCATAAACACTGGAAAGCAGATCCACTTCGAACCTTTCACTATTCTATCAATTTCACCCAAATAATTCAATTAAGCATTGTAAAACATGAAGAATTAGTTTATAAATCATGAATCAAGGATCAAACACTTGGGAATATCAATAAAGAACCATTCAATAGAGGAGATCGCGGACCTTATCCCTATTGTGAGATTTCTCCTTCAATTAGCTTGTTTAAAACTAGGAAAACACAAGATTTCAATGAGATTTTGTAAAACAAAGTTAAAGAATCAATTATAAATCAATAATATGAGTAAAATATCTTGAAAAGTTAACTAACTTTTAATATCTAAAATCCCTTTAATTAACTTTGGAAACACATGTTAAATTAGCTTAATTGAAAGGAGAAATCACTAGAAAAACTTGGTAAAATAGCTCCTTAAGGTTCTAAGAATTTGATCCCTTTCATTTTAGTCACCTTTTAAACCAGTTTTCAAATTTTACATTTTGGTCACTAACAAATGTCACTCTTCCAAAATCCATTTTCCAAAACTGACTTCACCATAAACCTTAACATATTAAACAATGATTTTAACATATTTTTCCATGATTTTAACACCTTCAAAAATATTTAACTCGATTAAATCCCGAAACCGACTTGAATCTCTAATTCCGGTCCACCGGACCTTCGAACCAACCTTTGAAACGTCTAGCCCCAAAACTGGGGTATTACAAATCTCCTCCACTTAAGAAATTTTGTCCTTGAAATTTACCTAGAGGAAACAAATGCAGATACTGCTCCATCATGTCCGCCTTACTTTCCCAAGTGGCTTCCTCGACACCACGGTGCCGCCACAAAACCTTAACAAGCTCAATCGTCTTGCCACGAAGAACTTTACTGTTGGAATCAAAGATTTCCACCGGTTCCTCATCATAGGATAAATCCGGTCTTAAATCAATATGCTTTACTGGCATGACATGCAAGGGATCCGACCGATACTTCTGCAACATAGATACATGAAACACATCATGTATTTTCTCCAACTCAAGAGGCAACCTCAATCGATAAGCCACAGGACCTACACGCTCTATAACCTCGTAAGGTCTAATAAACCTTGGACTAAACTTACCCTTCCGTCCGAACCACATCACCTTTTTCCATGGTGACACTTTCAAGAATACACGATCTCCCACCGCATATTCTATTTCCCTACGCATCAAATCCGCATAAGATTTTTGCCAATCCGCAGCTGCTTTCAAGCGATCACACACAAGCTTTACCTTTTCATTCGTGTCTTTCAACACATTCGGTAAGGAAACATGTTTTTCTCCTACCTCAGCCCAATACAAGGGCGTACGACACCTTCGGCCATACAATGCCTCATACGGCACCATCTGTATACTTGCTTGATAGCTATTGTTATATGCAAATTCAACCAAAGGTAGATGTTTCTCCCAGGTTCCTGGAAACTCAATAATACAACACATCAACATATCCTCTAAAATTTGGATAATCCACTCAGACTGTTAATCCAACTGAGAATGATATGCAGTGCTAAAATTCAATCTCGTACCTAAAGCCTGGTGCAGGCTCACCCAAAACCTTGCTGTGAACCTCTGATCTATATCCGAAACAATGGACTTCGATATCCCGTGTAGATGCACAATCTCAGAAATGTACAAATTCGCTAACTTATCCAAAGTGTACATCGTATGCACTGGCAGAAAATGTGCACACTTCGTAAGCCGATCCATAATCACCCAAATGGAATCCTTTTCAGCCGGTATCAAAGGTAACCCTGACACAAAATCCATGGTGATTCTCTCCCATTTCCATTCTAGAATTCTCAACGGTTGCAACAACCCTGATGGAAACTGATGTTCAGCCTTAACCCACTAACACACCATACACTTGGAAACAAACTCTGCCACATCTTTTTTTCAAACCAACTCAATAGTACACCTCCTTTATATCACGATATATCTTGGTACTACCAAGATGCATAGCAAAATGACTAGATTGCGTCTCTGCCAAAATAGTGTGCCTAAGCTACGAATCCTCTGGCACCACTATTTGGCCCTTAAAGCACAAAACGCAATCATCATTGAAATGAAAATATGTCGGATTACCATTCGCTATGTCCTTAACATGAGGAACCAAAGAATCATAAAACGGTTGCTTAACTTTAATCATCTACGATAATGTAGGCTTAACCTGCAACTCAGCCAACAAACCATATTCCCGTGTCACGCTCAACCTCACAAACATCGCCCTAAGCTCAACAACAACCTTATGACTCAGCGCATCCGCCACCACGTTGGCTTTTCCAAGATGATACTCAATTGTTAAGTTGTAATCCTTAAGCAACTCCAACCATCTTCGTTGCCTAAGGTTCAAATCCTTTTGAGACATCAAATATTTCAAACTCTTATGGTCCATAAAAATCACACACTTTTCACCATAAAGGTAGTGTCTCCAATTTTTCAAGGCAAAAACCACAACTGCAAGCTCCAGATCATGAGTTGGGTAGTTGCGCTCATGAACCTTTAACTGCTTCGATGCATAGGCCACCACCTTACCATCTTGCATAAGCACACAACCCAACCCAACATACAATGCATCACTATAAACTGCACACTCCTTCCCAAATTTAGGTTGAATCAACACAAGAGCATGTGTCAAAACCTCCTTCATGTAACACCCCCTTACCGTATCCATACATTGAACACGAGTCGGAGATGTCTCATGCTTCTAAAAACATCTTTTCACTTAAAAATTGAGGAAATTTAAAAAAATTTAAAAATAACTTCCCAAGAGGTCGCCCATCTTAAAAATTTTCCTAATTCAAGCACGCTTAACTTTATCTAATTTAAAAATAAAATAATAATTTAATTCCCGACAATGAAACTTTTTACATAAATGTCATAGTTACATTTAAAACATATAATAAAAAGTAGTAAATATATTTATCAACTATGAAAGGTTTATAAAACTATTACATACCTGATTTAAATATTTTATCAGAAAGATAGGTTTAACTATTACATGCCACTACTAAACACAAAATATGGATGTCATAAGTACTGAAATTAACCTCTTGTATCCGTACTCCCAAAAGAGATAGAGATGCAAAAGTCGTCCGCTCCTAAACTCGTTTACCTACGTGTATAACAGAAATACACACTAAGTATAACTCAGTGAGGCGTAAGATGAGTAACATATATAAAATATCTTATAATGCGTGATACTTTTTCAAAAGCATGATAACCTTATAATCATGTAATCTGTAATGCAGGAATATCTATATAAGAACACATATAATTATCCGGTGAAATCATATAGCCCAAGGTAAATATCAAGTGACTAATATATGAGTCGTGTACATTTTAGTACTATCCTTTCTATCGACATAATGAAGTATCGGAAACATATCAACATAGTGAAGTGTTGTAAACTATCAACACAATAAAGTGTTGTCATATCAACACAATGAAGTGTTGCAACTATCGACGTCGCATACTGCCGACACAATGAAGTGTCAGATATAGTGTGACTCTTATGGTATACCACTATATTGTCTGACTCAATATTATACTACCAAGGGCAACATTAAAATCAATTCCTGCAAAATGGCAAGCAACCCGTGTACAATTCATATTATGTAAAACATATCATACTAAAGCAGTTAATACTCTAATATGCTTTATAACTTTCATGGTATACTGCCATAGATAAAAATAATATCAAATAACTTTTTCATATATATAAATGTATCATGCTATTTATAAAAATTCTTTACCTTTTTGGGTAACTTATCGCAAGTCTTCCTATTGTATGTTAATAAACATACATTTAAAAAAATATGAATGCACTCACCTTAGCCTCGATAATTAATCTTTCTACTTGTTTTCACTTATGATCCTTTTATTTTCCTTTTCCGCTAAAACGATCTTGATTTATATCAGAATCTACATTAAAATAATATATACTATTTCAAGTATATGTTAGCACGAAGTCTTACATATACAATAATGAAAAGTAAATAAAATAACTATCCATTATATAGAAAATTGATCTGATAAAGCTTTCTATATTCGAATCACAATTTCCCATACTTTTCTTTAAATCTTCAACTTTTCCCAAAAATTCTATTTTAGTCCCTAAGGACTCTTTTAAACTTCCAACCAAAATTTTCAATTCTAAACCTTACATTTCTCATCCTTTACACTTTAGGACCTAAAATTTTAAAAATTTGCACTTTGGTCCCTAAAGTAGTCAAATATTCAATTTAACCCAAAATGTTGATTTAAACTTGAAAATCAACATTTTAATCACTATACTTAATTTTTCTAACATAATATATCTCAAATACAAGCTCAACATCAAATCCCTAAACTTTTCATGAATTCAAGACTAGTCCCTAATTTTCTTGAAATTGCCGAATTTAGTCCTTGTACTTCCAAAATTTTCATTTTGATCCTTAAACATCAATTCATGCTATTTCAATCACAATTCATCAATTCAAGTGCTAAAATAAATTTTCAATAATTTCCCCTAATTTTCTCAAAATTTTTGAAATGGTCCATATAACATCAATTGGGGAAATTATTTAATCTAACATCAAAATTAAACTTCCAACATCATAATTCATTCAATATCATCTTCAATTTAACTTCCTAATCAAAACCCCCAAATTTTAAGGGTTAGGGTTTATAACTTCAAACATGGAGTTAATCCAATTTCAAACTTGATTCCATGTTTATAACATTAATTCTACAAAAAATAAATTTGATTGCATCATCTACTATCAATTTCCATAACCAACCTTATCCATGAACATAACTCATACTTGACTTTATTATGAAAAAATACTATCAAAATGAAGAGAATCAAGTGTAGAATAATTTACCTCAATCAATTTTGCTTGAAAACTAACTTTGATCCTTAAATTTTGGACTTGAAAAATGAAAAACCCTAGTTCCCCCTTTTCTTTCTTGGATTCGAAATGCCAAAATAAAAGATGAGAGTATTTTGCTCATCGTTTTAATATAAATCCACATGTTTAAAATAAAATGAATTTTTAATTCATTTTACATAGTGAAATTACTACTTTACCCTTTTCATCCAATGGCCAAGATTCAATCTTATCAAAAATCAATGGCCAAGATCTCATCCATGTATATTTTGACCTTTCAAGATTTCCCTCGAAGTTTCAAAATATTTCAAAAATGCCATTTATGGAAAATGTCCAATTTACCCTCCAACTAGGCTTTATTTACAACAAGACTTGAAAATTGTCATTCCATTAAAATCGAACCAAATTAGTTCCAATCCAACCGTCCATGTCCAAAAATATCTTAGATTTTTATTTATGGCATTTATTCGATCCAAATATTCGGATTTCACTCAATACGATTTTCAAATTTTCTTCATACGAACTTTAAAGCTTTATAGCCAGTAATACTCACTCCGTACGAAAAATCTGAGTAACACGAAAGTGTAACTCTTGAGGGTGAACTATTCATTTACGGGTTTAACTTACATAACTTTTATAAATTACAATTTAGTCCCTAAACTTTTCCAAAGTTTATACTTTGACCACCAAACATTCAAAATTTTCATTTTGGTCACTGAACTAAAACCAGCAATCTTTAACTCTTTACATTTTAGTCACTAAGAAAATATTGGGGTATTACAATTCTCCCCCTTAAGAAAATTCGTTCTCGAATTTTCAAAACATACATGTTTTAAACAAGTGCGGATACTACTTTTCCATTGCATCCTTTGTTTCCCACGTTGCTTCTTCCACTTTGTGATTGCGCCTGTAGCGATGTCTGTTTCGCTAAAAAAACATATTTTATCTTGTTTTGTTTTGAAAATAATGTCTTCCGTGGGGTTTTGTAAAAACCGTATTTTATTTTGAAAATGTAGTCGCCATCGGCCACTTAGGTAGGGCGGACACCATAAAACTAGAGATTTAAAAATTGTTGGGTTCGAGAGTCGGTTACGGACGGGGAAGGATTGGCACCCCCACACCACCCAAAATTGGTACTTTAATAATTAACGCTTTATTAATATTAGACTTTCCGGATTAAAGTGACAATTTAATTAATATTTAATTATATATGCGAGTAAATTTTAAAAACCCCGCTATCCGAGAGTAAACGCCTAACCACCATCACTATGCCTGATACTGGCCCCGTTTACTCTTGGATAATAGGGCACCGCATTGACAATTTATATTCCATTATGCAACCTTAGAAAGCAAAATATAAAACATACAATTTACATTTTCATAATATTGAAACATAAAAGAATGCATATTCTAATATTAAACAAAAAATAATAAAATGCATGAAAATAAGTACAAATGACATATTCAAAAACCAAGACCAAACGCAAAAACAAACATAAACACATAAACACGATAAAAAGAGAAAACACATGCTTCAAGATTAAATTGAATAATTGTAGAACGTTTAAACACATAAAAAACATAAATGCAACAAATGCATGGCATACATGTAACATGGTGCTAATCTAAAAAATCAAAAAAAAAACATATACTTAATGCTTAACATGTGAAATAATTTACATCCGTAAATAAAAAGCATGGCACTATATGTGATAAAAACACACTAACATGTAACCTAAAAACAATGCAAACATGAAAAAAGTTAACATTTATTTAGTGACCAAACAAAGCCGAATATATTTAGCATACACAAGAAAACATGCATAAAATAAAGAACATAACAAAGACAAAACATGTATGAAATAAAATAAAAAAACAATTAGACATGCCATTAGCTAACATATATCATCACGTACAAAATGAACAAGCAAAGAAAGCATGCTAACGTGGATATAAAAATACGAATTAAATCATACATAACATGTTAAAACATATAACATGAACAAATAAAATAAAACACAAGACATGATATCACAAATATAAAAACATACTAAAAATAAAGTAAACATACTAAAAAGAAGTAAATGGCATAAAAAATTAGAATAATAAAAGGGACTGAAATGTAATGAAATAAAACAGAATGGCAGAAATTTAAAGGAAATAAAACTGGATTTAAGGACGGGATTGCAAGCTTAATGAAACTTAAAAGGACCAATGTTGTAAAATACCCATGCGGCATGCTTGAAATGAAAATTTCAAAAACACGGAGGTCCTTATGGCTTAATTTAAGCAATTGAAAACTAATTTCACTTTAATTTGGGGACCAGATTGAAAGAAATTGAAACGAAATAAGGACTTATGCTGCGATTAACCAAAGGGGCGAGGCAATTTTGAAAATATTAAGAACGCGGTGGGATTAGACTCTAATTTAACCATTTAAAAAAACCAAAACGCCTATAAATCAAACCAATCTGAACCATTTTCAGCCTTTATTCATTTTTTAAAAACCTATAATATCACTCCCCTTTTCTCTCCAACATCAAGACCAAAACTTCCCTAGACCTCCCTTATTTCCAGAATCCGGTCACAAACTGCCGCCGGTCGCCACTAGTCGACGCCGACAAGGCCTTAATCCACCCCAAAACATTCGTTTTTCCACCCCAAAACATGAATATACTCTTAGATTTTAGAAAAAGGGCCCTCACTTTCTTAGATCTAAGAAAGACCAAATTAAAAACCATTTATTATACTAAAACGAGACCAGAAACCTTCCCCCTTTGGCTCACCATACTCGGCCTCGAGACTGATGGCTTGTCGCCGGCGGGGGAACTGACGGCCGAAGGTAAATCACCCACTCTTTTTTTCTTTTTTTGGTTATCTCTAGAATATATACATACATGCAAAGCTAAATATGAATAGATACCTTTCTGGGTTTTTTTTGTGTTTGAAAGATGAACAAGAAGATAGGATTTTTTTGTATTTCTGAAACTGTCGAATGGTAACTGATGATTACAGAGATTTTTACTTCTGGTACATATATTATGATATCTAATCTGTTTAGGTAGAAAATATGACATGAAAAATACACTTGATTTGATTTGGGCACTAATAATCTATTTTCTTTGTCTTTTGCACGTTTTGAGCGGTGGTTGAGCTGGTGGTACGGTGGAGTGGTGCCGGCGTGGAGAGAGTCATGGTGGTGGTGTCCCCTGCCAGATCTGTTCTTGGCTGTTAGATCAAATTTGATCCAACGGTTGAGATGCCTTGAAGATCAAACGGCTTGGATAAAATCTCGAACGGGTGGGACTGAGCCAGATCGTGGCACGTGGAGCTCAGCAGCTGAGGAGTTTTGACGCATGGGATGCACGCGCGCATGGGAGATCGAAGGGTCCTCGTGTGGATCATACGCGCGCGTGGCAGCCGAACGGTCTGAGCCTGTAACATACGTGGCCAACTGGATAGCCCTCCCCTTTTGATCATGGTTGTTAGATCAAAATTTGATCCAACGGCTCCTGGTTGGCTGCGTAGAAGGAAAATATTAGGGTTAGGCATTTAGGGCTTTCAGATATAGGATATGGGTTTGGCCGGTTGGGCTATGTAAACTTAATTTTTGGCTATGTAATTGTAGATCGGTCATTTAATTTAATTGGGTTTTATTTTTAGATTTGTGTATATAATAATAATAATAATAACAATGGTAGTTATACTATAGTAATACGATGACACGTACACATGCAAAATACTTAATACAAACATATACGTTTGATCACACATTATTATAAACATACACACATTTAAATATTTACATAACACACACACTCAAATACATAATACAAACACATGTATTTGATCACATGTAACTATTATAAATATATACACACAAACAATCAAGGCATATGTAACATGCAAACACATACGACGCACATACTACATGCACATTAGTCACATGTACGTAATACACACCCAATAATATTATATATATATATACATGCAATAATAATATCCTTTAATTACTATATTAACAATATTCACAAATCGGATAAAAATGAGTGATTACAGCGCCAAAGGACTTTCACCAATGGAATTTGCTTGTTCCTTAATTCTTTGACACCGTACGCTAGTATCTTTACTGGTTCTTCTTCATACGACAAATCTGATTGCAACTCAATTTTCTCTGGTACAATCACATGTGAAGGATCTAATCTATATCTCCGGAGAATCGAAACATGGAAAACATCATGAATTTTGCTTATCTCTAGTGGAAGAGCAAATTGATATGCAACAGGACCAACCTTTTTCAATATTTCATATGGTCCAATATATCTGGGACTTAATTTACCTTTGCGGCCAAATCTCATTATTTTATTCCAAGGATAAAATTTCATAAATACTTTTTCTCCGACCTCAAATTGAATGTCTTTTCTTTTTAAGTCTGCATAAGACTTTTGTCGATCAGCAGCCATTTTAAGATTGTCTTGCACAATCTTAACCTTTTCCTCCATTTCTTGCAACATATCCGGCTTAATCAACTTGCGATCATGCAACTCAAACCAGTTCAATGGTGATCTGCACTTCCGACCATAAAGAGCTTAATAAGGCACCATTTGGATACTTTTCTGATAACTATTATTGTAAGCAAATTCTGCTAATGGCAGGTACTTTTCCCAAGATCCTTCAAATTCAATTATGCAAGCTCTTAACATATCTTCCAATATTTGAATTGTCATTTCTAACTAACCATCGGTTTGAGGATGGAATGCAGTACTGAAGTTCAATCTTGTCCCAAAAGCTCTGTGCATTACTTTCCAAAATCTTGATGTGAACTTTGGATCTTGATCTGACACTATAGATATTGGCACTCCATGCAATCGAACTATTTCCTTGATATACAGCTCAACATACTTGCTCATCTGATAATTTGTTCTAACTGGTATAAAGTGAGCAGATTTAGTTAACCTGTCCACAATTACCCAGATAGAATATTTCTTGTTGGGAGTCAATGGCAATCCTGTAACAAAATCTATAGTAATTCTATCCCACTTCCATTGCGGAATAGAAATAGGTTGTAACTTTCTTGATGGCACTTGATGTTCAGCTTTCACCTGTTGGCAAGTCAAACACTTGGCAATGAACTCTGATATAATTCTTTTCATACCAGGCCACCAATATCGATTCTTCAAATCTTGATACATCTTGTTTCCCCCAGGATGCATAGTCAAAGGACTATAGTGTGCTTCAGAAAGCAGACCTCGCTTTAACTCAACATCTTCAGGAATATACACTATATCTTTGTAATAAAGGCACCCATTAGGTTTAATCTCGAAATCCTTAGTTTCACCAGATTCCACTTGTCTCATCTTTGCTATACACTCCTCATGTTGCTGTTGAATTTCTTTAATCCGATCTAGCAATGACGATCTCAGTTGCAACTCTACCAATAATGAACCATCTGATTTCCTTTTTAACTGAGCATTTAAAGTTCTCAATGCAGCAAATGTTTTCCGACTCAAAGCATATGTTACAACATTTGCCCGGTATGGGTGGTAATCAATGATCAGATCATAATCCTTTATTATTTCCAATCACCTTTGTTGCTATAGATTCAATTCTTTCTGTGTCATCAAATATTTCAAACTTTTATGATCAATATATACATGGCAACGTTCACCATAGAGATAATGACACCATACTTTTAGAGTAAAAACTACAGATGCCAGCTCTAATTCATGGGTCAGATAATTCCTTTCATGCGGCTTTAACTGTCGAGAAGCATAAGCAATCACCTTTCCATCCTGCATCAATACGCATCCCAATCTATTATGAGATGCATCACTGTACAATGTAAACCCCTTTCCCGATTCTGGCTGTACTAAAACTGGAGCTTCTGTCAAAATTTTCTTTAACTGATCAAAGGTTTCTTAACACTTTTCAGTCCAAACAGATGGAACATCTTTTCTCAATAACTTTGTAAGTGAAGCATCTATCATCGAAAAGTTTTTCACAAACCTTCGATTATGTCCAGTAAGTCCCAAGAAACTACGAACTTCATTAATATTCTTGGGAACCTTCCACTCCATAATAAACTGTATCTTTTTAGGATCCACTCAAATTCCTTCAGTTGAAGCAATATGACCCAAGAAAGCCACTTCAGACAACCAAAACTCACATTTTGAGAGCTTAGCATACAGTTTCGTTTCTCTCAAAATCTGTAACACTATTCTTAAATGTGTATCATGATCCTCTTTAGCCTTCGAGTACACCAATATATCATCAATAAAGACTACGATAGACAGATCGAGATACAACTGAAATACTCGGTTCATTAAAGCCAGGAATGCTGCTGGAGCATTTGTAAGGCCAAATGGCATCACTACAAATTCATAATTCCCGTACCTCGTTCAGAATGTTGTTTTTGGAAAATTCTCCTCCTTGACCCTTAGTTGATAATAACCAGACCGAAGATCAATCTTAGAGAATATGGTTCCTCCTTTTAGTTGATCAAACAAATCCTCTATTCTTGGTAGTGGAAACTTGTTCTTTACAGTCACCTTATTCAACTGTCGGTAATCAATGCACAATTGCAGTGAACCATCTTTCTTTTTAACAAATAAGACCAGAGCTCCCCACATTTTGAGAGCTTAGCATACAGTTTCTTTTCTCTCAAAATCTGTAACACTATTCTTAAATGTGTATCATGATCCTCTTTAGTCTTCGAGTACACCAATATATCATCAATAAAGACTACGATAGACAGATCGAGATACAACTGAAATACTCGGTTCATTAAATCCAGGAATGCTGCTGGAGCATTTGTAAGGCCAAATGGCATCACTACAAATTCATAATTCTCGTACCTCGTTCAGAATGTTGTTTTTGGAAAATCCTCCTCCTTGACCCTTAGTTGATAATAACCAGACCGAAGATCAATCTTAGAGAATATGGTTCCTCCTTTTAGTTGATAAAACAAATCCTCTATTCTTGGTAGTGGAAACTTGTTCTTTACAGTCACCTTATTCAACTGTCGGTAATCAATGCACAATTGCAGTGAACCATCTTTCTTTTTAACAAATAAGACCGGAGCTCCCCATGGTGACGTACTAGGACGTATAAATCCTTTATCTAATAACTCCTGCAACTGTGATTTTAACTCCCTCAATTCTGCAGGTGACATTCTATAGGGAGTCATGGATACTGGTTCAGTACCAGGAATAACTTCAATTCCAAAATGTACCTCTCTCTCTGGAGGTAATCCTGGTAACTCTTCTGGGAATACCTCAGGAAAATCCTGAACTGTCGGAATCGCATTGAGGTCATTATCAATCTTCTTAGTATCCACTACATGGGCTAGAAAAGCCTCACAACCCCGCTCTAATAGTTTCTTGGCTTTAAAAGCCGAAATTACATTCTTTATACATTGGGACCCTTCGCCCAATACTATAATCTTTGAGCCATCTGCAGTCTTTAAAATCAACTACTGTTGGCGACACCTTACTATAGCATCATAGGCATGAAGCCAATTCATGCCTAAAATGATCTCAAGATCACTAAATGGTAGTTCGAGCAAGTCAACTGGAATTCAATTCCCTGAACTTTAAGTGGACATTTCCTACTTACTTTAGTTACCTAAGCACTGTGGCCTAGATGGTTTATGGCTATCACATCACTCTGAGTTAGTTCTAAAGGAATTCATCTTTCCTGAACTAATCTAAAACTAACGTAGGAGTGTGTAGATCCAGTATCTATCAGAATAAATACAGGTTGACCATAGAGTTGGAAAGCACCTGTAACAATGTTAGGTTCTTCTTTATCATCCTGTACCCGGATGTGATATATCCTTACTGAAGCTCTATCATCTCGACCCATAGTAGCTTCAGTCTCTTTTCGAGAACCCACTCTAGATGATCCTGCAGATCCACGGCCTCTGCCTCTTTGCATTCCAACAGATCTTTTAGTTTGTACCAATCTGTCATCTCAACTTGGACAGTCACACATAAAATGTCCAATTTCACCATATCGAAAACAGGCTCCCGTGATTATCCAACACTCTCCACGATGAATCTGATTACAATGTTTACATCGAAGAAGTCCTTGTTTATTCCCATAATTCTTTACTGATGTCGAAATGTTTTTGGACTTTCCAGCTTGATTTGATTGTCCTCGAGGTGCTGAAAATCTAGATCTCCCCTACTGCAAATATCCTTTGCCTCGCTTAGATGATTGCAAAGCAAAAGATGTTTCAAAACTCCTTTTCTGACTATGTGATTCTTTTTCAGCTTTTTCCTGGACAATCTCTATTGCTTTAGATTAACTGCATCTTGAAAGTCTCTGGGAACAATTGCCACCAATACTTCTTGATATCTGGCATCTAATCCGCTTATGAAACTATCAGTGATGGCTCTCTCGTCCAGTAGTAATTCAGAGGCAAACTTGCTCAATCTATTAAACTCGCATTCATATTCATACACCGAGTGATCTCCCTACTTAAGATCCAAGAACCGCTGCCTCATTTCCTGAATAAAGGCATCTCCAATATATTTCCTCCTAAACTCACGGAGGAAAAACTGCCAGTTAACCTCTTCTTGAATGCGAGCAGTGACATTGTTCCACCATACCAATGCCTGCTCTCTCAACAAGGAGACAACTCTTTCTAGTTTTCCTCGATCATCACACCCAATCTGAGACAACATGGTCTGTATATCATTCAACCAAAAATCTGGTGACATAGGATCCCCATTGACGTTGCCTTTAAAATTAGGAGCTTGCAGCTTTTTTAACTCTTTCGGAATAGAAATTCGAGGAGTTCTATTAAGTATAGTGTCTAGAGCTTGCATAAATGTACCCCGGTCATGCACCGGCATTTCCTGTGCAGGTGCACCAGCCTCCTATTGAACAGGCTACTGTACTTTCTCCCCTACTTTTGGAGCATTCTCAGGTCCCACTTGTCGAGTAGCATGTCGGGATCCAACTCCCTCTGACATCTGTACTCATAACATATACTTAAACTAATAAGCAATTGCATCAATCAGCCAGTATCATTTTCAAGTAAATACGACATCCTAGTGGCATGTACACACTTTAACACTTTTATCAAGTTCAAATTTAACTCCAGAACTGACTAATCCTATAACTCTGATACCAAAAAATGTAACACCCCTTCCCATATACGTACATTGAACACGAATCGGAGACGTCTCAGGCTTCTAAAAACATCTTTTAACATAAAAATCGGGGAAATTTAAAATGTTTAAAAATAACTTCCCAGGAGGTCACACATCTTAAAAATTTCCCTAAATTAAGCACGCTTAACTTTACCTAATTTATAAATAAAATAATAATTTAATTCCCGATAATAAAACTTTTTACATAAATGTCATAGTCACATTTAAAACATATAATAAAAAGCAGTAATTATGTTTATTAACTATGAAAGGTTTATAAAACTATTACATACCATATTTAAATATTTTATCAGAAAGACAGGTTTAACTATTACATGCCACTACTAAACACAAAATATGGATGTCATAAGTACTGAAATTATCCTGTCGTATCCATACTCCCAAAAGAGATAGAGATCCAAAAGCCGTCCGCTCCTAAACTCGTTTACCTACGTGTATAACAGAAATACACGCCAAGTATAACTCAGTGAGGCGTAAGATAAGTAACATATATAAAATATCTTATAATGCATGATACTTTTCAAAAGTATGATAATCTTATAATCACGTAATCTGTATTGCATGAATATCTATATAAGAACACATATTATTATCCAGTGAAATCATATAGCCCAAGGTAAATATCAAGTGACTAATATACGAGTCGTGTACATTTTAGTACTATCCTTTCTATCGACACAATGAAGTATCGGGAAAATATCAACACAGTGAAGTGCTATAAACTATCAACGCAATAAAGTGTTTCCATATCAACACAATGAAGTATTGCAACTATCGACGTCGCATATTGTCGACACAATGAAGTGTCAGATACAACGTGACTCTTATGGTATACCACTATATTGTCTGACTTAATATTATACTACCAAGGGCAACTTTAAAATCAATTCATGCAAAATGGCAAGCAACCCATGTACAATTCATATTATGTAAAACATATCATATTAAAGCAGTCAATGCTCTAATATGCTTTATAACTTTCATGGTATACTGCCATAGATAAAAATTGTATCAAATAACTTTTTTCATATATATATATATCATGCTATTTATAAAAATTCTTTACCTTTTTGGGTAACTTATCGCAAGTCTCCCTATTGTATGTTAATAAACATACATTTAAAAAATATGTATGCACCCACCTTAGCCTCGATAATTAACCTTGCTACTTGTTTTCACTTATGATCCTGTTCTTTTCCTTTTCCGCTGAAAAGGTCTTGATTTATATCAGAATCTATATTAAAATAACATATACCATTTCAAGTATATGTTAGCACGATATCTTACCATATACATTAATGGAAAGTAAATAAAATAACTATCCATTATATAGAAAATTGATTCGATATAGCTTTCTATATTCGAATCACAATTTCCATACTTTTCTTTAAATCTCCAACTTTTCCCAAAAATTCTATTTTAGTCTCTTAGGACTCTTTTAAACTTCCAACCAAAATTTTCAAGTCTAAACCTTACATTTCTCATCCTTTACGCTTTAGGGCCTAAACTTTAAAAAATTGCACTTTGGTCCCTAAAGTAGCCGAATATTCAATTTAACCCAAAATGTTGATTTAAACTTCAAAAATCAACATTTTAATCACTATACTTAATTTTTCTAACATAATATACCTCAAATAAAAGCTTAACATCAAATCCCTAAACTTTTCATAAATTCAAGACTAATCCCTAATTTTCTTCAAATTGCCGAATTAGTCCTTGTACTTCCAAAAATTTTCATTTTGATCCTTAAACATCAATTCATGCTATTTCAATCACAATTCATCAATTCAAGTGCTAAAATAATTTTTCAATAATTTCCCCTAATTTTCTCAAAATTTTCGAAATGGTCCCTATAACTTCAATTGGGGAAATTATTTAATCTAACATCAAAATTAAACTTCCAACATCATAATTCATTCAATATCATCCTCAATTTTAACTTCCTAATCAAAACCCCAAAATCTTAGGGTTAGGGTTTATAACTACAAAAATGGAGTTAATCCAATTTCAAACTTGATTCCATGTCTATAACATTTATTCTACACAAAACAAATTGATTTCATCATCTACTATCAATTTCCATAACCAATCTTATCCATGAACATAATTCATACTTGACTTTATCATGCAAAATACTATCAAAATAAAGATAATCAAGTGTAGAATAATTTACCTCAATCAATTTTTCTTGAAAACTAACTCTGATCCTTGAATTTTGGACTTGAAAAATGAAAAACCCTAGTTCCCCCTTTTCTTTCTTGGTTTCGAAATGCCAAAATAAAAGATGAGAGTATTTTGCTCATATTTTTAATATAAATCCACATGTTTAAAATAAAATGAATTTTTAATTTATTTTACATAGTCAAATTACTACTTTACCCTTTTCATCCAATGGCCAAGATTCAATCTTATCAAAAATAAATGGCCAAGATCTCATCCATGTATATCTTGACCTTTCAAGATTGCCCTCAAAGTTTCAAAATATTTAAAAAATGCCATCTATGACAAATGTCCAATTTGCCCTCCAACTAGACTTTATTTACAACAAGACTTAAAAATTGACATTCCATTAAAATTGAACCAAATTAGTTCAATACAACCGTCCATGTCCCAAAATATCTTAAATTTTTATTTATGGCATTTATTCGATCCAAATATTCAGATTTCACTCAAAAGGATTTCCAAATTTTCTTCCTACGAACTTTAAAGCTTTATAGCCACTAATACTCACTCCATACGAAAATTTCGAGTAACACAAAAGTGTCACTCTTGGGGGTGAACTATTCATTTACGGGTTAACTTACATAAATTTTCCAAACTTTCAAATTTAGTCCCTAAATGTTTCCAAAGTTTATACTTTGACCACCAAACTTTCAAAATTTTCATTTTGGTCACTGAACTAAAACCTCCAATCTTTAACTCTTTACATTTTAGTCACTAAGCAAATATTGGGGTATTACACTTCAACTTCTCAAAAATGAGTTGTTGCTTCTTTGTCCACACATAGGGAACGTTCTTTTGTAACAACTTTGTCAACGGTGCTGCAATACTCGAAAACCCTTCTCCAATGCGACGGTAACAGCCAACCAACCCAAGAAAACTATGCACCTCCGAAATTGATTTAGGTTGTTTCCAATTGAGAATAGCCTCAATTTTCTGTGGATCAACACGAATACCCTCCACAGACACCACATAACCAAGGAATATCACTTCTCTAAGCCAAAACTCACACTTGCTTAGCTTGGTATACAATAGATTATCCTTCAACAGTTGCAACACAATCCACAAATGCAGATCGTGATCTTCCTTGGTATGAGAGTACACGAGAATATCATCTATGAACACCACAATGAACTGGTCAAGATATTCATGGAACACCATATTCATCATATCCATGAATGCAGTCGGGGCATTTGTCAAACCAAAAGGCATGACCAAGAACTCATAATTCCCATACCTCGTATGAAATGTGGTCTTATGCACATCTTCATCCTTAACCTTCAACTGGTAATACCTTGATCTCAAATCGATCTTAGAAAACACCGCTACCCCACGAAACTGATCAAACAAGTCATCAATTTGCGGCAACGGATACTTATTCTTTACCATTAGCTTATTCAACTGCCGGTAATCAATGCACATACGCATCGTACCATTCTTCTTCTTCACAAAGAGAACTGGAGCACCCCAAGGCGAAATACTTGGATGAATGAACCCATGATCCAACAACTCTTGAAGCTGTGACTTCAACTCCTTTAACTCATTCGACTTCATTCTATAAGGAGCAATGTACACCAGTGTTGTACCCGCATATAACTCAATACCAAATTACACCTCTCTATTTTATGGTAAACCTAGTAATTCCTCAGGAAAAACCTCTTGAAAATCACAAACAGCTCGAATGTCCTGCACCCAGACACCTTTAGCCTCAGGGTTCATCACGATAGCCAAATAAGCTTGGTAACCCCCTTGCATCATCTTTTCTGCTCGGGTGGCTGAAACAACATTGGATAAGAACTTCACATTCTCGCCAACCACCACAACCTTATAATCATCAGACAACCTCAAGGTAATCCTTTTAGATTCACAATCCATAACCGCCTTTTGCTCACTCAACCAATCTATACCCAAAATGACATCAAAACCATGGAACGATAACTCTATTAGATCCGCGGCAAACTCATGACCTTGCACAAACAAAGGACATCGCCTATACAAATTTCTAGCTGTAACCATCTCTCCACAGGAACTAGTTACTAACATGCCAACATCAAGGATCTCAACATGTACATTCAACAAAGATGCATGCTTACTCAAGATAAAAGAATGAGTAGACCTCGAATCAATCAAGGATAACAATGACAAGGATTGCAAAGTAAAAGTACTTGTGATCATATCCGTGTCATTGCGGCCCTCGCGATGAGCATAAACCCAAGCCGGTCCACCACCCTTCGGTCTCACCGCTGGGGCATGAGCTACAACTCTCTATCAATCCTTGCGGCTTTGAAAATTACCCCTGCCACAGCCTCAACCTCTAACATGTGCAACAACCTGCGTTGATGTATCCCTCACAGCTCAAGAACAATCAAGCTTCAAGTGATCATATGACCCATAAATCCAACATTGCCCCAGCACATACCCGTGTGGCGCCTATCACAACACTCACACTCTGGTACACACGAGCTCCTTAATCACCATGTCTAGCACCACCACCACCATGCCTGTGATCTGGCCTATGCGTCTTATCTTAAAACCTCCTATTTTGTCTCTCAGAGTAGCTAGATTCAGCTGCTCTCTTACCCAAGCTCGCACTTGCAGCCTGGACTGGTGCACCCAAAGACTACTCAACTTATTTGGCCCGTTTGACCAACACATCAAAATCTATATAATCCGCAGCCAATAGATACGTCTTAATGTCCTTCACCAACCCATAACGGAACCTGTCACATCTCTGCTGATCATTAGGGACCAACTCAGGAGCATATTGACTCAAGCAAACAAACTTCACTTCATATTCGGCTATAGACATGCCACCCTGTGTCAGCGACATAAACTCGTGCTTTTTTCATATCCAAATATTGAGTACCCAGATACTTCCTCTTGAAAGCTCTCTAAAATAACTCCCAAGTTACATCCACCTCGAGAACACCCGCAATCGTGGTCACCCACCAATGATACGCATCACCTTGCAACAGTGACACAGTACAACCCAACCTACACTCCTCATTACAACCCATCTAGTTCAAAATATGAACCATTTTCTCCAGCCAACCCTCGGCTGCCTCAGGACTCAGACCCTAAGATCCTCACCTCCCAAACTTTTAAGGTGTTCCAAGGGTAAACCTTGATTAACCACTACAACAGGTACCGGTGCTTGCGCCTGCACCCTAGCCATCGCTGAAAGCCCCCATTATTGCTTGAATTAACGGAGTCAAATCACCATATACAAGCACCTGGTGAACCTGGGGTACTTCACCCGCCCCAACATCAACTAGAGGAAGCATCGGAGGAGGAGGAGGTAAAACATTAGAGGGATTCTCTTCCATCTCGTTATTTTGCCCTACCCCGGCAGTATTAGCCATCGATCGCGTCTCACATCGAGCCATGCTATCAATAACACCAAAACACATTAAAGTTAGGCTAGCATTAGGCAAATAATCCAAAACAGCCTTATAAAACATTTTAAAACCTCGGTAATATGCAATGTGTTCCCAATTCATACCCTAACATGTTATTAAACAATCACAGTACATACACACAATCACCGTGCAATTCAATCAACATCACATAATCAACTAACAATATCTCAACTTTTTGAAACCTGGCTCTGATACCAACAAATGTAACCCCCTCGACCTGGCCTAGTCGCAAGACCGGACCGAGCGAGCTATATTAGGTTTACCGAGGTAAACCAAGAAGAAATTACTTGAAAAACATCAATTTTTTGTTTTTATCTTGTCTAGATGCAAATTATCACCCTATATGTTCATACAGTAGCGGAAGAAAGATAATCTCAATCGGGCATCGAATTGACATCCAATTGTTAAAAAAAAAGACTAAATTGAAAATTCTAAAAATTCCAAGGACTTGGCCCATTTTTATGATACCAACCTTTAGTTAGGTAGATTTCATGCAAACATGTCAGAAAATCAACTCAAGAGGACCAACCATACGCATTCAATTGCATCCATAACATTTAGGGACTAAAATGTAAGAAAATAGTACTAGCTTTCATGACATTAACAGAAATAACTAGCAGCTGTATCAATACGGTAGGACCTGTACTGATACGGTATTACAATCCTATTTTGGTATGCCTGGTATCGTACCAGTACACTACTTCGAACCCAAAAATCTACTTAATATTGTTAAAACACCGTACCGATACGGTCAGCATGCATTTTGGTACGCGAGCTTAGACTAAAAAGAAGGATTCTAGTAGCAATAGACCGTACCGAACCCCCTACACCTATTTCAATATACCTAGGTTAAAATTGCCTAGCCATACCAATACGGTCCTTTGTGTATCGGTACGTTTGGGCCTGTAATGTCATTTTCAGCTTATTTTTCACTTGAATCTAGATGCATTTAGGTCCTAGCAACTCTCATCCATGCATACAAACATCCATCTAAGCATTTTTCAACTCTAACATCAGAATTCAACAACCATAACAACTTATACATTCAAATGACCAAACCATAGGCAAGCTCCCAAAACCTTTTTTCCAAACATACCAAAATGCACAAATAGACCATTCTCAGCATAAGCAACATATCAACATCACAAACACAACATAGTAAACTTGCACAGACTATCTCAACATGGATATCATTATGGCAATTCTAAATGCATACCTAAACAACCACACATCAACAATCATAAGCAAGGATTAACCTCAAGCTTAGCAACATCAAATCACCCTTATAATCCAGCATAGAAACATACTTAAAAGCGATAGAAAACAGAATTACAAGTCCCCAAAATATGGCGAACACATTGCCTTATTAATCGAAAACATAAACCGAGTTCATACTCAAAAGTAGTTTATCACTTGGATCCTTTCAACCCTTGCCTTTGCTACCCCGAACCTTAATGCTCTGCTTCATTAGGAAAAAGAGAGCGTAAGCATACATGCTTAGTGAGGATGCTCATAAAACAATGATGCAATTAAAACCTTTTGAAAACCGTGCACTTTTTTCTAAAACATGCTTAACAACCAAAGCATTTTTCTTGTCTCCAACTGAGACATGCATAATCACCCTTATGCAACATCATATACATAATCCATGCTTCGATCCTAAAGCATTATAAACAAACTATGCTTAAATCCCAAAGCATTATTGTAATGCCTCGGTTTTAGGGCTTAGAGGTTTGATGGCTTATTAGACGGTCTGGCGGACCGGAGTAGGGATTCGAGTCAGTTTCAGGACTGTATATTTTCAGTAAGATAAAAATGTGGAAAAATAGTTAAAAATCATCTTTTAATATATATTGATTTTTGGTGGAATAAATTTTGGAAAATAAAATTTGGAAATGTGACATTTTGGTTAATGACCAAAATGCAATTTTTGAAAAATGTTTTAAAATGACTAAAATGAAAAGGGTCAAATTATTAGAATCCTTAAGGAGCTAAATTACCAAGTTTTTGCTGGAGGTTTCTCCCTTCAATTAAATCATTTTAAACATGTGTTTTAAAGGTGGTTTAAGAGGGATTAAAATATCTAAGTTAGTTATTAGCTTTTAAAGAAAATCTACGTAACTTTTTCCTAAACATTTTCTCTCAACTTCTTTTCTACCAAACAATCAAAATTTCACCAAAAATCCAAAGGTGAGAGATTCTTTTCACTCAGATTATTGATTCTAACTTGATTCTTTAACTTTGTTTTGCAAAATCTCATTGAAATCTTATGTTTTCTTAGCTTTTCACAAATCAATTGAGGGGCAAACTTCACAATAGGGGTAAGGTCTGAGATCTCCTCTATTGTATGGTCCTTTATTTAAATTCCCAAGCATTGGATCCTTGTTTTTGTGTTTCTAATCTGATTTTGATGATTTTCCAATGTTTAATTGAGTTATTTGGGGAAAATGAGTTAATTCACGGATTGGATTTAATTTCCAGTAATTAAGGATGCTTTGATTTATATTATGGATGTTTAATAATGTTGATAAGTGATTTTTATCAATGAAATCTCGAAACTTAAGAACCTCTATTTGTTTAGGTTTTTAGTTTTGAGGTTTTGTGGTGTTTCTTTGGTTGTAAGGTTGCTGGAGGTGGTAGGTTGATTTGGATCTATTTTTAGATGTTTTTGATGTTGAAAGTGGTGTTAGATTGATAGATGTTGATTGGGTTGTGAATCGAAGTGTTTTGGTTATGTTTTTGGTTGTTGTGGAGGGTTAATTATGAAGGTGTGGTGGAAATCTGAGAAGGATTGTTGTTGCTATGTTTAGAATGCATTATGATGCATTAATCCTTTGTTGTTTGTGGTAAAAATAGGGGAGGTTGATTCGGAAGTGATTGGAGAAGCGTTAGAGATTTTAGATACTTGATTTCGCGTCGACGAATCGAGGTTTAGCGTATCGGTGAGTGAAAACATTTTTGATGATTTGGTACAGAGTTTTGGGAGTTAAGGTAGAGCTTGAAATACTTGCCTAGACTCGGAAGTAAGAATAAAGTGGTTCTCTCTCTCGGTCGTGCTAGTTTGAAATGGTTTTATGCACTTGTTTTAATTTACATGTTACCATACTGTTAAGCATATTGTAAAGTTTTCGATATACTATTTTTAAGCATGTTTTGCTAGAGGATGCACATGGTAAGTGATCCTTGTAAGTATGGTTTATACTTGTGTTTTAAAGCATGGTTGTTGCTTTGGAAATCGCATGGTAATGCTTGCTAAACAGTAAGGTAAATGTTATTTGGTTAATTATATTGGCAAGTGATGTGGTTTTTAAATTGTTATCAGATATAGTTGGTCGGCCACAGGATTGAGTGCACTGTAAATAAGTCACCTTGAATGTTGAGGGGTTTATACGGTGTACCGAATACTCCATCCAAGTACCCTAACGGTAGAGGGGTTAAATAGTATCAAAAACTCCCGTTAGTGGATTAAAAGTCTAACTGATGATTGAGGTGGGTATCCCCGTGGGTTGAAAGTGTACCTGGTTGTTAATGTACCGCGATTGTGATTGTATCGCTATTTCGGTTGAGATGGCTTGAAGTGTTGGGTTAACACTTGTTGAATCCATGTATCCGATGAACTCTTTTGTTATTAGACTTGTTTAATGATCACTTGTAAGCCAATATAATTGTTAATGTATCATTGAAATGTTTATGTTGTATAATGTGATTTCTACATATTTCTCCTTGAGCTTTGCATTTGGTAGTAATGCATAGGAAGGCTTAAGTAGAGGGTTAGAAATGTGATTTTGTTGCTTATTAATGAAACATGTAGCATATGGGTTAATATGTTGGTTTTAAGGATGAAAAGTGCATGTTTTAAAAAGGGCAAGATGTTTTAAAGGATGATGTTAAGTAAATGATTTTAAATGCATTGATGGTGTTTTGTTCTGAGCATTCCTCACTAAGCCTTGTGTGCTTATGCTCTCTTTGTCCATCAATGCAGAGAATTAAAATTCCAGAAGGCAGCAATAAACAAGGGGATCTTGGCAAGACTTGTTTCCAAAGTATGTTAGAGACTAGACTATAATGAATAAGGGCAATGGGGTACTAGTTATGTTTTGGGAGATGTTTTTTAGAACTCCCTGTTTGAGCATGTTTCTTCAGTTGCTCCTGGATTGTATTTGGCCTTAAGGATTGATTTTGGTTCTGGGTTATCTTTGGATATACTTGTTGGATGCTTATTAGGAAGCATGCCTATAGATTTCCTTTTTGATGAATGAAGCCTTGTTGTGTTGTCAGAATTGTAAGGTTAGTTGGCATAAGATATGTTTGGTGTGTTGGCATTGTGTTTTAAGCATGTTAGAGTGGTGTGTGTATGCTTTTGGGATGAAAAAACAGCCAAATGTGTCATTACAGGCCCAGGTGTACCGATACGCGGGGGACCATATCGATACGGCTTGGCAATTTTAGGCTTGTGGGATCGGTACAGACCTTGTTCATTTTGATACGCCTAGGCAAGTTTTTCCAGGTGTAGCGATAGGGGAATGGGTGTTTCAGTACGAGTTTTAGCCTCTGGAATTCACTTTTTCAACTCGAACCTGCGTATCGAAACACTTGAGAAGCCGTATCGGTACGGTCTATAACATTTCAAAAGTTAGGTAATTCAGTTAGGCGTATCGATACGGTATAGTAATGTACCAAAATGGGGTGTTTTAATCCGTATCGACCTGTATCGATACAGATGACCGTTAATTCTGTGAATGTCACTTTGGGTAATTTTGTTTCCTTACAATTTAGTCCATGAATCTTGCCAATGCAATTATATGTGATAGAATGATCGGATTGAGCTGAAATTTGAAATAAAAGATTGGAACTTGACTAATTAAAGGCTGGTAACTTAAAAGTTAGCTTTAATCCTAGAATTTTTGTTATTGCAATTTGGTCCCTAAATTATAAATATGATTAACTGGATGTCAAATTGATGCCCGATTGGGATGGGGTTACACTTGATGTTTGCATGAACATGTAAGGTTATTAATTGACATTTAGATAAGATAAATAAGAAAAAATGGACCAGGTTTTGTGAATCTCTTCGGTTTTGCTACGACAAACCTAATGTAGCCTTCTTGGTTCGGTTGGGCGTCTAGGCTGGGTCAAGGGGGTTACATTTGGTGGTATCAGAGACAGGTTTGGTTCGTTTGGGAGGTAGTTGTGTCATTGCCATGTTTGATTTGTACGGTGATTGTTGTATGTACGCTGGTTGATATGCACGGTGATTAATATATGAATGTTGGCTGTTGTATGCTATATTGGGGAAGTTTTGGGGTACCCATTGCCTTATTATTATAGTCTGGAAAGTTTTGATTTTTGAAATGGAAGTCTTGGATCCGTGCTTGAGGTTGGCCTAACTATTTTTGTTTTGAAATGATTATCATGCTTTAGATATATTTTAGCACAATGGGATCGAGGAGAGAGTTGCAATCGGGTATGATTGTTGCTACCACTAGGCAGGATGCTGAAGGAGATGTTGTGCCTCCTAGAGGGTTACCACCACCCCCAACTATTCCACCAGAGGGAGTAGAACAAGTACCACCCGTGCCGGTTGGGCCAAGGATGGGTTATATGGCACCGTTGATTAAAGCCATGACCGGTGCTTTTCAGGTAGCAGTTGCGAGTGTTCGTGTGCTAGCACCACCAGTTGAGGGGCAAGGTTTGCCGCTTGAGCACTGTTGCAGTTTGGGCAGAGTTGAGTTTCGAGGGTTATCACCTGAGGCTTTTGAGGGCTGGTTGGCCAGTACTGAGAGGATACTGGGCTAGATAGGGTGCACCGATTCTCGTAAGTTGGGTTGTGTTGTTCCCCTATTACAAGGTGATGCTTATGCATGGTGGACTACCACGATATCCGGTATGGCGACCGATGAGGTGACCTAGGAGTTTTTCGTGAGGCTTTTCGGAAGAAGTTTTTAGGACTCCGATATTAGGATGATAGGAAGTGTGAGTTCATGGCTCTAGTGCAAGGCAGTATGTCTGTTACGGAGTATGAGGTATAGTTCGTGAGGTTGAGTCAGTATGCACCTGAGTTGGTTCCTAACGAGGGTACGCAATGTGATCGATTCCACTATGGGCTGGTGCAGGATGTTAAGAAATACATGTTTGCTGCTGATTACATCAATTTTGATGTGTTGGTTTCGCGAGCCAAGGATGTGGAGTAGAATTTGGGTTTGGCACTTGGATTGCGAGGTTCTAGCTCGAGTAAGAGAGCTGTTGATTCAGGTTATAGCGGTGGTCAGGCCAAGAGACATCGTGATAGGAGGTTTTTCCCGGAGCCGAGGTATGGCAGAGGTGTTGTAGGACGTGGAGTTCAGGGGTAGGGTTCCCAGGTTAGAACCCGTTTAGCACTTGTTGGGTTTATGGATCCCGAGATCATTTGAGGCGTGATTACCCACATTTGGACAGGGAGGGTCAGGCACCTGCGCCTGTGGTGGCTAATGCTTATTGTAGTTGTAGGTCAGGCAACCATCAGAGGCGTGATTGTCCGTTGTTGGCTCGAGGTGGGCAGGGTGCTGCACCTGTTGTTGCTCTGCAGCGGGGTTGTGGTAATGGCCGCATACCGTTTCAGCATCGAGATGGTAGGCAGAGGACTGTGGCTCATACTGTTGCTATCCAGCCTGAGGGAGGTGGACCAGCTAGGGTGTGTGCACACCGCGAGGGTCGCAATGACACCGATGTGATTGTAGGTACTTTTACCCTACAGTCTTTGTCATTGTATTCGTTGGTTGATTCTGGTTCTACTCATTCATACATTTTGAGTGAGCATGCTGCGCTGCTTGATATATCTGTTCAAATTCTTAATGTGGGTGTTAGAGTGACTAGTTCTCTTAGGGAGACAGTCGTGGTTAGGAGGTTGTATCGTAGGTGTTCGCTGATGGTTCAGGGACATGTGTTTGTTGTGGACTTGATGGAGTTACCATTCCATGGTTTTGATGTGATTTTGGGTATGGATTGGTTAACCGAACATCGGGCTGTAGTGGATTTTGAGACCAAACGGATATCCTTAAGGTTGACAGATGATTATGAGGTGGTGGTTGTTGGTGAGAATGCCAAGTTTTTGTCTAATGTTGTTTCGGCTTTAGAAGCACGTCGAATGTTGGATTCGGGATGTTAGGATTATTTAGCCTATGTTATAAATCCTAGATCAAAAGAGATGAGGGTGCAGGATGTTCGCACCGTATGTGAGTTTCTGGGTGATTTTTCGGAGGAATTACGAGGGTTGCCACCTGACCGTGAGGTAGAGTTTGGCATCGAGGTCTTTGCGGGTACGGTACTGGTATCCATTGCTCCGTACCGCATGGCTTTGAAGGAATTGAAGGAGTTGAAAACACAGTTGTAGGAGTTGCTTGGTCATGGGTTTATTAGACCCAGTATTTCACCGTGGGGAGCGTCGGTGCTGTTTGTTAAGAAGAAAAACTGCACGTTGCGGATGTGTATAGATTACCACAGCTGAATAAGTTGACAATAAAGAACAAGTATCCCTTATCGCGGATGGATGACCTGTTTGATCAGCTCAGGGGAGCCTCAGTGTTTTCCAAGATAGATTTGAGGTTGAGGTACTACCAGTTAAAGGTGAAGGAGGTGGATGTTCCCAAAACAGCCTTCCGTACAAGGTATGAGCATTACGAGTTTCTTGTGATGCCATTTGGTTTGACCAATGCACCAGCTTCTTTCATGGATATGATGAACCGAGTGTTTCATGAGTTTTTGGATCAGTTTGTGGTTGTGTTTATCGACGATATCCTTGTGTACTCCCGTACCGAGGAGGATGATGATAGACATTTGAGAATTGTTCTTCAGACACTGTTGGTTAATCAGCTCTATGCCAAGTTAAGCAAATGTGAGTTCTGGCTCAGGGAAGTTTTGTTTCTTGGGCATGTTCTGTTAGCCGAGGGAATTCGTGTCGATCCGCATAAGGTTGAGGCTGTAATGAGTTGGAAGGAGCCCAAGTCTGTGACGGAGGTTAGGAGTTTCCTTGGTTTGGCGGGCTATTATCGAAGGTTTGTGGAGGGGTTCTCTAGTTTGGCGGCTCCGCTAACTAAGTTGCTACAGAAGAATGTTCAGTTTTAGTGGACGGAGGATAGATAACGAGCTTTTGAAAGGTTGAAGGAAACCTTGACACTAGCTCCAATCTTGGTTCAACCAGAATCGGGGAAGGAGTTTGTTTTTTATAGTGAAGCGTCGTATGTTGGGATTGGTTGTGTGTTGATGCAGGAGGTAAGGTAGTGGCGTATGCATCTAGGCAGTTGAAGGTGCATGAACGTAACTAACCTACTCACGATCTTGAACTTGCAGCAGTTGTGTTTGCCTTAAAGATTTGGAGGCATTATCTTTAGGGTGAGAAATGTGTGGTCTATATGGATCATAAAAGTTTGAAATATCTAATGTCACAGAATGAGCTAAATCTTAGGCAACATAGATGGTTGGAGTTGCTTAAGGATTATGATCTGACCATTGAGTATCATCCGGGGAAAGCCAATGTTGTGGTGGAGCTGAGAGCCATGTTTGCTCGGTTGAGTGTGACGAGTAACGGGGGTTTGTTGGCCGAGTTGCAGGTGAAGCCGTCCTTGTTGCAGAATATTAAGGAGAACCGTATGATAGGAGTTTGGTACCACATGTGGAAGATATCAGTGACGAAAACCCTACGGATTTTCATTTCAACGATGATGAGGTGTTGTGTTTCAAAGGTTGAATAGTGGTGCCTGAGGACGAAGAGTTGAGGCATACTATTTTGAATTAGGCACACGCTAGTCTTTTTGCTATGCATCCCGGTAGTACTAAAATGTATCGAGGGTTGAAGGAGGAGTACTATTGGGTTGGACTAAAAATGATGTGGCTGATTTCATTGCTCGGTGTATGGTTTGTCAGCAGGTAAAGGCTGAGCATCAATTTCCTTCTGGGTTGTTGAAACCGTTGAAGATACTGAAATGGAAGTGGAAAAAATCACCATGGATTTCATGTCTGGGCTACCTTTGATGCCGACCAAAAAGGATTCCATTTGGGTGATTGTGGATCGGTTTACGAAGTGTGCACATTTTATGCTAGTACATACTACGTATACCTCAGACAAGTTGGATGAACTGTACATCTTTGAGATTGTGCGTCTGCACGAGGTGCCCAAATCTATAGTTTCGGATAGGGATCCGCGGTTCACCGCATGCTTTTGGGTGAGTTTGCATCGCGCTTTGGGAACCCGGTTGAGTTTCAGTACCTCGTATCATCCTCAGATGGATGGCCAGTCAGAGCGCATGATTTAGGTTCTCGAGGATGTGCTGAGGTGTTGTGTTACTGAGTACCAAGGAACGTGGGAGAAATAATTGCCGTTGGTGGAGTTTGCTTACAATAACAGTTATCATGCTAGCATACAGATGGCACCTTATGAGGCGTTGTATGGCAGAAAATGTCGTACGCCGTGTGTTGGGCAGAAGGAGGGAAAAAGTTTGTGTCGATGCCCAATGCTTTGAAAGGTACAACTGAAAAGGTAAAGTTGATATGTGAGGGCTTAAAAGTAGCTACAGATTGCCAGAAATCCTATACGGATTTAAAGCTAGGGATATAGAGTATGATGTGGGTGATAAAGTGTTTTTGAAGGTGTCGCCCTGGAAAAAGGTGTTGCGGTTTGGGCGGAAAGGGAAGCTTAGCCCGAGTTTTATTGGACCTTACGAGGTTATTGAGCATGTGGGTACCGTTGCTTATTGTTTGAGGCTACCTCTAGAGTTGGGAAAGATTCATGATGTGTTCCATGTTTCGGTGTTGCGGAGGTATAGGTCGGATCCATCGCATGTCATGCCGGTGGAGGAGATTTAATTGAGACCGAATCTATCATACGATGAGGAACCAGTAGAGGTTCTTGATACCAGCAGTAAGGTGCTGCGTGGCAAGACGGTTGAGCTTGTTAAGGTGTTGTGGAAGCACCGCGGTGTTGAGGAGGACATGTGGGAACGCAAGTCGGACATGTTGAAACAGTTTCTGCACCTGTTTCCTCCAGGTAAATTTTGGGGATGAAACTTCTTAAGTGGGGGTGAGTTGTAACGCCCCGATTTTAGGGCTTAGCAGTTTGATGGTTTATTAGACGGTCCGGTGGACCGGAGTAGGTATTCGAGTCAATTTCAGGACCATATATTTTTCGGTAAGATAAAAATATGGAAAAATAGTTAAAAATTATCTTTTAATATATATTGATTTTTGGTGGAATAAATTTTGGAAAATAGAATTTGGAAATGTGAAATTTTGGTTAGTGACCAAAATGCAGTTTTTGAAAATTGTTTTAAAGTGACTAAAATGAAAAGGGTCAAATCCTTAGAATCCTTAGAATCCTTAAGGAGCTAAATTAACAAGCTTTTTCTGGAGGTTTCTCCCTTCAATTAAATCATTTTAAACATGTGTTTTAAAGGTGGTTTAAGAGGGATTAAAATATCTAAGTTAGTTATTAGCTTTTAAAGAAAATCTACGTAACTTTTTCCTAAACATTTTCTCTCAACTTCTTTTTTGCCAAACAATTAGAATTTCACCAAAATCATGAGGTGAGAGTTTCTTTTCACTCAGATTATTGATTCTAACTTGATTTTTTAACTTTATTTTGCAAAATCTCATTGAAATCTTATGTTTTCTTAGCTTTTCACAAATCAATTGAGGGGGAAACTTCACAATAGGGGTAAGGTCCGAGATCTCCTCTATTGTATGGTTCTTTATTGAAATTCCCAAGCATTTGATCCTTGTTTTTGTGTTTCTAATCTAATTTTGATGATTTTCCAATGTTTAATTGCGTTATTTGGGGAAAATGAGTTAATTCACATATTGGATTCAATTTCCAATAATTAAGGATGCTTTGATATATATATTTTGGATGTTTAATAATGTTGATAAGTGATTTTTATCAATGAAATCCCAAAACTTAAGAATCTCTATTTGTGTAGGTTGCTAGTTTTGAGGTTTTGTGGTGTTTCTTTGGTTGTAAGGTTGCTGGAGGTGGTAGGTTGATTTGGATCTGTTTTTAGATGTGTTTTGATGTTGAAAGTGATGTTAGATTGATAGATGTTGGTTGGGTTGTGAATTCAAGTGTTTTGGTTATGTTTTCGGTAGTTGTGGAGGGTTAATTGTGAAGGTGCGGGGTGGAAATCCGAGAAGGATTGTTGTTGTTGTGTTTAGAATGCATTATGATGGATTAATCATCTGCTGTTTTGTGGTAAAAATAGGGGAGGTTGATTCGAAAGTGATTGGAGAAGCGTTGGAGATTTCAAATACTTGATTTTGCGTCGGCGAATCGAGGTTTCGCATATCAGTGAGTGAAAATGTTTTTGATGATTTGGTACAGAGTTTTGGGAGTTAAGGTAGAGCTTGAAATGCTTGCCTAGACTCGTAAGTAAGTATAAAGTGGTTTTCTCTATCGGTCGTGCTAGTTTGAAATGGTTTTATGCACTTGTTTTAATTTACATGTTACCTACTGTTAAACATATTTGAAAGTATTCGATATATTGTTTTTAAGCATGTTTTGCTGGAGGATGCACATGGTAAGTGATCCTTGTAAGTATGGTTTATACTTGTGTTTTAAAGCTTGGTTGTAGCTTTGGAAATGGCATGGTCTAATGCTTGTTAAACAGTGAGGTAAATGTTATTTGGTTAATTATATTGGCAAGTGATGTGGTTTTAAAATTGTTATCGGATATAGTTGGCCGTCTATAGGATTGAGTGCACTGTAAATAAGTCACCTTGGATGTTGAGGGGTTTATACGGCGTACCAAATACTTCATCCAAGTATCCTAACGGTAGAGGGGTTAAACAGTACCGAAAACTCTCGTTAGTGGATTAAGCGTCTAACCGATGATTGGGGTGGGTGTCCCCATGGGTTGAAAGTGTACCCATTTGTTAATGTACCCGGTTGTTATTGCACCGCGATTATGATTGTATTGCTATTCCGGTTGAGATGGCTTATAGTTTTGGGTTAACACTTGTTGAACTCGTGTATCCGATGAACTCTTTTGTTATTGGACTTGTTTAATGATCACTTGTAAGCTAATATAATTGTTAATGTATCATTGAAATGTTTATGTTGTATAATTTGATTTATACATATTTCTCCTTGAGCTTTGCATTTGGTAGTAATGCATGAAAAGGATTAAGTTGAGGGTTAGCAATATGATTTTGCTGTTGATTAATGAAACATGTAGCATATGGGTTAATATGCTGGTTTTAAGGATGAAAATTGCATGTTTTAAAAAGGGTAAGATATTTTAAAAGATGATGTTAAGTAAATGATTTTAAATGCATTGATGGTGTTTTGTTCTGAGCATTCCTCACTAAGCCTTGTGTGCTTACGCTCTCTTTGTCCATCAATGCAGAGAATTAAAGTCCCGGAAGGCAGCAAGAAGCAAGGGTATCTGGACAAGACTTGTTTCCAAAGTATGTTAGAGACTAGACTATATTGAATAAGGGCAATGGGGTACTAGTTGTGTTTTGGGAGATGTTTTGTGGAACTCCCTGTTTGAGCATGTTTCTTTAGTTGCTCCTGGATTGTATTTGACCTTTAAGGATAGATTTTGGTGCTGGGTTATCTTTGGATATATTGGTTGGATGCATATTAGGAAGCATGCCTATAGATTTCCTTTTAGATGCATGAAGCCTTGTTGTGTTGTTAGAATTGTAAGGTTAATTGGCATGAGATATGTTTGGTGTGTTGGAATTGTGTTTTAAGCATGTTAGAGTGGTTTGAGTATGCTTTTGGGATGAAAAACCAGCCAAATTTGTCGTTACAGACCCAGGCGTACCGATACGCGGGGGACCATATCGGTACGGCTTGGCAATTTCAGGCTTGTGGTGTCGGTAGAGGCCTTGTGCGTTTCGAAACGCCTAGGCAAGCTTATCCAGCTGTACCGATATGGGTATGGGTGTTTCGATACGAGTTTTAGCCTCTGGAATTTACTTTTTGAACTCGAACCCGCGTATCGGAACACTTGAGAAGTCGTATCGGTACGGTCTATAACATTTCAAAAGTTAGGTAATTTAGTTAGGCATATCGATATGATATGGTAGTGTACCGAAATGGGGTGTTTCAATCCGTATCGATACGGGTTTACCTTTATCGTTACGGATGACCGTTAATTCTGTTAATGTCACTTGGGGTAGTTTTGTTTCCTTACAATTTAGTCCCTGAATCTTGCCAATGCAATTGTATGTGATAGAATGATCGGATTGAGGTGAAATTTGAAATGAAAGATTGGAACTTGACTAATTAAAGGCTGGTAACTTAAAAGTGAGCTTTAATCCTGGAATTTTTTGTAATTGCAATTTGGTCCCTAAATTATAAATATGATCAATTGGATGTCAAATTAATGCCCGATTGAGTTGGGGTTACACCTAATGTCTGCATGAACATGTAGGGTTATTAATTGGCATTTAGATAAGATAAAAAGGAAAAAACTGGACCGGTTTTTGTGAATCTCTTCGGTTTGCTATGACAAACCTAATGTAGCCTTCTTGGTTCGGTTGGGCTTCTAGGCTAGGTCAATGGGGTTACAATTATATAGTAGGTTTCATTCATAAACTTTCATATATATTGGCATTTATAGTGACCAAGATAGACTACCTCTATCCCACACATATTGAATACATGAATCTCCCATATCATGCATAGTTAAACCGCATGATATCCTAAACCTTGCCTATTTAAACCGCAAGATTTGACACCCTCTCCTAGTTAAACAACGAGACTGCACCCTTGCCTAGTTAAACCGCAAGTGTACCGACCTTGCCTAGTTAATCCGCAGGATCACCATCAATTTGGGTTGCCTTGTAATACCCCAAAATTTGCTATGTTGATTAAGGGTCATTTATTACTAAGATAAGGGCTTAAAAACTTACTTAGTTACTAAAATGACAAAAAAATATAAAAGTTAGGATTTTCTCAATTATGTAAGGTAGAAAAAGAAATTTCTGAGGTTTTAAGGTGTCATGTGATATAGAACGAATAAAATAGGATACTCGTAAAATTTGGTTAAATTCCAAGGAAAATTGGAATGGGAATTTAAGGTTAAAGTTTAGTGACCAAAATGACAAGTTTTAAAACTTGGGTGGTACAAGTTGAAATATGAAAAGTTGAAGGACCAAAGTTATAATTTCCCAAAAGTTAGGTATTTTATTTCATAAATAGATAGAGCCCCTATTGGTGTGGATTGAATGAGGAATTACTAATTTGATCCGATATTTCAATTATTGGGAAATTGTAGTCAAAGTTTAAGTGGAATTTAAATACCTGGATCGAACTGGAAAATTATGAAATTTTATAATATGTTAGAGAAAGTTTATAAAAGTCATTTCCAAATGTTGGAAATATTTTAGTTCGGTTCAGGATGAATCTTGTGATTTATTTTGATTAAGGAATTTATTTAGTAACCGATAAATTCTTGGCATTTATTGGTAAATCGGATCAAGCTAAAATTTAAGAAATGATTCCATCATGTACATGGATTAAACAGATCATGGAGAAAAATCTGATATAGATTCTGAGAATAAAAATGCAGTATAAGATATTGAATTCTGATCGAACTGCAAAGTTAAGTATGCTTAGGGTATAGGATGGGTGACCTATTGGGAAGGTCTTATGTCAGTACTTGAGACTGATAAAAAGGAATCAGTTCGATTTAACATTATTCGTATAGATATCTAATAAAAGATTATTAAGAAAATTTTATCCGATAAAGATTTCAGGTAAATTATCAGCATGTTGGACCTAGTCGAAATTTTAAGTTTGACTTCATAAATATGAAATATTTATTTGATAATATTATTTATTTTCAAATATGGAAATAAGAAATTTTTAGAATTTATTTGATAGCCCGAAAAAGGTAAAATCGCAGTAAAAGTATTTTTTGAATATCAGGAAATCGGATCGAACTGGAATTTCAGAGGCTGATCCAAAAGCCATGGAAAAGTTATAAAATACTATTTTATGAATATTTTATTATAATTGGTTGGATTCCAACTAGATTTAGTTGATTTTTTACAAGAATGGCAAACTAGTAAATAAAAACTAGTTGGAGGTTAAATTGGTCATTTTGCCCTAATGGCATTTTCAAATATTTAAAAAGTATAAGGGTAAATTTTGGAAATAGGAAATGGGAGATTTAATCTTGTCCCTTGATTGATGATAAGATTAATCTCAACCGTTAGATTTTAATGGCAAAATTGTAATTTCACTATTAAATGAATTTAATATTCATCTAATAGTCACATGTGTATAATAATAGTGAAAAGATGAACAAATTTCATCTTTTCCAGCAAAAAATGTGAGATGCTAGGGAAAGAAAAAGAAAATTTTTCCAAGCTCGATCCAAGCCCTGAAACTCGATTTTCGATTTGGATCCGAATCAAAAGAAGGTTCGCGGTACTATAAAAGAAAGGATCGAATAGAGCTTAGTGAGGCAAGCTAATAAATGGCCCATGTGAGTGCATTCTTACTTATTTATAATATATGTGAAATGAATGAATGCATTCTTATATATATATATATATATGAGAAAACTTGCAATAAGTCAACCTTGATATTAATGAAAATATATGTTGACCAAAGTTATTTAAATGGCATGAAATATTAAATGGCATATGTGATACATGGATATGGCATAATGATTTATCTAGGATAAATCAAAATTCAGACTTTGGGTATGAAATGCTCATTATCAAATTATGGTTGATAATATTGATGAATTGGATATTGAAGGTGAAAATAATGTATTATTATGCCCAAGTACTAGTACTAGTGTGAGAGTCTTGGTATAATTTGATATCCAAGAAGAGTCATAGCAGCTGCGAACTAGCACTACGGTGCTGAGAAAATGTAGGCACTACGGTGATGAGATAATATAGGCACTACGGTGCTGAGATAATGTAGGCACTACGGTGCTGAGATAATGTAGGCACCACTGTGTTGAGATAAAGTAGGCACTACGGTGCTGAAGGTATGAGAAACAAAGAGCGTCCTCGAGTGCGTAATCACCATCTGACGCTACGGCGTTGTAGACACTACAGTGTCAAACTCGTATACCATAGGTTCATCTGAGAATCTTTGGTATAGTTGGATATCCATAGAGTCTTAGCAGCTGCGTCAAAGCACTACGGTGCAGGAAAGACTCTAATGAGTCAGGAAAGACTTTACGGAGTCAGGAAAGACTCTACAGAGTCAGTTCAAACACTACGGTGTTAAAAGGCAGAAAATGTGCTAGGATGAGGACCAATGGGCATCCTCGAGTATGTAGTCATCCTAGTCGCTTCAGCGATGTAGACGCTACGACGTCGTAGACACTACGGCATCGTAGACACTACGGTGTCGTGATGACTCGCGTACCATGGCATCACATGATTTTGTACTTTTGGCTATGATAAAGGAAATGATATGCAAATGATTGCATAATGAAAGAATGGCTACGATAAAGGAAATAATATGCAAATGTTTGCATAATGAAAGAATGGCTATGATAAAGGAAATGATGTGCTAATGTTTGCACAATGAAAGAATGGTTATGTTAAAAGATATGATATGCAAAGGATTGCATAATGAAAGCATGGCTATGTTAAAGAACATGATATGCAAATGATTGCATGATGAAAGTATGACCATGTTACATAATATGATATGCAAATGATTATGTGATGAAAGCATGATTGCTTAATGATCATGAACCATAAATATCATGAATTCTATGGCAGAATTGATAGATGATATGGAACATATTGAAAGCATGTTTATGTTGAAGTAATTTTTATGCATGTGAACACCTGGTGAGCAATGATGTCATGACTCTTACGGTAGTCATGATACATGATTAATTATGCATTACATATGGCTTGAATTTTTATACTTTGGCTATAATACTTGAAATACAGTTATGCAAGTAGTTAAGCTAAAAAGGTTAATGTACACAAGATTCGTAAGACATATCAAATCTTGTGATATGAATATTATATTGCACAAATGAACTATACAAGTAAGGAGGTTCTATCTATGATAAAATGTTATTAACTGCAATTGAAAATCATTCGACATTTTGCAGAGCTATGTTATTATAATTATTGTTTATATTATTAGGATTATGTTTCACTAAGTTATACTTAACATGTGTTGTGTATCACACGTAGGTACTTCGAACGAGATAGCAAAGAAGGAGTTGCACATCATTGAATCAAGTTAATCTACATTATCAATAAGTATCACCACATCCTAGTCTAGTGGGGCATGTATAAATTTTAAATAAGTAGTTATTCTGTATGATCTAGCATCATGAATCAGTTTGAAGAATTAAAAATATTAGAAAAGATCCTTTAAACGGTTTTAAACTTAGTGGGTCATTTACCACGTAGTGATTTTGAAAGCAAGAAAGAGTCTAGGCATCACACATAGTTTTCACCCTGAATTATATTCTCATTTTAATAACTACTTAAAGTATTTTACAAACCAATTCAGGGTTAAATCTAGCTATGGTTGCTAGACATAGTTTTGTTTGAAAACCGAGAAAGGGCCAACGATTGAACTACTTTGTCGAGAAAAAAATAAAATAAAAAAAATTACAATTATGAAAATCAGTTAGTAACATCTTTAATGTGTATTTAAATATCGAATATATGTTAATGGTGTTACATTTAGTGGTATCAGAGCAAAGGTTTAGCCGATTCTGGAGGTTAAACTGAGTCCAAATGATTTTTCTAAAGTGTACATGCCCTTAGGATGTGATGTTACTGATATATTGCTTGCATAACTTGATGTAGCTCCTCAATAGTATGAATGAGACTCTAATGTTTATAATAAAAAAATAAGATACTGTTAGATTTCGTCAATTGACGAATTTTTAAGGGTTAAGAATAGACCCATAGTGGATACAACACAGTGAATTAAATATGATAGTTAAATCTTATTCAGAATGAGTTATCTGATAATAGAGAACTAGTACAATAATTATAATAAGATAGAGGATACTCCGATTTTAAGGAAATTTCTAAATGTGTTTTCGGATGAATTACTAGGATTACCTCCAGATAAAAAGGTATAGTTCGATATTGACGTTTAATTCGAGAATAAAGCAAGTATTGATAGCACCTTAACACTAACCCAGCTAGTGGAGCAGAAAGCTTAGCGGTAAGAGCTATTAGATTAGAGTTATATTCGATCAAGCGAGTTATTATGAAGAGCTTTAGTATTATTCATAAAGAAGAAAGATAATTCTTTACGATTAAGTATAGATTATCGAAAGTTAATTAGGGTAACAATAAAGAATAAATAATTTGTTACCAAGGATTGGGGATTTGTTTGACTAGTACCAAGGTACAACTGTGTTTCCAAAGGATTGACCTTTAATTAGGCTATTATCAGTTAAAAGTTAGGGAAGAAAATACACCAAAGACAGCACCCAGGACTCGTTATGGACACTACGAGTTTTTAGTGATGCCATTTGGATTTTCAAACGCCCCGTCGCATAGAAGGATTTGATGAATGGGGTGTTTCAACCCTACTTAGACCAGTTTATGATGAAATAAAGAAAGAAATTTTAATAGAAGGATAGTTAATGACTATTCTGATCTTTGAAGATAAGTTACGAGCTTAAATTATTGAGAATATAGGATTATAGGAAAGGATTGAAATGTTCGGAATAATCCAAAAGTTTATAGAGTTGATTTGACTTCAGAAATAAAAGACAGTGAGGATTCTTTAAAATAATCCTAAAGTAGCTATAGATTGACAATAGGGATGCGAATAAAAAGAAAAAGAAAAGAAAATGAGAAAGCAGTACCTGAAGCTATTTAAAACTAGTACGTTTTGAATTCGAGGACAATTTTTCTTAAGGGGGAAGAATTGTAATACCCCAAAGTTTGCTATGTTGATTAAGGGTCGTTTAGTACTAAGATAAGGGCTTAAAAGCTTACTTAGTGACTAAAATGACAAAAGTTATAAAAGTTAGGATTTTCTCAATTATGGTCTGTAGAAAAGAAATTTCTGAGGTTTTGAGGTGTCATGTGATAAAGAACGAGTAAAATAGGATACTCGAAAAATTTGGTTAAAATCCAAGGAAAATTGGAATGGGAATTTAATGTTAAAGTTTAGTGACCAAAATGATAAGTTTTAAAAACTTGGGTGGTACAAGTTGAAATAAGAAAAGTTGAAGGACCAAAGTTGTAATTTCCCAAAAGTTAGGTATTTTATTTCATAAATAGATAGAGCCCCTATTGGTGTGGATCGAATGAGGAATTACTAATTTGATCCGATATTTCGATTATTGGGAAACTGCAGTCAAAGTTTAAGTGGAATTCAGATACCTAGATCAAACTGGAAAATTATGAAATTTATCATATGTTAAAGAAAGGTAATAAAAGTCATTTCCAAATGTTGGAAATATTTTAGTTCGATTTAGGATGAATCATGTGATTTATTTTGATTAAGGAATTTATTTAGTAACCGATAAAATTCTTGGCATTTATTGGTAAATCAGATCAAGCTAAAATTTCAGAGATGAATCCATAAACTTTGGAAGAGTTATGGTATATCATTTTATAGATATTTGGAGAATTTATCAGTAATTGTTTTATCCTGTACATGGATTAAACAGATCATGGAGAAAAATCTGATATAGATTACGGGAATAAAAATGCAGTATAAGATATTGAATTCCGATCGAACTGCAAAGTTAAGTGTGCTCAAGGTATAGGATGGGTGACCTATTGGGAAGGTCTTATGTCAGTACTTGAGACTGATAAAAAAGAATAAGTTCAAGTTAATATTATTCGTATGGATATCTAATAAAAGATTATTAAGAGAATTTTATCCGATAAAGATTTTGGGTAAATTATCAGTATATTGGACCTAGTCAAAATTTTAAGTTTGGCTTCATAAATATGGAATATTTATTTGATAATATTATTTATTTTTCAGATGTAGAAATAAGAAAATTTTAGAATTTATTTGATGACCCAAAAAAGGTAAAATCGCAGTAGAAGTATTTTATGAATATCGGGAAATCGAATCGAACTAGAATTTCAGAGGCTGATCCAAAAGCCGTGGAAAAGTCATAAAATATTATTTTATGGATATTTTATTATAGTTGGTTGGATTCCAACTAGATTAGTTGAATTTTACAAGAATGGCAAACTAGTAAATAAAAACCAGTTACAGGGCAAATTTGTCATTTTGCCTGAATGGCATTTTTGAAATATTTAAAAAGTTATAAGGGTAATTTTGGAATGAGGAAATGGGAGATTTATTCTTGGCCCTTGATTGATGATAAGATTAATCTCAACCTTTAGATTTTAATAGCAAAATTGTAATTTCACTATTAAATGAATTTAATATTCATCTACTAGTCACACGTGTATAATAATAGTGAAAAGATGAACAAATTGTTCATCTTTTCCAGCCAAAAACGTGAGATGCTAGGGAAAGAAGGAGAAATTTTTTCCAAGCTCGATCCAAGCCCCGAAACTCGATTTTCAGTTTTGATCTGAATAAAAAGAAGGTTCAAGGTACTATGAAAGAAAGGATCAAATAGAGCTTAGTGAGGCAAGCTAATAAATGGCCCAGATGAGTGCATTCTTACTTATTTATAATATATGTGAAATGAATGAATGCATTCCTATCTATTATATATATACATGATATAAGAAAACTTGCAATAAGTCAACCTTGATATTAATGAAAATATATGTTGACCAAAGTTATGTAAATGGCATGAAATATTAAATGGCATATATGATACATGGATATGGCATAATGATTTATCTAGGATAAATCGAAATTCAGACTTTGGGTATGAAATGCTCATTATCAAATTATGGTTGATAATATTGATGAATTGGATATTAAAGGTGAAAATAATATATTATTATGCCCACGTACTAGTGTGAGATTCTTGGTATAATTGGATATCTAAGAAGAGTCATAGCAGTTGCGAACCAGCACTACGATGCTGAGATAATGTAGGCATTACAGTGATGAGATAATATAGGCACTGTGGTGCTGAGATAATGTAGGCACTACGATGCTGAGATAACATAGGCACTACGGTGCTGAGATAATGTAGGCGCTACAATTCTGAGATAATGTAGGCACTACGATGCTGAGATAATGAAGGCACTACGGTGATAAGATAAAGTAGGCACTACGATGCTGAAGGTAATAGGAGCAAAGAGCGTCCTCAAGTACGTACTCACCTTCAGACGCTACGGTGTTGTAGAAACTACGGTGTCAGACTCGTATACCATAGGTTCATATAAGAATCTTTGGAATAGTTGGATATCCATAGTCTTAGCAGCTGCGTCAAAGCACTACGGTGCAGGAAAACTCTAAGGAGTCAGGAAAGATTCTACGGAGTCAGGAAAGACTCCACAGAGTCAGTTCAAACACTACAGTGTTAAAAGGGACAAAATGTGCTAGGATGAGGAGCAAAGGAGCATCCTCGAGTACGTACTCATCTCATTTGCTTTAGCGATGTAGACGCTATAGCATCGTAGACGCTACGGTGTCGTGATAACTCACATACCATGGCTTCACATGATTCAATACTTTGGGTTGTGATAAAGGAAATGATATGCAAATGATTGCATAATGAAAGAATGGCTATGATAAAGGCAATGATATGCAAATGATTGCTTAATGAAAGAATGGCTATGATAAAGGAAATGATATACAAATGATGGCATAATGAAAGAATGGCTATGATAAAGGAAATGATATGGAAATGTTTGCATAATGAAATAATGGCTATGTTAAAAGATATGACATGCAAAGGATTGCATAATGAAAGCATGGCTATGTTAAAGAACATGATATGCAGAGGATTGCATGATGAAAGTATGACCATGTTATAGAATATGAGATGCAAATGATTACGTGATGAAAGCATGATTACTTAATGATCATGAACCATAAATATCATGAATTCTATGACAGAATTGATATATGATATGGAACATATTGAAAGTATGTTTATGTTGAAGTAATTTTTATGCATGTGAACACCTGATGAGTAATGATGGTATGACTCTTAAGATAGTCATGATACATGATTAATTATGCTTTACAAATGGCTTGAATTTTTATACTTTGGCTATAATACTTGAAATACAATTATACAAGTAGTTAAGCTAAAAAGCTTAATGTACACAAGATTGGTAAGATAGATCAAATCTTATGATATGAATATTATATTGGACGAATGAACTATACAAGTAAGGTAGTTCTATATATGATAAAATGTTATTAACTGCAATTGAAAATCATTCGACATTTTGCAAAGCTATGTTATTATAATTATTGTTTATATTATTAGGATTATGTTTCACTAAGTTATACTTAACGTGTGTTGTGTATCACACGTAAGTACTTCGAACGAGATAGAAAAAGAGGACCTACACATCATTGAATCAAGTAAATCTGCATTATCGGTAAGTATCACCACATCCTAGTCTACTGGGGCAAGTATAAATTTTAAATAAGTAGTTATTCTATATGATCTATCATCATGAATTAGTTTGAAGAATTAAAAATATTAGAAAAGATCCTTTAAATGGTTTTAAACTTAGTTGCTCATTTATCATGTAGTGATTTTGAAAGTAAGAAAGAGTTTAGGCAACACACATAGTTTTCTCCCTGAATTATATTCTCATTTTAATAACTGCTTAAAGTATTTTAAAAACCAATTCAGGGTTAAAACTAGCTGTGGTTGCTAGACATAATTTTGTTTGAAAACCGAGAAAGGGCCAACCACTGAACTACTTTGTCGAGAAAGAAAAAAATAAAAATAAAATAAAATAAAGAAAAATTACAATTCTAAAAATTAGTTAGTAGCATCTTTAATGTGTATTCGAATATCGAATATACGTTAAGGGTGTTACATGCCTTGTTAAACAGCATGCCCCAAATGAGGTCCCCAATAGTCTGAGTGGCCTTGTTAAACTGCCATACCTCAAGGACCCATTGCCACGATTGATTTTGTTCATATTTTATAGTGCACTTATAATCCTATGGCATGCCAACTATATCTGATTGTTTTCTCATCATGTCACATAGCCAATATATCATTTGCAAAACCATTTACTTACTGTTTTACAATGCATTAAATAAAACACCACATATGCAAATCACATTGCCCAAGCAATAACACCACTCCCAACCGGAATGTAATCCAATGCTCACTAGCATTTAACATAATTTTAATCCCCCTGCATATGTACTTAAAATCATGCATTTCTAGTAAGTAAATCATACCATGTTTATCACCAAAACATGAAAACAACATGTTCATATCCAAACCGATATTCAAGAGCAAAATAAGCGAAACTTACTTTCGAGCTTAGGTAAGTGTCTCACGCTTACCCTAAACTCCCAACAACCTTTACAAACCTTTGTAATGCATTCAAATCCAGATTCCACTCACCGATACACTTCGCCTTGCTTGTCAATACGAATTGAGCTCCCGGCAAGCAGCAATCAATGTTGAACTTCGTCGCCTTGATTATCCTCTATTTTAACAACATAAAACCAGAGGCCAAATGCATTCAAACCATTGCCTAACAGCAATCTCCCGCAACTCTCAAGTTGCCCACTCAACAAACATCCGAAACACACCGAAATCATCCCCAAACACTTCCAAAACTTAACCCAGCCTTAATATAATGATTCAAACCATTAAACTTCAATAATTAACAACTAAAAACCCTTCCCCAACATCCCTTTACTTCTAGGAATGATAAAACTCAAATATCACCACAAAAACACAAATCTAACAACCTAACCAATTAGAGATTTAAGAGTTTCGGGATTCCATTGATGAAAAAAACTTATCAACATCACAATACATCCAAAATATGTTTAAAATCAATCTTAAACACTAGAAAATAGATCCACTTTGAACCTTTCACTATTCCATCAATTTCACCCAATTAATTCAATTAAACATTGTAAAACATGAAGAATCAGTTTATAAATCATGAATCAAGGATCAAACACTTGGGAATATCAATAAAGAACCATTCAATAGAGGAGATCATGGACCTTATCCCTATTGTGAGATTTCTCCTTCAATTAGCTTGATTAAAACTAAGAAAACACAAGATTTCAATGAGATTTTGTAAAACAAAGTTAAAGAATAAATTATAAATCAATAATTTGAGTAAAAAGATCTCTCACCTCTGGATTTTGATGAAAACTTGAGTGTTTGGCTGAGAGAGAAGTGAAAAGAAAGGTTGAGAGAAAAGTTACGTCAAAATATCTTGAAAAAGGTTAACTAACTTTTAATATCTAAAATCCCTTTAATTAACTTTGGAAACACATGTTAAAAAGATTAATTGAAAGGAGAAATCACCAGCAAAAATTTGGTAAAATAGCTCCTTAAGGATTCTAAGAATTTGATCCCTTTTCATTTTAGTCACCTTTTTAAACCAGTTTTCAAATTTTACATTTTGGTCACTAACCAAACTATTACCCTTCCAAAATCCATTTTCCAAAATCCATTTTCCAAAATTGACTTCACTATAAAACTTAATATATTAAATAATGATTTTAGCATATTTTTCCAAGATTTTAACACCTTCAAAACTATTTAACTAAATTAAATCTTGAAACCTACTCGAATCTCTAATTTTGGTCCACCAGACCTTCGAACCAACCTTTGAAACGTCTAGCCAAAAAACCAAGGTGTTACATTTTCTCCTCTATTGAATGGTTCTTTATTGATATTCCCAAGTATTTGATCCTCGATTTAAGATTTATAATCTGATTTTATGTTTTTATGATGATTATTTGATTTAATTGGGTTTAATTACTGAAATTGAGGTAGATTCGTATTGAATCTGATTTCCAGTGTTGAGGATTGATTTTAAACATGTATTGTATATTTTATAATGTGGATAAGTTGTTTTTAACATTGGAATCCCGAATCTCCATGAATCTTTAATTATTAGGTTGTTAGATTTGTGTTTTTGAGGTGTTGTGGTGACTGTTTAGTTGCAGGAGATATAAGGATGATGTAATCATGTTTTTTAAGTGTTCATTGATGTTAATGGAAGTTTTAGATTGTTAGATTGTGGCTGGGCTGTGTTTGGAGAGAGTTAGATGAAGTTTTCGGTTGTTGTGGTTGGGTAATTGTGAAGAGATTGTTGATGTTTTGTGAGGAATGTTGTTGCAGTGGTTTGAATGCATTGAGATGCATTAATCCTCTGTTTTTATGCTTTTAAAACATGGGAGGTTTATACGAAATCTATCAGTGAAGTTTTGGAAGCTACGGATGCTTGAATTCGAGTCGACGAATTGAGGTTTCGCGTATCGGTGAGTGAGAACGTGGATTTCAGCTTTGGAATGATTTAAAGGTGGTTTATGGAGTTTAAACTGAGCTTGAAATGCTGGTTTAAACTTGGAAGTAAGTATAAAGTGGTTTTCTCTCTTGGTCGTGCTTTTTGAGATGATTTTATGCACTTGTTTTGAATTACTTGATACCTACTGTTTAAGCATGTTTTAAAGTGTGTGAGATACGGTTTTTAATCATGAAATGTTTAAGGATGCACATGGTAAAGTGATCCTTGTAAGTATGTGGAAATACTTGTTGAAAAGCATGGTTTGTTGCTTTGGAAAAAGGTTTGCTTTAATGCATATAAAAACAGTGAGGTGTGTGGTTAATTGTGAATTATATTGGCAAGTGATATGGTTTAAAAATGTTATCGGATATAGTTGACCGGCCATAGGATTGATAGTGCACTATAAAGAGTCGCCTTGGATGTTGAGGGGTTTAATATGGTGTACTGAATACTCCATCCAAGTACCCTAACGGTCGAGGGGTTATGTGGTACCATAAACTCCTGTTAGTTGATTACGCATCTAATCGAGGGTTGGGGTTGGTGTCCCTTGGGTTGTAAGTGTACCCGGTTGTAATGTACCGCGATTGTGATTGTATCGCTATTCCAGTTGAGATGGCTTGAAGTGTTGTGAGGACACTGTTGAATCTGTGTATCCGATGAACTATTTTGTTAATGGAACTTGGTTAATGATCACTTGTAAGCCAATATAATTGTAGATGTGTCATGTAATGGTTTATGTTGTATAATGTAATTTATACATGTTTACTCTTTAAGCTTTGCGTATGGTTTGTTATGCATGGGAAGGCTCAAATTGAGGTCTAGCAATGGGATTTGCTGTTGGTTAATAACACATGTGGCATATGGTTTAATATGCTGGTTTTTGAAAGTGTTAAGTGCATGGTTTTCAAGGCATGATGTTTTAAACGATGACTTAAGTGATGTCTAAAAGATGATTGAAATGAGATTTCAATGTGTTGATGAGAAATGGTTTTAAATGCATTGATGGTGTGTTGTTTTTTAGCACTCCTCACTAAGACTAGTGTGCTTATGCTCTCTTTGCCCATCAATGCAGAGAATTAAAGATTTGAAGGTAGCGAGGAAGCAAGGGATCGTCAAAGACTTGATACTAAGAGTGTGTTTTGAACTAGACTATAAGTAATAAGGGCAATGGGGTTTTCGTTGTTGTTTTGGGAGGTGTTTTGTCAAACTCCCTATTTGAGCAATGTTGTTTTGCTGCTCTTGGTTTGTAATTGGCCATTATGGATTGTTTGTGGTGATGGTTTAAGATTTCATGCTTTGCTTGGTGTAAGCACTCATTTTTATCTGGTTTGTAAATATCGTGTTAATATATTAGTTTAATAATTAATAGATATTATTATTGCATATATACATATGTTATGTATTATATGCTTATTATGTACGTTTGATTAATATGCCCGTAAAATATGTGTGTGATATGCGTGAGTGCATGTATATTATACATATTATGTATGTGTCGTATTAATAATTATCATGGAATATGTGTCATATGTATGTAGAATATGTGCGAACAAATATATAGGCTTGTATGTTATGTGTTTAAACGTATGAGATATGTATGTTAATTTGCATGTATGCTTGTATATACATATATTATATGTGCGTGTGTGTATGTATTATCGTATTATTATTATAATTAATGGGCTAAATTAAAATGAAATCCAAAGTTATAAAACCCAAATAAATATATTAGTATCCAATCCAATTATTACAAAACCCAAAATTAAATGTTATAAGGCCCATGTCGGCTTGACCCAGACCCAAACCCTGAAATTATCTAACCCTAATTGCTTTTGTTTCTGTGAGCAGCCGATCTTGGGCCGTTGGATCAGATCTTGATCCAACGGCCATGATTGAGAGAAGACACCCCTTCATCTGCCGCGTGCAGTACGCACTCGAGACTATCCATCTCCCACGCGCGCGTGCAGGCTCCTCGGTTTCTCAAACGCCGCGTGGCATCATCTCGTGCAATCCCACCCATTCCAAGGTCGCATCTAAGCTGTTAGTTCTTCAGGAAATCTCAGCCGTTGGATCAGATATGATCCAACGGCCAAGGACGTGTCTGGCCGAATGGTCACCACCACCATGCTTCCTCCACCAGTTCCTCAACCACCGCACCAAATATGCCAGAAAAAATAGAAGAAAAATGAACGTTAGTACCAAATCAAGTCAAATGCATGTATTTTATGTCTTATCTCTACCAAAAAACAACAAATTAGAAGCTGGATATATATGTAATTAGATCCTCATTTTCTGTAAGTTATTAGATCCAAGAATCAATAACAAAAGAAAAAACGAAAGTTTTCAGTGGTAATTTTCTCCTTCCTTTTCTTGCACATCTTTCGAATAGAAAAATAAAAAATAAAAACAATAAAAAAGGGTTGCGAGTTTACCTTCGCCGCGGCCGCCGTCCAATGATAGGCCCTGGGGTTCTTTCGAACCATGCATGGTGAATCGGACGGTGGTGGTTTTAAAAAAAGGTTTTTTAAAAAAAATGGTTTCGGTTTTCCCTAGATCTAAAAAGAGGTGGGTGTTTTTCCTAAGATCTAAGACTAAATTTGGGTTTGGTTAAAAAGAGGGGAGATTTTGGGTCTTGGTTTTTGGTCCGTCGACGCTGGCGAACGGTGGCCGACGATGATTTAAGGCGGCCAACACGGTGAGTATACCGCCAGTTTCTGGAAATGATGGCGGCCGAAGAGTGTTTTTTTTAGGTTTTGGGTTTCTGGTTTGAAGGTTAATAAAAGGGAGAGATGGTTTGTTTTTATAAAACAAATTTTTGAATGGCCAAACTCTGAAAGTGGATCTAATGAGGTCTACTTATAGACTTAATTTTCAAAAAGGGTATAATCACGTAATGAGGACCCCACATTTATGTTATTTTCAGTTTGGGCTCGCCCCTTGGTTTAATTGCAACCCTGATCCCTCTTCTTTTTTTAAATCTTTCAATTTAACCCCGAAATTAACCGAAATCAGTTTTTAAATGGTGAAATCACGCCCTTAGTCCTTATGCGTTTTTGATATTTTCACTTCGAGCTTGCCCCTTGGTTTTATTACATGTTCAGTCCTTTTAAGTTTCGTTTAGTTTGCAATCCCGTCCCTAAATCATGTTTTTATTGTTTTTAATTTCTGTCATCTTATTTTATTTTATTTCATTTCAGCCCCTTTTGATATTTTAAATATTTATGTCATTTGTTTTTTTATTTATGTTTTTTATCATGTTTACGTTGCCCTGTTGTGTTTGTATATGGTTTTATATATTATGTTTACTTAAGCTTTTTATAATATGTGTACTAATATGTGTTATGCCATGCCTTTATGTTTTAATTTATTTGTCTATGTTGTATACGTGTTCGTTTTATATGTTATGTTTTAGTTTAGTTTGCATATTACGTTTATATGTTTACATGAGTTTTATGATCGTCTTTGCATCTTAAGTTACATATTTGTTACATGTAATGTTATGATATTTTAGTGTATGCATGTAAATTGTGTCATATCTTAAGTATCAAGTATTAGTTTTTTTTAGCATGTTGCTTTGATTTGTTAGTTTAGTATAATATTATATATATGTCATGCATTTGTGTTTTTTGTGTTTAAGCATGTTATAGTTAGTTAATTTAATCCTGAAGCATGTTTTTTTTCTTTCTTACATATTTTTGTTTATACTTTGTTTTTATTATTGTGATATGTTATGTTATTCATGTTCATGTTTTTTTTTTTAACTTTTGTTTAGTATTATGATATTCATGTTTTTTTATTATGTTTTCTTTATACCATGTCAATGTGAATGTATGTTGGATAATGTTTTCTAAGATTGCACAACGGAATATTAATTGTCAATGTGGTGCCCTTTTATCTGAGCGTAAACGTGGCCAGTATCAAGCGTAGTGATGGTGGTTTATTAGTTTATTCTCGGATAACGGGGCCCTTAAAATTTACTCGCATTTGTAACCAAATTTTAATTTAATCGTCACTTTAATCCAAAAAGTTTAATATTAATAAAGCGGTAATTATTAAAGTATCAATTTTGGGTGATGTGGGTGTGCTAATCCTTCCCCATTCGTAACCGACTCCCGAACCCAACATTTTTAAAATCTTTGGTTTTACGGTGCCCAACCTACCTTAGTGGCTGGTGGAGACTCCATTTTAAAATAAAATATGGTTTTTCATAAAACCCCATTGAAGACATCATTTTTAAATACCCGAGAGACCCCAAACACCACCAAAACACTTTTCCTCTTTTTTAGCGAAAACTCGTGAAAAGAGGATCGCTACACTTGGCTTGATTTCTAGGAAACATGCATCTAGATTTACATTTTAAGTATGATGCCATGAAAGGTTGATGAATTTGTGATGCTTTGTTGTGGTTTGTCTCTTGAATGTGTTGGATTCATGTTAGAAGCATGTTAGGGTGTTTTGGTATGTTTCAAAGCATGTTAAACCAACAAAAGAGGACATTTCAGGTCCAAGCGTATCGATACGCGTGTCCCTATTTCGGAACGGGCAAGACATTTTAGGCTTAGCATATCAGAACGCGGGAATGTGTTTCAATATGGGCTTAGACCAAATATGGTCAGTGTTTCGGTACACTGGCTGAGAGTATCGGTACGGGCAGGCCTTTCCAGGCATAGCGTTTCGGTACACCAGTCATCGTTTTGGTACGAAGTATATGTATTAAGCAGGGCGTATCAGTAGGGTGTATCGATACGAGTTTTGGCTATTGGAATTTGGGGATTTTGAAATAGCAATACCGTTCCAATACGGGTGCAAGTGTACCGATACGGCCAGCTGTTAATTCAATTATTTAGATGTTTTGAAGTTCTGTTTTCTTGCGTTTTAGTCCTTAAATGTTATGGATGCAATTGAATGAGTATGGATGAGTATTTTGAGCTAAAATTCAACATGCATGAATGAAACCTGACTAATTGAAGGTTGGTAACATAAAAATGGGAAAATTTCTTGTAATGTTCTGGAATTGCAATTTGGTCCCTAAATTGCAATCGTATCCTAACTAGATGTCGATTCAATGCTTGATTGAATTGAGTTTTCACTTGTGGTCAGTATGAACACATAGGATAATAATTTGCATCTAGATAAGATAAAAGGAAAAAAATGGACGCGTTTCGAGTTTCTTCTTTATGGTTTGCCTCGGTAAACCTAATGTAGCTCGCTCAGTTAGGTCTTGCGACTAGGCCGGGTCGAGGGGGTTACAAATTACCCGCAACTCATAAGTTTCCCACTCAAAAACCATCTGAAACTTATCGAAATCAACCTCAAACACCTTCCAATCTTAACCCAGCCACAATATAACAATTCGATACATCAAACTTTATCAATTAACATCTAGAAACACCTTTACAACATCCTTTTACTTCCAGTAATGATTAAACTCCATTAACATCACAAAAACCCTTAACTATCAATCTTAAACATTAGAGACTCAACTAGCTTGGGGATTACAACGTTAAAACAAAGCTATTAACATTATTAAACATCAAAATCACGATCTAATCTGATCAAGAACCCAGCAAAAAAAGATCTAATTCGAAAATCCATCAATTTCACCATTAAATGACAATTAAATCAATTTTCCATAATTAATCTATCAAAACACATTAGAAAACAATTGTAAAAGATCAATTACTTGGGAATTTCAGTAAAGAACCTTTCATTAGAGGAGAAGGACAAACATTACCTCTAATGGATGCTTTCTCCCTTAATTTGATGATTTTACACGAGAAAACAAAATTAAAACAATAAGGTTTTGATAAACAATCAACAAGAAATCATTTGAAATCAAAGGATTAAAGAAAACATGATTTTACCTTAAGACTTAGAAGAAGAGAATGGTGTTTGCCTGGAGAGATTTTGAGAGAAAAGACTTTAAAAGAAAGTTAGTTACGTGATTTTTGTTTAAATAATTAATTATCAAATTAATTCTCTCCAACCTATTTATATTTTCCAAAACCACTTTAAAAATAGCCAATTAAGGGATAAAGTCTGAGATTAGACTTTGGGAAAATAGCTCCTTAAAGATTCAAAGTTTTGACCCTTATACTAAACAATCACTAAAAACAGTTTTCAAAGTTTACATTTTAGTCACTAGTCCAAAATGTTTGATTTCCAAAATTGATTTCACCAAAATCATTAATATATAAAATAATGATTTTAGAACATTTTCCATATTTTTATAACCTTCAAAAATATTTAATCCGATTTAATCCTGAAATTGACTCGAATCTTTAATACCAGTCTCCTAGACCCTTCAAACGAACCCCAAAACATCTAAACCCAAAACCAAGGCGTTACAACTCTCCCCCTTATGAAATTTCATCCTCAAAATTTACCTGAAGGAAATAAGTGTGGAAATTGATCCAACATGGCCACCTTGTTTTCCCAAGTGGCTTCTTCGACACCACGATGTTGCCACAAAACCTTAACAAGTTCAATCGTCTTGCCACAAAGAACTTTACTTCTGGAATCAAGGATTTCCACCGGTTCCTCAACTTAAAATAGGTCCAGCCTCAACTCAATATGCTCCACCAGCATAACTTGCAAGGGATTCGACCGATACCTCCATAACATAGATACATGAAACACATCATGTATTTTATCTAGCTCAAGAGGCAACCTTAGCCGATAAGCCATAGGACCAACATGCTCCACAACCTCATATGGTCCAATAAACCTCGGACTAAGCTTACCCTTACGTTTGAACTGCGCCACCTTTTTCTATGGTGACACTTTCAAGAACACACGATCACCAACCGCGTATTCAATCTCCCAACGCTTCAAATCCGCATATGATTTATGTCGATCCACAGACACTTTCAAGCGATCACACACAAGCTTTACCTTCTCATCTGTGTCTTTCAACACATCCGGTAAGGAAACATACTTTTCCCCTACCTCAGCCCAACACAAAGGCGTACGACACCTCCGGCCATACAATGCCTCATACGGTGCCATATGTATACTCGCCTGATAGCTATTGTTATAAGCACACTCAACCAAAGGAAAATGTTTCTCCCATGTTCCTTGGAACTCAATGATACAACACCTCAACATATCCTCTAAAACTTGGATAACACACTCAGACTGTCCATCCGTCTAAGGATGATACGATGTATTGAATCTCAGCCTCGTACCTCAAAGCCTGATGCAAACACTCCCAAAATCTTGCTGTAAACCTCATATCTCTATCCGAAACAATGGACATAGGTACCCCATGCAAACACACAATCTCAACGATATACAAGTCTGCCAACTTATCCAAGGTATATTTCGTATGCACTGGCAGAAAATGTGCACACTTCGTAAACCGATCAACAATCACCCAAATGGAATCCTTTTTACCGGTGTAAATGGCAACCCCAACACAAAATCCATGGTGATTCTCTCTTATTTCCATTCTGGAATTCTCAATGGTTACAATAACCCGGATGGAAACTCATGTTCAGCCTTAACCTGCTAACATGCCATGCATTTAGAAACAAAATTAGCCACATCCTTTTTCAACCCAACCCAATAGTACACTTTTGTCAACCCACAATCCACCTTGGTACTATTGGGATGCATAGCAGAAGGACTAGAATGTGCCTCTGTCAAAATAGTGCGACTCAACTCCAAATTATCCGGCACCACTATTCAACCCTTGAAACACAAAACTCTATCATCATCCAAATAAAATTTCGTTGGATTACCTTCCGATATGTCCTTAATATGAGGAACCAAAGAATCATCATATTGTTGCTTAGCTTTAATCACTTGTGATAACGTAGGCTTAACTTGCAACTCAGCCTGCAACCCACATTCTCGTGTCACACTCAACCTCGCAAACATAGCCCTAAGCTCAACCGCAACCTTGCGACTTAGCGCATCCGCAACCACATTAGTCTTTCCAAGATGATACTCGATTGTCAAGTCATAATCCTTAAGCAAGTCCAACCATCTACGTTGCCTAAGATTCAAATCCTTTTGAGACATCAAATATATCAAACTCTTGTGATCCGTAAAAACAACACACTTCTCTCCATAAAAATAATGTCTCCAAATCTTCAAGGCAAACACCATAGCCGCAAGTTCCAAATCATGAGTCGGGTAGTTTCGCTTATGGAATTTCAACTGTCTCGATGCATAGGCCATGACCTTACCATCTTCCATCAGCACACAACCCAAACCAACATAAGATGCATCACTATAAACCACAAATTCCTTCCCTGACTTGGGTTAGATCAACAACGGAGCATGTGTCAAGACTTCCTTCAACTTCTCAAAACTATGTTGTTGCTTCTCCATCCACACAAAAGGAACATTCTTTTGCAAGAACTTCGTCAACAGAGCCGTAATACTAGAAAACCCATCTACAAAGCGACGGTAATAACCAGCCAACATAAGGAAACTACGCGCTTCCGACACAGACTTAGGTTGCTTCCAATTGACAATAACCTCAATTTTCTGTGGATCAACACGAATACCCTCCGTGAAAACCACATGACCAAGGAACATCACTTTCTTCAGCCAAAACTCACACTTACTCAGTTTGGCATACAACTGATTATCCTTCAACACTTGCAATACCATCCTCAAATGCCGATCGTGTTCTTCCACGGTATGAGAGTACATAAGAATATCATCTATAAGCACCATGACAAACTGATCAAGATATTCTTGGAACATCCTATTCATCATATCCATGAACGCAGTTGGGGCATTCGTCAAACCAAACGGCATCACCAAGAACTCATAATGTTCGTACCTCGTACGAAATGCACTCTTATGCACATCCCCATCCTTAACCTTCAACTAATAATACCCTGATCTCAAATCAATCTTAGAAAACACTGCCGCTCCATGAAACTTATCAAAAAATCATCAACCCTTGGAAAATGATACTTATTCTTCATCGTCAACTTATTCAACTGCCAGTAACCAGTACACATACGCATCGATCCATAATTCTTTTTCACAAAAAGAACTGGAGCACCCCAAGGAGAAACACCCAGTCGAATAAAACCATGATCTAACAACTCCTAAAGTTGCGTCTTCAACTCTTTAAATTCCTTCAGTGCCATGCAATAAGTAGCAATGGACATAGGAGTCATACCCCAGTACATCTCAATACCAAACTCCAACTCTCTATCCAGCGGTAAACCCGATAACTCTTCAGGAACCACCTCCGGAAAATCACAAACAGTTCAAATGTCCAGCACCCAAACACCCTTAACTTCCAGATTCATCACGTTAGTCAAACAACCTTGATACCCTCCTTGCATTATCTCTTTCGCTTGAGTAGCCGAACAATATTGGACAAGAAATTCACATTCTCGCCAACCACCACAACTTCGTAATCATTGACTAACCTAAAGGAAATCCTTTTGGATTCACAATCCACAACTGCCTTGTGCTCACTTAACCAATCCATACCCAAAACAACGCCAAAACCATGGAACGACGACTCTATCAAATCCGCGGTGATCTCATGACCTTGAACAACCAAAGAACATCCTTTATCCAGCTTCCTAGCCATAACCGCCTTACCAAAGGAACTAGTTACTAACAATTCGTCGGCCTCCGTAAAATTATCCGTAAGTGGGGACATATATATGCATGATTCCTTATATGACATCCTAGATGTCTATGCATATCGATGCAAAACCTATAATGTCATGCCCAAAGATGTATGCATGTACTGACGTATTTAAGTATATACATATAAGTGTTTTTGCACTGTGCATTTTAACATCCACACTTACTTATAATATTCCTAGTACCAATATTCCCTCCAACACGTCAAAAACACTCTAGCAACCCCTAATTGTAGATCAAAACTCTTTCTCGATACCACAGTACACGAGAACACCACCACTCCAGCCACTACCCAAAACCAGGTATTTAGAGAATACCTAACACGTCATCATCTCGAATGTTACTAGCACATTCGATGCTTTCACAAATAGCCATATCAGCCAACTATCTAAAACCCAAATAACACCAACCACGCTAAAGCCTCAAGGAAAGACTCTCAGGCGAACAAACTTCACCTCATACTCAGCAACTGACATGCCAACATTTGTAATCACACTAATATCATTACGCCCCTCACGATGAGCATAGACCCGAGTTGGTCCACCATTATCCGGTTGCACAGCAACTGCATGAGCAATAGCCCCCTAACCATCCTCACACCTCTAAAAAGTACACATGCCACGACCTCGGTCCGTAGCCGGTACAACAGTATGAACTAGTGCATCTCTCACAACATGAGGACAATTACGCTTTAAATGATTTAGCGACCCACAATTCTAGCAACTCGTAATATTTTCCCAACATGCACCCGTCTGGCGTCTACCACAATGCTCACACTCAGCTACAATATGAGCTCTCTGAATACCATGACCACCACCGCCACCACGCTCGTAACCCGACTTATGCCTCTTGCCATAAGACCTCCTATTTTGCTTCTTAGAATAGCCAAAATCAGCCGCTCTCTTACCCGAGCCCACATTCGCCACCTACACGAATGCACTTAAGGACAAACCTTGTTTAACCACTACAACAGGTGCCAATGCTTACACTTACACTCCAACCATTGCTTCCTAAAAAGCTCCCATCATCGCTTGGATCAACGAAGTCAATCTCCAAAATCTGGCCCTTGCAGAGCCTGAGGTACACCACCTACCCCAACGTCAACAGGAGGAACCAACGAATGAGGAAGAGGTAAGGTATTAGGAGGATTCCCTCAATCGTGTTTATTCTGCCTAGACCCGACATTACTAGCCGTCGAACGAGTCTCACGTCGATCCATGCCAACAAAAGCATCAAAACACATTAAAGTCAAGCAAGAATTAGGCAAAAGATCCAAGACAACCTTATAAAACATATTAAAACCTCGGTAATAGGCAATGCGTTCCCAATTCATACCTCAATCATGATATAAAATAGTCACCGTACATATACACAATAACTGTGCATATCAAACAATAACAGTCAATCTAACAACAACATCCCAACCTTTCGTAACCTAGCACTGATACCACCAAATGTAACCCCCTCAGCCTAGCCTAGACGCGTGACCGAACCGAGTGAGCTACATTAGGTTTACCGAAGTAAACCGAAGAAAAATTACAAAAATCGGTCCATTTTTTTCCTTTTATCTTGTCTAGATGCATAATATTAATCCTAAGTGATCATGCTTGCAATGGGTGAAGTTACAAAGGAAACGAACCTCGGAAAGGCAACCAATTGCATGCAATACATTTTAGGGATCAAAACATAAAACTGGTAAATTAAAGAACCACTGCTGAAATTAGGGTTACCAATCCTCGATTAGTCAGATTATATGCTTGCATTCCAATTCTCAGCTCAAACCAACCATTCAAACCCATTTAATTACATGTACAACATTCAGGGACTAAAACATACGAAAACAGAACCTTTAAAACACACTTTAACTGAATTAACAGCTACCCGTATCGATACACAGGCAAGTGTATCGGTACACTTGTGCATTTTCAAAATTCCAGATTCTAGTAGTTCAAACCCGTATCGATACACTTCTTCATGTATCTATACGCTACTCTTGGAAACACCAACCTGTATCGATACAGTCTCACTCGTATCGATACGCTATGCCTGAAAACACTGACCCGTATCGATACGGTCTTACGCATATTAATACACTATGCCTAAAAACACTGACCCGTATTGATACGGTCTCACGCGTATCAATACGCCCTGGCCTGTAAAGTTCAAATTTGCTAGTTTAACATACATTTATGGATTCCAAAACACTTAAACATGCTTCTAACCTTTATACAGCATTACCAAGGATCGATCCTAATCATAGTATCACAATTTCATCAACATATCATGGCAATCTACTCTAATCTCAAGTCTAGAGGAATGCTCCCTAAAATCAAGCAACTCACATACCAAAATCCAAACATAAGGCAATTAACCACATGGTCAACAAACCAATACCTCCCTAGCATCGATCAAAATATGCTAGTATCATAAAAGCATTGTAACAAACCAACACAAGCTAGATGCAATCCAAGGTATCTCCTAGCAACATCACATACTAGCATGGCTCAACCAACACGCTTTTCATCCATCAAATGATCATCAAACCATAGCATGTAAACCACAACAAAAACCATGGTAATACATCAGTATAAATCCCCCAAAATATGGCGAACACATTGCCTTAATAACCGAAAGTAAAACGCGTCTCACACTCACAGATAGTATAGGTCTTGGATTGCCTTCTTGCCTTGCAATGCTGCCCCAAACTCTAATGCTTTGCATTATTAGGAAAAGGAGAGCGTAAGCACATTTTCTTAGTGAGGATACTCATATAATCAATGATGCATTTAAATCCATTTGAAAGCTAAACACTTGTTTTCAAACCATGCTTACGACCAAAGCATTTTCATTGGATCCAAGTCAAAACACGCATATCGACCATATGCAAAAACATTTACAAAACACATGCTTAAATCACAAGCATTAAATCGTCTCATGATTAAATCCCAAAGCACTAAATCATATTACCATGCTTAAATCCCAGAGCATTATAAAGTAGGTTCAACACATGAACTTTCATATATTGGCAATTATAGTGACCCCGGATAGTCAACCACTATCCTTGATTAGCCAACCGCTAATCATTGGTTAACCGACCGTTAACCTTACATATCGGATACACGGATCTCTCATGATGGACTAACCTCCACCACAACTCATACCATGCCTAGTTAAACCGCATGATATCTCAAACCTTGCCTAGTTAAATCGCAAGATTTGATAACCTCACCTAGTTAAACCGCGAGCACTACCGACCTTGCCTAGTTAAACCGTAAGATCACCATTGACTTGGGTTGCCTATTTAAACCGCATACCCTAAGTGAGGTCCTAATAGTTTCAGTGGCCTAGTTAAACTGCCATACCTCAAGGACCCAAGGCCACGATCGATTTATTAGTATATATTATAGTGCACTTTATCATATGGCATGCCAACTATATCTGAATATTTCTCATCATGTCACATAGCCAATATATCATTTACAAAACCATTTACTCACTATTTTACAATGCATTATACAAATTACCACATATGCAAACCACATAGCCAAAGCAATACCATATTCCTGACCAGAATAAAAACCAATGCTCACTAGCATTTCATATACTTTAAAACCATTGCATATGTATTCAAAACCATGCATTTACAGTAAGTAAATCAAACCATGTTTAAAACCAAAACATGTAATCAACCATGATCATATCCAAACTGATATTCAAGAGCAAAATGAGGGAAACTTACTTCCGAGCTTAGGTAAGTGTTTCAAGCTTGTCCTAAGCCCCTAACATCATTTGCAAACCCTTTAAAGGCATTTAAAACTAGTTTCCACTCACCGATTACACCTCGCCTTGGTCGCCAACGCAAATTGAGCTCCTAGAAAGCCACGATCCACTTCAAGCTACTTCGCCTTGATTATCCCCTATTTTTTCCACACAAAACGAGAGGAAATATGCATCCAATCCATTGCCTCAAAGCAAATAACCGCAACTCACAAGTTGCCTACTCAAAAACTATTCGAAACTTATCGAAATCAACCTCAAACACCTTCCAATATTAACCCAGCCACAATATAACGATTCAATACATCAAACTTCGTCAATTAACATCTAGAAACACCGTTACAACATCCTTTTACTTCCAATAATGATTAATCTCCATTAACATCACAAAAACCTTTAACTATCAATCTTAAACATTAGAGATTCAACTAGTTTCGGGATTACAATGTTAAAACAAAGCTATTAACATTATTAAACATCAAAATCAAGATCTAATCTGATCAAGAACCCAGCAAAACAAATCGAATTCAAAAATCCATCAATTTCACCATTAAATCACAATTAAATCAATTTTCCATAAATAATCTATCAAAACACATTAGAAAATAACTGTAAAGGATCAATAACTTGGGAATTTTAGTGAAAAAACCTTTCATTAGAGGAGAAGGATGAACACTACCTATAATGGATGCTTTCTCCCTTAATTGGATGATTTTACATGAGAAAACAAAATTAAAACAATAAGGTTTTGATAACAATCAACAAGAAATCATTTGAAATCAGAGGATTAAAGAAAACATGATTTTACCTTAAGATTTAGAAGAAGAGAATGGTGTTTGGTTGGAGAGATTTTGAGAGAAAAAACTTTGAAAGAAATTCAGTTACGTGATTTTTGTTTAAAGAATTAATTATCAAATTAGTTTTCTCCAACCTATTTATATTTTCCAAAACCACATTAAAAATAGCAAATTAAGAGATAAAGTCTGAGATTAGACTTCGGGCAAATAGCTCCTTAAATATTCAAAGTTTTAACCCTTTTACAAAACAATCACTAAAAATAGTTTTCAAAGTTTACATTTTAGTCACTAGTCTAAAATGTCCAATTTCCAAAACTCGTTTTCCAAAATTGATTTCACCAAAATCATTAATTTATAAAATAATGATTTTAGAACATTTTTCCATATTTTTATCACCTTCAAAAATATTTAATCTGATTTAATCTTGAAGCTGACTCGAATCTCTAATACCGGTCCACCGGACCCTCAAAACGAACCTCAAAACATCTAAACCCAAAACCAGGACATTTCACGACACATCCACAATCCTACCACTTCGTAAGCACACCCACATCCCACACACTTCTCTAATGCTTGCTAACACAACACAAAAAGGATTCAGGAGCCGTACCAAGGTATGTCTCAACACTGAACTTAAATTTGTACCCACAGGAAAACCCTGATAACATCGTCCAAAGTATTTCGAGAAAGGATCCCCAACAGCACAAACTTTCAAAATCCAAACATTCTTAACCCCTGATTTATTAAGATACACCAAGATAATTTCGCAAGATGAACCTCAACATATTTTCAGTCCCATTAGTCAGAACAACCTCAACCTTAGATTGATCCATATCTCATCATTCTCTCCAAGAAATGTAAACGTATTTGACCTTAGCTCTCGTTTCGATGGCACACTCAAAATATGAATTTTATAACATAAAATTATAACGAAATAGTAATCAAACCAGCTTAAAGCAAGAATCCAAGGTGCTCATGTTTTAAAACAAAAATCATCCACACTCGTAGTAATAAGGAAATGTTTCACCTAGCTTTTACCCCAGCATAACACATTTCAATCATAAACACACAAAATTAAACATTGTGCATGCTATTCAACAGAATCATACAGCAACAATACCTCAAAAACCATAACTCACCTCCCAACAATCATAACCTATCTCTGATACCACCAAATGTAACCCCCTTGACCTGGCCTAGACACCAGACCAAACCGAGCGAGCTACATTAGGTTCGCCAAGACAAACCCGAACAATTTACTTAAAAAAAGGACCATTTTTTCTTTTATCTTGTCTAAATGCATAATTAAGTCCTAAGGTGATCATGATGGCAGCGGTGAAATTTATAATTAAATCGAGCGTCAAATTGAAATTCAATTGGCTAAGAACGCACTCTAAAGACTAAATTGTAAATTTTAGAAAGTTAAGAAGACTTAATTAAATCCAAAGTTACCATACCTTAGTTAATCAGGTTACATGCATTATGGTTAAATTTCAATTTAAAACAATAATCCAATCCCATTTAATTGCATGATCAAGAAACATGGACTAAACTACAAAGACTCAAACTTTGGCAAAGCATAATACTAGAAATAACAGACAGTGTACCGATACACCCCTTCCTGTATCTATACAGGCATATTTTGCAAAGGGTATCAGTAAGGTCCTCAAGCATACCGATACCAGTTGTTCGATATAAAAATAGATAATTCTAGTAGCTAGAGGGCGTACCGATACGGTTGCCCGTGTACCGAAACCTATGTATTTTTTGAGGGGTATACCGATACGATTACCAAGCTTACCGATACTACTGTGCAAATTTACACAATTTTGATCTGAGACAGACCCCGCGTACTGATCCTTGAGGACCCGTACCGGTACGGCCTGGTCTGTAATGACCTCTTGGTCAGAAATATGACAATTTAGCTCAATCTAACATACTTCAAACATTTTACAATCATCATATAGCATCTAACCAACATTTCAACAATTAAATAGGCATGTTAAAGTATCATTCAAACCATATCAATTCCAATCAAAGATCCTATAGGCATGATGTCTACCCCAAGCATGCAATTCATATCCCAACCCCTCAAAGCAAGTCATAAAGCCTCATATAAGTCCAAAATACCAAAAGACACTTGCCCAAAACAAAAAGTAACCAAAACAACCCTTCCCTTTTACAACTTGGTGACATTGCCTTTTATTACTACAAAGTATTTACAAAACCGTACTTGAAATGGTTCAATCTTTGGATTGCTTCTTGCTTGCTTGTTGTCCGAAATGCTCACTTTTATTCATTGATGAGAAAGGAGAGCATAAGCTTATAAAGCGTAGTGAGGGAATCTCAAAAACACTCATCAATGCATTTAAAACCATTTGTTTTCAAACAAAAATTAAATCTCATGCCAAAACATCTCATGCTTCTATTGTCTTTCCAAAACATGCACATTTAAACATTTGCGACACATGTATCATGGATTTCTAGCATAAATCTCAATTTAAGCTTTCTCATGCTAAAACCTCAAAATAGCAAGCTTAAAGAGCACCCTATGTATAAACCGTATTATACAAAACATAATCCATTTCTCAAGATACATTAAATCGTGTATTGGCATTCAAGTGACCTAAACCAATTCATTCTATTAATAGAAACACATAGGATACACAGATTTCCCAAGTGGTTCCTTCGACCACTTCAAATACATTCTCGAACCAGAGCATGGTACTACTACCCCTCATGGTTATGATGTATAAATCCACCAGCAGGATAATTGGCACACTCTTGACCCCTCAACCACTGCGGTTCTCATGGTGGAGCATGGCACACTCTTGACCCCTCAACACATATGAGGCGACTTATTATAGTGCATTTTAAACCGTATGGCATGCCAACTATATCCGATAACATTTAATCATTGCCACTTACCAATATATTCCATTAAACCACATTACATCACTGTTTTACATTTGCATCAAACCAAGTAATCCTCAAAGCAATAAACCACGCGTTTCTCATTCTAAAAATCCTTTTTATAAATCATTTGCCCAACTCATATAGCATAAATATATGATCATTCACATTTTCAAATCATGCATATAATAGTAGGTAATCCAAATCATATACATGTGCAAGAGATTGTATTTTGCAAAACTGAAAAAGAGAGCGAGAACGTCCAATACTTACTTCTGAGCTTAGACAAGTGTTTCAAACTTAATCTAAACTCCCAAAAATCACCTTCAACCTTTTAATAAGTTTTAAACCATGTTTCCACTCACCAACAAAACAACGCTCTACTTGCCGATGTGAAATCAAGCTTTTAAAGCCTCCGGAGCCTCTCCGAAAGAAGAAGGATCCATATTCCCTATTTTACCCACACAAAAATATAGGATTAATGCATTTCCATACATCTCTAATCTCAACAACATCTATACTCAACTTCGCCTCACTAAGACCCATCAAACGATTCCTTAAAACAACCGAAAACATCACCAAACTCAACCTAAACAAAGCCCAGCCATAACCTAATGATTTTAAAATCTTAACTTCATCAATTAACATCCAAAAACAGCAATATATCAACCTTATATCTCTAGCAACCTTTTAACACCAAGAACACTTCAAAATCTAACTATTCACAACCTAGAAGATTAGCAATTCACTTAGTTTTGGGATTCTTTTTTATTAATCTCTTCACATAACATTAAAACATATCTTACATGTGATCTAAATCAATTAGAATCAACACAAATCAGATCCATTATCAAGATTCGTCAAATTTCTTATCAAAACTCAATTAGAACCTTTTAACCATGATTTAATCATTAACACATAACAAAAAAAAATTGTAAAGGATCAAGAACTTGGGAGTTTCAGTAGAGAACCTTTAATTAGAGGAGAGAAATGAAAATCACCTTTAACTGCTGACTTCCCCCTTAATTTTTGAGTGAAATCTCCAAGAAAGCAAATATGATTTGATGTAGAAATCAAAGGAATGAATTAAGAAATCAAGATGAAATCAAAAAGGAATGATTCCTGAGCATTTTAGAGTAAAATTGATAGTTTGGCTGCTAAGAAAGTTGAGAGTAAAATTAGTTACGTAAAAAGTGAATTTGGTTAATAGAAATCCTTTTAATTAAATTTATTTTATTTTTATTTATTAACATTTTAAAAACCATTTAAAAATATCCTAAATTAAGGGAAAATTCTAATTAAAAACTTTGGTAAATTAAATCCTTAAAGATTCTAAGTTTAAACCCTTTTACGATTTAGTCACCAAAATAGTTTTCAAAACTTTACGTTTTAGTCACCAAACCTAAAACGTCACAAAATCCAATTTTATTGATTCAAATTGAGTTTTCCAAAACCCTTAGAATATTATTAATTAAACATTTTCTAGTATTTTCTATATTTTATTTTAACCAAAAATAATTTATTAAGAATTAATTCCCGAAACTAACTCTAATTGCCTAATCCAATTCCCCTGAACCGTCTAATCAATCTAGCTAACATCTAGACCTAAATTCGAGGCGTAACAACTCTCCCCCTTAAGAAATTTTTTTCCTCAAAATTTACCTGACGGAAAAAGATAAGGGAACTGCTTCTTCATGTCCTCCTTACTTTCCCACGTGGCTTCCTCTACACCACGATGTAGCCACAACATCTTTACCAACTCAATAGTCTTCCCACAAAGAACCTTTGTAATACCCCAAAATTTACAGTACTGTTAAAGGGTCATTTAGTACTAAGATAATTGCTTAAAAGCTTACTTAGTGACTAAAATGACAAAAATGCAAAAGTTAGGATTTTCTCAATTACAGACTGTAGAAAAGAAATTTCTGAGGTTTTAAGGTGTCATGTGATAGAGAACGAGTAAAATAGGATAGTCGCAAAAATTTGGTTAAAATCCAAGGAAAATTGGAACGGGAATTCAAGGTTAAAGTTTAGTGACCAAAATGATAAGTTTTCAAAACTTGTATGGTACAAGTCGAAATATGAAAAGTTAAATGACCAAAGTTGTAATTTCCCTAAAGTTAGGTGTTTTATTTCATAAATAGATAGAGCACCTATTGTTTTGGACCGAATGTGGAATTACTGGTTTGATCTGATATTTCGATTATTGGAAAATCACAGTCAAAGTTTAAGTGGAATTCGAATACCGGGATCGAACTAAAAAATTATGAAATTTTACCATATGATAAAGAAAGGTTATAAAAGTCATTTCCAAGTGTTGAAAATATTTTAGTTTGATTCAGGATGAATCCTATGATTTATTTTGATTAAGGAATTTATTTAGAAACTGATAAAATTCTCGGCATTTATCGGTAAATCGGATCAAGCTAAAATTTCGGAGATGATTCCATAGACTTTGGAAGAGTTATAACATATTATTTTATGGATATTTGGAGAGTTAAATGTTTGAATTAAATTTAATGACTGAAATTGCCTAGAATGACAATTTTGTAAAAAAAAGTTGATTGGTAAAGGGTATTTTGGTCTTTTCATCCAAAAAGGACATGGAAGGAATTTTGAGATTTTTTTAATGGATGAATAGTGGTTGGTTGGAATCCAAATGAGTTTAGTTAGAACTTTACAAATGGTAAACTAGTAAATATGAATTTAGTTGGGGGACAATTTGGTAAATTGGAATAAAATGAATTAAAAATTCATTTTTATTTATACAAGTGGCATAAATATATGATATATGAAGAGTTATCATCCAAAAAATTCATTCCCAAACTATGGAGAAAGAGGAGAAAGAAGAAGAAATCTTACAAGCTCGATTTAAGCCTCGAAACTCAGTTTTTAGCTTTCGATACGAATTGGGACCGTACTAACAAAAATGGAAAGAAAAAGGTTGGGAGTGAGATCTAGTGATAAAGTCAACTTCATTACAAGGCCAAGGTGAGTGCATTATATGTATGTATGGCATGTTACAAATAGGACGACTTGCGACAAGTCGACCTTGATATTAATTAAAATTCATGTTAATTAATAATTGTATGAATGTTATGAATTAATAATGTGACATGTATGATACAATGTCATAGTTTATAGATTTATCTATAGTAAATCAAACTTTTATATTTTGGGTATGAACTGCCAATTATCGAATTATGGATGATAGTATTGATGGATTGGATATTGAATGTGAAAATACTATATTGTTATGCCCAAGTACTAGTGTGAGAGTCTTTGGTATAATTGGATATCCATAGAGTCTTAGCAGCTGCATTCCAGCACTACCGTGCGTTCCAGACACTTCGGTGTTGACTTCAAACACTACGGTGTAGACACTTCGGTGTCAACTAGCACAAAATGTGCGATAATGAGGAGCAAAGGGCGTCCTCAAGTACGTACTCACCATCAAACGCTACGGTGTTGCAGACACTACGGTGTCGTTATGATGACTCGTATACCATAGGTTCACGTGAAATTGTACTTTGGGCTATAATTCATGAAATGATTTTATGTAGGTGGATAGGCCAGTAAGGCTATCGTATTTCCTATTGATAAAGTAAGAATGATATTATGGCTTTGGATATATATATACATACAAATATGATTTATATTGATGCTTTGAACATGGAATGTTGATTATAATGTTGATTTTGCCCAAGTACTATCGTGAAGTCTTTGGTATAGTTGGATATCCATAGAGTCCTAGCAACTGCGTCATAGCACTACGGTGCGAGATAGACTCTTCGGGGTCGAGATAGACTCCACGAAGTTGAGTTAGACTCTACGGATTCAGTTCAAACACTACGGTGTTACATAGCACAAAATGTGCGAGTATGAGGAGCAAATGGCATCCTCAAGTACATACTCATCATTAGACACTACGACGTTGTAGACACTACGGTGTCAGTTATGATGACTCGTGTACCAAAGTATCACATTATATTGTACTTCGAGCTATAATACTTGAAATGCATTTATGCAGGTAGTTAAGTTAAAAAGCTTAAAGTATATTTGATTAATAAAAAAAAGGTTTGATGATATGATATAAACTGTAATTGGGATGTATGAACTTCTCTAGTATGAACATGTTCTACATGATATAAACTGTTATTGGGATTTCTTGCCATTTTGTAGGAATTGTTTTAAATGTTGCCCTTGGTAGTATAATATTAAGTATGACAGTATTGTGGTATACCATAAGAGTCTATCTGGCACTTAATTGTGTCCATAGTTATTTGGCACTTAATTGTATCCACCGTTTGCACCTAAGAAAAGTGGCTAGTACTCTGGGATTACACGACTCGTTTACTCATCTCTTGATATTTACCTTGGGTCATAAGATTTTATAGTATAGTTGCATAACTTTACAAACAGAATTATTACAGTACAAATTTCTTACATGATTATTCCTGCATTAGAGACTATATGATTTTACAGAGTAACCTTGCTATATTATTTTATAGAGCAACCTTGCTATTTGATTTTTTTAGTAAAGATTTATTACAGCACAGATTCATTACATGAGTATCATGCTTTACCAAAAATCATGCCTAATACAACTATTTCATACTACAAATAATTTTATACCGTATTTTACATGTTACATAATTCTATGCCTCACTTAGATATACTCAGCATGTATTTATGTTATACACATAGGTGATCTGGATTAGTAGATGACAGCCTTTGCTTGATCATCATTCTGTATAGAAGATAATCTATAGGTATTTCGGTAATCGTGACATCCGTCTTTGTATGTTTAATAGTGGCATGTATTTAATAAATGTATCTATTTTGTTAAAGTAGTTATTGGGGCCTATAATAGTGGCGTAAACTGTTTTAGATTGATTATTATATCTACAATTTGGAGTTAAATAGTCTGACTTGACTATTTTATATGAATTAGATATCGAATAATTTTATTAGAAACCCTTTCGTAAAATAAATTATTTTAGTATGTATGTATACTTTATGTAAAAAGTTTTATAATCAGAACTTAAATAAATATTTTATATCAGTATTAATTAAAGTTAAGTATGCTTGGGTTATAAAAATATTAAGATTGTGACCACTGGGAAGTTTTTTCAAAATTTTTTGAATCACCCCAAATTTTGGTTAAAAGATCTGTTTTAAAAAGCTGTGACATTTCCTACTTGTGTCCGGGTACGGTCACGGGAAGGGGTGTTACATTTATTGGTATCAGAGCTACAGGTTTAGCCGGTTTTGGAGTTAAACCAAGCTCGATAAAATGTTAAAGTGTGTACATGCCACTAGGATGTCATATTTATTGAAAAGAAATACTTATATGATTGATGCAATTGTTTACTAGTCAAAGGGATTACTGCAAGAATGAATGTTTGAATGAGAATGAATATCGTTGGATAATTAAAAAACGAAACATTATGAGTTCCTAGAAATGAGTAAGGAGGTTAAGTAAGTCTAGTACCCGGTTTAAACGAGGTAATAACAAATGGACTGATATAGTAATGAAAGTTGTTTAAAATGCAAGATACCTCTTTACAAATGATAATTGTAGATAGGAATCGAATTTAGTGCTCATATCAGTACAAGGATTTATGAACTAATGGGTATATAAGAGACACAAATGATGATCTGATGTCGGGAGATTGATGGTTAAGTGATAATGGTTGGAGTAAAGCCCTAAAATAATGGTTAAAAATAGTACTATATTGAAATCAGTGTTGTGAAGTCTATAAAGCCTTTACTATGAAAAGTTGATAGAGTATTGGGCACAGATGAGTATTTTGCTCAAAATATTTCGATAAAGTGTCGCTTAAAGTGATTGATTGAAAAGAAGCATGGGTGATGTTTAGACCCTTGTATCAAGTAAAGGATTTCAAAGTATTGGAATAGTGACTTTGGTAATAAAATGAAAATATTGTTAAAGTAAGGGTCATAAGACTTAGTTAGTTTTCATAGTAGATACTAAGATGTTTAGTGAGGACATAAGTACAATATCGACAGCTCGAGATTGATGTAATTCCTGGTAATGAGCCAGTGTCTATGGCTTCATACAGAATGGTACCTACAGAACTGAGAGAGTTAAAGTCGCAGTTGCAGGAATTAGTAGACAATGGATAGTGCTACAGATTTAAAAAAAAGGTTACATGCAAAACTCTCGAAATGTGAGTTTGATTATCAGAAGTGGCTTTCTTGGGTCACATTGTTTTAACTGAAGGGATTCACGTTGATCCTAAAAAGATACAATCCATTGTGGAATAGAAGGATCCCAATAATATTAACGAGGTTTGCAGATTCTTGAGACTTGCTAGATATTGTCGAAGGTTTGTGAACAAATTTTCGATGATAGCTGCTCCACTTACAAAGCTATCGAGAAAGAATGTTCCATTCGTATGGACTGAGAAGTGTCAAGAAAGCTTTGATCAGTTAAAGAAAATTTTAACAGAAGCTCTAGTTTTGGTACAATCAGAGTCATGAAAAGAGTGTACTTTGTACTGTAATGTATCCTATAATGGAATAGGGTGCGTGTTGATGCAAGATGGGAAGGTGATCACGTATGCTTCCCGACAACTAAATCCACATGAAAGGAATTATTCGACTCATGATCTGGAACTTGTGACTGTAGTTTTTACTCTGGAAGTGTGGCGACATTATCTCTATGGTGAATGCTACCATGTGTATACTGATCATAAAAGTTTAAAACATTTGATGACACAGAAAGGGCTGAATATACGGCAACAAAGATGGTTGGAACCAATAAAGGATTATGACCTGATCATTGATTACCATCCAGGCTGAGCAAATTTCGCAATTAATACCTTAAATCAGAAGACATTTATTACATTATGAACTTTAAATGCTTAACTGACATGAAAAGGATGGTTCGTTGCTAGTAGAGATGCAATTAAGATCTTTATTGCCAAGTCGAAATAAAGAAAGTCAGCAACAAGATTAAAACTATATAGCAAAGATAAAACAAGTGGAGTGCCAATATCTATAGTATCAGATCAAAATCCAAAGTTCACATCAAGATTTTGGAATGCACTATACAGAGCTTTGGGGACACGATTAAACTTTAGTACTGTGTTTTATCCTGAAACAGATGACCAATCTGAAAGAACAATTCGAATACTAAAAGATATGCTAAGAGCTTGCGTGATTGAGTTTGAGGGATCATGGGAAAAGTATTTACCACTAGCAAAAGTTGCCTACGATAACAGTTATAAAAAAAGTATATAGATGGCACCCTATGAAACCCTCTATGGTTGAAAGTGCAAATCGCCATTAAATTGGTTTAAGTTATATGATCGTAAGCTTATTAAGCCAGATTTGTTGCAAGAAATGGAAGAAAATAATACGTTTCAGGCACAAAGGAAAACTAAGTCCCAAGTGTATTGGACCTTATGAAATTTTAAAGAAAGTTATCCCTGTGGCGTATCAACTAGCTCTTCCACCGGAGATGAGTAAAATCCATGATATTTTCTAGGTCTCAATGCTCTGAAGATATAGATCGGATCCTTCACACGTGATTATACTGGATGAGATAGATTTGCAATCAGATTTGACTTATGAAGAGGAACCAGTAAAGATACTGGTTTATGGTGTCAAAGAATTAAGGAACAAGTAGATACCGTTGGTGAAGGTCCTTTGGCACAACCACCAAGTTGAAGAGGCAACATGGGAAGCTAAGGATACAATGGAAAAGCAGTACCCACATTTATTCAAAACAGGTACATCTTAAAAATTCGAGGATGAATTTTCTTAAGGGGATGAATTGTAATACCCCAAAATTTATAGTACTATTTAAGGGTCATTTAGTGCTAAGATAATTGCTTAAAATCTTACTTAGTGACTAAAATGACAAAAATGCAAAATTAGGATTTTCTCAATTTTAGACTGTAGAAAAGAAATTGTTTAGGTTTTAAGGTGTCATGTGATAGAGAACGAGTAAAATAGGATACTCGCAAAAATTTGGTTAAAATCCAAGGAAAATTGGAATGGGGATTCAAGGTTAAAGTTTAGTGACCAAAATGATAAGTTTTCAAAACTTGTATGGTACAAGTCGAAATATGAAAAGTTAAAGGACCAAAGTTGTAATTTCCCAAAATTTAGGTGTTTTATTTCATAAATAGATCAAGCACCTATTGGTGTGGACCGAATGTGGAATTACTGGTTTGATCCGATATTTCGATTATTGGGAAATCACAGTTAAAGTTTAAGTGAAATTCGGATACCCGGATCGAACTAAAAAATTATGAAATTTTACCATATGATAGAAAAGGTTATAAAAGTCATTTCCAGGTGTTGGAAATATTTTAGTTCGATTCAGGATGAATCCTATGATTTATTTTGATTAAGGAATTTATTTAGTAATAGATAAAATTCTCGGTATTTATCAGTAAATCGGATCAAGCTAAAATTTCGGAGATGGTTCCATAGACTTTGGAAGAGTTATAGCATATTATTTTATGGATATTTGGAGAGTTAAATGTTTGGATTAAATTTATTTGATTGAAATTTCCTAGAATGGCAATTTTGTAAAAAAAAGGTGATTGGTAAAAGGTATTTTGGTCTTTTCACCCAAAAGGGACATAGAAGGAATTTTGAGATTTCTTTAATGGGTGAATTGTGGTTGGCTGGAATCCAAATAAGTTTAGTTAGAATTTTGCAAAATGGTAAAGTAGTAAATATGAATTCAGTTGGGGGACAATTTGGTAAATTGGAATGAAATGAATTAAAATTTCATTTTTATTTATATACAGGTGGCATAAATATATGATATATGGAGAGTTATCATCCAAAAAATCCAATCCCAATCCGTGGAGAAATAGGAGAAAGAAGAAGAAATCTTACAAGCTCAATTTAAGCCTCAAAACTCAATTTTATGCTTTCGATACGAATTAGGACCGTACTAACAAAAATAGAAAGGAAAAGGTCAGGAGTGATATCAAGTGATAAAGTCAACTTCATTACAAGGCCAAGGTGAGTGCATTATATGTATGTATGGCATGTTACAAATAAGATGACTTGCGACAAGTCGACCTTGATATTAATTAAAATGCATGTTAACTAATAATTGTATGAATGTTATGAATTAATAATGTGACATGTATGATACACTGTCATAGTTTATAGATTTATATAAGATAAATCAAACTTTTAGATTTTGGGTATGAACTGCCCATTATCAAATTATAGATGATAGTATTGATAGATTGGATATTGAATGTGAAAATACTATATTGTTATGCCCAAGTACTAGTGTGAGAGTCTTTGGTATAATTGGATATCCATAGAGTCTTAGTAGTTGCATTCCAGCACTACGGTATGTTCCAGACACTTCGGTGTTGACTTCAGACACTACGGTGTTGTTTAGACACTTCAGTGTCTACTAGCACAAAAGGTGTGATAATAAAGAGCAAATGGCATCCTCGAGTACGTACTCAACATCATACGCTACAGCATTGCAGACACTACGATGTCGTTATGATGACTCGTATACCATAGGTTCACATGAAATTGTACTTTGGGCTATAATTCATGAAATGCATTTATGCAGGTGGAAGGCCAGTAAGGCTATCGTATTTCCTACTGATAAAGTAAGAACGATATTATGACTTTGGATATATATACATACAATTATGATTTATATTGATGCTTTGAACATGGAATGTTGATTATAATATTGATTTTTCCCAAGTACTATTGTGAAGTCTTTGGTATAGTTGGATATCCATAGAGTCCTAGCAGCTGCGTCATAGCACTACGGTGCGAGATAAACTCTTCGGGGTCGAGATAGACTCTACAGAGTCGAGTTAGACTCTACGAAGACGGTTCAAACACTACGGTGTTACATAGCACAAAATGTGCGAGTATGAGGAGCAAAGGGCGTCCTCAAGTACGTACTCATCATTAGATGCTACGGTATTGTAGAAACTACGGTGTCGATTATGATGACTTGTGTACCAAAGTATCACATTATATTGTACTTTGGGCTATAATACATGAAATGCATTTATGCAGGCAGTTAAGTTAAAAAGCTTAACGTATATTTGATTAATAAAATAAAGGTTTGATGATATGATATAAACTGCAATTGGGATGTATGAACTGCTCCAGTATGAACATGTTCTACATTATATAAACTGTTATTGGGATTTCTTGCCATTTTGCAGGAATTGTTTTAAATGTTGCCCTTGGCAGTATAATATTAAGTATGACAGTATTGTGGTATACCATAAGAGTCTATCTGGCACTTAATTGTGTCCATAGTTATTTGGAACTTAATTGTGTCCACCGTTTGCACCTAAGTAAAGTGGCTAGTTGTAATACCCCAATTTTTGGTTAGTGACTATTTTGCAAAAAAAATTAAAAGTTGGTGGTTTTAGTTCAGTGACTAAAATGAAAAATGTTAAAGTTTGGTGACTAAAGTGAAATGTTAAGAAAAGTTCAAGGACCAACATGATAATTTTCCCAATAATTATTTTTATTTTATAGTTAAATAGTTCACATAAGGGTGTGAATCGAATATAAAATTGTTGGTTCAATTCGATGTTTCTATTATTGGGAAATTACAGTTAAACTTTAAATGTGATTCAGTAATCGTATGAGATCGGAATGTGATGAATTTTTGAAGGGAGCTGTAAGAAGACTTGAAGAGTATGACATTTCATTTTGGAATCGTTTTTAATCGATTTAGATTCGATTGAAGACAGTATTTTGAAATAGTGCACAAATGGCATTTTAGTCATTTTGCCCTTACTTTTTAATTAAAGATGATTATGGAAAAGTGATATGGTTAGGTGTTAATACCTAATTGGTCATAATTGAGGGGTAAAATGGTAATTTTACTATTGATGGAGATTTTTATATTAGATTTAAAGGATTAAAATGCCATTTGTCATGTTAATTAAATGAAGAAAAAACTAGAATTTCTCTCATCTTTTTCCTCCAATTTCGAAACCACCATAGCCAAGGTAAGAAGATTTTTTATTCAATTTTTAGCTTGATTCGATTGGTTTTTGGTTTAAGACATGAAATAGATAATTAATCTCCATTGAATTCTCTTTCATTTGGTATAATTTTTGAGTGGTTTCCATGATTATATGTTGAGATTGGAGATTAGGGTTTATGAAGAACAAGTAGAGATTTTGTGTTTTAAGGATTGTTTTAATTAGAATTGAGGTTGTGATGATGATTCATGCATGATATGATGAAAATTCCATGGATTTTGGTTTTAGGTATTATTTGGGAATATTGAAAAATTAGGGGAAACTCTTGCAAAATTTTCATTTGAATGGGAAATGATGTTAGAAGCTTGAATATGATGTTAGAAGGTTAAATTTATGCTTGAATCAAGTTGGAAAATTTTTGGAGAGTGACCCTTGGTATTCGGCATATAGGAAAAAATTTGGGGAAGAAATGGTGTAAGGATGATTTTGTAAGCTTTGGAATGTTAATTGAACTAACGTGGAAGTTTGTAAAGTATTGAGGACTAAATTGTAAAGTTGGGAAAATATGTGATTAAAGTGGAAAGTTGAATTGAAATTGAAGTTGTGTGGTAAAAGATTATTTTGAAAGATTTGGAAGTATAAGGGTTAACTTTTATGTTGGGAGATAGGATTAGTAATGAAAGTATATGTAGGAATATTATCATTATTCCTAATGTATATTAAAGTTAGAATGATACTAACATAAACTTGAATTGTATATGTTGGTGAAATTGTTGTATATTATAATCGTAATCCAAACCGGGAGCCGAGCAATTCTAAAGACAAGGAAAAAGTGCAAAAGTGAAGCTGTGTATAAGGGTAAATCTTTCTAGTGAGGCAACAGATGAGTGCATTTCTACTGTTTTATTTTATATAAGAAAGACTTGCGATGAGTCTATCTCGAATGTCAATTTACAAATGATATCTTTTCAATGATTTTTGAAAATAACTATGAATGATTTTCGGGTAAGAACTGCCCAATGCACTTTTAAATGATACTGTGACATGTTAATATCTTTTGATATTTTAAATAAGTGAATGATATATGATAGTTAATGTTAAAGCCCATTGTTTGCATTATGAGATTTCTTGGTATAATTGGCATGCCAATGAGGTGGGAGTATAATGATACATTGATGTTGTACAAATGTACAACCGTTATATAGTGATATAGTGACGTTGTGTTCTACAACCATGACCTAGTGATACAGTGATGTTGTATAAGTTTACAACAGTTATAAAGTGATACAGTGTTTTATTTTGGCACAACAATATAGTTGATGCTGCACATGTGCATACTCAGTAGTGACTCTCATACCATACATTCTCATTTATCTTACATTGGGCTATGATTTAAGTAATAGTGAAAAGTGCAAATGAAAGTGACATAAATTTTTAAACAGTGGTTTTTGATATGAACTTCTTATTTATATAAACTATTATTTTCAATGTTATTTATTGAATTATTAGTTGCCTCACTAAGTTTTTACTTAGCGTGTGAGTGTTTCACGCGTAGGTAAAAGATCGTAAGGAGCTGCAAGAGAAGATACCATCTATTTTGGGAACGGTACATGATTATCAGTAAGACATCCTCGATGTCTCTTTTGATATTATTAGTTGGCATGTATCTTATGAATGTTTTGGGTTATTTTGATAAGAAAAGGTTTTGAAATGGTTGTAATTTTATAAACGAATATAGATACTTATGGTGGATATTATTAATTCAGTATGTTTGAAATCGTATTTTATTAGCTTTTTAAATGATTTTTAATTTAAACAGTTTTTAGGCAGTTTATTTAATTATATATGTTAGAATTGAACTGCCATGTTGCTGCCTAAATTTAGGCTCAGATTGAACTTAGAAATATTAGTTTTAAATTTTATGTGATTAAATATTCTTTTAGAAAATGGTAAATTATCTATATTTGAAAGAACTAAAATTTTACCGATTTTGAAATAAGAACTATTGTGCAAGTGTCATGTGACATCTCTATCTCGTATTCAGTGATAGATATGAGTAAGGGGTGTTACACTAGTACTCTGGGAATACACGACTCGTTTACTCGTCTCTTGATATTTACCTTGGGTCAAAAGATTTTGCAGTAGAGTTACATAACTTTACAGTACATAATTATTGTAGTACAAATTTCTTACATGATTATTCATGCATTAGAGACTATATGATTTTACAGAGTAACCTTGCTATATGATTTTATAGAGCAACCTTGCTATTTGATTTTTTTAGTAAAGATTTATCACAGCACAAATTTATTAGAGTACAAGTTCATTACATGAGTATCATGCTTTACCAAAAATCATACCTAATACAGCTATTTTATACTATAAATAATTTTGTACTGTATTTTACATGTTACATATTTCTATGCCGCACTGAGATATACTTAGCGTGTATTTATGTTATACACGTAGGTGATTGGGATTAGTACATGACAATCTTTGCTTCATCATCATTCTGTATAGAAGATAATCGATAGGTATTTCGGTATCATGGCATCCGTCTTTTGTATGTTTAATAGTGGCATGTATTTAATAAATATGTCTATTTTGTTAAAGTAATTATCGGGGCCTATAATAGTGGCGTAAACTGTTTTAAATTGATTCTTATATCTACAGTTTAGAGTTAAATAGTCTGATTTGATATATTTTATACGAATTAGATATCGAGTAATTTTATTAGAAACACTTTCGTAAAATAAATTATTTTAGTATGTCTGTATACTTTATGTAAAAAGTTTTATAATCGAAACTCAAATAAATATTTTATATCGATATTAATTAAAGTTAAGTGTGCTTGGGTTATAGAAATATTAAGACGGGTGACCACTGGGAAGTTTTTCAAAAAAAATTTAAATCACACCAAATTTTGGTTAAAAGATATGTTTTAAAAAGCTGTGACATTTCCTACTCGTGTCTGGTGTACGGTCACGGGAAGGGGGTGTTACAACCTTGCTGCTAGAATCTTTAAGGAGCTAATTTACTAATATTTTTAATCTGACTTTTCCCTTAATTTATCCTGTTTTTAAAAGGTTAATAAATAAAAATAAAATAGATTTAATTTTAAGGATTTCTATTAACTAAAATCATTTTCTTACGTAACTACTTTTGCTCTCAACTTTTCTCAACAGCTAAACTACCGATTTCACTCTGAAAGGTTCAAGAATCATCTCTGTTTGATTTTATTTTGTTTTATTAAATGATTCCCTTGATTTCTACATCAAATTCTATTTGTTTTCTTGGAGATTTCACAAAAGTCTTGCCAATTAAGGGAGAAGTCAGCATTTAGAGGTGATTTTCGTTTCTCTCCTCTAATCAAAGATTCTTTACTGAAATTCCCAAATTTTGATTCTTTACAATTGATTTTTGTTATGTTTTAATGAATAAATCAAGATTTAAAGGTTTAATTGAGTTTTAATAAGAAATTTGGTATATCTTGATAATAGATCTGATTTGTGTTGATTCTAATTAATATAGATCACATTTGAGATATGTTTTAATGTTATGAAAAGATATTAATAAAAAGAATCCTGAAACTAATTGAATTGCTAATTTTCTAAGTGGAAAATAGTTAGATTTTGAAGTGTTCTTGGTGTTAAAATGTTGATGGAGATATAAGGTGGTATTATTAGTGTTTTCAGATGATAATTGATGTTGTTAAGATGTTGAAAATATTGATTTATGGCTAGGTTTTGTTTAGGTTGCGTTTAGTGATGTTTTCGGTTGTTCTTGGAAGGCATTTGATGGCTTTTCGTGTGGCAAAGTTGAGAATAGATGTTGTTGGGATTAGAGATACATTGTAATGCATTAATCCTCTATTTTTGTGTGGGTAAAACAGGGGAGACAGATCCTTTAGCAATTGAAGAAGTTTTAGAGGCTTCGGAAGCTTGATTTCGCATCGGCAAGTGAAGCTTTGTGTTGTTAGTGAGTGGAAACGTGATTTGCAGCTTTCTAAAGGTTTGAAAGTGATTTTCGGAGCTTAGATTAAGCTTGAAAAGCTTGTCTAAGATCGGAAGTAAGTATTAGACGATTTCGCTCTCAATTTTAGTTTGGCAAAGTTAATTTTCTCATGCCTATGTTTATGTTTTAATACCTACTGTTTATGCATGTTTTGGGAAAAGGAATATGATGCAAATGATTTATATTGATGACATTTGAGTTTGGAAAATGATTCGCGAAAAGTATTTCATGGTTATGTAAATGTATGTTTTGTTGCATTAGAAATTGGTTTGAATGATGCATATGAAAATAGTGTAGTATCACGTTTAAAGTGGAATATATTGGCAAGTGACAATGATTAAATGTTATCGGATATAGTTGGCATGCCATAGGGTTTAAAGTGCACTATAATAAGTCACCTCATATGTGTCGAGGGGTTAATTGTGTCGTTTTCTCCACCATAGGAACCATAGCGGTCGAGGGGTTAATTGTGCCGCATTCTCCCGCTGGTGGATTACGTATCACAATGGTTAAGGGGTTAATTGTGCCGTTTGCTCCCATTATAGATATTATACATCATAACCATTGAGGGGTTAAATGTTTCCTTTGCTCCGGTTATGGATGTATGTGAAGTGGTTGAAGGAACCACTTGTGAAATCGTTGTATCCGATGTGTTTTGATAAAGGAAAGGTTCTATTTTTGGGTCACTTGAATGCCAATATATGAATTAATGTATCATGATGGATAAACACATTTTGTATAATGAGATTTATACATGTTTTGCTCTTTAAGCTTTGTTATTAGATGAATAAGCATTTAAGGATTTTGCATATGGGATTATGCATGAGATCCATGATACATGTTTTGCATATGGGTTAATATGCATGTTTTACAAAGGTAAAAAGGGAATGAGTTGTTTTTAGCATGATGTTGAAAATGTGGTTTGGCTCAAATGGTTTTAATGCATTGATGAGTGTTTTTAGATCATCCCTCACTAGGCATTATTTGCTTACGCTCTCCTTTCTTATTAATTCAAGAAAGTAAGTTTTCAGGGCAGCAAGCAAGTAAGGAGGAATCCAAGAATCGAATCATTTCAAGTATGGTTTTAATAAATGAACTTGTAGTAATAGAAGGGCAATGTGACCAAGTTGTAATTGGGAGGGTTGTATGCTTGCTTCCTGCTTTGGACATGTTTTTATTGGTATTTTGGATTCGTGTGTGCCTATATGACTTGTTTTGAGGGGTTGGGATGTGAATCGCATGCTTGGGTAGAGATCATGCCTATAGGATCTTTGATTAGATTTGCTATGGTTTGAAGGATCTTCTAGCATGCCTATTTTTTTGTGGAAATGTTATATGTTGTTTGTATGATGTTTGAAGCATATTAGGTTGAGCCAAAGTGTCATATGTTTAACCAAGTGATCATTACAGACCATGTTATATCAGTACGAGTCTTCAGGAATTGGTATGTGGGGTTAGTCTCGGCTCAAAAGTGTGCAAAATTGCACAGGCGTATCGGTACGCCTAGCTTCGTATTGGTATGCACCACAGGAAATTACACTGGGTACGGTACGCGAGCAACCGTATCGGTACATCCTTTTGCTACTACAATTCCATATTTTGATATAGAACCACTGGTATCAGTATGCCTTAGGACCGTATCGATACCCTTTGCAAAATATACCCATATCGTTACGGGTAAGGAGTGTACCGGTACCCAGTCTGTTAATTCTGCTAATATGCTTTGCTAAAGTTTGAATCTTTGCAGTTTAGTCCATGTTTCTTGATCATGCAATTAAATGAGTTTGAATGATTATTTTAAGTTGAAATTTAATTAGAATGCATGTAACCTGATTAATTAAGGTTTGGTAAGTTAATATTTGGGAAAGTCCTCCCATTTTTCCAAAATTACAAATTGGTCCCTAGAGTGCGCTATTGCTTAATTGGATGTCAATTTGATGCCCGGTTTAACTGTGAGTTTCACCACTGCCAGCATGATCACCTTAGGGCTTAATTATGCATTTAAACAAGATAAAAGAAAAAAATAGACCGTTTCTAAGTAATTGTTTGGGTTTGTCTTAGTAAACCAAATGTAACTCGCTCAGTTCGGTCTAGCGTCTAGGCTGGGCCAAGGGGGTTACATTTGGTAGATCAGAGCCAGATTATGATTGTTGGGAGGTACATTGTGTTGGTTTAATATGATAATGATTGTTGTATGATATGTATCGTGTCTGATTAAATGATTTTATATTTGGAATGTGATGTTTTGGGGTAGAATCTTGAGGACACATTGCCTTATAACTACAAGTGTCATGGATCCTTGCTTGAAGCTGCTTTAATTATATTTTTTGTTATATTTACATGCTATGGATACATATTTTTGAGTATGCCACTGAGACGAGAGCTTAGGTCGAATACGAATAACACTATCAGAAGGCATGGAGTAGAAGGTGAGCACATCCTGAGGGGTTGCCACCTCCTCTGCCTAATTCGCCACTTAGGGTGGATGCTGGGCAAACATCGCCAGTTCTACCTGGACCAGTCTTTGGGGATATGATGTCATTGATCCATGTTATGATTAGAGCTTTGCAGGCAACTATGGCTGGTATGGACGTTCAGGCACCAGCACTTACAATATCTGTTAATACAGGACTTTTGTTGGATGATCTGTGCAGTTTAGGAGGTTCTAAGTTTAGAGGGTTATCTCATGAGGTAGTTGAGGAGTGGTTGGCGAGTATCGAGAGGATTCTTGGTTAGATGGAGTGCACAGATGTGCGTAAGTTGGGTTGTATTATACCTCTACTTCAGGGAGATGCCTATAGTTGGTGGACTACCACTATAGCGAGATTGGCACCCAAGGATGTGACATGGAAATTCTTTGGTGTTGCTTTTTACAGGAAGTATTTGGGTACGCAGTACCAGGATGAAAAAAAACATGAGTTCATGTCTTTGGTCCAGGGTAATATGTTTGTTTCAGAGTATAAGGTTCAGTTTGTTCATTTGAGCCAGTATGCATCTGAGTTGGTTCTAGATGATCGACAATGATGTGATCATTTACGATATGGATTGGTCAATGATGTTAATACCTATATGTTAGCTTTTGACTACGCTGATTTTAATGTCTTGGTTAGCCAAGCTAAGGATATTGAGCAAAACTTGGGTTTGTCTTCTCATTTTGGGGGCTTGAGTTTCGACAAGAGAGTTTCTAATTCGAATATTGGTGGCAGTCGGTTCAAGAAGAATCAATTCTCAAAGGTGTACCAATACAGTCCTCAAGCGTATCGGTACGGGTAAGCAATATTCGAAATTGGAAATTCCAGTAGCCAAAAGGATTATAGGTACGGTTGCCCGTGTACCGAAACCAAGCCAAACTTTTAGCATCACGTACCGATACAGTCCCTAGGCATATCGGTACGCCAAGGCATTTTTGCCCAGATTGAGCCAAGATAGGTCCCCGTGTACTGATCTCAGAAGACCCATACCGGTACAGACATACCTGTAATGACCTCTTGATCCAACATATGAGACTTTGGCTCAATCTAACTTACTCCAATCAACATCTAATCATCATACAACTTCATAAACACCAATTCATCAGACATAGAAACATGGTAGAATATCATATGCAACATATCAAATCCAAACATAACTCCTATAGGCATGATTTCTACCCAAGCATGCATAATGTTTCCCAACCCCTCAAAACCAAACATTAAGCATCATACAAGTCCAAAACATCAAACATAACTTGAACCAACAGGGAGTAACCAGAATAAACCTCCCAATTACAACTTGGTCACATTGCCTCTTATTACTAATATGTATTTATAAAACCATACTTGAAAACACTTAAATCCTTGGATCCTCCATTTTTCACTCGCTATCCGATAGAGTCTATTTCTCTGCATTGATGAAAAAGAAGAGCGTAAGCTATAAGCTTAGTGAGGGAATCTCAAAAACACTCATCAATGCATTTAATTCAAACCAAATGTATAAGTCTCATGGCAAAATCATCTCATGCTTCTATAGTCTCTTTCAAATGCACATTTAATTCATTTGCAACATATGTGTCGCGACCATTTTTGAAATCAGGTGTGTAAAAAATAGCCTGACGATCGATCTTTTAGAAAATTAGGGTTTTTAGCCCATTTTTAATTTAATCTTGAAAATTTAGGGTTTTTCGTATCAAATGGGATTTCCCTTTATTTATCCTTAAAAAACATTTTGGACTCTCCACCGATCACTTCGAGGTAGACCGAACACCGAAAAAACAAACCATAGATTATGTCTAAAAATTGAGTTCGGGAGTCAACTACGTGTAGGGAAGAACTAGCACCCTAATTAAGGCTCTAACAATTTATTATTCAATTATAGGTGAAAATGTATATCGAATATACACCTTTATGACCAAGGTTGAGATAACACCCCATTGTAAACAACAGAACACCATCCAAATTTGAACCTCAAAGATTCTATTCGATATACATTTAATTTACTACAATGTATTAATTATTAAATGTCAATTAATGAACTATATTAATATTCAATTATAAGTATAAATATATTAAATATATTCATTAAAATCCATGTTGAGATAACACCCCATTGTAAACAATGGAACACCATCCAAATTAGGATTTTAAAGTTTATATCCAATATACTTTTAATTACTACAATTATATTTCCTATTTAATTATTGAACCTCATTAGAGAAACCTAAACTAAAGGCTCTAAATAGTTAATTAAACTGAATGTATTTAATTGTCTAACATTTAAAACTATATGCTTGGTTTAAAACATGCATCACACATATAAATTAATTGCATTTAATTAAATTAAACAATTAAAATAAATGACTAAATTAAAATAATTTGAAGACTAAAACTGATTTTATTAATAAGAGACTAAAATGAGAGATTCACAAAATTAAATGCCCAATTACAAATCACAGTGACCCAATTGTACAGATTACAAATATAGGGGTTAAATTAAGGGAAATAAGGGACTGAATTGAAACAATTGCAAAGGTTTGGGCTCAATTTAAGAGAAATGGTGACCAAATTGAAAGAATGTAGAACTTTAGACAAAAACCAAATGGTACCCGATCAAAAGTGCGCAGATCAAGAGCCCGACCCGTTGAAAACACGCGGGTCATCCTTGACCCATCTCCAAAACAGCGTCGTCTGGTTTTGGGTATAAAAACCCCATTTTACCCCAAAATTCCCCTCTTTCCCCTTATTTTCAAGTTTTCACTCTCTCACTTGCCCTTAAATTCTCTTTGTTCTCTCTCTTACAAATACATTCCTGCCCAGAAAAATAGCTCCAAATCGATCAAAAAACATGTTTTCGGATGGATGAACTTCAAAATTTCTGACTAAAGTTCGTCATCCCCTCTGCTGCTCAATCTTGAGCCACCATTCTCCAATCACTGTCTGGTGTTCACCGGTAATCGGGATTCACATCCCGACCGCCATAGGCGACGCTGACCTCTACAAGGTGATTTTCGGTAGCCGTCTAAACTCCGATCATCCTCTTGCCCTCGCCGGCCACCGTGGTGCGATTTTTGGCCACCACTGGGAAATTTTTGGCCGCCGTCTTCCGCCATCATTCGAACCCTAAAGACCCCTAAAAATTTAATTTTCAACCCTAGAATCCTAGATCTACCCAGATCCAATAGGATCCCTTCTTCCACGGCCTAAACTACCCGAAACTCTAACCATTTCAACTCCGCCACAAAATAAAACTTCGGCCACCATGATAAGATTCTGGCCACTCTCATTATTTCTATTTCGCTTCTGTTTTTTATGTACGTAAATCTAACATTTTTTATTTGCAGAAATTTAAAATGAACAAAAGAGATTACCCTTTCGATGGCAGCCAAGGTGGTTCTAGTATTTTCCTCGATGCCCATTCGTGTTTCTAGTGACTGTCCATTCAGCTCCAAAACGGCGTTTCAACTCCTTGCGCGTCAGTTCAGCTTCTGGCGCATCGGTTCCACTACCGAGGTAAACCTTCTCTCTCTCTTTCATTGTTTTTATTATTAATAATAATTATAGTTTATTAATAGCTAATGATTATTACTGGCTTTTTCTCTTTCTGCATGTATTTATAGGATGTCAAAATTGCTGACGTTGGCAAAGCCAGCTGGGGGGAGAAAAAGCTTTAATCCGAGTGAACCATGGAGGGGCCAGTAGCAAGACTCCATGTGGCCAATTGGGCGGCCTAAACAAACACATTTGTGTTTGTTTGGCTTTTTAGCTTGTATTTGGGTGGGAATTCGGTTATAAATTGGGCCATTTGTGTTTGTTAGATATTAAAATGAGCGGGAAAAAACTGAATATAATGGGAATATGGGCTTTAATTGGGCTTTGGAATTTTTTAATGTAATTGGACACTATAAATGGACTGTGGATTAATATTTATTTGGACTATTGGACTTATTTATACTTATTTATTTATTTATTCATTATTTATTTTTAAGCCCAGTCAAAATTCGGGTATTACAGCTGCCCCTCTTTGCTCATTGCTTTGGAACAGGGATAGAGCAAAGACTAAAAAATACACAAATTTTGCCCAAACCTCTTGGTCATCCTCTGAAAGGTAGGTCTTTCTTTATGAACAATGCTTAAGTTTGAAGTTGTTCTTCTTATTATAAAATTCTTCAATCTTCTGCCCAAACTATGAAATCTGAAGTGGTTCTTCTTATTATGAAATTCTTCATCTTCCAAAGTCTGAAGTTGCTCTTTGACATTCTTCATCTTTCGAGGTTTGAAGCTGTTCTTCTTATTTTTAATTTCTTCCTCCCTCCGTCAAACAATCTACCTTTCTGCAAGAGTATCGAACAAATAAGTTCTTTTTATTAGGAACTCTAGATTCTTTGCTGGGCAAATTCTACACGTTGCAAACTTCATCTTTACTGAACAAACTCTTCACATTAGGAGCTCTATCTTTGCTGAGCGAACTCTTACCATTAATAACTCCATCTTTGCTGAGCGAATTCTTTCCATTAAGAACTCTTCATTCTTTGCTAAGAATGCTTGTTCATCTCCTTTTCTGGGGAAAAACTAAACCTGCAAGAAGAAAATATCATTGATTAATAAGAATTCAACCTGAAGTAATATGGTATATCCCCAATTTCTCACTTGAAGCACTGAGATCTTTTAGTGTCATTGCTTATTCTACCTAAAATATCCTGATCTTTCAGTCTAAAGCGCGCATGGAATCCCTTGTTTCCTCTTCCTATGTTGATCGACCTCTTTCTAAGCCTGCAAAAGTCAAATTAGTCATTAATCCTCCATTAATTGTAAAAATGTACAATTTTGGTATATCATTAAGAAACTTCAAGTGTTTCAACAAAGGATGCTGAAACTACGAATCTTCCTCATTTAAGCCTGAAGTTGGTATATCTTACTTTCCAATCTGGCAACATGAACCATTTCCTTTTTCTTCTTCTTCTTCTTATTTTCCTTTTTTCCTTCTTCTTTCTTTCTCTCTTCTTCTTTTTTTCTTTTGTCCTTTTCCTCTTTTTTTCAACTTTCTTTTTCTTTTTCTTTTTCTTTTTCTTTTTCTTTTCACTTTTCTCTTTTTTTTGTTGTTTTTTCCATTCTCTTCTTTTTTCTCTTTTTGTTTTTTGTTTTTTTTATTTTTTTTTGCTTTCTTTTTTTTGAAACTGAGGGCCCAAAGAATTAATATTTCTGCTGACATCATACCCCACCGTCTTATTGCGATGACATTAAGAAAGTTCTTATCATTTCCAAAGGTATCGGCCCGAAAGACTTAACATCATGCCTAAAGGACTTACTGACGACCTGAAGGATTTAGAACTTGTAATGCACTTCCTTTCCTATGCACACAATCCTATCACTCCTGAAGGTGATGGCCCGAAGGACTTAACATCATGCCCGAAAGACTTAATGATGACCCGAAGGATTTAGAACTTGTAATGCACTTCCTTTCCTGTGCACACAATCACATCACTCCCGGAGGTGATGGACCGAAGGACTTAACATCATGCCCGAAAGACTTACTGATGACCCGGAGGATTTAGAATTGCATTGCACTTCCTTTCTTGTGCAAACAATTACATCACTCCCGAAGGTGATGGCCCGAAGGACTTAACATCATGCCCGAAGAACTTACTGATGACCTGAAGGATTTACCATCATGCTCGAAGGACATACTGATGACCCAAAGGATTTAGAATTGCAATGCACTTCCTTTCCTATGCAAACAATTTCATCACTCCCAAAGGTGATGGCCCGAAGGACTTAACATCATGCCCGAAGGACTTACTGATAACCTGAAGGATTTAACATCATGCCCGAAGGAATTATTGATGACCTGAAGGATTTAACATCATGCCCGAAGGACTTACTGATGACCTGAAGAATTTAGGATTGCATTGCACTTCCTTTTCTGTGCAAACAATTACTTCACTCCCGAAAGTGATGGCCCGAAGGACTTAACATCATGACCGAATGACTTACTGATGACCCGAAGGATTTAAAAACCATGCCCGAAGGACTTACTCATGACCCAAAGGATTTAACATCATGCCCGAAGGACTTACTGATAACCCAAAGGATGTAGAATTGTAATGCACTTCCTTTCTTGTGCAAACAATTAGAAAATCTTTGCTGAAACCTGCCTCTGCAAATGGATTGAAATCTTTGTTGAGATTCGCCTCTTCAAACAGATTGAAATCTTTGCTGGGATCCACCTCTTCAAACGGATTGAAATCTTTGCTGGGATCTGCATCTTCAAACGGATTGAAATGGTTACTGATCCGCCTCTTCAAATGGATTAAAATCTTTCTGAGATCCACCTCTTCAAACAGATTAAAATCTTTTTGAGATCCACCTATTTAAATGGAATATTTTCTGAGATCTGCCTCTTTAAGCGAGTTAAAATCTTTGCTAAGATCCACATCTACAAACGAATCAATATTTTTGCTTCAAAAAAATATGATTGAAATTTTGCTAGTCTTTGCTGGTTTTACTTCTCCAATATGAAGTTGTAGATTGAAATCTTTGTCTGTTCTTTGCTGATTTCTTGTAAATTCCTACAAAAATATACAAAAATGCTTTGAATGCATGAATTAGTATGATTTTATCTTATAGATGTTTGACTATATATGATGCATGAATTGTGATAACTGAGGGCCACTCGGATGAGCTCTAATCTTTTTTGCCTCTCCATTGAGCTTTTTACTTCAATTACGACAATAAGATTGTTTTTCTTGAATCTTTCTTTGATTTATCTTCTTTCTTGACTTGATCTTCTTAAGATTTATCTAAAACTCTTATTATCTTCATGCTTCAACAAAATTTACCCCAGAATCTTTGTTGTTGAACTCATTTTCTTTTTGAGCCAATCTTTACCCTTTTTAGTGATCGAATTCTTTCAAGCTCTGCACCCTCTCTTGCTTATTCTGATTTGATTTCTTATGCACCATGATACCCCACTAATCTCTTTGTTTCTTGCCTCACAGAGTTTTCCCCTCTACCGTCATTTGGGGAGAACAACTGCCTCAAGTCCCTGAACTTTTTAGATCCCTAAACTTTCTCCAAGTCCCCAAACTTTTCATTCTTTCCATTGTCATCACCGTGTCTCCTGATGGACGATTCCTCTTTTTGCCTAGAAGACTGTCGAACATATAAGAGTCTCATACTCGGTCATATATTTATCAAGAAAATATGTTTGTTTGCAAAAATGTCAGCTTGCTTATTGGCATTTCAATGAAGGATGCTTTTCAAGACCCGAAACATTAGGGTATAAAGAAAGAAAACAGAATAGGATGCCCTCGATATCAAGTGCAAGAGCATCTTAGATTCAGCCTTCCTATGGGTAGAATAATTTTTTGAAAGTTGTATCAATTTCTGAAGTTACGAAATTTCTTCCAAGTCACTCGGTTCACACCCTATGATTACCGTGTTGCTCGATCCGGTCAGAAACAACTCCTTCCACATTCTCCTCATTCCTTTCTATTCAAAAATGTGTTTAAGCTTCCTGAACTTGTTTAACCAGTAGAGTGAAAAAATATCATTCTAAGAATAAAAGTGCATGTGTGATTCTGATTGTTAATAATTATTATTATATTATATTATTATAGACATGTCTTCAAAGATACATCTCTGACGCTTGGGTATTGGACAGGTGAAGCATAGCTCCTTATTAGATTTGTCGACATCCCCCACAGCTCCATCAGACTGTTCCGAGACTTATTTATTCAAATAGTTCATTATTTCTCACCTTTCCTTTCCTTTTTCTTTTCCATCTCATTTTCTTCCCTTTTTCTTTTTCTTCTTTTTTTAACTTTTTCTTTTTTTTCTTTCCTCACTTTTTCTTATTTTCAACTTTTTCCTTTCTTTCTTTTTCTCTCCCCTTTTTCTTTTTTCTCTTATTGTGCTTTTTATAGTATAGAAAACTACGCTTAGAACTTCAATTTCAAGCAACTCTACTCGGTTAAATCGTCTAGTCCACTTTATTGTTTATGAATTTCAAAGATTTATCATCGAACATCATCAAATGCGTAATGATCTGACCCTTTTTTGCCTTGCCGACCAGAGTAGGCTGAGAAACAAATTTCACTTCATCGTCTTTATAACATCAAAATGTTTTTTGTATCGAAATTAGTGTCACATATTGCAATTGGCATCTAGGGGCCCACAAGGATAAGAAGAGATATACATTTATTTAGTTCAACAACATTCCTTCAATGAAATGAAAACCAACAAACATGCCATATTGCCTTTAGGGAAAAAAACATCTACTACTTTTAGACCAGAAGTAGCAGACTTATTTCCAGTGTTATTTCAGAAATGGTCTCTTTAGGTTGTAACCACATGATGCATCAATATGGGTAGCACTGACTTCTTAGAACTCCAAACAATCTTGGAAGCACTCGTCTTGATTCTCTGATTCCTTGACTGGTATAACGGCTTGCCCCACTCCTTGCCATTGTTGAACTAATTCTCGTGTCAAGATTCCATTACTGACTAGCTTCTTAATTTCTTTCATCAAAGGTCTACACTTCTTGGTAGCATGTCTTGGTACTCCCATATGAAAGTCACAAACATTGTCTGGATCATAACTATGGGCAAATGGACTTTGCACCACTTTCATTGGCCTAGGAGTGACATGATGTCCTTTAATAAGGTGAGGTAATAAGTCTGAAATAGACACTCCGAAGATCTCCAGATTTGCACTTACTCGAGGAATTTTTTGTGGTCGTTCTGATGAATTAACTGGTTTCTTTCTCTTGTGACTATGAGAACTTTGAACATTACATTCACTCACCTCTTTCCCTTGTTCTGCTTCTTGATCAGCACGGTCTTTAAATCTTGATCCAAATTTCCCTTGTGGGATCCCTATTTCTATTGCTTCTCCAATCACCACGAGGTCACTGAAACTGCACTTTGAATTCGCAAGCATTCTATCAAAGAAAGGAGACAGAAGAGTTTGATGAAACATAAGACATATTTCTTCCTCTGTCAAGGGAGGTTGAACTTGGGTTGCTAATCCTCACCACCTCAATGCATAGTCTTTAAAACTTTCACTGACCTTCATATTCACGTTATGTAGAAAATAACGATCTAGATCCAGGTCTATAACATACTTGTATTGCCCCAAAAATGCTTTAGCCAAATCAACCCATGATCAAATCTGCTCTTGACTTAATCTGTTGTACCACACTACGGCAGGTCCAGCTAGACTATCATGAAAACAGTGGATCAAAAATTTATCACCATCCAAATATCCTTTCATTTTTCTACAGAACATTGCCAAGTGGATTTTAGGACAGCTGGAACCATCATACTTCTCAAAATTGGGGACTTTAAATTCAAGCGGCATGACTAGATCAGGGACTAAACAAAATTCTTCCTCAAGTTTGGCATAGCTATCTCTCAACTGCTCAAGTCTTGACCCTAGAAAAATAGGCTTTACAGTCCCTGTCTTTGTACTTGGGTTAGATGCTCCAAGATAAATTGTCAAACATGGTGTAGCAGGGTAGTTCTTCGCATTTTGCTGATGCTTGGTCATCCATTCTTGTAACCCTTCTTGTGTCTATTCAATTCTTCCCATGTATCATTCCATGATAATAGATTCCCAAACTTCTACTAATTCCTAGATTGCTCCTGTCGAAACTCTGACCGTTCTAGATCATGAATGTTAATGACATGTTATTACATAATAATGTTATTTTGATAAATATGCAATGCATGAATGTATGAATGTAGGAGGTATTGATTCTAAAAGTGACCATCATAGAACAACTTTCATTGAAGTAAAAAGATTCAATACATCAGATATTAGATACTACAGATATTGGTGAGCTCTAACTCCCAACTTCCTAACTTCCTCTAAGAGCCAAGTTAACTTTCCTCCGTGATCTAATGCTGGGTCAATATTCTGGCTCAGTGCCATTGCTACATGGGTTAAATCTGCCACTTGTTGAGCAACTTCTTTTGCTTGAATAATAGCATCTTTCATGTCCTTGTTCTTTTCTAAAATCTTCACTCTTGATCTCTGAAATTGGGCATATCGATTTTCCTCACTTTCTTGACAATCTTTTTTAACATCATCAACAAGAACTTTGTACATTAGCGTAAGCCTGAGGCATTCATCTACCTTCTTCTTTAGTGTTTCGTTTTCAGCTTGATTGTCATTCAACTTGATAGCATTATCCTCAAACATCTACCTGTACATTTTTATCTTCTTGCGCTTAGCTTCACTAACCCTTAGATCGTCCATAAAAGTATTGCGTTGTAGCTCCATTGCCTGCAGATCACACGACAGTGTATTAAATCGACCTTCACTTGCCTTAAAACTCTTTTTCCATTATTCGGCTTCATGTTTCAGCTCTCTAGTTCTTTCCTTCGACTGTTCCAGAGTTACACCTAGACCAGCATTCCTGAGCATCGAACAAAGCTCCTTATAGTTGAACTGTAGGTTTCTCAGCTCCTCATTCAAATTATCTCACTCGTGCTTTAATTTACTTATTTGAGCTTCATATTCGAACTGATGTCCTTCTCTCTGATTATCGTCATCTTGAGTTTCATATTTGTCCATTGAATAAGGCTGATTTTCTATTCCAAATTTCCACTTTCCAAATTCCAAGAGAGACTGGATTCGGCATTTGAAGGCGAGACAATTCTCAATAGAATATCCTTGGATTCCATCGTGAAATTTACAGTGTGCATTAGTATCATACCATTTTGGATACGGAGATTGCAAAGGTGCAAGAAAAAGTGGGGACACCAATCAGGCCTTTAACAATTGAGGATACAATTCTTTATATGAATTAGGGATTGGACCAAAATGATGTTTGTGATCTTCTTTCTTCTGATAATTAGCTAAGGGAACGCTAGAATTTGAACTTTGCCTTGGACCTTTACTTGGTTCTGATGGGCTTATACTTTCATTCATTTTTGTATCTCCAAGTGTTCTATTAACTGTCAAACTTTTATGAAAATTGGGTCTTCCATCTTCAAAACTCAACATGCCTTCTCTGATAAGATTTTCAATCTTGCTCTTCAAAGCCTCGCAATTCTCGGTAATATGGCCTAAACTTCCTTAATGGTAATCACATGCTGTACTATTTCCATAAACCCTGGGTGATGAAGGCACTATAGACTTAAACGGGACTCGGGCCACAAGATTTTCCTCTATTAGCATTGGAAGCAATTCTGCATGTGTCACCGAATTGAATTAAAAAATCTTCCATCCTTCTTTCTTCCTTGAGTTTCTCCCTGGCATGTCATCACTTTCTTGAGATTTGGCTCAATTATACCTCCTGTTGGTTTATTAATGTGAATTGTACCGGCGCACCAACTCGACTGTTTATTCCCATACTATTTTTTGTTTACTTCTCCTTTTAGCTCAGTATGCCCCTTTTCCTTGGTCATAGCCGTCATCATAGTCATCATCTCAGCCATTTGTCTTTTCAGCTCTTGCATCTCATTCTTGTCAGCATCAACACTAATATAACCTGATGTGTGACACTTGGATGAACTGCCCTTCATTTCTTCTGTTGCTTTTCAAAAACACTGCTTCATACTTGCTCTCTCTCCTATCAGATTACGAATCCCCTTATCCATCATGATTGTCTTCTAATGACAACCACCTTCGAATCAATACCTCTATGCAATGCAAATGTGATGTCAAGAAATACAAAACAGAAAGAAATGAGTCAGTACCATAAAATAATCTCAAAGGTAAAATACATACAGCAAGACAAGCTATATTGAAAGAATAGAATAACCAGAGAAGCGTATTTAAATTTACAGCACCTGACCTAGGTTCCTGTCTGGCTCAAGCAGGGTAAGCAACATGTAATGCAATATTTTAAACAAAAAGGCAATATAATATTTAAATTTTGTAATGAATGAATGCACAAGGTATCGATTTCAAGAACTAGTCATTAGTACAACACCCATCTAACTAAAGGGTCGAATACAGAGAAAATGCAATACGTCGCTAGCTCCAGCTCTTTTTGGGTTGATCACTTTGTTCAGCCTCTGAGTCATCATCTGTACTAGCTCGGTGTCAATATCATAGTGTTGTTGCAGGTTCATAACCTCATCGAATAAAATCTGCACATGCCATGCAATCCTCGCACTTGATTCCTAAAGTTTATCACTTCACAACTCTATTTCTGGATAGCCTAGATCATTGTTCCCGCTTGACTTTCAATACTTTGTCCTTCATTTTAGTATCTCCTTGAAACTCACGAGTTGGTCTTTCAATTTTTTTACTGCGTTTTGTGATTCTGCCATTTCCTCAGCTCATCACTTTTATCAGTGTTTCCCCTAATTATGGTATTCCTCGGTAAATTTCATCATTTATGAAACTTGGATATCGCCTCTGAGTTCAAAGCTCTCTATTCTTCCTTAGGTTTAGAAACAGTCCTTGAATTCTCTTTCAATTTATTCGTCTTGAATGCCCTGCAATTTATTTGTCTTCTACCCTTCCTCTGGTTATCACCGTCTTTTTGGATACTGCGTCTTGTTTATCTTTATAACTGCCACTGACTGTATCTTAAAACTCAAACTGTTGTTGAGCATTGTGTAAACTCTGCCCTTCTTGACCCCTAGAAAACCTCGTATTTCTCTATTGTTGGTGTTACATGTATTCTCCCGAAAATGAACAATTATATCGGGCTTCATGCACAGGTCATGACCCTAAACAACTATTGATCCATTTGACTGTCTATCAAAAACATTATAACCATGAATCTTACTGGAAATGACTCTTCATATTCCTTATCCTATGGTTCTCAAATTAAACTGGTTCTAGAAAAACTTCATCATGTTAAGAAATTTCCTATACAATATTGCATTAATGACACCTGGTCTCCACAGATATTGACTTCGTCTTGTATTGAGTCTTCTCGAATCGAATCCATAGTCACTTGTCTATCAGACCCTTCAGCTCTTATGACCACTACCTACTCGACTAATTCTTGAACTGATACCTCTCACGAATGCAATGTAACATATAACATAACACAGAAAAACAAAACAAAACAAAACAAAAAACTGTGTCAGCATGATGAAGTAATACTGTAAGCAAAAATAATTATTACAGGAAAAACAATTTATATTGTGTAAAACTAACTAGAGAACAATTTATTATGCACACAAGAATAACCAAAGAAATAAATTTAAATCAACAACACCCTGTCCTAGGTTCCTACCTGGCTCTAACAGGGTGGGTTTCTATTACAGCATGTGGGTTTCGATCTAGACTCTGGGTACCCGAACTATCATTACTGGACTAGTAAGACATCGATTCGGGAGTATACAACCCCTTATAGCTGAGGCGTAACCTCACGGTGTATAAGGTTGGTATACCGGAAGGTGGACAAAATTTCGATCATGGAGCTGAATAACTCACGTAAGATCATGCCTCACTCCCATTTAAGGGTGAAAACCCTGGGTAGAAGGCTTATGCATGAATTACAATTTATATCACACAAGAAAAAGTTACCTGCATTTTTCTAGAAAATTCATGCAATAATTATAGAAAAATTAAATTCAAATTACTGTCTAAAATGCCACGTAAAATTAATTAGGCTTGACTCTCGGTTTTTTAAATCCCAGCGGATTTGCCAAGCTATCACAACCATTTTTGAAATCGGGTGTGTAAAAAACTAGCCCGACGATCGATCTTTTAGAAAATTAGGGGTTTTAGCCCATTTTTTATTTAATCTTGAAAATTTAGGGTTTTTCAGATTAAATCGTATTTTCATTTATTTATCCTTAAAAAACATTTTGGAGTCGCCACCGATCACTTCGAGGTAGACAAGACATTGAAAAAACAAACCAGAGATTCTGTCTAAAAATTGGGTTCAGGAGTCGGTTACGTGTAGGGAAGGACTAGCACCCCTACGAACGCCCGTTAGCGGTACCTTTAATTTTATGTTGCATTTTGGTATTTCAAATAATAATTTGAATTTCATTTATCCCATAATTATTAAATGAATTTAAATTTCGAATGCATATATCCTTTTATAAGGAAATTCATTTTGTTTGAATACAAGATTAAAAGCATTCCGTTAGGTTGCACCCCTATTCGTATTTAAAAAATGAATTTCCAGCATAAAAGGTTTTTAATGAATGATATTTTATTGTCTTGTCAATTTTAAGTTCTATTCCTAAAAAGGCTCTATTTAATTAATTCTTGTCAATTTTAAGTTCTATTCCAAAAAAGGCTCTATTTAATTAATTATTTAAACCTATGAATATTAATTAATTTAATGACTTTCATATGAAAATGCCAATTTCTTAAACACCTTCCATATATTTAAAGCCTTTAAATTAATCATATTCTTAATTAATTAATTCTTATATTTAATTAAAGTTCTAGTCCTAATTAAGGCTCTAACAATTTATTATTCAATTATAGGTGAAAATGTATATCGAATATACACCTTTATGACCAAGGTTGAGATAACACCCCATTGTAAATAATGGAACACCATACAAATTTAAACCTCAAAGATTCTATTCGATATACATTTAATTTACTACAATGTATTAATTATTAAAAGTCAATTAATGAACTACACTAATATTCAATTATAAGTATAAATATATTAAATATATTCATTAAAATCCATGTTGAGATAACACCCCATTGTAAACAATGGAACACCATCCAAATTAGGATTTTAAAGTTTATATCTAATATACTTTTAATTACTACAATTATCTTTCCTATTTAATTATTGAACCTAATTAGAGAAACCTAAACTAAAGGCTCTAAATAGTTAGTTAAACTGAATGTATTTAATTGTCTAACAATTAAAACTATATGCTTGGTTTAAAACATGCATCACACATATAAATTAATTGCATTTAATTAAATTAAACAATTAAAATAAACGACTAAAATAAAAGAAAATGAAAACTAAAACTGATTTTATTAATAAGGGACTAAAATGAAAGATTCACATAATTAAATGCCCAATTACAAATCACAGTGACCCAATTGTATATATTACAAATATAGGGGTTCAATTAAAGGAAATGGGGGACTGAATTGAAACAATTGCAAAGGTTTGGGCTCAATTTAAGAGAAATGGTGACCAAATTGAAATAATGTAGAACTTTAGGCAAAAACCAAATGGTACTTGATCAGAAGTACGCGGGTCAAGAACCTGACCCATTGAAAACACACAGTCGTCCTTGACCTATCTCCAAAATGACGCCGTCTGGTTTTGGGTATAAAAACCCCATTTTACCCAAAAATTCCCCTCTTTCCCCTCATTTTCAAGTTTTCACTCTCTCACTTGCCCTCAAATTCTCTCTGTTCACTCTCTTACAAACTTATTCCTGCCAAGAAAAATGGTTCCAAATGGATCAAAAAAACATGTTTTCAGATGAGGTTTATCCGTGTTCTTCAAGAATCGGATGAACTTCAAACTTTCCGACCAAGGTCCATCGTTCCCTTCGCCGCCCAATCTTGAGCCACCATTCTCCGATCACCATCTAGTGTTCGCCGGCAATTGAGATTTAAATCTCGGCCGCCACAGGCGATGCCGGCCGCTGCAAGGCAATTTTTGGCAACCATCTGAACTTAGATCATCCTCTTCCCTTCGCCAGCCACCATGGTGCAATTTCTGGCCACCGCAGGAAAAACTGAATATAATGGGATTATGGGCTTTAATTGGGCTTTCAAATTTTTGAATGTAATTGGACACTATAAATGGACTGTGGATTAATACTTATTTGGGCTATTGGATTTATTTATACTTGTTTATTTATTTATTCATTATTTATTTTTAATCCTGGTCAAAATTTGGGTATTACAATATGTATCATGGATTCTAAAACAACCCTCAACTTAAGCTTCATATGCCAAAATCTCTAAATAGCAAGCTTAAAGAGCATCTCTTGTATAAACCACATTATACAAAACATAATCCATTTCTCATGATACATCATCTCGTATATTGGCATTCAAGTGACTCAAAACAAGTTTTTTTTCCAACTTAAAAACACATCGGATACACGGATTTCCCAAGTGGTTCATTCGACTGCTTAAAATACATCTAATCAGAGCAAACGACACATTTAACACCTCAACCATTGTGATACTTAATCCTCCAGTGGGAGAATACGACACAATTAACCCCTCGACCGCTACGGTTTCCATGGTTGAGAAACCGGCATAATTAACCCCTCGACACACATAAGGCGACTTATTATAGTGCAATATAAACCCTATGGTTAGCCAACTATATCCGATAACATTTGCCTCAGCCACTTGCCAATATACTCAATAAAAACCACATTAACTTACTCTTTTACATATGTATCACTGCAAACCATTTTCCAATACATTCAATGTAATTCCCCGGTTTTGGGCCTAGCAGTTTTGGGGATGGTTAGACGGTCTAGTGCACTGGGTTAGAGATTCGAGTCGTGAATATTTTTTTGAAAGATAAAAATATGGAAAATGTTTAAAAATTATATTTTATTAAATTAAAAATATTGGTGAAAGCAATTTTGGAAAACGAGCTTTGGAAGGGTGACATTTTGGCTAGTGACCAAAATGCAAATTTTGAAAGTGTTTTAAAAGGTGACCGTTTTGTAAAGAGTCAAAACTTAGAATCTTTCAGGAGCTATTTTACCACTTGGTCTAATCTGATTTTTATCTTAATTAGGATTATGTTAAAAAGGTTTTCATTAAAAATAATTAAAGGAAGATTTAGTTATAAAGTGGTTATTTATCTAAAACACAATTTGACGTAACTTTTCTTCTCTCACATTTGCTCTCAAAACACTCTCAGCCAAACACTCTTTTTCCATCAGAGATTTAAGGTAATGATCTTAATTTCTTAACTCATTGATTTGCTAAATGATTTCTCAATTTGTTTTCCAATAATCTCATTGAATTTCTTTGTTTTTCAAAAGGAAAAAAACATCCAATTAAGGGGAAACTCATTCATTGGAGGTAAGTTTCATTCTTCTCCTCTAATGAAAGGTTCTTTACTGAAATTCACAAGTTCTTGGCTCTTTACATATGTTTTCTAATAGGTTTTGATTAATTAATTATGGATTTTAGCTTAATTGAGGTTTAATTGAAGAATCTTGTGATTTCGATTCGTATCTATTTTTCCAGTGTTATAGATTGATTTCAATCTTATTTTGGATGTATTATAATGTGGATAAGTTGTTTTTAATAATGGAATCCCGAAATTGGTTGAATCTGTAATTGTTTAGGTTGTTAGTTAAGGGTTTTTGGGTTGTTTAAGGTGTTTAATCATTGCTGGAAGTAAAAGGATGTTGTTAATGGGTTTTTAGATATCAATTGATGAAGCTTGATGTTTTGAATCGTTATAATATGGCTGGGTTTAGATTGAGTAGTGTTTAAGGTTGATTTCGGTAAGTTTTGGATGAGTTTTGAGTGGGCATCTTGAGAGCTACGGGATTTTGGGTTGAAATAGAGTGTTGGATGCATTTTAGTGCACGTGTCCTCTGGTTTTGTGTGACCGGAATAGGGTATATTCAAGGCATAGCATTTTGAGGTGGTTTGAGGCTTGTCGGGAGATTGTTTCATGGTAGGAAGCAAGGCGAAGTGAAATCGGTGAGTGGAAACGATCTTAAAAGTCTTTCAAAGGTTTGAAAGTGCTTTGGGGGTTGAGGATAAGTTTGAAGAACTTACCTAAGCTCGAAAGTAAGTTTCCCTCCCTTGCTCTTTAATATCGGTTCGGATATGAGTATGTGAAATTCATGTTTTGGTCGTAAACATGGTTTGTTTGAATTACTGTAAATGCATGATTTTGAGTACATATGCAGTGGCTCAAAAGTGTATTAAATGTTAGTGAGCATTGGTTTTTATTCCAGTCGGGAATGTGATATTGCTATGGCAATGTGATTTGCATATGTGGGAATTTGTGTAATGCATTGCAAAACAGTGAGTAAATGGTTTTGTAAATGATATATGGTTGTGTGACAAGGTGAGAAAATATTCGGATATAGTTGGCATGCCATAATATAAAGTGCACTATAATATGATCAAAAATCGATCGTGGTTAAGGGTCCTTGAGGTATAGCAGTCGGCTACTCAAACTATGTTGTTATCACTTAGGTTGAACGGTCGGTTTCCTTTGTTGATGTAAAACTTGCTGTCGGAAGGTTGTTAAATTACGCGGTCGTCATGGTGTAGTCTTGTTGATGTAAAACTTGCGATCGGCAAGGTTGTTAAATCATGCGGTCGGCATGGGGTAGTCTTAATGATGGTCTGTCATTAAAGGAGATCCGTGTATCTGATGTGTAAAGTTAACGATCGGTTAACTAAAGATTAGCGGTCGGCTAATCAAGGATAGTGGTCGATTATTCGGGGTCACTATAATTGCCAATATATGAAAGTTCTTTTGTTGAACCTATTTATTTATGCTTTGAAATTTAAGCATGGATTATGATTTATGCTTTGGAATTTAAGCATGGTTTATGATTTAATGCTTTGGAATTTAAGCATGGTTTTGTATATATAATGCTTTGGGGACTTAAGCATGTGGTTTATAATGTTTTGCATATGGTCGATATGCATGTTTTGAAATGGAATCATTGGAACTTGCTTAGGTCGTAAGCATGGTGTGAAAACAAGTATTGGTTTTCAAGGGATTTAATACATCATTATTTTAAAAGCATCCTCACTAAGCAAGTGTGCTTACGCTCTCTTTTCTCTAATGATAGAGAGCATTAAAGCTTGGAGGCAGCAAAGGCAAGGATTAAGTAATTCAAAGACAAGACTATTTGAGTATGAACTTAGTTTTAGTTTCTGATTAATGAGGGAATGTGTTCATCATGGATTTTTGGGTGTTGTAATTCAGTTGTCCCTAGATTTAAGCATATATAATAATGTGATTTTGGAGCTTGATTGTTGATGTTTTCGCATATCGTGCATCGTTACCTATGGTTGATGTTTTATGTTTACCTAGTTAAGCATCTAGATGGTTTTTCTTGGATGACATGCTTTGATGAGCTAATCCTGTTGAGTATGGTATTGATGTGTTGTTGGTATGGTGTTCTTGCTGGTAAATGCTTAATTGAGCATCTTGGTATGTTTGGTGGTGAGTTATAGGGAGCATGCCTCTAGATCAATTTTTCAGTGGCATAATCTTGTGTTGTAGTTAAACCTTGGTACAAGTGTTATTAAATGTGATGTTGGATGCTTATATGTATGTATGCAAGTTTCTAGGACCTAAATGCATCTAGTTTTGTGTGAAAAACCATTTAAAAGGTCATTACAAGTCTAGGCGTATCGAAATAGGTGTCCCCGTACTGGTACGGCTAGGCCATTTTAGGCATAGCGTTTCGATACGCGGGAGGGTGTTTCGATACGGACCTGCCTTTCCAGGCTTAACATTTTGGTACTCGAGCAAGTGTTTCGATACGGTCATAGGCATTTTTGCCTGGCATTTCGATACATGATCAAGCGTTTCAGTACGAGTCTTATCTACTAGATTTTGAGTTTTTGAAAACATAAAGGTGTATCAAAACACTGGTACGCGTACCGATATGGGTGCCGTTAAATCGATTATTTTAGATTCTTGAAGGTTCCTGGTTCTTTCATTTTGGTCCTTGAGTCTTGGGAATGCAATTGTATGAGTTGGGATGATTAAATTGACCTGGAGTTTATCATGTTGGCATGTAAATGGACTAATTGAGGATTGGTAACCTTAAATTCAATTTTGGTCTTGAAATTGAAAGTATTTACATTTTAGTTCTCAATTTTGAACATGATGCAATTGATCGTCTTTTGTGACTCGTTTCATTCGAGAACTTACCCGCTGCGAGTATGAACATTAGGAATAATAATTTGCATTTAGACAAGATAAAAAAATGACCAATTTTTCGTAACCTTTCTTCGATTTGCTTTCAGCAAACCTAATGTAGCACTCTCGGTTCGCTCAGGCATCTAGGCTGGGTCGAGGGGTTACATTTGTTGGTATTAGAGCCAGGTTTCGAAAGGTTGGGATGTTGTTGTTTAGTTGTATGTCATTGTTTGTTATGTACGGTGATTGTGTATTTGTACAGTGACTGATTTACATTATGTTGGGGTACAAATTAGGAACACATTGCCTATTATCGAGGTTTTAAAATGTTTTATAAGATGGTCTTGGATCCTTTGCCTTGTGTTAGCCTGACTTTAATGTATTTTGATGCTTTTGTTAGCATGGCTCGACGCGAGTCACGTTCAATGGCTGGTAATGCCGGAATTGGGCAGAATAATGTTGAAAAAAAGAACCCTTAACATTTTACCTCATCTTCCTCTGTTGGTTCCTCCTGTTGATGTTGGGGCTGGTGGCGCACCCCATGCTAATCAAGTGACAGTGTTTGGTGATTTGTTCCCGTTGGTCCAAGCGGTGATGTTGGCTTCCCTGGAAGCAGAGTAGGAGGTCTCGTGTCAAGAGGCATAAGTAAGGTTATAAGCGTGGTGGCGGGGGTGGATGCCATATAGGTGCATGCTGGGGATGTAGTTTGTGTTGCTAGAGGTATGGGTCACCGAATCATTTAAAGCGTGATTGTCCATGTGTGGGGAGAGATGCACCAGTTCATGTGGCTGCATCGGCCAGGGGCAGAGGTCATGGTAGAGGTAATTATCTGAGGCGTGAGGATGGTCTGGGGCCTGTGGCTCAGGCTGTTGTTGTACAACCCGAAAATGGTGAATCGGTGCAGGATTATGCTTGTGAAGGGCGCAATAACACTGATGTGATCGCAGGTACCTTTACCCTACAATCTTTGCCATTATTTTCTTTGAGTAATTCGAGGCTACCCACTTGTATATCTTGAGTGAGCGTGCTTTTTGTTGAATATTCTGGCTGCGATCTTGGATGCTGGCATAGCAGTTGCTGAGTTAGGTGAAGTTTGTTCGCCTGAGAGTCCTTTCCTGAGGCTCCAACATGGTTAGAGTGAGTGGAGTTTTAGACCATATGCCAATATGGCCATTTGTGGAAGCGTCGAATGTGCTAGTGACATTCGAGAAGATGTTATGTTGGGTATTTTCAAATTACCTGGTTCGGGTAGTAATTGGTATGGTGGTGTTCTCGCGTACTTTGGTATCGAGAATGAGTGTTGACCAGCTTTTGAGGGTTGCCAGAGTGTTTTTGAAGAGTTGGAATGAATATTGGTACCGAGAATGTTATGAGTAAGTGTGGATACAAGCATGCATAGTGCAAAAACACTTATATGTATATATTTAAATATGTCAGTACATGCATACGTCTTTGAGCATGACATTAGAGGTTTTGCATCCATATGCATAGACATTTAAGATGACATATAAGGAATCATGCATACATAAGTCCACACTTGCGGGTAATTTCTCGGAGGCTGATGAAGTGTTAGTAACAAATTCCTTTGGGGAGACAGTTACGACTAGAAGGTTGTGTAGGAGTTGTCCATGGTTAGAGCAAGGTGGTGGTAGATTGTGAGTTCAAAAGGATTTCTCTGAAGTTGGCCGGTGATTATAGAGTTGTGGTGGTTGGTGAGAATGTGAAATTCTTGTCCAATGTTGTTTTGGCTACCTGAGCAGAGAATATGATGTTTGTTGGTTTCCAAGCTTACTTGGCCATGGTTATGAATCCGAAGGCCAAGGGTGTTTGGGTGCAGGATATTCGAGCTGTTTGTGATTACCCGGAAGTTTTTCCTGAAGAGTTGCCCAGTTTACCTTTGGATAGGGAGGTGGAGTTTCGTATTGAAACTTATGAAGGTACAACTCTGGTGTCCATTGTTTCTTATTGTATGGCACTGAAGGAGTTGAAATCGCAGCTTTAGGAGTTGTTTGATCATGGGTTCATTCGACCGAGTGCTTCTCCTTGGGGTGCTCTGGTTCTTTTTGTGAAAAAGAAGGATGAATCGATGTGTATGTGCATTGATTATCGTCAGTTGAATAAGTTGACAATGAAAAACAAGTATCCGTTGCCACGAATTGATGACTTGTTTGATCAGTTTCGCGGGGTAGCAGTGTTTTCGAAGATAGACTTAAGGTTGGGGTATTATCAGTTGAAAGTTAAGGATGTGGATGTTCATAAAACGACATTTTGTACGAGGTACGGGCATTACGAGTTTTTGGTGATGCCATTTGGTTTGACAAATGCCCCAGCGGCTTTCATGGACATGTTGAATAGAAATTTTCATGAGTACCTTGATCGGTTTTGTGGTGGTTTTTATCGATGATTTACTCATGTACTCTCGTACCGAGGAGGAGCATGATCAGTATTTGCAGATTGTGTTGCAAGTCTTGAAGGATAATCAGTTGTATGCCAAGTTGAGCAAGTGCGAGTTTTGGCTCAAGGAGGTGATGTTTCTCGGACATGTGGTATCCGCGGAGGGAATTCATGTTGATCCACAGAAAATTGAGGCTATTCTCATTTGGAAACAACCTAAAACCGTGTCAGAAGTACGTAGTTTCCTTGGGTTGGCAGGTTATTATCGCCATTTTTTGGAAGGGTTTTCTAGTATTGCTTCTCCGTTGACAAAGTTGCTGAAAAAGAGTGTTCCTTTTGTTTGGATGGAGAAGCAACAGCAGAGTTTTGAGAAGTTGAAGGAGGTTTTGACACATGCTCATGTGTTGATTCAACCGGAATCTAGAAAGAGTTTGTGGTTTATAGTGATGCATCGTATGTTGGTTTGGGTTGCATGCCGATGCAAGATGGAAAGGTTGTGGCCTATACGTCAAGGCAGTTGAAGGTTCATGAGTGCAATTATCCAACTCATGATCTAGATCTTGCGGCTGTGGTGTTTGCCTTGAAGATTTGGCGACACTACCTTTATAGTGAAAAGTGTGTGTTCTTTACAGATCATAAGAGTTTGAAATATTTGATGTCTCAAAAAGATCTGAATCTCAGGCAACGAAGGTGGTTGTAGTTGCTTAAGGATTACGACTTGACTATTGAGTATCATCTTGGAAAAGCCAATGTTGTTGTGGATGCGTTGAGTCGTAAGGTGGCAGTTGAGCTTAGGGTGATGTTTGCAAGGTTGAGTGTGACGCGAGAAGGTGGGTTGTTGGCTGAATTGCAAGTTAAGTCTACGTTGTCATAGAGGGTCAAGGCTAAGCAACCATATGATGATTCTTTGGTTCCTCATGTTAAGGACATGGTGGATGGTAATTCGTTGGATTTTCATTTTTGATGGTGATGGTGTTCTGTGTTTCAAAGGCCGAATAGTGGTGTCGAAAGTCTCGGAGCTCAGGCATACTATTTTGGTGGAGGCATATTCTAGACCTTTTGCTATGCATCCTGGTAGTACCAAAATGTATCGTGATTTGAAGGAAAGGTACTATTGGGTTGGTTTGAAAAGGATGTGGCGGAGTTTGTGTCTAAGTATATGGTGTGTCAGTGGGTTAAAGCTGAACATCAGTTTCCATCCGGGTTGTTGCAACCGTTGAGAATTCCAGAGTAGAAATGGGAGAGAATCACCATGGATTTCGTGTCAGGGTTGCCGTTGATACCGGCTAAAAAGGACTCCATTTGGGTGATTGTTGATCAGATTACAAAGTGTGCACATTTTCTGCAGTGCATACGACGTAACCTTGGTCAAGCTAGCGGATTTGTTTATCTCTGAGTTTGTGCGTTTGCACAAGGTACCAAAGTCGATCGTTTCAGATAGAGATCTGAGGGTCACATCAAGGTTTTAGAGATGTTTACATCAGGCTTTGGGTTCAAGGTTGAGTTTCAGTACCACGTATCATCGTCAGACGGATGGGCAGTCTGAGCTTTTTATCTAGGTCTTGGAGGATACGCTAAGGTGTTATATTATTGAGCTTCAAGGAACCTGTGAGAAGCATTTGCCGTGGGTGGAATTTGCTTATAATAACTGCTATCAAGCGAGTATACAAATGGCACCATTTGAGGCATTGTATGGTCGAAGGTGTCATACGCCCTTGTGTTGGGCCAAGGTAGGGGAAAAACATGTTTCCTTGCCACATGTGTCGAAAGACACGGATAAGAAAGTTAAGCTTGTGTGTGAGCGCTTGAAATCGGCTGCAGATCGGCAGAAATCTTACGCAGATTTAAAGCGTAGGGAAATTGAATATACGGTGGGCGATCGTGTGTTCTTGATTGTGTCACCATGGAAAAAGGTGATGCAGTTTGGACATAAGGGTAAGCTTAGTCTAAGGTTTATTGGACCATATAAGATCATGGAGCGTGTTGGTCCTGTGGCTTATCAGTTGAGGTTGCCTTCCGAGCTTGAGAAAATACATGATGTGTTCCATGTATCCATGTTACGAAGGTATCGGTCGGATCCTTCGCATGTTATGCCGGTGGAGCATATTGAGTTAAGACCGAATTTATCCTTTGATGAGGAACCGGTGGAAATCCTTGATTCCAGCAGTAAGGTTCTGCGTGGTAAGACGATAGAACTGGTTAAAGTCTTGTGGAGACATCGACGTGTCGAGGAAGCCACTTGGGAAAGCAAGGCGGATATATTGGAGCAATTTCTGCATCTTTTTCCTCCAGGTAAATTTTGAGGGCAAAATTTCTCAAGAGGGGGAGAGTTGTAATGCCCCGGTTTTGGGCCTAGCGGTTTTGGGGCTGGTTAGACGGTCTAGTGGAATGGGTTAGAGATTCAAGTCGTATTTGGGAGCGAATATTTTTTCGAAAGATAAAAATATAGAAAAATATTTAAAAATCATATTTTATTATATTAAAAATATTGGTGAAAGCAATTTTGGAAAACAAGCTTTGGAAGGGTGACATTTTGGCTAGTGACCAAAATGCAAATTTTGAAAACTATTTTTAAAAGGTGACTGTTTTGTAAAAAGTCAAAACTTATAATCTTTAAGAAACTATTTTACCATTTGGTCTAATCTGAGTTTTCTCTTAATTAGGATTATTTTAAAAAGGTTTTAATTAAAAAGAATTAAAGGAAGATTTAGTTATAAGGTGGTTATTTCTCTAAAACACAGTTTGACGTAACTTTTCTTCTCTCACGTTTTCTCTCAAAACACTCTCAGAAAATCACTCTTTTTCCATCAGAGATTTAAGGTAATGATCTTAATTTCTTAACTCATTGATTTGCTAAATGATTTCTCAATTTGTTTTCCAAAAATCTCATTGAATTTCTTTGTTTTTCAAGAGGAAAAACCATCCAATTAAGGGGAAACTCATTCATTGGAGGTAATTTTCGTTCTTCTCCTCTAATGAAAGGTTCTTTACTGAAATTCCCATGTTCTTGGCTCTTTACATATGTTTTCTAATAGGTTTTGATTAATTAATTATGGATTTTACTTAATTGAGGTTTAATTGAAGCATCTTATGATTTTTGATTTGGATCTATTTTTCCAGTGTTGCGGATTGATTTCAATCGTATTTTGGATGTATTATAATGTGGATAAGTTGTTTTTAATAATGGAATCCCGAAATTGGTTGAATCTCTAATTGTTTAGGTTGTTAGTTAAGGGTTTTTGGGTTGTTTAAGGTGTTTAATCATTGCTGGAAGTAAAAGAATGTTGTGAATGAGTTTTTAGATATCAATTGATGAAGCTTGATGTTTTGAATCATTATAATATGGCTGGGTTAAGATTGAGTAGTGTTTGAGGTTGATTCCGGTAAGTTTCGGATGAGTTTTGAGTGGATATCTTGAGAGCTACGGGATTTTGAGTTGAAACAGAGTGTTGGATGCATTTTAATGCATGTTTCCTCTAGTTTTATGTGGCCGAAAAAGGGGATAATCAAGGCGTAGCATCTTGAGGTGGTTCTAGACTTGTCGGGAACTTGTTCCGCGGTAGCAAGCAAGGCAAAGTGAAATCGGTGAGTGGAAACGGCCTTAGAAGTCTTTCAAAGGTTTGAAAGTGGTTTTGGGAGTATAGGATAAGTTTGAAACAATTACCTAAGCTCGGAAGTAAGTTTCCCTCTTTTGCTCTTTAATATCGGTTCGGATATGAGCATGTGAAATTCATGTTTTGGTTGTAAACATGTTTGTTTGACTTACTGTAAATGCATGATTTTGAGTACATATGTAGTGGCTTAAAAGTGTATTAAATGCTAGTGAGCACTGGTTTTTATTTCGGTCGGGAATATGATATTGCTATGGCAATGTGATTTGCATTTATGGAGATTTTGTGTAATGCATTGTAAAACAATGAGTAAATGGTTTTGTAAATGATATATTGGATGTGTGACAAGGTGAGAAAACATTCGGATATAGTTGGCAGGCCATAGGATAAAGTGCACTATAATATGATTAAAATTCGATCGTGGTTAAGGGTCCTTGAGGTATAGCAGTCGGCTACTCGGACTATGTTGTTATCACTTGGGTTGAACCGTCAGTTTCCCTTGTTGATGTAAAACTTGCGGTCAGCAATGTTGTTAAATTATGCGGTCGGCATGGTGTAGTCTTGTTGATGTAAAACTTGCGGTCGACAAGGTTGTTAAATCATGCAGTCGGCATGGGGTAGTCTTAATGACGGTCGGTCATTAAGGGAGATTCGTGTATCTGATGTGTAAAGTTAACGGTCAGTTAACTAAAGATTAGCGGTCGGCTAATCAAGGATAGTGGTCGACCATCCGGGGTCACTATAATTGCCAATATATGAAAGTTATTTTGTTGAACATATTTATTTATGCTTTGGAATTTAAGCATGGTTATGATTTATGCTTTTGAATTTAAGCATGGTTTATGATTTAATGCTTTGGAATTTAAGCATGTTTTGTATATATAATGCTTTTGGGACTTAAGCATGTGGTTTATAATGTTTTGCATATGGTTGATATGTATGTTTTGAATTGGAATCATTGGAACTTGCTTAGGTCGTAAGCATGGAGTGAAAACAATTGTTGGTTTTCAAGGGATTTAATGCATTATTGTTTTAAGAGCATCCTCACTAAGCAAGTGTGTTTACGCTCTCTTTTCTCTAATGGTGCAGAGCATTAAAGCTTGGAGGCAGCAAAGGCAAGGATTAAGTGATCCAAAGACAAGACTATTTGAGTATGAACTTGGTTTTAGTTTCCAATAAATAAGGCAATGTGTTTGCCATGGATTTTTGGGTGTTGTAATTCAGTTTTCCCTGATTTTAAGCATGTATAATGCTGTGATTTTGGAGCTTGATTGTTTATGTTTCGCATATCGTGCATCGTTACCTATGGTTGATGTTATATGGTTACCTAGGAAAGCATCTAGATGGTTTTCCTTGGATGACATGTTTTGATGAGCTAATCTTGTTGAGTGTGGTATTAATGTGTTGTTGGTACGGTGTTCTTGCTAGTAAATGCTTAATTGAGCATATTGGTATGTTTGGTGGTGAGTTATAGGGAGCATGCCTCTAGATCAATCTTTCGGTGGCATAATCTTGTGTTGTAGTTAGACCCTGGTACAAGTGTTGTTAAAAGTGATGTTAGATGCTTATATGTATGTATGCATGTTTTTATGACCTAAATGCATTTAGTTTTGTGTGAAAAACCAGCTAAAAAGGTCATTACAGGTCCAAGCGTATCGAAACAGGCGTCCCCGTACCGATACAGCTAGGCCATTTCAGGCATAGCCTTTCGATACGGGCCTTCTAATAAGTGTTCAAAAGTACTATTTTTCTTACCCTTTTTACTAATATTATTGTTAGACTTAGGCTCATATTAGTTGCATAATTAGCCATTCATGCATTAATCCATGTTTCCTTCCATCGTTGAGCTTGATTACATAACTTGGTAGTTTTTGTGAGAAAAGATGCTGCTTTGGTGTGTTTTGTGTGTATGTACAAGATCACTTGCCAAAGCAAGGCTAGAGCTAGTTGCTAGGGCAATACATGAAGGAGATGCCGAGCTAGTTGCCAGGGCAATGCATGAAGGAGACGCCGAGCCAGTTGCCAGGGCAATTGTCGACAAAGAACAAGGTGATATGGTAGTCGAAATTGATGACTAGACAAGCCCAAGATGATGTGGAGCAAAGCTAAATCCCAAAGGAATTTGATTTCCATGAAGAGATTAAAGAAGAATTAAATTCCAAGAAGATAGGATAAGTTCTATAAGGAATATAATTATAATAAAGAATTATATTCTTTAAAGATAATTTAATTCCAACTTAACTTCCTCCTCAAAGAAGGACTTTGACCAAGCTCTATAAATTAGAGGCCATATCGTCAACTTGAGGGAGAGAGCAAGAGGAGAGAATTTTCGACAAGCATCTAGGGCAAGGATATTTCGACAAGCTTCATTCTTCATCTTTTTTCTTTCTTGTTCAATTAGGTTCATGCTAGGGATTATTTATCTTGTGTTTCTTTGGAACCTAGCCATGAACTAAATCTATTTGGCTATGGTTATTGTATCTTGTGGTTGTGAGAAACTATTGGATTTTGTTTAGGTAATAAGAGTTTGCACTTTTCTATTCAAGGTTTATTCATTCTTGGTTCTTATTCTTGTTTGAGAGTGAATTGGGACAGGATCTCGTAACTTCATCTATTTATCTAATATCGGGAGAGTTAGATTCAAGAAATGAATGAATATGATCTTTATTCAATCTATTGATGGTCAAGATTAATCCAGCTTAGGAATAAGTCAAGGATTTCAACGGCTAAAAGGAGCGCAAGATTGGTTGTTGTTCACCCTTGATTCACGTAGGGATGTATTATCAAGGCATGCACAAGTAGCTAGAGTTTCGACTTAGGGATAAGAAGAAACCATTGAAGAACGCTCTGCCGAACCTTGAAGGTTGCTACCCAGACGCCCAAGTAGTTGCCCAACTAGTCGCCCAGGCAACCATCGATTAGTTGCCAAGGCAACCCCTTTGTGCAAGTTGCCACGGAAACTGAGTTGCCCGTGCACTCTTTTACCAAGGGGATCCAATCGGCTATCACACCTCAACTCACGATAACCTGGCCTATCTCTCTCATTTGATCTTATTTATTCTTTTACTTTATTGCCTTCTAGTTTAGTTATTAGTTAAACTCCTATAATCTTCTATTTGTGTTTTTACTTTTTACAGTGCAAGAGAATAGATTCTTGAAGTGGCATCAATCCCTGTGGAGACGATATCTTTTATACTATAACTTGCAACGTGTATACTTGCACAATTGCGTAGCACTTATTACACGCAACAAGTTTTTGGCGCCGTTGCCGGGGGTTGGCAATAGCGACTTTGTTTTTATTTTCTTGCACTTTCTTTTTACTTTTCTTGTTTAAGTTCAAAGGGCTAACAAACTTTGGTTTTGCATTAGTATATGACCAGGGCAAGACCAATTACACCAGAATATCCCTTTGATCCAAAAATCGAACGAACCTTACAAAGACTTAGACGAAGGATAAAAGTAGCAATGGCTAATCAAGACGGCAATATGAATCAAGATGTTCCAGTAGGAGGAGGATTCATTCTTGCACGAAACGGAACTATTCGAGACTATCTTGAAGAAGATCTTGATGGACTTAATCCAGGAGTTGTCGCACCTGAAATTGAAGCCGACCACTTTGAGTTGAAACCGGTAATGTTTAATATGATCAACACAATAGGTCAATTTGGCGGCTCAGCAACTGAAGATGCACGGCAACATCTTAAATCTTTCCTCGAGATTTGCAGCTCGTTCAAAATACACGGAGTCACCCCCGATGTTTTACGATTAAGATTATTCCCCTATTCACTGAGGGATAGGGCGAAAGCATGGTTGAATAGCATTCTTGTCGGATCAATAGGATCTTGGACCGATCTTTGTCGTGATTTCCTTGCTCGGTTTAATCCTACAAATTTAACTGATAAGCTTCGTAATGACATTACTTCTTTTCGGCAGGCAGATGATGAATCCATGTACGAGGCTTGGGAGCGATATAGAAAACTTCTACACAAATGCCCCCTACACGGATTCCCGGTGTGGACTCAAGTAACAATGTTTTACAATGCCGTGAATACACCAACAAAGATGATGCTAGATGCCTCGGCAAACGGAATACTTCTAGATAAGTCGCCGGAGGAAGCAATGCAAATTCTAAACAGGCTAGCCAAGAATGATTATCAATTCCCCTCTACTAGAAGAGGATGAGTTAGACGCCAAGCCACAATACATGAACTAGGATCATCAGATTCAATTTCGGCACAATTGGCCACTTTAACCAAGATGGTCCAGAACATGCAAAAACCAAACAACACACATGAAGTCAAGGTAATGGATTCTTTTTGTGAGTTATGTGGTGATAACCATGATTCTTCTGAATGTATGCAGAATTCGGAATCCAGATTCTATGTGGTGAATTACAATCGGAACAACAATGTGATGTCCAATACATACAATCCAGCTTGGAAGAAGCACCCGAATTTTTCATGGAGTAATCCCAACAATGCTCTAAACCAGAACAATCATAATGCATAAGCATCGGAATTCCAGCAAAATATGCCACGGCAACAGTTACCGCAGCAACAACCGACAACATCTAGTTCTTTGGAAAATTCTCTAAATGCTTTTATGATGAAAACTGAATCTTATATGGCTAAGAATAGTAACTTCATAAAAAGAACTGATGCTTTTATTAACAGGACCGAGATTAGATTGCAAATCCAAGAGGCGGCAATCAAATCATTGGAAAATCAAGTCGGACAGTTTGCTCAAAATTTGAATACTAGACTGCAAGGAGGTTTACCTAGCGATACTGAAGTCGCAAGAGGAACTGGCCATGAGCAATGTAAGGCGATCACCACTAGAAGTGACCAACAACTTAGAGAGACTCAAGCCCGCTCATCAAACAAAACTCCACAAAAAGATCAAGACGAACCTAGCGGCAAAGCCTCATATGCTGAACCTGGAATTGCCGCGTCAACGGCAATAAGCATGCCTCAGAAACCGACGATAAGGATGCTTCGGCAACTTGCGATAAGCATGCCTTGGAAACCCCAGTTGATAACGCCTCGGCAATGCTGTCAATCAAGTTCCAAACCAATGAAAGGATCGAAGATATCCGACTTCCACCACCATTCCCACAAAGGTTGAAGCGACAAAAGCAAGAATATCAATTTAAGAAGTTTCTTGATATCCTAAAGCAAGTCCACATCAACTTGCCATTGGTGGAAGCAATTGAACAAATGTTGAACTATGCCAAGTTTCTTAAAGACATTGTGTCCAAAAGAACAAGGCTAGGAGAGTTTGAAACAGTTGCCGCAACAGAGGGATGCATGGCCATGTTGCACAATCGTATGCCACCTAAGTTGAAGGATCTCGGAAGTTTCTCAATACCCTGTTCCATTGGAAACCACTATGTCGGGAAAGCATTATGCGACCTTGGGGCTAGCATAAACTTGATGCCTAAATCGATTTTCGAGAAACTAGGAATCGGGAAGGTAAGACCTACAACAATTATGCTACGGTAGCCGACAGATCCTATGTGCATCCAGAGGGAAAAATTGAGTACATACTGGTAAAAGTTGATAAATTTATTTTTCCCGCTGACTTTATTGTTTTGGATTGTGAAGCAGATGAGCATGCACCTATCATTCTCGGGAGACCATTCCCATCAACAGGGAGAACCTTGATCGATGTTGAAAAGGGAGAACTCACAATGAGGGTGAATGACCAGCAAGTTAAACTAAATGTGTTCCAAACACTAAGACATGCCGATGATCCAGAAGAATGCCAACTTCTTCATGCCACGGCAGAGTTTAACTTCGACGAGGAATTTAGTTGCCTCGGCAACTACATTACCGATCAAGAGGAACCTGAGGAGTATGAAGAACCGGTCGATGGGGAACAACAAGAAGAGGCAAATTGGCTAGTCAATCGACCATGTACATACTTTGAACCAATGGATTACTCAGGTAAGGAAGGTAAGCTCGAAAAACCCTCTATTGAACAACCACCGATTCTTGAGTTGAAGCAGTTGCCAGAGCAACTAAAATATGCATACTTAGGAATCGATAATACATTTCCTGTAATTATTTCTTCTAAGTTACAGCCTGAGCAGGAAAAAAAGCTGATCAAAATGTTGAAGCTACACAAAAAGGCAATAGGGTGGACAATTGCCGACTTGAAGGGAATTAGCCCGGCAGTGTGCATGCACAAGATTTTGTTGGAGGATGATCACAAACCCTCAATTGAGGCCCAGAGGAGACTAGATCATGCCATGAAAGGGGTTGTAATGAAAGAAATCATCAAGTGGCTTGACGCCAGCATTATATACCCTATCTCTAATAGTACATGGGTAAGTCTGGTACAATGTGTACCGAAAAAGGGAGGTATAACAGTGGTAAGTAATGAAAACAATGAACTCATTCCAACCAGGACTGTGATCGGTTGGAGGGTTTGTATGGATTATTGAAAGCTAAACAAAGCCACTAGGAAAGATCGCTTCCCATTACCCTTTATTGATCAAATGCTTGACCATCTTGCAGGTAAACCCTTTTTATTGTTTTCTTGATGGTTATTCAGGTTACAATCAAATTGCCATAGCACCAGAAGATCAAGAAAAGACAACATTCACATGCCCATACGGTACTTATGCTTTCCGAAGGATGCCGTTCAGATTGTGTAACGCCCCGACAACCTTCCAAAGATGCATGATGGCACTCTTTTCAGACATGGTCGAAGACTTCCTTGAGATCTTCATGGATGATTTTTTTGTTCTTGGTAATGACTTCGATAACTGTCTCGGAAATTTAGAGAGGGTGTTGGCAAGATGTGAAGAAACTGATTTAGTCCTCAATTGGGAGAAATGCCATTTTATGGTAGATGAAGGAATAGTGCTCGACCACAAGATTTCATCCAAGGGAATTGAAGTAGACAAAGCCAAGGTGGACGTGATCGAGAGATTACCCCCACCAAGTTCAATTAAAGGAATTCGAAGTTTTCTTGGATATGCAGGTTTTTACAGGAGGTCCATTCATATTTTTTCTAAAATCACTAAACCCTTCTGCAATTTGCTTGAACAGGATAAAGTCTTCGATTTTGATGATTCTTGCACCCCAAGCATTCGAAACCTTAAAAGAAAAGCTTACCTCGGCACCCATTGTCGTTCCACCAGATTGGACGCTACCTTTTGAGCTCATGTGTGATGCAAGTGATTTCGCGGTAGGAGTAGTCCTAGGCCAACGCACAGGTAAGACCTTCCATGTGATATACTACGCTAGTAAAACTCTTAATAGTGCTCAAGTGAATTACACAACAACGGAGAAAGAGTTACTAGCTGTAGTTTTCGCATTTGACAAGTTCCAATCCTATTTGATTGGTACAAAGGTAATTGTTCATATAGACCATTCGGCAATCAAATATCTATTTGCTAAAAAGGATGCCAAACCTCGTTTGATTCGTTGGATATTACTTTTACAAGAATTTGATATTGAAATTAAGGATAGGAAAGGAACAAAAAATCAAGTGGCCGATCATTTATCACGTTTAGAACGCAATAGGGAGGAGGACGCGGATCTAGAGATATGCGATGCATTCTCGGATGAACAACTTTTAGTTTCCTCGGCAACCATGAACGCACATGCCTCGGCAACCATGGACGCGCATGCCTCGGCAACTCTCGATGTCGCAATAGCCCTTAATGCGTACTCCTCGGAAATTTTGGGAGCAGTCGCCACGGCAGCACATGCCTCAGCAATACCTTGGTACGCGGAATTAGTTAATTTCCTTGTTTGTGGTATTTTACCTTATGGCCTTACTCAACAAGGGAAGAAGCGGTTCCGCCATGATGCTAAGCATTACTTTTGGGACGAGCCTCTTTTGTTTAAACAATGTGCAGATCAGGTTATACGCCGATGTGTCCCTGAAGAAGAGCAACAGAATGTACTCTGGCAATGCCATTCTTCACCCTATGGAGGACATTTTGGAGGAACTCGTACCGTGGCCAAAGTTTTGCAATCCAGGTTGTATTGGCCAACATTGTACAAAGATGCCCAAGACTTTTACAAGCAATGTGATCGTTGCCAGAGGACGGGCAATATCTCTAGACGACATGAGATGCTGCTCTAGAACATCATCGAGGTGTAATTGTTCGATGTATGGTGGATCGATTTTATGGGACCTTTCCCATCTTCATTCGGAAACATCTACATTCTACTTGTCGTCGACTACGTGTCTAAATGGGTTGAGGCAGTTGTAGTTCCCAACAACGATTACAACACCGTGCAACGATTCTTGCAGAAAAATATATTTACACGGTTTGGGATGCCGAGAGCAATTATCAGTGACGAAAGCAAGCATTTTGACAACAGACTTATTGCCAAGATGTTGCAACACTTCGGCGTATCACACAAGATCGCCATGGCATATCACCCACAAACCAACGGGCAAGCAAAAATTTCCAACCGGGAATTGAAGGGTATACTCGAGAAAGTTGTAAATCCCTCTAGGATGGATTGGTCATTAAGACTAGATGAAGCACTTTGGGCATATCGCACTGCATTCAAAACACCCTTAGGTATGTCCCCCTTCCGACTTGTCTATGGCAAAACATGCCATCTACCGGTGGAAATCGAACACAAGGCATATTGGGTAATCAAGACCGTGAATATAGATTGGGAAAGTGCCAGACAAAAGCGTTTGTTGGACCTCAACGAGATAGAAGAATTTCGTGCACTCGCCTATAACAATGCACGAATCTACAAGGAGAAAACAAAGCAATGGCATGACAAGAAACTATTGCCACGACAATTCATGCCAGGGCAACTAGTTCTCCTATTCAATTCTCGGCTAAAAGTTTTCCCGGGAAAGCTGAAATCAAGATGGTCGGGACCATTCGAAGTTGTCAAACCATTCTCCCATGCTGCCGTGATAATCAAGTCCCTCACTGAAAAACATGAATTCAAAGTTAATGGACAAAGATTGAAGCACTACAATGGTGCCCATGTGGAACGTAACAAAGAAGTGGTCACCTTAAGAGATGCATGAGCATGCTCTCCTTTCGATATTTTATTTTTATTTTTATTTTTAATTTTGTCGAACTATTTAATTTCTATTTTTTATTTTTTATTTTTTTATTACTTTCGATTATTTGCTTTTTTTAGGATAGATTTATTTTCTTTTGTTTTATCTTTCTTTAAGTTTAAGAATCCCTCTACAAATCTTTTTTTTTATTTTCTTTTATTAGTTTATCTTTAATTCTAATCCTGATTTGATTTGTCTTTGAATTGTAGGAAAAGAGTTCAAGATAAAGAGAAATTTTGATCCAAGAAGGAAAACATCTTCAACAAGGATATTAATGGGCTTAATCTAAGGCTTATATAAAGCCTCCAACTTACCCTAATTAAACCCCCTTGCCGTCACCCTTCCCCTAAACCAAAACCCTCTTTTTCATCTTTCCCTAATCCCACCCACCATATTTACCACCTACCTTTTCTATAAAACCCATCACCCTTAACCTATTCCTACTTTTTATCTTGCAACTCTTTAGTTTCTTTTATTTGCTTTTACAAAACTCACAACCAAGATCATCCATGGCATCCAAAATTAAATTTTTGGTTCATCCAAGTTCCTCCAAAGAACCAAGATACGAGAAGTTTGCTACACCGGTGGTTCAAGAAAGATTTCACTCCAAGTTTGAAACCCAGAAGATTTATGAACAACAAGGCTTTGAATACTCCAAATCTCATCAAGATTTCGGCCTTGAACCATTCATCTTCGAGAGGATTGCACATCAAAAGTGGCAAATCTTTTGCCATCAATCGGAGCCGGGTAACATCTCATGGGTAAGAGAATTCTATGCTCACTCACCTAACCCGGATAATCCTTATGTTTTTGTTCGTGACAAGGCCATACTCATAAGCCCCGAAAACGTCAACACCTTTTTATGGGCTCTACATTGAGAATGACGAGCATCAAACCTTTGTTGATCAAATCACGCCCAAGCAACTCGACAAGGTGCTTCAAGAACTCACTCAACCGGGAACTCATTGGAACGATGGTAAATACAAGGGCACGGTAAATCGCCTTCGGCTTAAACCCGAGGCAAAACTCTGGAATAAGTTTGTTAAAACTTCTTTAATGCCCACCACACACAATACTACCGTTGATATACCACGTCTTTTGCTCATACATTCTATCTTGCATAATCGCATCATTAACATTGGAAAAATTATTTGTGATGAGATTTTTGTATGTAGCTCAAAAGATAAGGGTTATCTTTTCTTCCCTTGCTTAATTTCTAATCTTTGCAAGGAGATGCATGTTGCAAGTGATTCAACCGATGAAAAGGCCCTACAAAAGTCCGGTTTGAATCAAGCACAAATCTAAAAGCTAATGGGAGAGGCACCGAAAAAATCCTCAAGGCCTCCAATTGCCGCAGCAACTCCTGTCGCCCCGGCAATCCCTAATGCCCAAGCACCTAATGCCCGGGCAACTCGGCCATCAACCCCGGGACACTTTGAAGCACTCTTGCAACCATTGGCGAGCCACCTAAGGCAAATTGAAGACCGGCAAATAATGTTCGTGCGGTACATGAAGGAGCACAACAATGCCATCACCTAAGTCATCCTAGAAAAGTATCCGAACAATCGCGTGTCGTTCCCAATCTTTCCTGCCGAGATCCTTGCCCCGGCAATCAATGAAGCAGTCGCCACGGCAACCGTAACAGATGATGCCGCGGCAACCTACATCGTGCCTGCACAAGCTGATGCCACGACAACCAACCCTGAAGATGTCACGGCAACCAAAGCTAAAGAAACCCCGGCAACCACTGCAAAAGCCAAAGGTAAAGCACCTATGCCCGAATCAACTCCTACGGAATCATTTTCTGATTTTTTAGATTCGGATAAGTCCTCCATTGAACCAACAAAGACCGCACCAATTGAATCCTCCAAGCGAAAAGTCAATGACATTGATGAAGAGGACGATGAGGACAACCCCGTACGAGGATCGATTCCACCACCGAAAACAAGAAAACAACCATCGCGTTCAAGCAAGATAATCAAGACACCGACCAAAAGGAAACTATTCATTCACGATGACGAACTATCGTAGTAAGTCCTCGTTTGCATTTTATTTTTCGTTATTTTTATTTTTCTTTAATGCATGCATTGAGGACAATGCCTCTTTCAAGTTTGGGAGGGATTGTTATTAGTAGTTACTATGTTTAGTTACATTCATCTTAAGTATTACATTTAGGATACATAAATTGCTTGCCATGCCTTTAGTTGGAACAAGAATTGCTTAGATTTGATGAATATCCGATGATGACTTTGCCAATACGCTTAATTGATAGAATTTTTATTCTAGGATAACCATGGAAAAACTTAGAATTTTACTATGATGCTAAATTTGATGAAACGCTGTTGTGGTTTGATTGATTTAAGGAATTCTAGTGAACTTAGGTTGATAATTAAACAAATTGTGGGATTAGAATAAAAATTGGATGAATGCTAGAGGTGCCCGAAATTGGCTCTAGCATGTGCTAAAAAATTGATTGCTAGAGGTGCCCGAAATTGGCTCTAGCATGTGCTAAAAAATTGATCGCTAGAGGTGCCCGAAATTGGCTCTAGCATGTGTTAAAAAATTGATCGCTAGAGGTGCCCGAAAACGGCTCTAGTCGAATAAATTAACTTAAGAAAGCTAAAAACAAAACACTAGAGGTGCCCAAAACTGGCTCTAGTTAAAACATGTTAAAAAGAACCCAATGAAGTAATTTGAAAACCTCTTGTTTGCATAGAATCTAAAAAATCAACTTGCACACAACTCCGCAAACACTCACAAGCATTATAGTTTGATTACGAGTAACTCCTAAGTTTTCGAAAAAAGAAAAGCCAATCATACTTTGTGCCCCGGTTCTGAGAATTGAAATCAAGTTCAAAGCTAAGTTTGTGAAAATTGAAGTTTTGGCAGGTAATTATTAGTTTGCATTTCTTGAGGACAAGCAATAGTTCGAGTTTGGGGGTGTGATAAGTGTTCAAAAGTACTATTTTTCTTACCCTTTTTACTAATATTATTGTTAGACTTAGGCTCATATTAGTTGCATAATTAGCCATTCATGCATTAATCCATGTTTCCTTCCATCGTTGAGTTTGATTACATAACTTGGTAGTTTTTGTGGGAAAAGATGCTGCTTTGGTGTGTTTTGTGTGTATGTACAGGATCACTTGCCAAAGCAAGGCTAGAGCTAGTTGCCAGGGCAATACATGAAGGAGATGCCGAGCTAGTTGCCAGGGCAATGCATGAAGGAGACGCCGAGCCAATTGCCAGGGCAATTGTCGACAAAGAACAATGTGATATGGTAGTCAAAATTGATGACTAAACAAGCCCAAGATGACGTGGAGCAAAGCTAAATCCCAAAGAAATTTGATTTCCATGAAGAGATTAAAGAAGAATTAAATTCTAAGAAGATAGGATAAGTTCTAGAAGGAATATAATTATAATAAAGAACTATATTCTTTAAAGATAATTTAATTCCAACTTAACTTCCTCCTCAAAGAAGGATTTTGGCCTAGCCCTATAAATTAGAGGCCATATCGTCAACTTGAGGGAGAGAGCAAGAGGAGAGAATTTTCGAAAAGCATCTAGGGCAAGGAGATTTCGACAAGCTTCATTCTTCATCTTTTTTCTTTCTTGTTCAATTAGGTTCATGCTAGGGATTATTTATCTTGTGTTTCTTTGGAACCTAGCCATGAACTAAATCTATTTGGCTATGGTTATTGTGTCTTGTGATTGTGAGAAACTATTGGATTTTGTTTAGGTAATAAGAGTTTGCACTTTTCTATTCAAGGTTTATTCATTCTTGGTTCTTATTCTTGTTTGCGAGTGAATTGGGAGAGGATCTCGTAACGTCATCTATTTATCTAATATCGGGAGAGTTAGATTCAAGAAACGAATGAATATGATCTTTATTCAATCTATTGATGGTGAAGATTAATCCGACTTAGGAATAAGTCAAGGATTTCAACGGCTAAGAGGAGCGCAAGATTGGTTGTTGTTCACCCTTGATTCACGCAGGGATGTATTATCAAGGCATGCACAAGTAGCTAGAGTTTCGACTTAGGGATAAGAAGAAACCATTGAAGAACGCTCTGCCGAACCTTGAAGGTTGCTGCCCAGACGCCCAAGTAGTTGCCCAACTAGTCGCCCAGGCAACCATCGATTAGTTGCCAAGGCAACCCCGTTGTGCAAGTTACCACAGCAACTGAGTTGCCCGTGCACTCTTTTACCAAGACGATCCAATCGGCAATCACACCTCAACTCACGATAACCTGGCCTATCTCTCTCATTTGATCTCATTTATTCTTTTACTTTATTTCCTTCTAGTTTAGTTATTAGTTAAACTCCTATAATCTTCTATTTGTGTTTTTACTTTTTACAGTGCAAAAGAATAGATTCTTGAAGTGGCACCAATCCCTGTGGAGACGATATCTTTTATACTATAACTTGCAACGTGTATACTTGCACAATTGCGTAGCACTTATTACGCGCAACACCTGCCTTTCTAGGCTTAACGTTTCGGTACTCGAGCAAGTGTTTCGATACGGTCATAAGCATTTTTGCCAGGCGTTTCAATATGCGATCAAGCATTTTGGTATGGGTCTTAGCTACTGGATTCTGATTTTTTGAAAAAATAAGGGCGTATCCAAACACTAGTACGCGTATCGTTACGGGTGCCGTTAAATCGGTTATTTTGGATTCTTGAAGGTTTCTGGTTCTTTCATTTTGGTCCTTGAGTCCTGGAATGCATTTGTATGAGTTGGGATGATTAAATTGACCTGGAATTTATCATGTTGGCATGTAAATGGACTAATTAAGGATTGGTAACCTTAAATTCAATTTTGGTCTTGAAATTTAAAGTATTTACATTTTAGTCCTAAATTTTGAATATTATGCAATTGATTGTCTTTTGTGACTCGTTTCATTCGAGAACTTACCCGCTGCGAGTATGAACTTGTAGGAATAGTAAGTTGCATTTAGACAAGATAAAAGAAAAAAAGGACCAACTTTTCGTAACCTTTCTCCGGTTTGCTTCAGCAAACCTAATGTAGCACTCTCGATTCGGTCGGCGTCTAGGTCGAGTCGAGGGGGTTACATTAAACCATGTATTCTAGCATTCTCGACAGGCTTTCATAAATCATTTTCTTTACTCAAAGCTCAACATGTAATGTTCATTTGCAACATCTTTCATTTCTAAAACATGCATATAACACAAGTAATTAAATCTATAAACATGTGCACGAGATTATATTTCGAAAAACTGAAAATGAGAGAGAGCTGAACTAATACTTACTTTCAAGCTTCGATAAGTGTTTCAAACTTATTCTGAACTCCCACAACTTCTTTCAAACCTTTTTAATAGCAGTAAACACGTTTCCATTCACCAACAATCCAAAGCTCTCTTACCGTTGCAAGCTTCCGCAACCTCTCCAAAAGCTTTAGGATTCAACGCCCCTGGTTTACCCAATCAAAAACAGAGGATTAATGCACTTTCATGCATCTCTAATTTCCAGCAACCAACAAACACAACTTTGCCTCACAAGAACCATCAAACGTCTTTCCAAAACAACTGAAATCACCATCAAACTTCATATAGACAAATCCTAGCCAAAACCTATTAATTTTAACATCTTAACAACATCAATTAACATCCAAAACACCCTTACAACTTCCTTATACCTCCAGAAAACTTTCAACACCAAGATCACTTCAAAATCTAACTATTTACAACCTAGAAAAGTAGCAATTCACATAGTTTCGGGATTTCTTTAATTAATCTCTTCTTACAACATTAAAACACATCTTAAGAGGGATCTAAATCAATTAGATTCAATACAAAACAGATCCAAATCAGAGTTCATCAAATTTCCACATAAAAACTTAATTTAATCATCATATTCATGTTTTAAACATAATTTCATAACATAAATCAGTTGTAAAGGATCAAGAACTTGGGAATTTCATTAAAGAACCTTTAATTAGAGGAGAGAAATGAAAATCACCTCTAATTTCTGATTTCTCCCTTAATTGGCAAAGATTGGTTGAATTCCAAGTAGATTTTGTTGTAGGAATCAAAGAAATCAAGTAGGAAATCAAAAGGAACTAAAAAGAGATTGATTCCTATAAATTTTAGAAAGAAAATGATAGTTTGTCTGCTGAGAAAGTTGAGAGAAAAGTGAGAGCAAAATTAGTTACGTGAGAAAATAAATTGTGTAATTAAAATCTCCTTTTATTAATCCTATGTATTGTAATATTTAAAACCAATTAAAAATTCTTTAAAAATTGCCTAATTTAAGGGAAAACTATTATGGAAAAAATTGGTTAATTAGCACCTTCAAGATTCTAAGTTTTGACCCTTTTACGATTTAGTCACCAAAAACAGTTTTGAAAACTTTACATTTTAGTCACCGGACCAAAATGTCCCAAAATCATATTTTATTTTTTCAAATTGAATTTACCAAAATACTTTAAATATTAATTAAGTATTTGCTAGTATTTTTCCATATTTTATTTAAGCGAAGAACGATTTATCAAGATTTAATTCCTGAAACTAACTTGAATTGCCTAATCTGATTCTCTCGAACCGTCTAATCGATCCATTCAACACCTAGGCCCAATTTCAAGGCGTTATAGCTGTAGGAAGCATCATTCGGGAGAGTTTTGGGCTATGCATGGTATATGTTGGAGATATGGCTTGCGGGATCATTTGAGACGTGATTGTCCGCAGATGGCCAGGGATGGACAGGCTCCTGCACCTGTTGTTACAACGCATAGAGGCTATGGTCGTGACTGAGGTAGTTTCTAGCATCGAGGGGAAGGTTAGAGGACTGTTGCTCATACAGTAGTTATTCAACCCGGGGGTGGTAGATATGCGAGGATCTATGCGCATCGCAAGGGAATGAATAACACAAATGTGATTGCAGGTACTTTTACTTTGCAGTCCATGTCATTACTTTCTTTGATAGATTCTGGTTCTACTATCGACTATTGCTAACGCATGGCAAAAGAGTATATTTTTTGTGTAAAAGTATGCCAAAGAGCAGTGCCAAGGTGAGTCTTATGTGTGTAAGTATACACTGTCAGCAAGTAATACAGTAATAAACTGAGTATCGAATCCACAAGGATTAACCAAGAACTTATTTTCTCAACGTTTACTTGTTCAAAAGTTTTAAAATTTTTCAAAATGTTTAGGGATTTTGATTGAAAAGTTAACAAAACAAAGTAGTGAAAATAAGTAGCCTAGCAATGAGGTATTCAAAATGAATGATGAGCATTGGCAAGGGGATGCTGGATTTTACGCTACTTATGCCAGCCTTTAATAATGATCTGCCTTAGTTTATTGCCGAGCAGATTAAAGATAGTATTGCCTCTGTCGATGGCAATGCCCTAAGTTAACTATGATAAACCCTTATATGTCTATAGTGAATGTTTTTCATGAAGTAACTTGATTAAGCGACAATCTTTACTCCTAAGGGGTAGACTCACTTCCGAAGTAAGTTCATCTACTTGAACATCTTCTTTCGAAGCTTCTCACCTTAGTACATGGCAACAGATCGTTGCCCCTTAAGTCTGTTAAGATATTAAGGTGCAATAAGCACGCAATGCCAACTGTCGTATTGCAATGGATTTGTAAAAAGATTAAGTTTATGCCAGATCAAAAATAATACCAAGGCATTTTCATTATTAAAAACAAAACATGAAATCAGCATCCATCCCAAACATCCCCCAACCAACTATAAAACTTTAGTTCATGGTTGGGGTTTCCGTCCAAAAAACATTATCGTATCTCCACATCATCATTTAAACAGAATAAATAAAAATGAAGAGAATGGGCAAAAAGGGGGTCCATCGATGCAGTCCTTCAATGGCTCCAAGCTCTCAGTTTTCAACTGGTCGAACCACGTTCTAGTTCACCACCGTTCAACCTCTTTAATCCGATCTTTCCAATCCCCCCTCAAATACTTGATCGCTATCTTTAAATAGGCTTGCATGGGAAACCCAGGATAAGGCCTTTGAATTTAAACTTTGAATGCACAAGGGATAAGGTGATAGTGCATCTTATCCATATTTGAATCCTAGGACTGACGTGAATAAGGTCCAACAGAGACTTTGATCAGTCGGCTGACGTCTCTCATTTGCCAGTTGGGCTTGGCATTGATTGGTTCTTTTGTGCCAACTGCGCCTTGGCAATTCTCTAGCTTTTTTTCCTGCATTCTCTGCCAAGCTTTCCTGCCTTTATCCTGCGTCAAAAATAGAAAAATAACCCTTTACACTAGCAAATAGAATAGCTCATAAACTCCTTATGCAAATGCATGATTTTAATACCTAAATGCAACTAAATGTACTAAAGGGGCAAGCAAAGGCATTGTAAAATAAGCGTAAAAACATTACTTTTGAGGAGTTAACACACCCCCAAACCTAGTTCATTGCTTGTCCTCAAGTAATGCAACTAAAAATAAAATCGAAAAATAAAAAGATACCTTGGCAAAAATTGTCATAGTCACCAACACTTGCCAACTAGCAAAATATGATTCTAGGTTTGTCCTCGGATATTTAGTATATCAATGCCAAGCAGATAAACAAATTCAAGTGCAACAATATAGCTCTAGTCTGAGGTCATCAAGTGTACGTGAAGTGTGGGCAATATGCGTCAAATTTACTTAACTCCCTTAGCCAATTTACTACCCAAACTCAAAATCATTTTCATCATTTTTTTCTTTATTTTCTTTATTTGCCAAGGATTTTTTATGCTGAAATTATATTAGGGTTGCGTCATGCACTGCCTGGCATGAGATATAAGAGGGACCAAACCACGAATACCCATGTTAATCTAGATTACATCACTAATCTAACCCATTACACTCATACCCTAAAGTTATGTTAGCTTGAGAACTAAGAGGGATCAAACCACGAAGACCCAAGTTAATTATTTTCCCAAAGGTAGAGGAGTGTTCTAAAATATTGCAGCCTTTGGCAAAACATTGTTGCCTTATTCTTCTACCCTGGCATTTTTTTTCTTTTGAGTTTAGTTTCAAGTGAACCTAAGTTTGTTATGCTGACTGGATACATACTGCGTGTATAGTGAAACTAAATTTCCTTAAACTAGAGTTCAATTGCAAGCTACTTGACAATGCTACCCTGCTAGAATAGAGATTCTAAATTCCAGTTTCTTCATCGGACAGATAATCTAGAACAAATTCAACTAAACTAGCAATGTTGGCAATTAAAACAACTTATTGACCGAGGCATTTTTTTAGTGGTTTGGTATGCAAATTTAAATCCTACATGGCGAACTATTCTATATGGCAAACTAAAAATTAAACATGAATTTCATGGTAATAAAATGTGAGGCAACCCCCACCCCTAAACCTAAGGTGTGCATTGTCCTCAATGCATGAAAACAACACATATATACAAATGAGATTTAAATTGCATGAACATGTGAATGAAAATGAAATGAAATGCAAGGAGTTTAAGAGGAGGAAGACTCTCATTTGGAGGGTTTTGGTCGTGAAACGCGTGTTTTCCTTTTGATGAAACTCCCTTTATTAGGGGCTATATGTTTTTTTGTACTTTAGGATGGGTTTTGATGCGGCTGTAGACGCTCTAAGGTTGTAGGGAACTTCCCCAACAATCTTCACCAGCTTAGACGCAGCCGGGACATCAGTTGCAGCGAATGATGTAGGTGCAACAAGCGTTGCGGTAGGTTTTGTTTCTTCTTTAGAGTCAGATGGCGTGGTTGTACTGGCAGATTCAACTTGAACAGGGGATACTGGAACAATGGCGTCTGATGGAGTATGGACTAAAGGAGGACTAGCTGGCATAGTAGTGCTGGCAAATAGGTCGGTAGGGAACTCTAGGAAGGTTGGCAAAACACTTGGGGACATCCTCTCAAGAGTTTCTTTGATTGCACAGTCCCTGGTGTTAGTGTAATGCCAGAGCTTGATATTTTGCTCCTCTACTTTCTCTAACTTTTGGAGAATGGTCTCCTAGCATTGGAAATTTTGGGAAAGCATTTCCACTAAGTTGGCTGGTATAGGAGTGTCAGGCTCTGCCTTGGGCAGCTTGGCCTTGGTCATTGGCTCTCTCGCCTTTCCCTTGCCCTTGTCTTTGGACTTGGTGGCAGTGAGTTGCCTCTACATGGCAGGCATAATTGTTATTCCCTTAGTCTCGTAGACCTTCTCCGAATCAATCTTTGGCACACCATGCTTCATACAAATATTAGAAATCAATAGAGGGAAAAACAAACTCTCACTACTCTTGCTGGCACATTTATAAGTTTCATCGATAATGATACGATCGATGTTAATCTTGAGGCCTATGAAGATCGAATACAATAAGTCCATCCTCTCCTCTGAGACAGTCTCGCTATGAGTCATTGGCATCAGGTTTGCCTTCAAGAAGTGGCTCCACCCTTTTGGTTGTGGCTTCAATTCTAGTCGTTTCACCGTGCGGTGGCTCTTGGATGACACTCTCCATTTGGTGCCCAGCTCACATAAATCCTTTAGTAGCTGTTACCTCTTGGCAGCGTCTAACGAGTCAGTAAACTCAGAGTGCTCCTCCTCTACACTATCTAGTTTAAACATAGTATTAGCATACCCCTCATCAAATCTGACACAAGTACCTCGTATGAGCAAGCAAGGCAAATCTTTAGTCATGAGGTGGGCATAAAACTCTCGGACAATATTGGAGTAGACTTCCCCCGTTTGTTGGCAAAACAACTCCCACTTGTGCTTTTTGACCACCTTCATAAACTCCGATGAATAACCCAAGTTGGGTTCGTTCTTGAACTCAAAATTCTTATCGTAGCAAAATGTTCGTGCAAAAAAATTCTCTTCGTATTTCTTGTGAATTTCTTCATTAACGAATACCTTGAGGGGTGACGAAGAAGATGCCATCTAAAGAAGTTGGAGAAATTGAAAGATTTTTATCGAGGGAATGAAAAAAGGTTATTGGTGTTCTTGTTGATAAAGCAACTAGGGTAAAAAGGTGAAAGTTTTAAGGCTTGGATCGGTTAGGGTTTTAAGGAGATAAAACGGGTTGAGTGTTTAATTAGAGTTGTTTAATGTGGTCAGTTAAGGAGGGTAGTGATGGGCTTTTGTGTGTTTAAGGGAAAATAAAAGGTTGATTTGAAAAAGGGTGAATTAATAGGATAAGGTACACAAAGGGTGGAGGGATAAGTTAATTGAGTTGAGATTTGAATTTCAACTTATCACTCTTTGGGCGGCTAGAGTAATTTCACGAAAAAATCTCTCTCCTTCTTTTTGGGCCGAACTTCATCAAGCCTTGGGCGGCTAGGGTAAAAACTTTTTCTCCAATCTTCTTATCGCCCCATGCCAAGATGTCCTAGCATTCTACCTGGCAGTCTGCCTGGCACACAAACCTACACTCACTCAAAGAAAAACCTTTCAATGCTGCAAGGAAAAATAAAAACTAAAAGAAAGAAAAAAGAAAAAAAACAAATATAATGGCTGAAAAAGAAAAACATCTATCTTTATATACAAAAATCAAACCCTGATGATGATGTTCACAGAATCTCTACCAGGAGCACAACCTCCTTAGCATCATTTTGAGTACCTTCCTAATAGTGTTTCAAGCATTGGTTGTTCACCTTGAAAATTGTTCTCGTTTTCAAATCCTTGATATCTACTGCTCTATAAGCATATGGCTTCACAACTTCAAAGGGACCCAACCATCTAGACTTGAGCTTTCCTAGAAACAATTGCAGCCTTAAGTTAAATAACAAAACATGTTGACCTGCCTTAAAGTGCCTTGGCAATATTTTGTTGTCATGCCATCGTTTTGTTCTTTCCTTGTAGAGTCTGCATTCTCATAATCTTGCGTTCTGAATTGCTCTAACTTGTTTAGATCTAATAGCCTCTTCTCGCCAGTAACTCTCCATTTCATGCCAAGCGTTTTGATTGCCCAGTATGCTAGATGCTCTAATTCCACTGGCAGATGGCATGCTTTTCTAAAAATGAGCCTGAATAGGGATGTTCCCAAAGGAGTCTTAAAGGTTGTTTTATAAGCCCACAAGGAATCATCTAGTCTCAAGGAACAATCCTTCCTCGATGGATTTACAGTATCCTCTAGTATATTCTTGATCGTCTTATTTGATATCTCCTCTTGGCCATTCGTCTGGGGATGGTAGGCTGTGGCAATGAGATGCTAGATTCTATACCTGCACAGAGCTCTAGAGATTAAATTGCACTTAAAATGTGTACCTTCATCATGAATGATGGCTCTGGGAGCATCGAATCTAGTGAAGATATGCTTGTGCAAGAACTTGGCAACAGCCTTGGCATCGTTTGTTGGCAAAGCTACTACCTCTACCCATTTTGAAACGTAGTCTAAAGCTAAAAGGATATACAGGTTCTCGAATGATGGGGAAATGGACCCATGAAGTCTATTCCCCATACGTCAAACAACTCTACTGGCATGATATTCTGGAGCGGCAATTGATGTTTGCTAGAGATGTTACCCGTCCGCTGGCATCGATCACAGGCCTTGCCAAAGTAATTAGAGTCTTTAAACAGCGTAGGCCAAAAAATTCCAGACTGTAATACCTTGGCAGTGGTCTTCATTCCAGCAACATGTCATCCATACGGTGCTACATGGCATAACTGCAAAATGTTGTGCTGCTCCTTCTCTGGCACACATCGGTGAATTACTTGATCGACACAGTGTTTAAACAAAATGGGCTCATACCAATAGTATTGTCGTATATCTCACAAAAAATGCTTCTTGGCATTGCTAGCCAGATCCAGTGGCATGATATTACTTACCAGATAGTTGACTATGTCAGCATACCATGGCATAGAATTGACTGCAAGCAGGTGTTCATCAGGGAATTCATCTCTAATGGCAGCGGCTCTACCTTCCTCAAGGTGATGTTTTAACCGAGATAAATGGTCAGCAACTAAGTTCTCACTTCCTTTCTTGTCTCGAATCTCGAGATCAAACTCTTGCAATAATAGTGTCCATTGGATCAATCTGGGCTTGGCATCTTTTTTGTCAATAGGAATTTCAATGTCGAGTGATCTGTATACACAACAACTTTTTACCAACTAAATAAGATCTGAAATTATCAAATGCAAATACAATAGTGAGAAATTCCTTCTTAGTTGTTGTGTAGTTAAGTTGGGCTTCGCTCAATGTCCGGCTGGCATAGTATATGGCATGAAAAATCTTGCCACGCCTTTGGCCCAATATAGCTCTAACGGCATAGTCACTAGCATCGCACATGATCTCAAAGGGCTCGTTCCAATCCGGTGCCAAGACTATTGGAGCATTAATCAATCTGTCCTTGAGTTCCTGAAACACTTTTAAACAATAATCATCAAATGAATAAGTGGAATTTTATTCTAAAAGCAAGCATCAAGGTTTAGAAATTTTTTAGAAATCTTTAATGAACCAATGGTAAAAACCTTATTGTCTTAAAAAACTGTTGATACCTTCTACACTTGTACAAGGTGGCAACTATTTGATTACCTCTACTTTCGCTTTATCTACTTCCAAGCCTCTCTTGGTTACTATGTGACCGAGAACGATGCCTTCCTTCACCATAAAGTGGCATTTTCCTAGTTTAGGACTAGTTTGGTCTCAATACATTTTCTCAATACAAGCTCTAGACTCTGTAGGCATTCCTCAAATTTATTGCCAAACACCGAGAAGTTATCCATGAAAACTTCTAGGTTATTTTTAATCATATCCAAAAAGATAGACATCATGCATCGTTGGAATGTTGTCGGGGCATTACACAGTCCAAAGGGCATTCTTCGAAAGGCAAACGTCTCATATGGACAAGTGGATATGGTTTTCTCCTGATCTTTAGGAGCAATCTGATTATATCCTGAATAACCGTCTAGGAATCAATAGTATGTTTTGCCTGTCAACCTATCCAACATCTGGCCAATAAAGGGCAAAGGAAATGATCTTTCTTGGTGGCATTGTTCAGCTTCCTATAGTCCATGCACACTCTCCATCCAGTGATAGTTCTGGAGGGAATCAATTCGTCCTTGCTATTTTGAACCACAATCATCCCACCTTTCTTTGGCACACATTGCATTGGGCTGACCCACAAGCTATCAGAAATGGGATAGATTATCTCGGCATCTAGCCACTTGATAATTTCTTTTTTCACTACCTCTTTCATACTCGGATTCAATCTTCTTTGGCCTTCAATTGTTTTGCCATGATATTCCTCCAAAATTATTTTGTACAAGCAAATAGTTGGGCTTATTCCTTGGATATCAGCCAAAGTGTTGAGATATTTATTTTTTATATAACAAAGTGAAAAATATTTTTGCACTTGAACAAATATTGCAAAAACAATTTAAAGTCCATTTAATTTGAAAAATATGTTTGAAAGCTTTTAAAAGTGTTTTTGACTCAAACATATATTTTCAAATAATTTAAAAGTCCCCAACGGCTAGTTTTCCAAAAGCTAGTTTTTCATTCCACACTATAAATACAAGCCAAAGACATTTGAAGAAGAAGTAGAAAGAATATATCAAATAAACATTATCAAGAGAATTGGAGTCTAAATCTTATTTCTTCATTTCTCTTGTACATATCTTAGCGAGTGCTTTAATTGTAAATCTTTTGTACTCTTTCTTGTGAGCTTAATTTTTGTAAACACCCACCTTGTGAGATATCTAGTTTACCAAACAAATCCCTTGTAAAATGAGAGGTTCTAGTTTAGCCTTAGTGAAAAACTAGAGTGGTTCTATCTTAGACAAAGAAAAAGATAGGGTTGTAAAGGTTGCCTCCTAAGCCTATGAAAAAGGGGAAGAATTCTTAGTGAATTAGTAAATCCTTAGTTGTATGGTAAGGTAGTGGATGTGGACTCAGTTGGGTAGTGGAACCACTCTAAAATCATTGTGCAAATTGTCTAATATTTTCATCAGTTTTAGCCAATTCATTCGGGAAGCAAAATCAACCCTCTTAAGGGTATTCAGAGATCAATTCGTGCGTACTACAAGTTTAACAATTGGTATCAGAGTCTCGTCTCCATCAAAAGACTAATATCTGGAAGTAAAGATCTTTTGCTTAAAGTCTACCTTTCAAGAAAATGGCAAGATTTGAAGAAGGTCGCTCTATCTTGTGCCCTCCGCTCTTCGAAGGAGAAGCATACTTCCAATGGAGCAACATCATTAAGTATTTCATCAAATCTCTCGATTTTGACGTTTGGGATATCATTGAAGATGGATACTTGGAAGCTCCTAAAAAGAAGAATCAAAGGAGTGGAAATGACACGAAGGCAAAGCTAAATGCCAAGGCCACGCACACTCTTCTTTGTGGCCTCAATGAAGACGTTTCCAAGAAGGTATCCAAATGCAAAAGTGCCAAAGAAATATGGGAGAATCTTGAAAAACTCTATGGCAACAAGAAGGGAGAGAAGAATGATGATGCTTCATCATGTGCAAACCTTCTCTCAATCCCTAATGTGGATAGTGTTTTGGCTCTCGATGAGCCCAAGGTATCTTCTAACTCTAATTATTCAAATTCTTATTCATTTGTTGAGTTACAAGATGTTTTCGATGAATTATTTTTGGAATTTGAGACCATGAATTCCAAATTTAAGAAAATGATTTCTAAACTTGAATTTGAAAATGATTTTCTTTTGAAAAAAAAGTTGGATTTTGAAAACCAAAATGAAATATTGAAAATGATTTAGAGTTTTCAAAAACAAGCAATGGAGTTTTAGAAAAAGAAAATCTTGATTTGAAAGTTTGCTTGAAAGCTTAACAAAAGAAAAATAAATTATTTTTGATAATTTATCTTGTCACATAATGGCAAAATGCTCACATTGCCATTATCATGGTCATTCTTTACATACTTGTCCTATAAAGAAAAGAAAAACTTATAGGATTAGACAAGTATGGGTTCCTAAGGGAACTAAGGATATTGAAATTAATGTAAATGGATCCAAAGCAATTTGGATACCAAAATCCAAGTGAATGTCTCTTGTAGGTGTGTTGGAGCAATGGCAAGCAAAGCAAATATATGGAAATGCTCTAGTCACACAAATGAAGAAGATAACCTCTATACTAATTCTTTATTTATTTGGTTATCTATTCTTTTATTTTAAAGTCTTGGATAAAATGAATTTCATATGCTCTTAATTTGATTTTATCTTGAAATTCAATGTCTTTTAAGTGTCAAGCATTTGAGCTAAATTTATTAAAATGGAATGCTTTGATTAAGGGGGAGCTTTTGCTTTTAAAAAAAATCTTATCTCCATTTTCATTTTTACGCCAACAGGTATGCTTATCATTTGGTACTTCAATTTTTCATCATTTGGTGTTTTGAACTTAATGAGATTTCAAACTTTGTTTTGAAATTATTTTTGATATAACAAAAAGGGGGAGAGATAGGTTTGAAAAATTCAATTTCAAAAAGAAAAAGGGGGAGTCTTAAATATTTTTCACAAATATTCTCTTTTTCTAAAATTATTTTCCTAAGGGAGAGGAATCTCAAAAATATTTTTCAAATGTTTTCGTTATGTCAAAAAAAGGGAGATTGTTGAGATATTTATTTTGATATAACAAAGTGGAAAATATTTTTGGACTTGAACAAATATTGCAAAAACAATTTAAAGTCATTTAATTTGAAAAATATGTTTCAAAAGCTTTTAAAAGTGTTTTTGACTCAAACATATATTTTCAAGTAATTTAAAAGTCCCCAACGGCTAGTTTTCCAATGGCTAGTTTTTAACGGCTTGTAATATCCCAATTTTTGGCTAGTGACCAAAATGTAAATTTTGAAAGTTTTGTGGATAAAGTATAAACTTAGGAAAAGTTCAGGGACTAAATTGTAATTTTCAAAAGTTATGTATTTTAGTCCCGTAAAAGAATAGTTTACCCCCAAGAATGTTGTTTTCGTGTTACCCGGATTTTTCGTACGGAGATTGTATTAATGGCTATAAAGCGATAAAGTTCAAAAAAATTACGAATAATCGGATCGAATCAAATATCCAGGATATTTTAAAGGATTATAAGGCAAGGTTAATTATGTCATTTTACATGTCTAAGATATTTTCTTTTTATTGGAAGAATATGAACCCTTGGATTTAAGTTAATTTTCCATGTTAAATATGAGTCATTGGATAAAAATGGCATGATCATAATTTTGGACAATTATAAGGGCAAGGTTGGTAACTACTAGCTCAAGATTAAATCTATGCCATTGGATGAAGGATGATGACATGTAACACCCTCAATGTATATTCAATGATTAAATACACATTGATGATGTTACTAAATTATTTAGCTAATTTCTTGACTTGTAATTTTTTTTTTAAACATCTGACATAAAACTAGTGTATAAATTAATCAACGAATAAATTGATACATGCTCACTAAAGAATATCACAAATTTAGAATGTCTTACTGATGTTTGGCAGATTGTAGCTTGATTAACATGCTTGACTCCTCTTCCGGTAAGTTTCCAATAACCTACGTGTGAAACAGCACACGCTAAGTATTCACTTAGTGAGGTAACTATAAATTGAAGTAGAGCATTTCAATGTATAGAAATAACATAAAATAAACTTATTAAAGTCATTCCCCTGTCATTTAATAGTGTTATACATTTCCTGCAAAATGGCAAGCAAATCCCAATTACAGTTTATATCATAACATCAAACCTTTATTTTATTAATCAAATATACGTTAAGCTTTTTAACTTAACTGTCTGCATAAATGCATTTCATGTATTATAGCCCAAAATATAAAATCATGTAATCTGTAATGCAGGAATAATCATGTAAGAAATTTGTACTGCAATAATTCTGTACTATAAAGTCATGTAATTGTACTGTAAAATCTTATGGTCCAAGGTAAATATCAAGTCATTCCTCTGTCATATAACAGTGCAATACAGTTCCTGCAAAATGGCAAGCATGTCCCAATTGCAGTTTATATCATATCATCAAACCTTTATTTTACCAATCAAATATATTTTAATCTTTTTAACTTAACTGCATGCATAAATATATTTCATATATTATCGCCCAAAGTACAAATCATGTGATGCTATGGTACGCGAGTCATCACGACACCGTAGTGTCTACGACGCCGTAACGTCTGCATCGCCGAAGCGACTAAGATGAGTACGTACTTGAGGACGCCCTTTTCTCCTCATACTCGCACATTTTGTGCTATGTAACACCGTAGTGTTTGAACCGACTCCGTAGAGTCTAACTCGACTCCGTAGAGTCTATCTCGACCCCGAAGAGTCTATCTCGCACCGTAAGGCAATGACGCAGCTGCTAGGACTCTATGGATATTCAACTATGCCAAAGATTCTCATGCAATTTCATGTGAACCTATGGTATATGAGTCATCTTACGACACCGTAGTGTTTACAACGTCGTAGCGTCTGCAACGCCGTAGCGTCTGATGGTGAGTACATACTCAAGGACGCTCTTTTCTCCTCATTATAGCATCTTTTTGTGCTAGTCAACACCGTAGTGTCTAAACATCACCAAAGTGACTGCAACGTCGTAGCGTCTGATATCAAAACCGAAGTGTCTGAATCGCACCGTAGTGCCGGTTTGCAGATGCTATGACTCTATGGATATCCAATTATACCAAAGACTCTCACACTAGTAATTGAGCATAACAATATATTATTTTCATATTCAATGCCCAATCCTTCAATACTATTATCCATAATTTAATAATGGGCAGTTCGTACCCAAAATCTAAAAATCTGATTTATCTTAGATAAATCATTATGCCATATTAGTGTATCACATATGCCTTTTAATATTTCATGTCATTTACATAACTTTGATCAACATATATTTTTATTAATATTAATGTCGACTTCTCGCAAGTCTCTCTCATGTCATATATATATATATATATATATATATATATATATATATATATATATAATAAATGCAATCATTCATATCACATATATAATAAATAAGTAAAAATGTACTCACTTGGGCCATTTATTAGCATGCCTCACTAAATTCTACTCGATCCTTTCCTTCATAGTACCTCGAATCTTCTTTTGATTCAGATTTGACTTCGTTAACCACATGAATATAAACAAACATTTGTTAAATTCACTTCTAACAATATTTCAATCAAGCTATCTAATCATTTAACATAAAAATTTCAATACCTTTCCTTCATTCCTTATACTGTCCAAAAATTCATTTTGGTCCTTAATGACCAATTTGAACTTCCAATAATTCTTCCAAGCTTGTTATCAAACATTTAGATGCAAAATGTATCAAATTCTATTTTCTGACAACTTGTCCTACCCTCAGAGTTTTACTTCTAAAGATCAAAATATGCATTGGATCTTAATATCCTTCATACTGTAAGAACTAGATTCGATAACGATTCTAACGATATAATCCACATAAATTAATAAAATCTACAAAAATTATGAAAATTCTTCAAACTCCCGTCACAAAATCTGTCCAGACGGAAACTGCTCTGTAAATTTTCTGACCTTCATTCGATTAAAAATGCATATCTTTTAACTCGAAACTCGAAATCAGTTTCCGTTTGTTGGAAACGAAACTAGACGAACAAATATTTACATCGATATAAAATTCATCATCTAGACATTTTTGTAGAATTTATGGTGAATTTTCAAAGTCACTGCCAAAAATTCAATCTTCTACATAGCTTTTCATAATAAACTTCTAATTTATACTAACTTCTTCTTATTTTTCTACTTGTCAATTTAGTCCCATAACTTGCTTCAAACCACCAATTCATCATCTTCTTAATCAAATAATTATTCAAAATAATTCCCTCTAATTTTCTTTCTTTGCCAAAATAGTCACTAAAATGTAAAGATAAGGATTCAAACTTCTTAACTTTGCAATTTAGTCCTCAAATCAACATTACTACATTAATTCTATTATTTTAACTAAAAGTCAGATTTAATCCCCATCCAATAATTCATTTCCTATTTGGTCACTTGATTTTGACAAATTGTCAAAATGGTCACTAATTCGATTCAACATCGGTTTAGCATTCTAACATCAATTTCACATCTCCAACATCATTAATTACATAAATACACTCAAATTTCATAAGATTCAGATTCGGTACCTTAACTTTGAAGCTTGCCGAATTGGTCCCTATATAATTTAACTTAGGGTTTTGCTTCCAAACAACAAATCAAGCTTACTAGATCATTAATCCAACATCACAAACCCTAAGTTAGACTTAAATCCATAAACCCTAATCTTCTCCATACAAACCAAAATATGTAGGGTTTAAATCCTAACTCAATAACATGATTTTAACATCATATAAGCTTGATTCCAACTTAAATTCAACCATGGAATCATAAAATTTCAAAAGCCCCAATTTTGTTCATAAACCCTAATTTCTTCCTCATATCAAATCTCATCAACCAAGCAAGTATTCTATGAATTATTTACATCAAAATATAGAGCTCGAAGAATAGAACAACTTTGTAGTTCGAAAGATTACCTTAAAACTGAGATTCAGGGTTTAAATCGAGCTTGGAAAATTTCCTTCTTCTTTCACCTCTTCACCACGGTTTTCGAGAGTAATTTGCTGATAATTCCTTCATATTTTCATGTATTTATGTCACTTGTATTATAAAAAATGAATTGTTAATTCAACAAATTTCACTTTCTAAAAATACCCTCCAACTAGATCTATATTTCTAATTTGCCATTTTGTAACATTCCAACTAGACTTAGTTGGATTCTAATCAGTCAATATTCATCAATAAAATAAATCTCAAAATTCCTTCCATGTCCTTTTTGGGCAAAATGCCCTTTATCGATCAACTTATTCTCAAAATTGCCATTCCATGTCATTTCAATCTATTTAAATTTTTCCTGATCTTTTTAACATCCAAATAGATTATTTTATGAATCTTCTAAGATCCATGGAACTATCTCTGAAATTTTAGCTCGATCCGATTTACCGCTAATTATCGAGAATTTTATCAGCTACTAAATAAATTCCTTAATCAAAATAAATTGTAAGATTCATCCTGAATTGAACTAAAAATATTTCCAAAACTTGGGAATAATTTTTTTTATATCCTTCTTCTATCATATAGTAAAATTTCAATATTTTCTAGCTCGATCTGGATACCCGAATTCCACTTAAACTTTGACTACGATTTCCCAACAATCGAAATATCGGTTCAAACCAGAATTTCACATTTGATCTACACCCTTAGGTGATATATCTATTTATGAAATGAAAACCCCTAAATTTTGGGAAATTACAACTTTAGTCCTTCAACTTTTCATATTTAGTCTTGTACCAAACAAGTTTTCACTGCTTAACATTTTGGCACTAAATTTTAAACCTCAAATCCCATTCCAATATTTCTTGAATTTCGACCAACCTTTGCAAGTACCCTAATTAAATTGCCCTCTATCATCTGATGCTTTTAAATCTCAGAAATTCCTTTTCCATAACCCATAATCGAAGAAATCCTAACTTTTGCATTTTTGTCATTTTAGTCACTAAGATAACTTTTAAGCTATTATCTTAATACTAAATGATCCTTAATCAACTTAGTAAAATTTGGGATATTACATGACATAAGTTACATTAAGGAAATATAAAATTTTCAGAATAGATCTGATAACTCGATAAAGGTAAAATCGTAGTAGAAGTATTTAGTGAATATCGGGAAATCAAATTGAATTGAAATTTCAGAGACTGTTCCATAAGCCATGGAAAATAATAAAATGATATTTATGGAATAGTGGTCAGTTGAGAACGAACTAAATTACTTAGATTACAATGGAATGGCAATTTTGAAACAAACTAGTAAATAAAGACTAGTTGGAGGGCAAATTGGTAATTTGGCAAGGATGACAACTTTGAAATATTTCTTAAATGTTGAGGAATTTTTTGGAAGATGAAATATATATTTATTTCATCTTGGCCCTTGATTTTGGATGAGATTAAATTAGCCATTGGATTTAAAGGCTAAATTGGTAATTTCACTATTTAAATGAATTTAAAATTCATTTAATAGTTACAAGTGTAATTTAATAGTAAAAAGATGAAAAAATGTCCATCTTTTCCAGCCATAAACCTTGTAGAAAGGGGAGAAAGAAGAGGGAAATTTCCAAGCTCAATTTAAGCCCCGAATCTCAGTTTTTAGGTAATCTTTCGAACTACAAAGTTGTTCTACTCTTCGAGCTCTATCTTTTTATGTAAATAATTTATAGAATACTTTATTGGTTGATTAGATTTTATATGTGGAAGAAATTAGGGTTTATGAACAAATTGGGGCTTTTATGATTTTATGGATCCATGGTTGATTTTAAGTTAGAATCATGCTTGTATGATGTTGGAATCATGTTATTGAGTTGGGATTTAAACCCTACATATTTCGGTTTGCATAGAGAAGATTAGGGTATATGGATTCAAGTCTAACTTAGGGTTTGTGATGTTGGATTAATGATCTAGTAAGCTTGATTTGTTGTTTGGAAGCAATACCCTAAGTTAAATGTATAGGGACCATTTCGGCAAGCTTCAAAATTAAGGGACCAGATCTGAATTTTTATTGAATTTGATGTGTATTTATATTATTAATAATTTTAGAGGCATGAAAATGAAGTTAGAATGCTAAACCGACAATTAATCACATTAGTGACCATTTTGACAAATTGTCAAACTCGAATGGTCTATTCGGCAAAGAGGATATATAGAAGGAGTAAATCTGATTTTTAGTTAAAATGATGGAATTAAGGTAGTAATGTCGATTGGAGGACTAATTTGCAAAGTTAAGAAGCTTGAATCCTTATATTTGAAATTTGGTGACCATCTCGACAAATCAAGAGAAATTAGACAAGTAAAGGTTTGAGCCTATTTTGATGAAGGATGTAAAAGGAACATATAAATACAAGATTTATTCTGGTCATTTGAAGTAAAGTGATGGGACTAAATTGACAAGTAGAGAAATAGGGAGAAGTTGGTGTAAATTAGAAGTTATTTATGGAAAGTTATGTTGGAATTGAATTATGGCGGTAAGTTTAAAATTTCGCCATAAATTCTACAAAAATGATTAGATGATAAATTTTATAACGTTGGAAAGTATTTTTAGACTCGTTTCATTTTTAACAAACAGAAACTGATTTCGAATTCCGAGTTAAAAGATACGAATTTTTATTTTAATGAAGGTCAGAAAAATTATAGAGCAGTTTTCTACCTGGACAGTCTGTGATGTGAATTCGGTGATTTTTCATAATTTTTGTAGATTTTATTAATTTATGTGGCTTATACCGTTAGAACCGTTATCGAAACTAGTTTCTCCAGTATAAAGGAAATTAAAATCCAGTATGTATTCTGCCCTGTATAAGTAAATCTTTGAAGGTAGCGCAAGCTTTCAGAAAATGAAATTTAAAACATTTTGTATTCAAATGTTAGTTAGCAAGCTCGGAAGAATTAATGGAAGTTCAAATTGGTCACTAAGGACCGTAATGGGTTTTTGAACAGTACAAGGAAGAAAGGAAAAATATTTGGAAATTTTGTATTCGAATGATTATATTAGACAGCATGTTTAAGGTATTGTTAGATTTGAATCTAACAAATATTTTATTTTATTCATGTGATTAATGAAGTCAAGTCCGAATAAAAGAAGGTTCGAGGTACTATGAAAGAAAGGATCGAGTTAGAACTTAGTGAGGCATTGTGTTAACTGGCCAAGGTGAGTGCAAATGCATACATATCACGACACATTGGTGTTTTATACATCATTGGGATGGCTTGCGATGAGCCTACCCAAATTTTATTGTCATTATATTTATGTCATGAAGCATATGATTGACATATTTTAAATATGTCAAAAATTGAATATAAATGCATGGATCACTAGTTATATATGATGTTATACTATGAATGTTATTTCGAATATGAACTGCCCAGTGTTAAATTATGTTGATATACATTGCCATGGATGAAATAAATATGGAAAATATGCCCAAGTAAGTCATTGAGGGGCAGGGTATAGTTGGCATGCCATAGAGTCCAGCAGCACGCTGCATACTCGGTTTAGCACTATAGTGTATATAAAGGACACTTAGTGTATATGGTTAGCACGGCCTTATAAATGTACGGATGGTTAGCACTGCCTTATAAATGTGCGGATGGTTAGCATTGTCTTATAAATGTGGGAATGGTGGGATGACCTTATGTGTGCATATTTGACTCATGTACCCAGGGTCCTCATAGACTTATATTTGGGCTATGGTTTATTGGTTAATGAAAGATAGACAGGTGAACAAGATTATGAGCTTTTGGAATAAATGGCAAGTATATTGGTAAATCAAGATAAGAGTGAGAAGAGCATTACATCAATATTGGAAAGCTCAACATGTAATCACAGTAATGACATACTAATTGAGGATTGATTATTATAGTGGCATGTATACTTACTAAACCTATTTGAGTTGTGATTGGGCTTTAAAGTTCGGTAGGATTTCATGATAATTGGCATTTCTAGAAATATACAAAGTTAAGAGTAAACTCAGGTGATGAGTTGTATGCTAAGATAATTGATTTATGATTGGAACTCGAATAAATAATTTAATTCAGTTTTAAATAAAGTTAAGCGTGCTTGGGCTAGAAAAATTTTAGGATGGGTGACCATTGAGAAGTTTTCCTAAAAAAAATTTAAATTACCCTGATTTTTTATTAAAGAAGTCGTAATATTTCTGACTCGTACCTGATGTACGGATACGGGAAGGGGATGTTACATTTATAGGTATCAGAGCTATAGTTTAGCCGGTTCAGTAGTTAAACGAAGTATGTTAAAGGTCAAAAATGTATACATGCCACTAGGATGTCAAAATTATTGATGGTTTTACTTGTTTGAATAGATGCACTTGCTTACTTCATTATGATAATAATGTTAAATTCCAATGGCTGAGGGTAAAAGAATCGTGTTAGGTGTTAGGCGAGTGAATCAATAAGAGATTCACAAGCATGATAAGGTTAATGATAATATTCTACCCTCAGCTTAGCATGGTGCAGAGGCACCAGAGTAACATGATATGCATATTTTGGATTAAGAGTTTTTCTTCCAGACATTAGATGCGATCATGAATCAACCTACTTAGGCACCGATTGCAAAAGAATTAAGAGTTTTGACACACTAGATTTTCAGAGAAATATTAATGGAGATCCTATGATTGTTAATTTATGGTTTAATGATATAAAAGTAATGTTGAAGGAACTCTGTATTGATGATCAGAGGAGACTCAAAGAAAAAGTATTATCTTATCTGAAAGGATTAGACCCGTATTTGATAAAGTAATGTTACGGTACATATTCAAAAGTCTATTAGCTAGAAGTTCTTTTTTTGAGGGTTCCATGACACGTTTATCCTAGAGATGCAACGGAGTTTCTTGCATCTTTATCAGGGCAATTGGATTATTTACGGGTATGAGTGCAAGTTTAATAAACTGAGCTGATTTGCTTCTAAACTACTTCCTACATATAGAAAGAGAGCATGTTATGACAGCTCATAGAGGGCTAGAGGTCAGGTACAAAGAAGTACTGACTGCATTATGTATTTCAAATTTCTATGAAGTAGTAAATTATGCCAAATGCAATGCAAAGGGTTCAGAATGAGAAAATATCTAAACAAAGGTCACTGCTCGTAAAGAGGGATAGTGAATCATTATGTATTTCACCACTTTTAAAAAGTGTTGAGGATTCCCGGCAAAGATATCAAGCTAAATTTATTACATAGTTCTGTTAAGAGATCAAGACAAGGAAAATTAAGAGCTCTCTGACATTTCTAATTATTGTTGGAGATTCAAGAAAACCATAAAAACAATCATGTGAGGGTTGTGATAATTGGCATGCATAAGCATGTAGAGTTTTTATTGGAATTTGTTACTAATGTGAAAATTATTTAACTTATGCTATGGATACCAAGCATTAAGGGTAAGCTGATAGAGTATTCCTATTGTCTGTGAGTTTTAAATGGGTTGCCCAAGAGGAGCTGTCAGGCTTGACGCTTAATCGAGAGGCTAAGTTTAGGATTGGATTTTAATCCAATATTGGAACTATATCGATTACACCCTACAGAATGGCTCTTACTAGATTGAGAAAGCTAAAGGCCTAGTTGTAAGAATTATTGGATTGAGGTTTTATACGACCCAATATATCACCTTAGGAAGCTCCAGTGATGTTAGTCAAAAGAAGCAGTAACATTCCTCTAAGATTAAATTATGATTATATTATTACCAGTAGAATAAGATTTGATAGTAGCACTAGTATTAGTGCAGTATGAATCTAGTAAGGATTCTACCTTATTCAATAATACGTCACATAATAGGTTGGGATGTGTAATGATGTAATAAAGCTAATGTAGTAGTTGATGTATTTAGCCAAAAATCATTCTTTGGCTTATAAGCATTAAATGCCCAATTATCTTTGGAGGAAAATAGTGTATTGATTACACAACTTCAGCTCAAGCCTACTTTGACAAATCAGATCAAAGATTTACAGATGAAAGATAAGATATGCCTGGAAAGAATTCAGTAAGGTGAAAAGTGAAAAATTAAAGGTATCGATGTTTAGTCTAAAGAATGTTCACATTATCAAAGGGTAATTTATATCCCCAACGATAATGAGTTAAAAAGAGAACTAAGAGGTGATTGAATTTGATTTGATTCAGTTCAGGATGTGGAGAATAAAGTAAGAATAGTTCGAAGCAATCTAGGATTACTTTAGAATTGTGGATATTATCTACTGATCTTGAAAGAAAGGGTATTTAATATGAAGTTAAGGATAAAGTATTCCGTAAAAGTTTCACCTTGGAAGGAAGTGTTATGGTTAGGACAAAAAGGGAAGCTGAGTCTGAGAGTTATTAGACCATATAAGATTGTGAAAAGAGTTGGTCTGGTGGCTTATTAGCTAGCCTTACCTCCGAAAATGGACAAGATTCACAATATATTTCATGTATTGATGCTCAAGAAGTATCGATCAGATCCTTTATATATCATTACCCGAAAGGAATAGAGATTCAACCGGATTTGATTTACGAGGAAGAATCGGTAAAGATTCTGGCACATGGAGTCAAAGAACTAAGAAATAAGATGATTTCGCTTGTTAAAGTTCTTTGGGGAAATCATAGAGTCGAAAAAGCGATCTGGGAAAGAGAAAAAGATATGAGAAAATAATTTTCTCGTTGTTTTTGAATCAGGTATGTGCTGAAAATTTGAGGACGAATTTTTTAAGGGGGAGAATTGTAATATCCCAATTTTTGGCTAGTGACCAAAATGTAAATTTTGAAATTTTTGTGGATAAAGTATAAACTTAGGAAAAGTTTAGGGACTAAATTGTAATTTTCAAAAGTTATGTATTTTAGTCCCGTAAATGAATAGTTTACCCCCAAGAATGATGTTTTTGTGTTACCCGGATTTTTCGTACGGAGTTTGTATTAATGGCTATAAAACGATAAAGTTCAGAAAAATATTCGAATAATCGGATCGAATCAAATATCCAGGATATTTTAAAGGATGATAAGGCAAGGTTAATTATGTCATTTTACATGTCTAAGATATTTTCTTTGTGTTGGAAGAATATGAACCCTTGGATTTAAGTTGATTTTCCATGTTAAATATGAGCAGTTGGATGAAAAATGGCAAGTCTTAATTTTGGAAAATTATAGGGGCAAGGTTGGTAACTACTAGCTCAAGATTAAATCTAGGCCATTGGATGAAGGATGATGACATGAGGTACATTATAGAAATATAAAATTTTTGAAATAGATTCGATAACTCGGTAAAGGTAAAATCGTAGTAGAAGTATTCAGTGAATATCAGGTAATCGAATTGAATTGAAATTTCAAAGACTGTTCCATAAGGCATGGAAAATCATAAAATGATATTTATGGAATAGTGGTCATTTGAGAAGGAATTAAATTAGTTAGATTATAATGGAATGGCAATTTTGAAACAAACTAGTAAATAAAGATTAGTTGGAGGGTAAATTGGTCATTTTGCAAGGATGGCAATTTTGAAATATTTTTAAAATATTGAGGAAATTTTTGGAAGATGAAATATACATGGATTTCATCTTGGCCCTTGATTTTGGATGAGATTAAATTAGCCATTGGATTTAAAGGCTAAATTGGTAATTTCACTATTTAAATGAATTTAAAATTTATTTAATAGTTACAAGTGTAATTTAATCGTAAAAAGATGAAAAAAAATGTTCATCTTTTCCAGCCATAAACCATGTAGAAAGAGGAGAAAGAATAGGGAAATTTCCAAGCTCAATTTAAGCCCCGAATCTTGGATTTTAGGTAATCTTTCGAACTACAAAGTTGTTCTACTCTTCGAGCTCTATCTTTTGATGCAAATAATTTATAGAATACTTTCTTGGTTGATGAGATTTGATATGTGGAATAAATTAGGGTTTATGAACAAATTGGGGCTTTTATGATTTTATGAATCCATGGTTGATTTTAAGTTAGAATCATGCTTGTATGATGTTGGAATCATGTTATTGAGTTGGGATTTAAACCCTACATATTTTGTTTTGCATAAAGAATATTAGGGTTTATGGATTCAAGTCTAACTTAGGGTTTGTGATGTTGGATTAATGATCTAGTAAGCTTGATTTGTTGTTTAGAAGCAAAACCCTAAGTTAAATGTATAGGGACCATTTCGGCAAGCTTCAAAATTAAGGGACTAGATCTGACTTTTTAGTGAATTTGATGTGTATTTATAGTATTAATAATGTTAGAGACATGAAAATGAAGTTAGAATGCTAAACCAACGATTAATCACATTAGTGACCTTTTTGACAAATTGTCAAACTTGAATGGTCTATTTAGCAAAGAGGATATGTAGAAGGAGTAAATCTGATTTTTAGTTAAAATGATGGAATTAAGGTAGTAATGTCGATTGGAGGACTAATTCGCAAAGTTAAGAAGCTTGAATCCTTATATTTAAAATTTGGTGACCATCTCGACAAATCAAGAGAAATTAGAGAAGTAAAGGTTTAAGCCTATTTTGATGATATGACTACAAGCTTTATTCTGGTCATTTGAAGTAAAGTGATGGGACTAAATTAACAAGTAGAGAAATAGGGAGAAGTTGGTGTAAATTAGAAGTTATTTATGGAAAGTTATGCTGGAATTGAATTATGGCAGTAAGTTTAAAATTTTGCCATAAATTCTACAAAAATGGTTAGATGATGAATTTTATACCGCTGGAAAGAATTGTTAGTCTAGTTTCATTTCCAGCAAACGAAAACTGATTTCGAATTCCAAGTTAAAAGATATGAATTTTTATTCGAATGAAGGTCAGAAAAATTATAGAGCAGTTTTCTGTCTAGACAGTCTGTGACGTGAATTTAGTGATTTTTCATAATTTTTTTAGATTTTATTAATTTATGTGGCTTATACCATTAGAACCATTATCGAATCTAGTTTCTCCAATATAAAGGAAATTATGATCCAGTATGTATTCTGCCCTGTATAAGTAAATCTTTGAAGGTAGCGCAAGCTGTCAGAAAATGAAATTTGAAACATTTTGTATTCAAATGTTAGTTAGCAAGCTCGGAAGAATTAATGGAAGTTCAAATTGGTCACTAAGGACTGTAATGGGTTTTTAAACAGTACAAGGAAGAAAGAAAAAATATTTGGAAATTTTATATTCGAATGATTATATTAGACAGCATGTTTAAGGTATTGTTAGATTTGAATCTAACAAATATTTTATTTTATTCATGTGATTAATGAAGTCAAATCTAAATCAAAGAAGATTCGAGGTACTATGACAGAAAGGATCGAGCTAGAACTTAGTGAGGCATTGTGTTAAGTGGCCAAGGTGAGTGCAATTGCATGCATATCATGACACATTGGTGTTTTATACATCATTTGGATGGCTTGCGATGAGCCTACCCAAATTTTATTGTCATTATATTTATGTCATGGAGCATATGATTGGCATATTTTAAATATGCCAAAAATTGAATATAAATGCATGGATCACTAGTTATATATGATGTTATACTATGAATGTTATTTCAGATATGAACTGCCCAATGTTAAATTATGTTGATATACCTTTCCATGGATGCAACAAATATGGAAAATGTGCCCAAGTAAGTCATTGAGGGACAGGGTATAGTTGGCATGCCGTAGAGTCCAACAGCACGCTGCATGCTCGGTTTAGCACTATAGTGTATATAAAGGGCACTTAGTGTATATAGTTAGCACGGCCTTATAAATGTGCGGATGGTTAGCATTGCCTTATAAATGTGGGTATGGTGGGCATGACCTTATGTGTATTAGCACTTTGGTGCATATTTGACTCGTGTACCCAGGGTCCTCATAGGCTTATATTTGGGCTGTGGTTTATTGGTTAATAAAAGATAAACAGGTGAACAAGTTTATGAGCTTTTGGAATAAATGGTAAGTATATTGCTTAGTCTCCATAAGAGTGAGAAGAGTATTTCATCAATATTTGAAAGCTCAATAGGTAATCACAGTAATGACATCCTAATTGTGGTTTGATTATTATAGTGGCATGTATACTTGCTAAACCTATTTGAGTTGTGATTGGCCTTTAAAGTTCGGTAGAATTTCATGATAATTGGCGTTTCTGGAAAGATACAAAGTTAAGAGTAACCTTAGGTAATGAGTTGTATGCTAAGATAATTGATTTATGATTGGAACTCGAATAAATAATTTATTTCGGTTTTAAATAAAGTTAAGCATGCTTGGGCTAGAGAAATTTTAGGATGGGTAACCATTAAGAAGTTTTCCTAAAAAAATTAAATTACCCTAATTTTTTATTAAAGAAGTCGTAATATTTCTGACTTGTATCCGGTGTACAGATACGGGAAGGGGATGTTACATTTATTGGTATCAGAGCTAAAGGTTTAGCTGGTTCTGGAGTTAAACGAAGTATGGTAAAGGTCAAAAGTGTATACATGCCACTAGGATGTCAGAATTACTGATGATTTTACTTGTTTGAATGGATGCAATTGCTTACTTCATTATGATAATAATGTTAAATTCCAATGTGTGAGGGTAAAAGAATCGTGTTAGGTGTTAGGCAAGTGAATTAATAAGAGATTCACGAGCATGATAAGGTTAATGATAATATTCTACCCTCAGCTTAGCATGGTGTAGAGGCACTAGAGTAACATGATATGCATATTTTGGATTAAGAGTTTTTCTTCCAAATATTAGATGCGATCATAAATCAGCCTGCTTAGGTACCGATTGCAAAAGAATTAAGAATTTTGACACACTAGATTTTTCAAAGAGATATTAATGGAGATTCTATGATTGTTAATTTATGGTTTAATGATATAAAAGTTATGTTGAAGGAACTCTGTATTGATAATCAGAGGAGACTCAAAGAAAAAGTATTATCTCATCTGAAAGGGTTAGACCCGTATTTGATAAAGTAATGTTAGGGTACATATTCAAACGTCTATTAGCTAGAAGTTCTTTCTTTGAGGGTTCCGCAACACAGTTTATCCTAGAGATGCAACGGAATTTCTTGCATCTTTATTAAGGCAATTGGATTATTTATGGGTATGAGTGCAAGTTTAATAAACAAAGTTTCTTACAAATTCAGTGGCTCTGCCTATACGAAGTAACTCACTTCTTCTTCTCTCCAAGAATGTTCCTTCAGCGTCTTCACTCGTCTCTTCATCACTATCTGACTTGCTGGCATCATCATCAGTCTGTTGGCAAAGTTGTGCCACGTCCGTAATGAAAATGGACTCCATCATCTCGTCAGCTTGGCATCCCTCAGGTTCATCTACACATTTAAGGGCTTGAAACACATTAAATGTAACATGCTGATCATTCATGTGCATAGTTAATTTTCTATTATGACATTAATCAAAGCTCTACCTGTGGCAAGGAATAGTCTGCCCAATATAATTGGGACATTCATATCTGCCTCATAATCTAAAATAATAAAGTCAACTAGGAATATAAATTTATCTACCTTTACCAACATATCCTCAATCTTACCCTTAGGATGCGCAAAGGATCGGTCTGCTAACTAAAGTGTTATCATGGTAGGCCTTGCTTCGATGTCGAGCTTTTTAAAAATCGATATTGGCATCAAATTGATGCTGGCTCCCAAGTCACATAGTGCCTTACCAATGAATTTTTTGCCAATGGTACAGGGAATAGTAAAACTCCCTGGATTTTTCAACTTCGGTGGCAAACGATTGAGTATAATTACACTGCATCCATCAGTGAGAGCTACAGTCTCAAAATCACCCAATTTTCTTTTCTTGGACAATATGTCCTTCATGAATTTCACATAATTGGGCATTTGCTCGAGAGCTTCCACCAATGGTATGTTGATCTGAAATTGCTTAAGGACTTCCAAGAAATGCTTAAATTATTGATCCTGCTTGTGCTTCTATAATCTTTATGGAAACGGTGGAGGTGGATAAGCATATGTTGGCTCTACCAGTTTTCCCAGGGTTTGATGGCATTCGAATGAGACTTGGCATCAGACTGAGGTCTGGCATCGCTTATGTCCGCTTCTTTCTCTTCTGCTTCTTTTGGTTCATCTACTGGTCCCTTCTCTTTCTCCTAGCAATTAACTGGCTGCTTGTTAGATGTCTCAGCACCACATTGTTTGCCACTTCGAAGTGTTACAACTTTGCATTGTTTATTGCCTCTATGCTAGCATCTTCTGTATCGCTTGGCAAAGCTCCCTAGGGTCTATTACTGAGTGCACTAGCAATTTGTCCAATCTGTATCTCCAAGTTCAACATAGATACTGTCAAACTCTGGACAGTTGCATCATTCCTCTCTCTATGTAATCTGCCAAAGTCCCCTGATTGTTCCTTTTCCCTATATAAAAATTGTTTTGTGCCCTCTGTGGTATAGCATTCTAATAGAATCCTTGCTAACCAGTGCTATCTTGACGCTGGGCAAGGTTTTGACATTAGGCATTGTTTTGTTTATCCCTTTGATTTCCCCAAGCTAAATTCGGGTGTTGCCTTCATCCTACATTGTAAGTACTAGAATGTGCATTAAAATTACGATTGAAATGTCTAACGAAATTTACTGACTTTAGGTTGGCAGGGCAATCTTCAATGAAATGGTCCTCCCCACATATGGTGTAGAATGGGTCCAATGCCTTAATTTCTTGAGACTCTTTACTCTTTTGCAAGGTTCTCATCATGCTGCTAAGATTAGAAATCTCAATGTAGATTGATTTTAATTCATATAGGGCTAGCTTTCCTCCAGTTTTAGTTTCAGTCCCCAGTCTGGCAGTAGGATACTCAAAGTCATTAATTGAGATCCTTTCAAGTATACCAACTGCCTCTGTATAATTCTTGTCCAGCAGCGAACCATTTGTTGACGCATGAACAATCATTCTAGCATGAGTATTAAGTCTGTTGTAGAAGGTCTCTATCTAGGTCTAGTTTGGGAATCCATGCATGAGACACCTTCTCAACAGTTCCTTGAATCTTTCCCAAGCATCATATAGGGTCTCATCATCAGCTTGCCTAAATGTAATAATCTCGCTTCTCTTATTGGTAGTGAGTTTTGGTGGTTGGAATCGCATTAAGAATTTCTGACATAGATCTCCCCATGATGTGACAAATCCAGGTGGAAAAGAAACAAGCCACATTTTTGCTTTATCCCTCATGGAGAATGTAAATAATTTTAGCTTCATTGTTTCTTCCGAAACTCCAGGCTGCTGAAATAACTGGCAAACTTCCATGAATTGCTTTAAGTGTTGCCTTGGGTCTCCTGTAGTTGCTCCATCAAATTGTCATACATTCAAGAGCATTTGTATCATTACCGATTTAAGTTCAAAACTTAATGTATTTAACTTCGGACCAATTAGTCCTGGGATAAAATTATCTATGTTCGGTGCTGAGTATTCTCGGATAGGTCTCTCCTCCTCCACATTAACAGCTGGGGAGCAAGTACGGCCGGTATCCCATTATGGTGTGGAGGGTTTCCCTGGTTGTTTGGATTACCATCAGCTCTTCCATTACCACGATATGCAATGAGCTTTTCTTCTTAACCTCCGTAAGATTCTTTCAATTTTTAGGTCGTATGGCCAATCTTCCACCACAGGGTGGTTTCTGGTCATACACCAGTTAAACTAAATAAATAATAAAATGAATGAAAAAAGTAAAGAAAACAAAAAAAAATTCATCATAGTCCCCGACAACGGTGCCAAAAACTTGTCAACTATTGCTAACGCTTGGCAAATGAGTATATTTTTAGTGTAAAAGTATGCCAAAGAGCAGTGCCAAGGTAAGTAGTGCCAAGGTGAGTCTTATACGTGCAAGTATACACGGTCAACAAGTACTACAACAGTAAGCTGAGTATCGAATCCACAGGGATTGACCAAGAACTTATTTGCTCAATGTTTACTTGCTCGGAAGTTTTAAAAGTGTACGAAATGTTTTGGGGTTTTGATTAAAAAGTTAACAAAACAAAGTAGTGAAAATAAGTAGTCTGGCAATGAGCTATTCAAAATGAATGATGAGCGTTGGCAAGGGGATGTCGGATTTCACGATATTTATGCCAGCCTTCAATAATGATCTGTCTTAGTTTATTGTCGAGCAGATTAAAGGTAGTATTACCTCTATCGATGGCAATACCCTAAGTTAACTATGATAAACCCCTATATGTCTATAGTGAATGTTTTTCATGAATTAACTTGATTAAGTGACAATATTTACTCCTAAGGGGTAGACTCGCTTCCGAAGTAAATTTATCTACTTGAACATCTTCTCGCCTTAGTACCTGGCAACATATCGTTGCCCTTTAAATCTCTTAAGATATTAAGGTGAAATAAGCACGCAATGCCAACTATCGTACGACAATGGATTTGTAAAAAGATTAAGTATATGCCAGATAGAAAACAATGCCAAGGAATTTTCATTAATAAAAACTAAACATGAAATCGGCATCTATCCTAAACATCCCTCAACTAACTGTAAAAGTTAAGTTCATGGTTGGGGTTTCCATCCAAAAAACATTATCGTATCTCCACATCATCATTTAAACAGAATAAAGAGAATGGGCAAGAAAGGGGTCCGTCGATGTAGGCCTTCAATGGCTCCAAGCTCTCGATCTTTAGCTGGTCAGACCATATCTTGGTTCACCACCGTTCAGCCTCTTTAATCTAATCTCTCCAATCCCCCTCAAATACTTGATCGATCTCTTTAAATAGGCTTGCATGGGAAACCCTAGAATAAGGCCTTTGACTTTAAATTTTGAAAGAACAAGGGATAAGGTGATAGTGCATCTTATCCAAATTTGAATCCTAGGACTGACGTGTATAAGGTCTAACAGAGACTTTGACCGATCGGTTGACATTACTCATTTTCCAGCCGGGCTTGGCATTGATTGGTCATTCTGTGCCAATTGCGCCTTGGCAATTCTCTAGCTTTTTCTTGCATTCTCTGCCAAGCTTGCCTTCCTTTGTCCTGCGTCAAAAATAGCAAAATAACCCTTCACACTAGCAAACAAAATAGCTCATAAACTCTTTATGCAAATGCATGATTTTAACACATAAATGCAACTAAATGTACTAAAAGGGCAAGCAAATGCATTGTAAAATAAGCCTAAAACAATACTTTTGAGGAGTTAACATCTACGCATTCATATATCTCTAGCGATCATTCATGTTTGCTTGATATACATGTAGAAGTGTTAGATGTGGGTATGCGAGTAACTAGTTCTTTTGGAGAAACAATAGTTGTTAGGAGGTTGTTTAGGAGATGTCCATTGATGGTTCAAGGACATGTGTTTGTGGTTGATATGATGGAGTTGTCATTTTATGGTTTTGATGTAATCCTCGGTATGGATTGGTTGAATGAACATACAGCTATGGTCAATTTCGAAACCAAGTGAGTTTTGTTGAAACTTGCGGATGATTATGAAGTGGTTGTGGTGGGCGAGAATTTTAAATTCTTGTCTAATATGGTTTCAGCGTTAGAAGAGCGAAAGTTGTTGGAGTTTGGGTGTCAAGCATATTTGGCTTAAGTTATAAACCTAAATATGAAGGAGGTACATGTTCAAGATATCCGTGTCGTTTATGATTTTCCAGGGGTGTTTCTGGAGGAGTTGCCTAGGTTGCCACCATATAAAGAAGTAGAGTTTTGTATCGAGACGTATGCGGATATGGATCTAGTGTTGATTGCTTTGTATCGCATGGCACCTAAAGAATTGAAGGAATTGAAGATGTAACTTCAAGAGTTGTTGATCGTGGTTTTATCCTACCAAGTGTGTCACCATGGAGAGCACCAGTGTTGTTCGTGAAAAAGAAGGATGGCACGATGAGGATATGTATTGATTATTAACAACTAAATAAGTTGCCGATTAAGAATATGTATCATTTGCCATGAATTGATGATTTGTTTAATTAGTTTAGGGGTGCTACAGTGTTTTTCAAGAATGATCTAAGGTCTGGTTATTATCAGTTGAAGGTTAAGGATAAAGATGTGCTAAAACTGCTTTTCGTACACATTATGGACATTATTAGTTTTTGGCAATGCCTTTGGGTTGACAAATGCACCTGCTGCTTTCATGGATATTATGAATTGGGTGTTCCATGAATATTTGAATCGGTTTGTGGTTGTGTTCATTGATGAAATCCTTGTGTACTATTATACCGAGGAAGAGCATGATCGATATTTGCAGATTGTGTTGCAAGCTTTGCCGAATAATCAGTTGTATGCCAAGTTGAGCAAGTGTGAATTTTGGTTAAGGGATGTAGTTTTCCTTGGACATATGGTGTCAATGGAAGGTATCCATGTGGATCTGCATAAAATTGAGGCGGTGGTGAGTTAGAAGTCACCTAAGTCGGTGTTGGAGGTTCGCAGTTTCTTAGGATTAGTAGGGTATTATCATCATTTTGTAGATGGTTTCTTAAAGTTTGCTGCTCCTTTGACTAAGTTGTTATAGAAGAATGTTTGTTTTGAGTGGGCAGAGGATAGACAACAAGCTTTTGAGAAGTTGAAGGAAGCTTTGATGCAAGCTCTGATCTTGATTCAACCTGAATCGGGTAAGGAATTTGTTGTGTATAGTGATGCATCTTATGTTGGTTTGGGGTGTGTGTTAATGCAAGACGAGAAAGTTGTGGCTTATGCATCTAGGCAGTTGAAGGTGCATGAGCATAATTATCCTACGCATGATTTAGAGCTTGTCGCAATGGTGTTTGCGTTAAAGATTTGGAGGAATTGTCTGTATGGTGAGAAGTATATTGTGTACACAGATCACAAGAGTTTGAAATATTTGATGTCGCAAAAGAATTTGAATCTTAGGCAACGTCGATGGTTGGAGTTCCTTAAGGTTTATAATTTGACGATGAGTATCACCTTAGTAAGGCTAATGTGGAAGCCGACGCCCTGAGTAAAAAGGTTGTAGCGAAGTTGCATGCTATGTTTGCGCGATTAGGTGTGACATGTGAGGGTGGGTTATTGGCGGAGTTGCAAGTAAAACCATCATTGTTACAGCTGATCAAGGAGAAACAACCATATGATGATGCATTGGTTCCATATAGTAAGAATGTGATGGAGGGAAATCTGACGGATTTTTATTTTAATGATGATGGTGTTTTGTGTTTTAAGGATCAAATAGTTATGCCAGAAGATGTTGATTTGAGGCGTACTATTTTGACAAAGGCACATCCTAGTTCTTTTGCTATGCATTCGGGTAGTACAAAGATGTATCAGGATTTGAAGAAAGGGTATTATTGGGTTGGTTTAAAGAATGATGTAGTATAGTTTGTTGCTCGGTTTATGGTATGTCGGCGTGTTAAGGCTGAGCATCAGTTTTCTTTTGGGTTGTTGCAGCCGTTGAGGATTTCAGAATAGAAGTGGGAGAGAATTACAATGGATTTTGTGACTGGGTTGTCGTTGACACCGTCAAAGAAGAATTCTATTTGGGTAATTGTGGATCAGTTTACGAAGTATGAACATTTTCTTGCAGTGCATATGACGTACACGTTGGATAAGTTGGTGGAGTTGTATATTTCTAAGATTTTGAGGTTGCACGGGGTACCTAAATCTATCGTTTCAAATAGGTATATGTGTTTTACATAAAGGTTTTGGGAGTGTTCGCATAAAGCCTAGGGTACAGGGTTGAATTTTAGTACTTCATTTCATCCTCAGTCGGATGGTCAGTCTGAACGTGTTATCCAAGTGTTGGATGATATGTTGCGATGTTGCATCATTGATTTTCAGGGATCGTGGGAGAAGAAATTATCGTTGGTGTAGTTTTCTTATAACAATAGTTATCAAGAGAGTATTCAAATGGCTCTGTATGAAGCTTTTTATAGTAGGAAGTGTTGTACACCTCTTTGTTTGGTTGAGGCAGGTGAGCAGTATGTTTCTCTACCTAATGTGTTGAAAGAAACTAATAAGGAGGTGAAGCTTATCTGTGATTGGTTGAAGATGGCTTTGAATAGGCAGAAATCCTATGTTTATTTGAAGCGTAGGGAGATTGAGTTTGCGGTGGGTGATAAGGTGTTTTTGAAAGTTTCGCCTTGGAAGAAGGTGATGAGGTTTGGAAGAAAAGGGAAGTTGAGTCCGAGGTTCATTGGACCATATGAGGTGTTAGACCGTGTTGGTCCAGATGCTTATAGGTTAAGGTTACCCACGACATTGGAGAAGATGCATGATGTTTTCTATGTATCGATGCTTCGGAGGTACAGATCAGACTCATCGCATGTGATGCCTGTTGAGGAGATTGAGTTAAATTCGGATTTGACCTATGATGAGGAACAGGTGAAGATCTTTGATTCTAGTAGTAAGTTTCTTCGTGGAAGTGCCATTGAGTTGGTAAATGTGTTGTGGCGACATCGAGGTGTCGAGGAAGCCACGTAGGAAAAGAAGAAGGACATTAAGAAGCAGTTTCCTCATCTTTTTCCGTCAGGTAAATTTTGAGGACCAAATTTCTTAAGAGTGGGAGAGTTGTAATACCCTGAATTTGGTCTTAGAAGTTATTTAGATAGATTAGACGGTTCAGGTGAACCAAATTACTCGGTTTGAACTAGTTTTAGGAAATCAAATCGTAATAAATATTTTAACACAAAATAAAATATGGAAAATAGTGGAAAATGTTTACTTAATTTATTGAGGGTTTTGGTAAACTAAATTTAATGAAATAAGTTCGAATTAAATGACATTTTGGTCTGGTGACTAAAATGTAAAGTTTTCAAAACTGTTTTGGTGACTAAATTGTGAAAGGGTCAAAACTAGAATCTTTAAGGAGCTAACTTATCAATATTTTTAATCAGACTTTTCCCTTAATTTAGGCTATTTTTAAATGGTTTTTAAAATGTTAATAAATAAAAATAAAATATATTTAATTATAAGGATTTCTATTAACTAAAATCATTTTCTTACGTAACTACTTTTGCTCTCAACTTTTCTCTACAACCAAACTATCAATTTCACTCTAAAATGATCAGGAATCATCTCTTTTTTATTTCATTTGTTTTCTTAATTGATTCTTTTGATTTCTACATCAAATCCTATTTGTTTTCTTGGAGATTTCACTCTTGTCTTGCCAATTAAGGGATAAGTCAGCAATTAGAGGTGATTTTCATTTTTCTCCTCTAATCAAAGGTTCTTTACTAAACCAAGTTCTTGATCCTTTACAATTGATTTTTGTTATGTTTTAATGAATAAATCAATATTTAGAGGTTTAATTGAGTTTTAATAAGAAATTTGGTATATCTTGATAATAGATCTTATTTGTGTTGATTCTAATTGATATAGATCATGTTTTAATGTTATGAAAAGAGATTAATAAAAAGAATCTTGAAGCTAATAAGTTTACTTACATTTGGTTTTTATCAAATTAAGTAATCAACATAGAATTTCCAATCTTCCCCAATAAATTATGGTCAAGTTAATCAATAAAATTTGGTCAAGTTAGTGAGAAAAAAAAGACAAATTCATTCAAGTTATGGTGTAGTTTACCCAAAAGATAATTAAAAATAGTTGTCTTTTATGTGTAAAAATAAAAGCATAATATAACATGTTGTCATTAAAAATGAATTTAAGTATGTTAATTCTTATTAGCTTATCAAAGAATTTATGTTTATATTTTTATGAAACCTCAAATAGCTACTAATGAATAAAATGAGTTAGTAGTGTTAGCTAAAACGCATATTGAATTATTACTAAGCATTGAATTATTTAACAAAATTTCAAACTTAGTACTGTCAAATGAATATCTAAATTCAATCTTTCCTTTTTTTAATATTTTTAATTGATTATATATGTATATATAACAAAAAGATTATTTAACACTTTAAATTAATTTAAAAAAATTAATAGTTTACATTTATCAACACTTTAAATTGATTATATATACTATATATAATTTAATAAATTAATAGTTAATAATTGAATTATTTAACAAAAAGATTTTAAATACAAAAATTAATAATTTAAATGGTGAAAATTAGTTTATCGTATTATAATATAATAAATTCATCAAATCATAGACTTCTTCAATTACATGTCAGGTAAATATCAAGCCATGTCAATATCATTTCAGGTCAACAACATGTTGATTTCAAAACAAGTCGGGTCAATTAACAGGTCGGGTTTAAAACAAGTCGGGTAAAATCAGATCTCAGATCGATTCAGTCGGGTAATATTGGTTATATTCCAAGTTAGTCTAGGGTTCGGGTTCGTTTCAGTCAGGTGCATGTCGGGTTTTTGGTCTACAATAACATATTCAATTCAGGTTCGGGTCAATCTCGATCGGATGCAGGCCGAGTTCGGTTACTAAAGTAACAGGTCCAACTCGGGTTTGGGTCAACAACAGTCAGTTACAAATCGTTTCGGGTCATCGCATCCTCGGGTTAAACCAAGTTCTGTCTCGAGTAGGTTCTAATTGGGTTTTCAGGTCGAGTCAGCTTTTTACATCCCTATTTGTCTATATGATATTGTCATGTCAGCTACACTGTCATATAGGTTTGTCACGTCATTTTAAGCCATTTATCGTCAGTTGACTAATAGTTTTTATTCGTATATGGGCCATTCTAACCTAAAATAAAACGTTAGGGGTTGAATTACTCCTAAAAAATATAGGCCAAAATGACTATTCAGTCAAAGGTTGAGGGATTTTTTGGCTTTATACCTTGTGTCACAGGGCTTGCGTCTTGACCTAGCAAACCGCATGACCTTAGTCAAAGTAACTTAGACAAATGACTAAGTCAGCCTTTTTCCTCACTCCGGATGATCAAACTTCCTTGGCACTGAAGAATGCTGAATCGTTCTAACCGGAAGCAAACTATGAGAATGATCACTTAAGAACAAAAGAAAGAATACCAAGAACACTCAAGAACAACATAGAGGATTTTAGAGTGAATACCTTGATTAATCAAATATGAGATGAATACAAATAAGGCTAGGGAGGCCTCTATTTAAAGTTGATTCCCCATACAACCGATGATTCCCACTGATTTACATTGATGGCTAGGATCAAATCCCACCAACTACAGTAGTACAATTCTAAGAATATTCCCTGCTAACTAAGGAAACAAATCCTATGTTTACATAGAAACTTTGTGTAAGTCAAAGTGTTTGTCTTCTAGAATCCTCCATGGATTGGGCTCAGTCTGGTGGTCTCTTTAGGCCCAAAATCTCTCTAAGAACCTCTTGGGCAACCATGTGCGCGTGTGACTCGGACTCGAACTGGCGGTCCATGACATTCTCCCCCACCAAACTTGGCGACACCCTCGTCGCCTCCTCGAAATGAAGCTCAAACGATCCTAGAAACTCCTTGATACCTCGGCTTGCCCCTAACTCTGAATCGGGTTTGGCACTCTCCCCATAAAGAGCACTCGACTCTGGCTAGGTTGTCTCCCCATAAAGATTGCTTGCTTTGCTAATCGCCGCCATTTGACATCAGTCACCGTCCCACTAAGCACATCACGACTGTAGGAGCTCTCTCCTACCAGTTGTGATTTGCCATCACTCAAAAACTCTCGATCTTTGCACAAAGGCTTGGACGTCACAACATTGAACACAAAACAAACTCTCAGAACTCTGAAAGGTGGCATGTGTCCCCGCCAAGTCTTGGCAACTCTGTCTGAAGGGTTAGGTTTTTGGTGGCCTACACCCAACAAACCAGGCAAATCAAACTGTAAAACACATTCATTGTGTTCGGGATGTACCTCAATCAACTTGTCCTCATTCACTCTAACTCGCATCAACTCTTTATGTCTCGCAAAGATTGATGCACCCATCGATACTCCACCATCATTGAAGCTCGATGCCTCATCATCCACCTTCTCTATAGATGGAACTTCTACGGGCTCTATCTCAAGTGGCTTGGGCACCTCTTGCCCCTCCAAGGAACTCTCTCCACTAGCCCCCAAAGTGATGCCTCCTTGGCTTGGAGCATCCTCAGCAAGTTGAATGGCTGTCAGCTTTTTGGTCCCCCGCCCTTTGTCTCGGCACACGGGTACAATGCAACATTGTCTCGGATCCAAGATGTACATGACGTCGGCATACAAAATGATGAGAGCCTCTATACGGTCAAGGAAGTTTAGTCCCAAAATAAAATCAAAGTCATATAACTCGATTACCTTAATGTTTTCCTTGGCTTTCCAATCTCTAATCTACAACTCAATCTTCTGCACGGTCCTCACAATTGGGACTTACGTGGCATTCACGGCCTTGATCTTACCGGTTGACTCCACAACTTTAAGATCAAGCTTCTCAACAGCCTTCTTTGACATGAATAGATCGCTTGCTCTGGTGTCCACTAGAGCACTCCTCGATCGTCCTGCCACATTGATGTATACAAACATCAACCCTTTCTGCCTTTGGCCTTTCTTCGCCTGCGCAAAACTCAAGATCATCGATCCAAGCTTATAGGCCTTGCTCGACTCAGGCTTGTCCTCCTCCTTAGACTGCTTGTCTTGATCTGGGCAATCACGTAACAAGTGTGGCCCTTTTCACTCATAACATTGCTTCCTCACCCTCGACTTGATTGCTTTAATACTGGCAATCGTACCAAGCATACATTCCTCTTCCTCTTGCTCGTTGTCCCCATCGGCTGTGGCATCGGGGCGTCTCTTTTTCAGATAGTCTTCCACTAAGGGTAGACCATCACAATGGTAGCACTTTATTGGCCCTCGATCCTTCTTCTCCAATGGTTTCACGAATTTGTTGGGCTTCTCGCCACCATCACTGGAACGGTGATCATCCTCGTCTCCCCCACCATTGCCCTTGCCACGGGGCTTGGAAGACTTGGACTTCCCAACTTTGAACTGAGCTATGACCTCCGCTGCGGTCAATGCTTTGGAAAGTTCCTCGACTCTCCTCCGCTCTAGCTTCATTTCGGCCCATCTTTGGAGTCCATCCATGAAGTAAGAGAAGCCCTCTGCTTCACTCAAGTCTACGATTTGGAGCCTTATCTCGATGAACTGCCTTACATAGTCTGGGATGGAACCCTCAAGTTTCAGTTGCCACAACTTCTTTTGAGCCTCTCGTTGAGCGTTCGTTGGGTAGAACTGGTCCTTGAACTCAACTTGAAACTCTTTCCATGTCTCAATGGGAATGTCTCTGCTCTTTTCCTCAAAGAAAAAAGAGCGGCGTCAGTTAAATATATTGAAGCAATGTTTACCTTTTCTGCATCGTCCTTGATGCCCGCAGCCCAAAAATACTACTCCATGCCCTACACAAAGTTCTCAACATCTTGGGCTGATCGGTTCCCCTTGAACTTTTTTGGCTTTGGGATGTCCTTCTTTGGCTTGGATACAGTTGGCGTTGTTTCATTCTTCAATGCTACCTTGTATACAAATAGGTATGCCTTCATCTCTTCACTCTCCATCTTCATAGCCTTCAACTCGGCCTCAAGCGTATCACCTCTATTACCCAACTTCTTGAACAGATCTGTCAGAAGTTCTTCCATCTCTCCCTTGAGATGGTCCATCTTGTTATCTTGCTCCTCGAAGCGTGTATCAACATCATCAAGTCGCTCACCCAAGTCCTTAATGATTTCCTCAAGTCTAATTACCTTTTTATCCAACGACTCGAGGATATCCTTCAAACTCGCCCTCTTGGATTTGTCAGCCTGGGTCTCGGCACCCTTTTTTGCTACAACATCTTTCTTTGGTGGTGTCATCTCAAACAGTGCCTTCACTCGAACCTTGGCTACGATACCACTTATCATAGGGCTAGCGTCTTGACCTAGCAAACCGCGCGGCCTTAGTCGAATTAACCTAGAAAAATGACTAAGTCGTCCTTTTTCCTCACTCCGAAATATCAAACTTTCTTGGCACTGAAGAACGCTGAATCGTTCTAAGCAGAAGTAAACTGTGAGAATGATCACTCAAGAACAAAATAAAGAATACTAAGAACACTCAAGAACAACACAAAGGATTTTAGAGTGAATGCCTTGATTACTCAAAGATGAGATGAATACAAATGAGGCTAGGGAGACCTCTATTTATAGTTGATTCCCCATATATCCGACGGTTCCCACTGATTTACATCGATGGCTAGGATCAAATCCCACCAACCACAATGGTACAATTCTAAGAATATTCTCTGCTAACTAAGGAAACAAATCCTATGTTTACATGGAAACTTTGTGTAAGTCAAAGTGGTTGTCTTCTAAAATCCTCCATGGATCGGGCTCAATCTGGTGCTCTCTTTAGGCCCAAAATCTCTCTAAGAACCTCTTGGGCAACCATGTGCGCATGTGACTCAGACTCGAACTGGCGGTCCGTGACATTTGTCATAACCATAAACGTAAGAGATAGACCTAGAGAAAAGCTGGGCGTTGTAGAAACAAACTCTAAGGAGCTTTTTGTAATATCCCAAATTTTGGTCAGTGACCAAAATGTAATTTTTGAGAGTTTTGGGGGTTAAAGTGTAAACTTTGGAAAAGTTTGGTGACTAAAGTGTAAATTTCCCCAATAAGTGATTTTATTCAGTATAAGAGTGAATCGGATTGTAATAGGTACCTTGATAATGGTTTTAAGAATTAAGATGCAGAAAAAGGTACCGAATTTGGATCGAATGAAATTGTTAAGCGTGCTCAAGCCAGGGAAATACAAGGATGGGTGACCTTCGGAAAGGTCCCATAAAAGTGTTTATAATCGATATTTTGGAATCAGTAAAAGTAAAGAATATTCGAATGGATTGTCGATAAAGGATTTCTAAGAGAAATTTTATTCTATGAAGAATTTCGATAATTATCGGAATAATAGACTGAGTTAGGAAAATTCAGTCTAAGTCCTTGGAAAAGGAAGTTTTATGGGATAATAGACTTTACTTCCCGAATATGGAAATATAGAATTTTTGGAATAAATCCAATAGCTTAAAAAAGGTAAAATCGCAGTAGAAATATTTTACGAATATCGGGAAATTGGATCGAACTGAAATTTCAGAGACTGGTCTGAAAGCCATGGGAAAGTAATAAAATATTATTTTATGAATATTTTATTGTATTTGGTTGGATTCCAACTAGACTTGGTTGAATTTTTACAATAATGGCAAACTAGTAAGTAAAGACTAGTTGGAGGGCAAATTGGTCATTTGAAAAGGATGGCAATTTTGAAATATTAAGGGCAATTTTGGAAGGTGAATTACACTTGGATCAAATCATGGCCATTTATTTTTGATAAGATTAAGTCTTGGCCATTGGATTAAAAAAACAAATTAGTAATTTCACTAATTAAATGAATTTTAAATTCATTTAATTTTAACATGTGGATTTAAATAAGTAAAAGATGAACCAAATTGTTCATATTTCTTGAAATATTTCAAACTAAAGGGAGAAAAAAGGGAGAAAATTTTGCAAGCTCGATTCAAGCCCCAAAACTCGATTTCCAGGTAATATTTTCAACTGCAAAGTTGTTCTACTCTTCAAGCTCTATCTTTTGATGTCAATAATTCATGGAATACATGCTTGATTGATGAGAATTTTGATGAGAAAGAAATTAGGGTTTATGGAAAAAGTTTGGGGCTTTTGGAATTTTATGATTTCATGATGAAACTCAAGTTGAAACCAAGCTAGTATAATGTTAAAATCATGTTATTGAGTTGGGATTTAAACCCTACATATTTTAGTTTGTATGAAGATGATTAGGGTTTATGGATTCAAGTTTGATTTAGGGTTTGTGATGTTGGATAAATGTTCTAGTAAGCTTGAATTTGTTATTTGGAAGCAAAATCCTAAGTTAAAGGTATAGGGACCATTTCGGCAATTCTGAAAGTTAAAGGACTAATCTAAATTTTTATGATTTTAAAGTGTATTTATGTTATTATTGATGTTGGAGATGTGAAATTGAAGTTAGAATGCAAAACCGATGTTAAAATGAGTTAGTGACCATTTTGACAAATTGTCAAAGTTAAGTGACCAATTCGAAAATGAGGTTTTAGTGAAGGACTAAATCTGATTTTAGTTGAAATAATAGAATTCAAGTAGAAATGTTGAATTGAGGACTAATTGGCAAAGTTAAGAAGCTTGAATCCTTATCTTAGCATTTTTAATGACTATTTCGGAAAGAACGAAAGATTAGAGGGAATTATTTTTGAAAATTTATTTGATGAAGAAAGTGATACATAGTGGTTTGAATCAAGTGATGGGACCAAATTGACAAATAGCAAAGTAAGGAGAAATTAGTATAAAGTTTAAAGTTATTTATGGAAGTTGTGTAGGAAAACTGGATTTGGCAGTAAGTTTGAAAATTCACCATAAATTTTACAAAAATGTTTAGAAGGTGAATTTTATACCGATGTAAATATTTGTTCGTCTAGTTTCGCCTCCAACAAGCGGAAACTGGTTTCGAGTTCCGAGTCAAAAGATATGAATTTTTAAGTGACGAAAGGTCAGAAAACAGAGCACCAGTCTGTTCCAAAATTAGCACTGGAAATTGACTTTGAAAATTTACCATAAATCGTACAAGTTGAATATGGGCTATTAATTTATATGGGTGAAAATCTTATTGAATCTATTTTCTTTTAGAACAAACAGAATTGAATTCTTAGTTTTAGATTATTTTATAGAAATAAATCTTTGAAGGTTGTACAAAGCTGCCAGAAAATGAAAATTTAGATATTTTGTATCTAATGTTGGTTATCAAGTTCAGAAGAATTATTTGAAATTCAAAATGGTTATTAAGGACCAAAATGAGGTTTTTAACAGTATAAGGAAGAAAGGAAATTTATGGAAAATTTTAATTTTGAATGATTAGATAGTTTGATAAAAATATTATTAGAGGTGAATCTAACAAATGTTTATTTATATTCATGTGATAAATGAAGTAGGATTCAAATCAAAATAAGATTCGAGGTTCTTTAAAGGAAAAGATCGAATAGAGCTTAGTGAGGCAAGTTAATAAATGGCTCAGGTGAGTGCATTTCTATATGTTTGCACTATGTTGAAATTGACATTGCATTTCTCTATAATACATGATATGATACATTACTCGACATGTCAAGCTTGACGGAATACGAGGTACGAATTATTGTTTGCATAAATGATTATCTATGTTTACCATGAATATTTATAATGAAGCATGAAACATGAAATGTTTATTTATATGATTGATTATGATGATTGATTGATGATAAAAGAAATGCCCAAGTATTGTGTATGAGAGTCCATGGTATAGTTGGCATGTCATAGAGTCTTTAGCAGCTGCACCTTCATGTTCATGTTATCAAATAGATATTATGACAAAATGACTGTGTCACATGCACCCTAGGGATCCACGCCCACTGTGCCCGAGTGCACTGTCGAGGTGCTTCATGTTTATGGGGAGCAAAGAGCGTCCCCGAGTACGTACTCATCTTCACATTCACGTTCGACACTGGTGTCATTTCAAGATGACTCGTGTACCTCGATCTCATATAGCGTACTTTGGGCAATGATAAAAGAATCATGTCACGTAAATGAATCATGTCATGTAAACGAATCATGTTACGTATATGAATCATGTCATGAATATGAATTATGCCATGTATATGAAGTATGCCATGCATGTGAATTATGCCATGTGTATGAAATATGCCATGAATGCGAACTATGCCATGTATATGATTTACTTGATAATGACAGAGTATTGGAAACTAGACTAAGTTAAAAAAAACTATGACTTGCACATGAATATTGACAGACTATGAAAACCTTGTTAGTACGATACTATGTCAAGGTATATGTTATGTGAACAATTACATGACGAAAGCAAGAATATGTTAAAAGACATGTTATGCAAATGCTTACATGATAATAATAGAATGTTGGAAGCATGGCTATGATAAAGATTACGTTATGTAAATGACTAATTGATGATCATGAAATATTGATTGTATGTTTCTATGACAAAACTGATAGATGACATGAATTATGATTGAAAACATGTCTATGTTAAAGAATATGTTGTGCATATGATTACTTGATGAATATAGAATGTTGAAAATATGACTATGTTAAAGAATATGACATGCACATGAATACTTGATGATTATAGAATAATGATAGTATGATTCTAAGTTAGGTAGATTAATGATATAAATCATATTTGGACATACTTGCCATTTTACAAAACATGCACTGCACTTTTCATATGATATACTATAATGCATTATTTTATGTTTAGATAAATGAGATTAATTGCCTCACTAAGTTCGTACTTAGCTTGTGTTTATTCCACACGTAGGTTAAGTTGGAATATTTGAAGAGGAGTCGAGCATGCTAATCAAGCTACAATCTACAAAACATCAGTAAGTCATTCTAGTTTGTGACGATCTCTAGCGGGCATGTAACTATTTATTTGCTAGTAGAACATGTTTAATCAATTTCAAATTTTATTTATCGATTATTTCACAACGATTTTAAAATAAAAAAGCCTAGGTAGCTAACCTAGTTTTCACCATAAATTGTACTGTTGTTTTAATAATTGCTAAAAATGTTTTTTTTTAATGTAAGTCAAGATTTCTTTAAAAGAGTTTGTAGCATCTTTAATGTATATTTGCTCTACGAGTATACGTTAAGGGTGTTACACTTTTCACATCTGATAAGGAGTGAACTCAAATATTGTATTCCTGTGAGTTGATCCAAACTCAGAGAAACTCCAATGGTGGCGAAATGTAGTACGTTTTACATTGACTAACCCCATTTTACCTTAAACAAATAGCGGAAAATAAGTAAAATGTTTTCCGTAAAACATTTTACTCAAAACAAACACACCTTAAGTTAAATATTTGTAAGAACAAAAATTAAATATAGATGCTAGATTAGTGGAAAATTACATAAAAAAATAAAATATTATTATACTTCGTGAGTTGCAGTCCTATTAAATTTATTTTTATCTAAAACTTAACATGCAACGCACATAATAAATCAAAAAAAAAGAATTGAGGGGTCGATTTAATAAATTGCATAAAGACTATAGATACATGACAATAATGGCAGCCGACAGATGGAGTTGAGGAAGGAAGCAAGAATACCTCATAAGATAAGAAGAAATGAAATGAATAAATAAATAGTTATTTAATATTTTTGTAATTATGACCAAATTAAAAATATATATATATAATTTGAGGGCTAAAATTATTATTATGTGAATTTTATTATTTATCTTTTCTTAAGCCATTACAAAATTAATGACAAGTAATCAATTTATTATTTTATTTAGTCGAGTGATTATTTTGTAACTTTTTATAATTGAAAGATTACGCAAAAAACTTTTTTATAGGCAGAGGGCTATTTACGTATTTTATCCTAAATTTTAAAAAACATAAAAAAAATTCTTACAATGTATTAAACACATTAAAAACCTTAAAAACAAAAAAAATAAACAATTCTTTAAATATTTCTTTAAAGAAATAAGAATTAATTTTTTAAATGTCCTCTAAGACCTCTGTGAATGACGCTCAATGAATGGCCGTTGCACCAACACGAGGAGTATATTATATGGTTGAGAATAAATAGTTGTTAGGTTAAATTAACATTGAAATTAATTGCATTCATTTTATGAAAATTTATTAACTATAACGCAAAATATAAAATGATATAAAATATATTTATAATCTAAATTTAAACATTAATTAAAATATATTAATGTTATAAAACTTATTTGTAATTTATGTTATAAAACTAAAATATTAATGAAGAATAGTAAAAAAATAATAAAAATATATTAATTATAGAATAAATTATTATATTTTATATGATTATATTTATAACATAAATGATAACATTAATTAAAATATACTAACTTTTAAAAAATCTATAATTTATATTATAAAAATAAAATATTAATGATATGATTAAATTGGAATAATATTAAAATGTTGATGGTTATTTTTTTAAAACCATGACCAAATTATAATTGTTAAGCACCACGTCATTCGTCGTTAAATTTTAACACGAACAAATTAATTTATTATATTTTTAAGTTAGATAATCATTTTGTATCTTTTTATAGTCGAGGGACTTAACAGAAAAAAAGTCATATTGTAGGGGGATTATTTATGTAATTTAACTCTTCATTTTACTGTCTGAATTGGCTATCATATCTCCCTACCTTTATTTCTCGGGGGTAAAGACAAAAATAGCACTCATACATCCTAATATTATCAAATTAGCACTCGAAATTTTATATTTCTAGACTAACACCATTACATTAAACTCACCGTAAAAGTACGGCGAGTTTAAATAAAATATTATTTTTTTTAATTTTTTTAAATAGCCGTAGAAGCATGACAAGTTTCAAATTTTTTTAAAAAGATCGTGTTTTAACTTAATTAATTAGTTAGTTAAAAGATGATTAGCATATCCTAATTGGAACTCGTCGTGTTATTTTTTTTAATTTTTTTAATTTTTTTAAATAGCCGTAGAAGCATGACAAGTTTCAAATTTTTTTAAAAAGATCGTGTTTTAACTTAATTAATTAGTTAGTTAAAAGATGATTAGCATATCCTAATTGGAACTCGTCGTGCACGGCGAGTTACAATTAAATTTTTTAAAATCAAACTTTTTTACTAAAGGATGAAAATGAAAAAAAAAATAAACTATTAGAAACCTACTTTGCATCTTCAATGTATTGAAGTACGAAAATAAAAAAAAATTGAACTGGGAACCAACTTTGATATTTAGCTCCATGAGCAAAAAAGTATGTTGGCATTAGCTATATATGGCCTAACTACAGTGTAAGCTTTTGTTTCTTATCAATGTGGGATTCTTGGAGCTAAAGAGTTTGCTACTATATTTTAGCTTCAAGAATCTCACATTGATAAGAAAACAAAGGCTTACACTCTAGCTAAGCCTATAAGCTAATGCCAACATCATTTTTTGCAATTTATGGAGCTAAATATCAAAGTAGGTTCATAATAGTTCAATTTTTTTATTTTTTGTTCTTCAATATATTGAAGATGCGAAGTGGGTTCCTAATAGTTTGTTTTTTTAGGTTCGTAAAAATTTTAAGTGAAACTCGCCTAGCATGCACGACGAGTTCCAATCAGGATTTGCTAATCATCCGTTAATGCGATTAATTAGTTAAAACACGAAAAAAATGTTTGAAATTTTTTGGAACTTCTTGTGCTTCTACGAAGAGTTTAAAATTTTTTTAAAAAAAATAATATTTTATTCGAACTCGCCGTGCTTCTACGGAAAATTCATTATAATAGTGCTAGTCTCAAAAATATAAAGTTTTAAGTGCTAATTTGATTTTATTAGGATGTAGGGTGCTATTTTGGTCTTTAAGCCTATTTATCGTCTATTCCACTTCATGAACAAATAAAGCCTTGTGTAACACACGACCCGGATGTCACATTTGGGCCTCACGCCTAAAACTCAACCAAACAATTTTGACCTAGTTTAGCCCAATCCACAAAATCCATTATGAAAATCCATTTAATTACAACCCAATAAAACATAATAAATATTTGAAAACATATACAGTGGAGCTCCTTTTAAAATTACATTATAAACCTTTGACTCGACCGTTTGAAAATCCAAATATGATTTACAATATACAATAGGTTCCTACGAATACATAGCCCAAGGACCTAAATACTATATCTGATGAGACGAGGCGCTGGAATCCTTCTCTAATTGTGCTCCTCCAAGAACGAGCCAAGCCTACTAACCTGCGAACAGAAACAACAATTCCGAACGCTAAGCTAACAAAGCTCAGTGGATACACCGCCACTCAACCATGGGTCATGCAAATCATAAAAAAAGCAATGCAACATGAATGACATCATGGCAAGATAACAATGGCGCTACCATAACCGCCTAAACACATGGTATTATGAATGTATGATCACGCACACAGCTCGTACAAGTACCTCATACTTTTACCTAGCACTAATAAATTAAGTAAGGTACGCGTCCACAAAGCATCGAAATCCTACACTTGAGTGAGGCCCGCGTCCACAAAGCATCGGGATCCTAAATTACAAGTAAGGCCCGTGTCCATAAAGCATCGGGATCCTATACTCTGAGCAAGGCTCGCATCCAAAAAGCATCGGGATCCTATACTCAAAGGGATGATGTCCGTGTCCACAAAGCATCGGGATCCTACATCCATGCTCGAAATCTCACATCAAGCATCTTCGAATGAAGCCCGCGTCCACAAAGCATCGGGATCATATATTTAAGAGTCTTCAAGGTGTTGCAACACACTTAGGGTATCCAAATCCCAGCAACAAGGGATGACTCGACTATCTAGGCGTCCCATCAGAACATAGTAAAGACCCTAGCCACCACACAGCACTCAACCTCGATACAAGGGTCTTATCGCATACAGCTCTAACACTCTTACCATCGCCCTATGGTTTCTATCAATTATTATACCACCCTATTGAGCTTATCTATTTATTAGTATGTTATGAAGATACACATTAGTCATTCTCATTAATTTATCTTATTATTCAATAAGACTTAACCTTATAGACGTCTCCTTCTGCACACAGCAAGGGCCTAGATTACCACACAGCATCAATCGATCCACCTAGGATCCCTATGGATTGCCACCTCACATAGCTTACCCAATATATAATGAGTCATTAGCCATTTATTTCATACACGGGGTTTAAATCTCTATTTATCAGTTTTAATATTCATTTTAGACCTTAACGGTACAGGGCCCTTTGCCTCGAATTATAGAACCCTCGAACGCAACCTTAAAATTCTTGGGCAGATTGGCCAGCAAGTATCGATACTCCAAGGTGAGTATCGGTACTCCCCTATGAGTGACGATACTCCAATTAGGTTCGAAAGAATTAGACCCCAAGTTGTACTAATAAGTTCCGTGCCTTACTGGTCCTCTATATCGATACTTGGATCGGTCTGTACTGATATCTACTCGTACCGGTACCCATACCTTTGTGTACCGATACGCTAAAGCCTCTCTAAGCAATGTAACAGTGGGTACCGATACACCCCTTGCGTACCGGTACGCGAAAGCATTACTGGAATCCTTAATACGCAAGGGGTACCGATACGCGGTGAGGCGTACCGATACTCCCCTCACAACCCTTCCCCCTTTTACACTAAGGTGTACCGTTACTCAGGTCCCCGTACCGGTACGTGAGCCCAAATTTTAAAATTTGGGTACGAGTTTCACCTAGAAACCCCGTTTAACCCTCATAGTTAAACCCCAAATCGTTCATACAAGTTATGGTGATAGTATTAGGTGGATTACTACCGAAATTAAGCCATAGCAACATCAAATCCACACTTTACCATTAAAGAGGTCAACCAAAGTATATCAAACCATAAACACCCAAATCATGCACAAAGCCTATTTTAATGAGTTGCAGGAATTCAAAGGAGTTAGTGGTGTACTAACCTTGGATTATAGCTGGAGAAGAAGCCCTCAACAATCCATTCTCGCTCTTTTTCTTCAAACCTCCAACTAAACCCATACCTCACCGAACCAAGCAAAGCTTGCCTCAAAATAAAGATCCTTTAATGCTAAACAACTTTTCCTCTTTTCCCCAAACGAGATTCATACTCTAGAACTCAAAGATTTGTCTTTGAACATAAAGAAGTTTGGGTGGAAGATGGGAATGAGTGAGAGATGGAACAAGTGGACCAAGATGATCTCACTCCCTCTATTTTCGGCAGAAAATAAAGTCCCACATTAGCCCTCTTTGTCTTCAATTTGATATTTACCAAAAAGCCCTTCAATCATCCTTCTAATTCCATCACCAAACTGACCTTCCAAGCCCCAAGGCCCAAAGTAAGCATAATAAGGCTCTCAAGGCCCAAACGTCTTGGCCTAAACACGAAGCCCATGCCTCGGGTTAACCTGACCCTCGGGTTCTGAAACCCGGGTCGTTACAACTCTCCCCTCCAAAAAAATTTGTCCTCGAAATTTAAACAAAGGAAGGAGAGCATCTGACACAATTCCAAACAACTCCTCGCTTATATATGTCCACGGGAAACTTCTGCCACTTTTAACCATGAATTCTTAACTCTTTTCAAGAGTCCTCAAAAAAATCTATTCTCAAATCCAGAGCGATACTCACAACGAACCTAATCGCGATGAGTCACAACTCGATGAATGAACCTCTCTACCGACACTAGCATTTCCAAAGTCTTGAACTCAACCATCATCTGCGTTCATAACACGACACTTCTTCAAGGTATACTACGGGGCACTTCCTCATATAAAATCACCATAACCCACGGGTTCAGGAATAACAAACCCTATCAACCATGTTCTATCATCCATCTAACATGAAAATACAACCTTCTTTCACAACTTGGTTAACTGATATAGGACTTAACGCCTTATTTACTTGAACCCACTACGACACAAGTATATACGAATCCACGATCAAGCGATTCTACTAGCCAAACCACTTCGGTTTCAAAAGAAAATTGTTACAACAACCAAGCTCTACTAGGGATCAAACCACCAAACTATCCTCAAGGGTCCGAACACTCTCTTTCACACCCAACCACCAAATTCTGACTAGCGTTGGTGCTAAAACTTTAGCAAGTCCTTCAATATTCCTAATGGTTCTCTTAACACAACTTATTACAACACAAGGATCCGATTCCATACAACTTTAACCAAAACCCACATTTCTCCGAAGCCATTCGGAACATCTTACACTGTTGCCAAACATGAAAACAATCTATCTCAAACCCAAATAAGCAACCCTCTATTCATCAAACTTAAGATTACCTCGACGCGTTCGTAAGTCCAAAACACTCTTCAACTTGCCCTTAGAGTTCAAACATCGCATCAAACCCCAAAATTTAACACTAATTCTCCTTAACCTTCAACTCATAAGACCAACATCCTGAACAATCTTACGGGAATCTCAAAACTCTTTAATATTAACAAGATCATCAGCCCTGAAAAACAAATACTGACCTTTCATTGTTATACATCGACCCACTACAACTAACACCACTATATCTCGCTATACCAACATAAGCACGTCCTAAAGTGAACCCCCTGGTGACATCACTTGCACCCCCTCCTCTACCAAGGAGTTCTCACATGATGGGTTCGATAAATGTCAAACCACAAGGTGATGAACGCTTAATACCAAACTCAACACATCTCTTATCATGGGTACTACTCTACGGTCAAAAGGTTTGTTGATGAATGCAGAAAAACAGAATTGAAGTTTCTGCTTAAAAGGAAAAAACAGAATGCAGAAAAGAATGCAGAATTTTTCTGCTATTGCTCAATAAAAATAATTTACATCTCTCGATACACACTTATATAGGCTCTAGGTCTTTTAGTACATTAAGAAGACCTTCTTAAGATAACTTCTAGTTCTAATCTACTAAGTTGATAGACTCTAACTACAATAAGGAGTCCTACTAAGGATAAAATCTAATCTATTAGGGAGATAAACTTTAAGTAGGATAATTACTACATTATTTACAAACACTAAAATTTCTCTCGGATAACTCACAAGGTTATCCCACTCAACCCTCGAAGAGCACCTCGATAACCACTTGCATGTCCACCGCTCTAAACCGCAGACTATCACTCTTACGTCAACTATGCGAACCAAGAACGTCTTGCAACCTACAAGGTCTTCTTCAACTAGCATCACATGAGCACAACACATAAGCTGAAGAGATAGGATTTATTCACGGACAATACTGACAAACTGGTTCATTTTATACCTCAACTTTAAGATTCTTGCTTGGAAACCAAGGCACCCCTCGCACTCACGTGACCAACTCGTACCAAAGGTAAGTCTAACAAGTCCACAGGGACTGTTACTCCAAACCATACACACCACCCACGATGGAACCTTTACTTACCAACACTTACCAATCCATTAATTTACCAAACCAATATCAACCTCAAGGAAACTTATCACAGAACTCGCTCAATAAATATATGTCATGGAAAGAACAAGAAATCAAACTGCCATCAAGAAACTGAAAACTACAATGGAACCAAATCATCTAACACACTCTCGGTAACAAGCTTGTTCTTTCTGGCATGAACAACATATTGTCTAACAAAAGCACGTGCGATAACTCTAATTATAAATCTCACCTGACCTCCACCATGATACTTCGACAATGACCCAACACCGCTTCTCAAAAAACCTTGACTATTCTCAGAAGAAGTTAACCTCAAAGACTAAACTGATAAATACTCATCCATAATTGAGTAGTCCTTTTATATGTGACCCAATGTCTGGCACTCATAACAAATTCCCCCAAGCAAGAAATATACCTCAAGGTGATGTCAACCACAAGGCTCAGGAACCGGTGAGAGAGACGCTAGGGCCAAACCATCAACACTCTCTGTTATAGAAAAAACCGATAAGCCCTACAAAACCTTTAATTTAGATTTCTAGCCAACCCTCAGATGTTCTAAAGCAACTCTTTTTTATTCGCTCGAAGCACAAACCCTCCCCTCCTCAGGGTCTGAGAAGAATTTTATGATGTTCTGATTCCTCAAAACACAATCTACAGATTCCTCAACTAACTCAATGTTAGCTCTAAGGTCATTCGAGTGCTTCATACTAATGACTAGTTCAGAGAATATCCCGGGTAAAACTATTGTCTCGTGCATCAAAATGTCAACTTGAATCCATATCTAACCTCAACCACCTTTATTCTTCGATAGCAACAAAATTTGTGTATAACAGCTCAATCGTAGAAAAATCTTACTCATACCTAACACTGTTTGACACCTTAAACTGATTGCAAGAACTGATCCTTCATCTTCTTCATAAGAGCTTCACTGACATATCTTTTCTTGACTCACCCAAGAAAATATCCCATATTGAAAGAATAGGTTGTGGTCCTAACCCTACGACCTCTCACCATTCATATGCATTACCCTTAAAAAAGACGATACAGTCAGGATTCCCTTAAGACTATTCCACATCATCATCATATCCCTATGAGTGTTTCTTAACCATCAATCCGATTGATCAGGCATCTTTTCTCAACCCCTTTTACCATACTTATATTCGTAACAATAATGTTCATCCCATTAAAGGAACATAGCTCCCTTCACGACTCTCCTTGGTCAATCTCGCGCCGTCAACCCAACTGGTCTGAACCACATTCAGAAGATGGTAGTTTGTCTTTCCTATTACTCTGGTTTGATTTCCCTAAAACCTTGAAGCTTCTAACACTACACTTGTCATCTCAAGCTGGCTCATGACCGAACAACAACCGGTGGCCAAGATCATATCAATTCTTTTAGGAGACAACTTTATTGTATCTGTCAACCACGTATTCTCAAGCCTTACTCAAGCATCGCCTCATGCAAAACCTACGATGTCCTTTCGGCCACTACTTTAAACAACCGCAAAGAGCATACCTTGCTCGAGATCTCAGGGCATTCAGCTTACTAAGAGCGTACTTGAGACCTCACAACCATCGTGTACCTCTCCACATTAGACGAAAACGCATATCTGCCAGACGGGCTACATCCTCATCACATAGTACCCACCATTAAAGTTCACTTACTACAAATGATGGGACCCTCGATCGATAATCTACCACTGGTCAATCAAAAGTAAGTCCTCTTATCTATTCCATAAGGGTCGTCTACCAACACGTAGAATCTCACCACTAGAGGTTCTCACCATAAACTCAAGGCTTTAAAGTAACTTATGGCACATAACCATGATTACTTCTCAAGCGATGGGAGGAGGGCACACCATCAACTTCTTTATTCCTTCATAAGCCCAAGCTTAAAATCTGATATAACTCCAATCTCATAATCATCCTCAAAGGAATCAGCCAATATCATGACCCTCACGACCACGATCGAATCTATCTTAATGTCGTAACCAGCGCCACACGCGAACACAGGGCACACCATCTAGATTCCAGTCTTGAAAAGTACAACTTAGACACATGACCCCGTATTCGCTAAACACCTATTCCTGACTCCTAACCACCCTAGGGTTTTCCTAGAACCGGCTAACATAGGATCTGATACCACTAAATGTAACACTCACGACCCGGATGTCACATTTGGGCCGCACGTCCGAAACCCAACCAAACAATTTTGACCTAGTTTAGCCCAATCCACAAAATCCATTTAATTACAACCCAATAAAACATAATAAATATTTGAAAACATATACAGTGGAGCTCCTTTTAAAATTACATTATAAACCTTTGACTCGACCGTTTGAAAATCCAAATACGATTTACAATATACAATAGGTTCCTACGAATACATAGCCCAAGGACCTAAATATTGTACTCTAATAAGACGAGGCACTAGAATCCTTCCCTAATGCTCATCTTCCAAGAATGAGCCAAACCTACTAACCTGCAAACGAAATCAACGATTCCGAACGCTGAGCTAACAAAGCTCAGTAGATACACCGCCACTCAACCATGCTTCATGCAAATCATAAATAAAGCAATGCAACATGAATGACATCATGGCAAGATAACAATAGCGCTACCATAACCGCCTAAACACATAGCATTATGAATGTATGATCACGTACACAACTTATACAAGTACCTCATACGTTTATCCAGCACCACACAGATAACACCAACAACTTTAAGTGAGGTTCGCGTCCACAAAGGATCGAAATCCTACACTTGAGTGAGGCCTGTGTCCAAAAAGTATCGGGATCTTATACTCTGGGTAAGGCCCGCGTCCACAAAGCATCAGAATCCTATACTCAAGGGGATGAGGCCTGCGTCCACAAAGCATCGGGATCCTACATCCATGCTTAGAATCTCACATCAAGCATCTTCGAATGAGGCTCGTATCCACAAAGCATCGGGATCATACATTCTAGAGTCTTTAAGGTGTTACAACACACTTAGGGTATCCAAATCCCAAAAACAAAGGATGACTCAACTATCTAAGCGTCCCATCAGCACACAACAATGACCCTAGCCACCACACAGCACTCAACCTTGACACAAGGGTCTTATCGCACATAGCTCTAACACCCTTACCATCGCACTATGGTTTCTATCAATTATTATACCACCCTATTGAGCTTATCTACTTATTAGTATGTTATGAAGATACACATTAGTCGTTCTCATTAATTTATCTTATCATTCAATAAGACTTAACCTTATAGGCGCCTCTTCCGCACACAGCAAGGGCCCAGATTACCACACAGCATCAATCGATCCACCTAGGATCCCTATGGGTTACCACCTCACATAGCTTACTCAATATATAACGAGTCATTAGCCATTTATTTCATACACGGGGTTTAAATCTCCATTTCTCAGTTTTAACATTCATTTTATACCTTAACGGACCCCCAAGACCCTCTGCCTCAAATTATAGAACTCTCGAACGCAACCTCAAAATTTTTGCGCAGATTACCCAGCGAGTATCGATACTCCAAGGTGAGTATCGGTACTCCCCTCTAAGTATCGATACTCTCCTATGAGTAACGATACTCTAATTAGGTTTAAAAGAATTAGACCCTAAGTCGTACCGATACAATCCGTACCGTACCGATACTCTATATCGATACTTGGATTGCCATGTACCGATATCTACCTATTCCGATACTCGTACCTTTATGTACCACTACATTAAAGCATTTCCAGGCAATTTAACAGTGGGTACCGATACGCCCCTTGCGTACTGATACGCGAAAGCGTTATTGGAATCCTTAATATGTAATGGGTACCGATATATGGGGAGGCATACCGGTACTCTCCTCACATCCCTTCCTCTTTTTACACTAAGGAGTACCGATACTTAGGTCCCCATACCGGTATGCGAGCCTAAATTTCAAACTCTGGGTGCGGGTTTCACCTAGAAACCCTATTTAACCCCCATAGTTAAACCCCAAATCATTCCTACAAGTTATGGTGATAGTATTAAGTGAATTACTACCGAAATTAAGCCATAGCAACATCAAATCCACACTTTACCATTAAAGAGGTCAACCAAAGCATATCAAACCATAAACACCCAAATCATGCACAAAGCCTATTTTTATGAGTTACATGAATTCAAAGGAGTTAGTGGTGTACTAACCTTGGATTATAGCTGGTGGAGAAGCCCTCAACAATCTATTCTCGCTCTTTTTCTTCAAACCCCTACTAAACCTCATACCTCACCGAACCAACCAAAGCTTACCTCAAAATAAAGATCATTTAATGTTAAACAAATTTTCCTCTTTGCCCCAAACTAGATTCATACTCTAGAACTCAAAGATTTGACCTTGAACATGAAGAAGTTTGGGTGGAAGATGGGAATGAGTGAGAGAGAACAAGGGGACCAAGATGATCTCACTCCCTCTATTTTCTACAGAAAATAAAGTCCCACATCATCCCTCTTTGTCTTCAATTTGATATTTACCAAAAAACCCTTCAATCATCCTTCCAATTCCATCACCAAACCGACCTTCCAAGCCCCAAGGCCCAAAGTAAGCCCAATAAGGCTCTCAAGGCCCAAACGCCTTGGCCTAAACACGAAGCCCATGCCTCAGGTTAACCCAACCCTCGAGTTCTAAACCCGGGTCATTATACATTGGGCTTGTATTTTGGGCACAACTATCAAGGGAATACAAATTTTAGAAGTCAAAGAAGGTTTCCAACCTTGCTTTCGTCACAAAATAATAATAAAGCCTATGAGAAACCGCTAAGTAGGGGTGTAAAAAACTGACCCGACTGGAAAGTTGTGACCCGAGGTGATAATAATCTGAACTCAACCGAGTTCGACTTGATGTTAACCAGAACCTGTGTTGGACCCGATGATTTTGGATCCGAACCCGAATTTAACCCGATAATATGATAACCGAACCTGACCTACACCCAACCTGATATGAACACAAACCCGAAATTAACTTGACAAATATCTGATATAACTCGGACTTAAAGGGACCCGAGATTCGATTTGACCCGGCTTGAAATGACTTAAGATTCGATTTAACACGACCTATTATAGACCCGACCTAACATCATCACAGTTATCCGAATCGGGAGCGACCTACAAAGTTAAACAAAATAACTAGAACATATAAAACTAAAAGTCAGTAGACAAACCAATAAATTTAAAAAAAACAAATAAGAAATCCATTAAGGAGCAATCAAAAAAATTAGTGAACAAACACTATCAATAAATATTGAAATAAAAATATAAAAAGAGCACATACAAGATTATTAACAATTAAACTAGAAGTGATTCTTCTTCTAAATCAGAAATTGAATAATCTTTAACCACACGAATATAGTCTTTATCCCTTTCCTCTAGTTCAAAATCATACAACCAATTACGATAATGTTATGTACATTAAGTGGAACTTCCGATATGGAAGGTCTGGTTTGTAAGAAAATGAAGAAATAAATTTAAATACCCAGTTCTTCCACACTGTGTGAGAGTGTGGCTATAGAAAGAAATTGAAAAGGGGAAATGGTGTCGTGTTTGGTAAGATTTTAAATTTTAAAAGATTATTTATATAAATTTTAAACTTTTTAATATAATTATATATATAGAACTAAGATTTTAAATTTAAATTTTTTAAAGATTATTTAGATAAGTTTTTTTAAGATTTGTAATGTTATTTAATAATTTTTAAAGATTATTCATATAATTTTTAAATTTTTAATATTTTAATATTATATATATAGTCAATAAATTAATTTTTAAATTTTAAAAAATTATCAATATATTTTTTAAAATGATTTTTAAAATTATTTAACAATTTGTAAAGAATATCTATATATACTCATAAAATTAAGATTTTAAATTTTAAAAACTTTAGAATTATAATTATTATCCATATAATTTTTAACATATATTTTTATATATACTCATTGAATGAAGAATTTAAATTTTAATATTTTTAAAATTTTAAATATTATTCATATAATTTTTTAAAGATTTGTAATGTTATTTAATAATTTTTAAAGACTATTTATATATATACTAATTGAATTAAGATTTTAAATTTTAATTTTATAAAGATTATTCATATAATTTTTAAATTGTAATATAATCATATATATACTCATTATATTAAGATTTTAAATTTTAAAATTTTTAAAGATTATATGATATGTAATGTTATTTAAAAAAAATTAAAGATTATTCATATAATTTTTTAAAGATTTGTAATGTTATTTAATACTTTTTAAAGATTATTCGTAATTTTTTTAAAGATGTGTAATGTTATTTTAATATATTTTTTAGAGATTATTCATAAAAAAATTTAAAATTTTAATTTTTAATATAATTATATATATATACTCATTGAATTTTATCCGAAACTGACATGAGGTAACCCGACTCGAATCCATTCGAAACTGAATTAGCCTGACCCGAATTTTATTGAAACCTACGTGACCCGACCTGATATCTGGAATGACCCGACCCGAATTCCATCTGAACCCGAATCAACCCGATAATTAACTGCTTGGACCTGAACCGTTTTGAATTGAACTTGGTATCGACCCAACTTAAAATTGACCCGACCCAAACCCGAATCGAGTGTAAGTTGGGATCAACCCGACATTGACCCGAACCTGACCCGACTCGAGTCGAACTATTAAATTGGTCCGACATAACTTGAATCTATTCTGACCCGACCTGATTTGATTTGACTGAGTACCTGAATTTACATCCCTACCACCAAGTGATCCATGTCAACTATCATGGGGTAATACCATCGAAATTTAACACCTCACATACATAATAAAAACTTGTTTGTCATTTTCTCTGTCTCTTTATATTTCTCACTAATTTTTTGTGACACGTGTATTGATGATTATTTTTCACAATTTTATTAATAATATATGTGTCAGAATCTTTTATAGAACATATAAAAGAACACGAATAAGAGACAATCAAATTTTATTCCTCACGTACAAACTCATTAGGCGACAGATATAAAAACATGACTTCAAATGCAATCAAGGTCATACAAAACCAACTTCCAGTACTATCACGGTTGGAACACCCAATTGCACTAGCGCAATTCTAACCTAGAGGCTAAAACCCACTTAAAATCAATTTGATGGTTCACTTTCCGCAAGCCTCAAGATTTCACATTCCCCAATCTTGCTATTTCCGGTCACATTTTCAAACTTTGCACCCCCCCGGCCACTAGCTCTCGAATCGCCCCTGGCTATCTCTTTCGTTTTGACCTGATAACAGGACGGATAAAAAAATGGTAAAGACTTCCTTATGCATTTCACATTTTTATCCTAAGTAGATCACATATTATTATAAATCACATTACTGTATAACATGATTCATGTTAAAAGGAAGGGGACAAGTGCGCGACCACATGACATTCCGATATCCAAAGTATAAAACAAAGGCCATCTAGGAAAGAAAGGGGGATTGAAAAATGAACAGAGGACCCAGAAGAAAGAAAACTCACTAGAACTTAGTCTGATCGACCGATGGCCTTCCGTTCAATCCAAAAAGAATGAACCACAAATCGTCGACCAACTTCAGTCTTTCCCACCATACATACGAACCACCAAGAATTGCCACCCCAAATGTTTTACATCAACGATTTCTATATTTTTTTTTTATAATAAATCTTAACATTATGCATGTGATGCCATGAATGCAAGATTTCAAGTACAAGTGAACTATACAAATATGTTTTCATAATGAAGCTTAAACATTCTAGGCTTCCATTGTGGTTTTCTGATCTCCAACAATTTTATGTGTATTGTGCATATATCAATTGGAGTTATATAATTTCCATGCATTCTAATTCTACAGCCGATCCCTTCAATTTTGTATTGAACTTCCAAAGGATGGTGTGAGGATTTAACATGTGGGAAACGAGCAAAGGATTGTGCATATATCAATTCTGATGCAACATAGGGAAACGAGCAAAAAGCTTTCTACACCAAACAATGCCTCTATTTCCAGGAAAAAACAAAGGAAAAGTGTATTTCTTTAAAGTTTTGGGGTTTTTTTTGTGATTTTGAAGTACGACATCTTAAGTTGTGATTAAGAAAAGACAATTAAAATATTAAAAAATATAAAACATAAAATATTATTGCACAATTCAATTATTATTAAAAAGTACAATATTTTAAGTTTGTGAGTTTTTTACAAATTTCGAGACTTAATAAAAAATTAATAATATAACATAATATATTTTTAATAATATTTTATAATATTTTGATTGTGTCATTTTTTTAAACCTTACCTTGCTCTAGACTCAACCTTGAGTTTGAAATTTGTAAAGATAAAGCTTTTGGTGTTGTTGGCAAGATAGGAGACCAGAATGGAGACACTAAAATCTTGTATATACCTATATATCCTCCAAAACTGAGTTTCAGTATACTGTGTGTTTTGGATTCAATGTGGGGTTTGTTTGACTGGTCCTCTTTTGCAGGCACAGATTCTTGAGAACCTACCACGTGTCAAAGCCCCATTAAGCTGATTTTATTTAAGTTTGGAGTCATGTGGATGACAACCATGTCCTTTAATGAGTAAAACTTCAAATCAAATCTTTTAAAAAGCAGAGAATTCTCCCCCTATCTCCTCCATTCCATGTTACTCACACCTACCATAGCCCAACATCATCTTTGAAACTATTCCTTTCTATCTGTCTTTTCCCTTGTTTCAAAAACCCTAAAAAGTATGACCCTTTGACTACAAAAGCTAGATAAATGTGTGACCTTTGCCCGTACCAGAGTAAATAAAAATAAACAGAGCATTCGAAAATTATTTATATAACGTTTGTTTATTAAGTTAAATAAAAAAGTATGAATATAATTTTATGTTTGTTTAATAAATAAATGATTACAAACGTATGTGTGTTTAGTTTCGTTAATGTTCACGAATAATCTTATTTGTTTATCGGCTAGTTTATAAGTTCGTATACTCTGTTATCCTTTTTCTTTTATTTTTTTATATTTTAAATAACGGTGAAGATAAAGACTAAATTGAACATATAGTGAAGTTTGGAATTCAAACTGTGATGCCTACAGAATTTAAGGAGTAGTGTTGTAATTTCACCATATTCATGAACGTTAAATGAACATATTCACGAACGTTAAACGAACATGTTAGCGGACATATAAACGAACATGTTCGTGTGCAAACACTAAACAAATGAACATGAATACATTCAAAAAAATAAACAAACGAACACGAACACTATATTAAAAATTTAACCGAACATTAACACCTTTAAAAATAAACAAACGAACATAATCTTATTCGTTCAAGCTCGATTCATTTACACCCATATCCACTTTAGACCTGACCAAATTGTTGATTTTTTAATTAGATTTAAATCCATGTATTGTTGTTATGTTATGGCAACGGCTACAGAAAATGAGACAAATAAAATGTTTGATCCGGTTAATGTAATTGGTTCAAACAATTACTTCTAATTTCTAGGGGGTGATGTTCAACGAATTCGAAATATAATTATAGTTTTCCCATATCAAAAAAGTTGAAAAGGAACATGTGCATTACTAATACGTCTCATGGCTATTTTTTTAGGGAACTTTAGAATCCTTTTTCTAAAAGTGAAGTTTAAAATGTTCACAGCTGGTAGAAGGTTGGAAAAAGTGATAAAATAAAATGAAAAGTGGGAATGGGGGAAGCTGACAGCAAGAGGAAGAATGGAGCAATAAAATAGATAATTTAAATATATATATATACACATATATATACTCAATTTTTTACATCAATTTGGTCGATCCTTTAAGTAATGTTAGGGGTTTGGATCTTTGTGTTATGATTGGAGCAAATTGAATGGGGGAGAATCACCCCATAATGGGCATTTCTAGTACTCAATCCGGATTAGCCAGTCAATGGATTGAATACTGGTGGTTAAACCAATATGAGTAAGGATCTACTTACACATAATATAAAACTACAAGATTAACTTACTACTTTTTTTTTCAAGTGATAATCTTCGCATATCTTACCGTTAATCTCAGTTATTTATTTCATCCATCCTAAGATACAAAACTTAAAAATTCTTATATTGTATAAACGGATCCTATCCCTGTATATACACTCAATGACTCATGCTTTGTAGTTGTCATTTGATTTTTGCAGTGCAAGACAAAAGACCTCTATGATAGGAGGAAAAAGAGATCTGCACGTGACCACTTGATCTCCTACCACTATCATACACCATACAACTATAACAATACCAACTAATTGGAAATTTGAATTTAGGACACTGTAAACTGCCCTTTCTTACTGTACAACTTGCTTAATTGAGGCCGTATTTATTTACACACAGTATATATAATAAAGAGATCGAGTCATGAGAGATAAAGAAAACAAGTTGCAACCACCATCAGAAGGGTGGTTTTGCCATCAGTCTCATTGATCTCGAGTAAGTGAAAATGATTTATTTTTGTATCCCTCGGTCAGTATTCTTAATTTTTTTTTTTTTTGAAAAGGGTATTCTTAAACTTTGTATCCCTCCAGTATATTTTATTATTATTATAAATAATTTTTTCCTGCTTATTGAAAAAAATGTACAAAATCTGAACGGTTTTTTTAAAAGAAAAAGCAAACCTGAGATCACGTGGTGCATTTGATCCGTCGGTATTGCCAGCTCATTGACTGGTATATTTATTCTGTCAACAGAAAGAAAGATGAACGCAACAAAACATAAACTTTTTTAGCTGCTGAGTATATGGTACAACAGGATTATGGTATGACTAGAATTACGATATTAATTAAAATATTATAAAATATAAAATTTAAAATATTACACTTTTGATAATATTTTAAATTGATGTTAAGTATCAAAATTTATATTTGAGTATCGATATTTATTGTGAGATCATCAACCTCAAATGTTATCAAAAAGTGTAATATTTTAAGTTCTACATTTCATAATATTTCAGTTAGTGTCGTACTGTAATCGTACCATAATTATGTTATACGTTAGACTCCCCACTTTTAGCTGAAAACATTAAAACCTACTTTATTATTTCTTTACCTTGTTTAAAACTCCAAAACCCTATCCCATGCTGTTGTTGCTTTCTATGCCAGCAATGGCAACTGTTTCCACCTCCCCAAAATCTGGCTACACCACACCCATTTCTTCACATTAACACAGGGGTTTATTTATTTATTCACTGTCTTCATAATTAATGATTCTGCATTTGATTTTGACCCCAATATGAACCACAAGTTCTCTGAACTGGTAATAATAAAAAGTAGTAAAAGAAGTGTTTTGGCTAAGTTTGTAAACTGTGTATCCACCATCCATGCATACTGCTTATCACTGCCATATGCTATTCTTGTGAAGATATGATTCAGTCTCTTTGCACCCAAAATGTCAAATGTAATGAAATAGGACACCTCCATTCGATACAAACCCAATACCAACTTTGGTATTATCCATTGGACTAAATCTTCAAAATATTAACCATAATGGTTGCTAAAGGTTCAAAAACATATAGACTTGAAATAAGGTGAGTCTACGGTACAACAGTCTAATTTATATATAAAAATAATAAGTTTTAAAATTTGTCTAAATAATTTAAAATATTATATTTTTTATAACATTTTTGAAATTTGTCATTTTTTAACCTTGAAACAAAGGACTGTTTCTTGGAATCTTCATAGAAAGTTCTCCAAGTCTGTGTTCAGATAAATGAAGCGTAACGAGATTGGTCCTAGAAAAGATATTTGTGTAGTTAGTATTTTATTGATTTATGGTATAGCTTTGGAGCAAATGAAAGCTTCTTAGTAACTTCACCCCCGTACAGTCCAAGAGAAAACAATAAAAATATTAAATAACTAAAATTTGCAGTATTTTTGTATTCAAAAACTGGTCATCATTGAATGCCAATTCTGGCAAGAGAAAAACAAAAAAGAAAAATCCAATTAACATGTCATGACAAAAACAATCACATCATGGACATAACATGCATGAATTCATAAAATAATGCCAAAAAATCCTCTAAAATTTAATTGAATAGTCATTTTAAGCATTTTATTTTAGGTCAAAATGACCATTCTGTAAATGAAAATTATTATTCAACTATCGATAAACAATTCAAAATGACATAACAGAATAACACATCAATAAAATATTATTTTATAAAATTATTTTTTTACTAATGTAACATTCTTTCAAGTCAATATATGATACTGCCACGCAGTGGGGGTTCTGGACAGGCGCGATAAGAGAGAGAGGCCCAAAAATAGAAAACTTAAGTTAAATAGTTGTAAAAAATTATAAATTTGTATATATATATATATATATATATAACAAGGGTAAAACTGTGATACACAGGCTGTGTAAAATTAATTTTACACAAGACTGTGTATTTACACTATAAAAACTCAAATCCTAAACCAAACCTTAAACCCTATATACTAAATTCTAAACACTAACCTTAAATTCTAAACCTTATAACCTAAACCCATAAACCTTAAACTAAAACCCTAACCCCTAAAACTAAAAGGCACACGGCCTGTGCATCAAAGTTTTTTCCATATAACGATTATCTAAAACTTTAAACATGCAAAAAGAATGACACCTTTTAAGTGAAAATGTTTGATTTTTAGATGTTTATAAGTCGATTTTTGTTGCTCAAGAGAATAATATAAAAATATTATTTCTATTAAGGAAAGTTTTTGGAAGAAAAAATTTATATCTCTTATTGATTATAAATTAAGGGCGAAATTTTAAAAATTGCACAGGCCCCCCAAAATCTTTGAATCGTCCCTGCTGCCATGTCAGCATACACTGTCATCTAGTTTTGTCACGTCATTTCAAATCATTTACCGTTAATTAACTAATAGTTTTCATCCGCAGAGGGGACTATTTTAAACCAAAATAAAACTGTTAAATTAGATCAAAAAAGAATATGATCCAAATAACTATTCAATCAAACTTTAGAGACTTTTTTAACTTTATGCCATTAAGAAAATAACCATACGTCGATCAAGCTCCCCTTGCTCTTGCTTCCTTAGATATAAATACAAACATCTACTTGGTGAGTTGTATTAATCTTGGAGGATCCTGTAGAACTTATTAGGGTGTTGTTCCCCCTTCTTTCCATGTTTTGAAATCATATGGCATGCTTAGACATGTATAATTCCGAGCACAAAAGTCATCCAATGAGCCCAAGAATCTCTTTCTCAAATGAATTTGCTGAGACTCAACAGATTATGAAGCAGGACAGGAACCGGAGAGAGGCTCCAGTGTCCTCAGATTTTGAATTCTCGGTGTCAAACTACTCCATGATGAGTGCTGATGAGCTTTTCTTTAAGGGTAAGCTGTTGCCATTTAAAGAGAATTGCAGCAATCAAATGCAAAGGACTTTGAGAGAAGAGCTTCTTGCTGGGGAAGATGATGATGATGATGATGGTAACCTAACAGTAACACTGTCGCCTCCTAAGGGTTCCACAAGGTGGAAGGGGTTTCTGGGTCTCAAGAGATCCCATATCGGCTCCAAAAATGTTGACAACAATGAAGGGTCTATGGAGAGAATGGGTGACAGAGAAAGGTCTGCTTTTGTTCATGAGGACACCCATGTTGGCAAAACTTCACAGGTTAGAAAACAATAAAAAAACCAACTTTTCTTTTTTTTTTCTGGTAAAATACATGTCCATTTTACTGTTTATATTCAATATTTGTGGCTCTCATTCTCAACTGCCTTCAAAATTTGAACACGAGTTCTCTCCTTAATAAAAACAACTTTTTTTCTTTTACTTGTATATAGATTTCATCTATGCTCTTTTGTTGCAGGGACTTTTGACTGAGGGAGGGCCAAATTGCAGAAATGTGGAGATTGGAATATAGTTACATTTCTTGAAGGGGAATCTTAACTTGTAGAAATGTGGAGCATTTGTATTTTGTGAAAAAAGGAGGTTTGGGGTTGGTTTAAATCTTTTTTTTTTGCTTCATTTGGGGTTTATTGTTCTTAATTTTTCATTGCTTTTATCTGGTAGGATTTGGTGTTTAGCTGTTCCTTTGTACAAAATGTTTGCGGTTTAAGAACTTCTTGTAATGGTCAGCAATTGGTAGATCTGAATTAAGTCATGGTTTTTCTGACTCAGATCTGTTCATGAAATTTTCACTATGATTTGGATCTGTTCGTGCCTTTTTATCCTCTCGAATTTACACTAACCTGATTATTTTTAGCTTGCATTGGATGTAGGGATCCTCCAAAGAATTCATAGTATATATATGGGATAGTATTTAAAAAGTAAGGAGTTCTCGGCCCTGCAACAATCTAAAAAATAAGTTTTATATTTTATGTAAGTAGATTCTATATAAATTAAAATTTACATGTGGTTATCAAATTTAAGGGTTAGAAATTTAATTTAGAGTTTAGATAACAGTATTTAAAATTTGGCTATGCATTAATATATATATGAGATAAGATTCAGTTATACTATGTAAAACTCAACCAGTTTTACACTAATCCATGACTATTGGTTTCACCCATCTAATGGCAATTAATTAGTATAAAATTAACTGAGTTTTACATAGTATAAGTGAATTCTAACTCTATATATAGAGAGAGAGGAGTTAGGACCACTTATAATAAATGTCAATTAATTATATACATATTTTAAACAGTTGAATAATGATAAATAAATAAATATTTACTTATCTTATTTTTCTGTGATAATTTTTTTCTATCGTTAATCTCAATCAAACATTTATTTTCATCTAATGGTTCAAGTGTTTAAAATAATAATAATAATAATAATAATAATAATATAACTGCCTACAATCTCCGGACAATAACTTTGATACAAACTAGGGTTGTCATCTTGCTAGAGTAGCAGATTATGCATACATAAAGAGAAACGAAGTAGCTGCAGACATGAACCACCAATACATCTTTAAAGCAATCTCACCATGGAGCCTTAACTTCTTCCTCAAACCTCAGCTCATTGGTTTCTGCTGTAGATTGCAAACTCTCGATTTCGAATCCAAACGTCTTGCAGGCGTGCTTCAGCTCAACGAGTTTTGTTTCAAGGTCTCTTATCTCATTCTCGGTCTGAGCTTGTTCTGTTTTAGCTTCAAAGTATCTCCTTGTGTCAGCAGCGTCTTCTGACTCGAATGCAAGGTTTACAAGCCGCCGTAGTCGAGTTCGTAAGAATCCAACATTTATGCCCAACAACTCAAAGGCTTTCAAGGTCTTGTCCCAACTATCAAATTCATCTCGAGATGTTGTGAGCTTGCAAGCTCTTATGGCATCAGCGATCCGGACCGTTTCGGAAATGATTCCAACTTTAAATTTAAAACTTATACCCTGGATGATATTTTCATGCAGGAAAGCATTTTGACTACAACATAGCTGGTAGTATTTATTGCGAATACCTTCCGAGAGCTCGGAATCTATAACCAAGCCATCAACCAATATGTTGTTCTCAAAACTTGTTTTGTCTTTAAATTGAATTGTTGGCACAGCTCGCTTGAAACCTTCTGAAACTACCGAACCAACTTCTTCACTATCATTTTCAGATTGCTCTGCCTGCTGCCCAATGCTACAAGCCAACCCCTGTAGGCCAGACCTCTTATTCTTCTTTCGAACAGAAGCTAGTGGTTTCGGACGTTTCCTCTTTGTACTTTTAGAGGCCGTTGGACCAGTCTCTGCATAATCTATTATTGTTTTCCAGAAATTCAGTTATAATGCAAACCTTCTGACATGCAGGCATGACAATTAAGAGACCTAACAAAGATGCCAATCAACTTGCCTGCATTGCTTTGTTTTGTATGAGCATCCAAATTGAGGAGGCCAAGAGCCCCATCCAGTTCATTCAAATCATTTGCCCTTATTATGTATATCTACAAATATAAGATGGTATTTGTTAGAGATAAGAGCAATTACTAATGTAATCAACTGAATTTTCACAATACATGCATTCCAGAGAAACATAATCTCTCTGCAAACATCGGAAGAAACCTGATGCACCGCATCCCCTTAATTAATGCAGTCTCAGGTACTACGATATACTGATGGGCTGGGTTAGAAACACTGTCAAGCTGTTTCATTGGTATAATGATTTGGAATACACCTAATACGAACTCCACACTAGTTCTCGATCACCTACGCCTACGGTTCCTATAGAAACTTTTAAAGCTCTTGTGTAGTTAGCGGAAGTCTATTTCTCTCTCCATTCCTCCTGTAAATCAAGCAAACTTCAAAAACATCATATGCAAGTTTTTAAAGAGTGATATAATGGCTTGATTTGCTACCATTGATCAATCTTGAGAAAACAATAGATTCTGAATAGTATGATACTAAGATGTCCAATCTTCATTGCAATGTTATAGGCCAACCCCTGACCTCATAATAAGGCACATACATCAGAATCTTCAAGAATCAGGTTTCATATTTACCCTAACTACGTCTTCGAGAATCAGGTTTCATAATAAGTCCTTTTAAGGTTCTTAACATGTTTTCTAACAAAACCCACCATACATTCGAAAAGACTAACCACTATATGCAATAACACCCTCAGTTAGTGCAGGAATCAGTGAGCTTTTGTTTTGCATCTGCTGGTTTATCAGCTCTTACATAACTAGTTAAAGGCAAAATTCCATCTGATCAAAACCAGTATTCTCTAGCAAGTTAAGGCTCAAAATTAACAAAAATAATTAGAACTATGAAGCAGATCCTATCTTATCTGGATGGAGTCTCAGAATTTAATACTTTCCAGGCTTGGTAAAGCAGTAAAAGAGATCATAGTGAGAAGGGGAGAAAGGGAGGCTTCAGTCACTGCAATGTTATTAAATGTTGTTAATTTCTCAAGTTAGTGGCTGCATAAGACTTGTTACACTATATATAGCTTAGTATATTGCATAGCTCTTACACTTTTATTCTACAAAAATAGAAGATTGACAAATTTTTGCCGCCCTGTGTGGGAAATCTAATTTGTCTAAAACACTGGTTATATTGTCCATTTGGTAGCTAAACAAAAAAGACTTCATTTATAAGTTTCTTGATTACATTCATAGTAATACTTTATGATAAAATCCAGGAAATAATCAAAGCTTAGCAAGAGAATTACATGTTGTAATTATGAGATCATCTGTGCATGAAAAAAACTTTCATTGCATTTTTCCATTTTCCCTATCAAAAAAATGTTCAAACATGTGTTTTACCAGCATCTTTTATCAATACTAATATTATAACACATAATTATTATAGAACATCACATTTTAGGTGGGAGGGTCAGTCTCTAATCCCAGAACTAGACCCCCTCAATCATAGTGGATGCACATCCAATGCTGAGACATGGAGAAATAAAACATACCTAGAATTTTTTTTCTTAGTATTGAACTCCAATGACAAGTCAGAACTATCAACAGAAATATAATCACATCTTGCACTTAAGCAATGTAAACCTCAAAAACTCAATAAAATTGAAGGCCAAGAAGAATAGCTAATGGAAATGTAATTCAAAACCATCACCTTGAACTTGATTGGCTCAACTAACTGGAAGACCAAAACATCTCCCTCAAGCAAATTATTGGCACTACAAAACTGTCTCCAACCTGCACTCAATCCCGTCTTATCAGCATAGTATTTTACACAATATTGGCGCCCGCCTTCATCTTCCAAAGTGATTGTTGCGTCTTTCCTAGGTAAATGCATTTTACAGAACACCCCAGGAAGGCCCTATCAGAAGAAAAAAGAAATGATCACAAAAAAAAACAAGAGTACACTAATACAATTATACAGAGTGAATTCAGGCATTTGACAGCACTAACCATCCAAAAACAGCTTCCAACATGTGATCTAACCAAAGATTTTGCAAAACTGGGAAATTCAGGTTCTAGGTTTGATTGAACTTCCTCTGCACAAATCATAGCTGGAGACTTAATTTCAGGGGTGCATCTTCCATCACCAACGTTGTTTTTCAAAGAGCTTCAAGGTAAAAAAAAAACTAAACATCATCAGACAATGAATCGGAAAGAGGTAAAACTGTAAAACAGCATATGCAGATTCCATTTCTTTTAGATACTTCACTAACCTTATTTTCATTCCCCCTGAATCTGACATTGCCTGTCCGAAAATCTATTTGTTAGTGCTAAATCCCATTTATTCTGAGCTAAAAGAAAAAACAATTCCTGCTGGAAATTTGAAACTAGAAATTCTCTGTTCAAGTCCATTCCGTACGCCAACTAGTTTGACCGAGTAAAATAAGTGTACCTCTATATCTTTTGACACTTTCAAAACAATATTTGAAATTAAAAGTTTGAGAAGAAAGGGGGGAAGCCCATAAACCAAAACAATCATTCAAATATTTAACAATTCTAAGACGAAAATAAGAGTAAAAATAAAGGTTTTACAGGTTTGATTATGGTCTCGGATTGGCTCTTCTTTAGCTTCGGTTTTTTCTCAGTTGAGGCCTTAGCCTTCTTCCTATTATTTGTCTTCTTTTCCTGCAAAAACAAGATATAATGCAATGCATATAATTACCAATCGAGCAAAGGCAGCAAGAACAAGATCTAACTTATTTTCCTATAGTTTCTATCGTTTTTTTTCGAATTCCAGCTAAACAAACGGAAAGAAAGAAGAAAAGAGAGAGACCGAAGAAGAAGGGTTGAGCTTAGGAGTGAGGGTGAAGTCTTCTTCGCCAGCAGATTTGAGTCTCCAAACAGAAAGCGCCGTCGTTTTTTGCGGTAACTCTGAAGCTTCCTTCTTCACCCTTTGATCCATAACCAGCAATTCAGTTAGGAAGGAAGCAGGGACTCCACAGAAGCAGATGCCTACTGTTTCCCTCCCTCTTGGGTGCAAGGGCTTTTTTCTTTTCTAAAACTTTTTTCAAATTATGATCCGTAAACTACACCCAATATTAACCCAAAAAAATCACTCACTTAACGTATTAATTTTGTCCTAATTCGACAGATTCAATAAATTTAATCTTTTATATCTAAAAAAATCATCAATGTAGTCTTTTTTATGATATTATAAAAATAAGCTAGCTCATCAAATCAAAGCAATAGTTCAATAATTACATGCCGCCAAAAAGCAAAAACAAGTTAATGTTAAGTTGTTATACAAGAAAAGTAACTAATATAACATTTATGGGATAAACACAAGCAATTTAGGAGAAGAATAAAGATTAAAATGATGAAATTTTTAAATATTAAAATTTTAAATTTATTAAATTGTTTTGAATTAGGGTCAAATTGATAGATTATATAAGTTTTGGGACTAAAAATATTATTATATCATGTTGTATTAGAAGAAATATGTATATTTATAACAATATGTTAATTGAATGACTTTTTTGTAATAATTTTAATTGAATGACTTATTTATAAATGAAGTGACATGACTGCAACCAGGGGTGTGCATCCGGTTAATTCAGTCGGTGGCCAAACCGAATTAACCGAAATTTTTAGAACTTTAACCATTAACCGAACCAAATTAGCCTTAACCGAATTAACCAAACAAAAATTATTTCGGTCGATTTTCGAATTAACCGAAACTTGTTATAAAATTTTGGGTAAATTACACAATTGGTCACTAAATCATGGTAAAATGACCTTTTTAGTCACTGAACTTTCATTTTATACTAATTTGATAAAAGTTTAATGAACATTTTATAATATATTAAAAAATTTAATGATCATTTTATAATTTTTAAAAGTTCAATGACCAAAAATAAATATATATAATATATAATAATTTTGGTTAATTAACTGATTTCGAACCGAATTAACCGATAACTGAATTTCCAAAAAAATTAACCGTTAACCGAACTTACCTAAAATTAACTGAAAAAAATTTGGTTTGGTCGGTTAATTCGGTTAAAACCGAATAATGCACCTCCTAACTGCAACAATTTTTTGATTTAGTGACTTATTTTTAACTTTTGGTAGAAAGTAATATGTTTATTAATAAACTCATAATTAAGTGATCGTGGATGTAGTTTACCCTTAAATTTCCAACCTAATTGTATTAATTTTAGGCTAAATTAAAAAGTATAAATTGTATTTTTATATTTTAAGTGTCTAATTGTTTTTAGGGTAAAACTTTGATACACAAGCTGTGTAAAATTAATTTTACACAAGCCTGTGTATTTACACTATAAAAACCCAAATCCTAAATTCCTAACCCTAAAAAACTAAACCCCACACTCTAAACCCTAAACCCTAAATTCTAAACACTAACCTTGAATTCTACACCCTACAACCTAAACCCCTAACCCTTAAACCCTAAACTAAAACCCTAACCCCTAAAACTAAAAGGCATGTGTAAACTAAAGTTTACACGGCATGTGTATCAAAGTTTTTTCCCTTTTTTTAATCAAAATAAGTTTTTATTCGGTTATATTTTAAGGTTTATCCGTCAATTGTAGTTAATAAAAATCATCATCCAATGAATGCATGACACGTGGTCTATATTTAAAGTTTATTTAATTTTTAAATAAAATCATAAAAACCTTTAATATTCTTAAAATGCGAAAAATTTTCATTTTCATAAGCCTCAATCTCTTCTGCAGTCGATGAATCTGGTGTTAATTGAATGTCGAACGACAAACAAAAAATAGGTTTCAAAAACAAGTGGATGAATGACGACTAAGCTTCGTGGCTCCAGTGACAATAAAAAGAGATTTCATTGTTGCGACAATGACAACAACTCAGTGTTTAACAATGAAAGAAAATTTAAGGATTTGAAGTTATTTTTTAAAAAATGATTTTTTTTCTTTCATAAATTAGGTTTTATGTTTTACAATAAAAAAATTAAAAACTTAATCACATGTTAAATAATGACTGAATGTTGAAATTTTTAACAGACCAACCTTAAAATATTAACATAATGAAATATTAGACACCTAAAATATAATAGAATAAAATATTAGTAACCTATTTTGACCCAAAAATTTTAGGCACCTAAAGCTAAAAAATTATAGTTTGGGTATTGTTTTCTACTAAACCTTAATTTTAAGGTATTATTAGTAAGGGTAGACTGCCAAAATGGTCACTTTTATTTCATAAGTGTTCACTTTTGGTCAATAATTTTGAACATTTACATTTTAAGTCATTTATGTTATCATTTTATTACATTTTAGTCATTTACGTTTTCGATTCGTTACTTTTTGGTATAGAGCCTTTAACTCTTGTTAGTTTGATGACGTCGCATGTAAGTATTTTTTTCATGACCCATAAACATTAGATATAATAATAATTTGGCCCATAAGCTTTAGATAAAACATCAGTTTGACTCCTAAACTTTAGGTAAAATATCAAGTTCACCCTTGAATTCCATCAGTCTCCCGCCATCGGCGGTCACTTACCAATTACCATCATCGCCGATTACCGCTAGTCACCATTGGTTATCGTTGCTGATGAATGTTGGACCCAAAATTTTTTATTCACTCCTTTTTGGTCTTCTGAACGTGAATTGTAACACCCCTTTCCTGTATTCGTACACCGGGTACGAGTCAGAAATGTTACGACTTCTTTAATAAAAAATCAGGGTAATTTAAAATTTTCAGTAAACTTCTCAATGGTCACCCATCCTCAAATTTCTCTAGCCCAAGCACGCTTAACTTTATTTAAACCCGACATAAATTATTTATTCGAGTTCCAATCATAAATCAATTATCTTAGCATGAAACTCATCACCAAAAGTTATTCTTAACCTTGAATCTTTCCAGAAACGCCAATTATCTTGAAACCACAACAAACTTTAAAGGCCAATCACAACTCAAATAGGTTTAGCAAGTATACATGCCACTATAATAATAATCAAACCTCAATTAGGATGTCATTACTGTGATTACCTGTTGAGCTTTCCAATATTGATGCAATGTTTTTCTCACTCTCATCTTGATTTACCTACGTGTGTAAAATCAAACACACGCTAAGTACGAACTTAGTGAGGCAATAAAGGAAATTAATAACAACAATTTAAACTTTATTCAACTTCATGGCTATACTTATATAGCATGATATATGCCAATGCATCAACTTTCACATTGCATTAGTAATTATTTACTACATGCCAATGTCATAAGATTTTCATGCTTGCCCGTTTATCATAATATGCCTTGTATGCATAAATGCATCATGATCACTAGATAAGTATACCTTCATATTAATCATATATCAACATAATATAAACCGGATATAAATTTCTTACCGATATACTTGTCACATGTTTCGAGAGTTTGCATACTCCCTAACCTGTTTACCATTTATTATCCATTTATTTATAGCCTCAACTAAACCTTTGAGGACCCTCGATACGCGAGTCAAATATGCACCGAAGTGCTAATGCACATAAGGTCGTGCCCACCATCCGCACACTTATAAGGCTGTGCTAACCTCCCAATTTTCGCACGTTTATAAGGTCATGCTAACCATGCACTAAGTGTCCTTTATATACACATAGTGCTATCCCGGATACCCGAATATGCAGCGTGCTACTAGACTCTATGGCATGCCAACTATACCCTGTCCCTCAATGACTTATTTGGGCATAATTTTCCATATTTATTCCATCCATGGTAATGTATATCAATATAATTTATCATTGGCAGTTCATACCCAAAATAACATACATAGAATAACATCATATATAACTAGTGATCCATGCATTTATATTCAATCTTTGACATATTTAAAATATGTCAATCATATGATCAATGACATTAATATCATGCCAATATATAAACCATGTTGACTTATCGCAAGTCTTCCCAATGATGTATAAAACATCCATGTATTATGTTATGTATGCATTGCACTCACCTAAGCCATTTATTAGCATGCCTCACTAAATTCTACTCGATCCTTTCCTTTATAGAACCTCGAACCTTCTTTGATTCAGACTTGACTTCATTAATCACATGAATAAGATAAAATATTTGTTAGATTCAAATCTAACAATACCTTAAACATGATGTCTAATATAATCATTCGAATATAAAATTTCCAAATATTTTTCTTTTCTTCCTTGTACTGTTCAGAAACTCATTATGGTCCTTAGTGACTAATTTCCAAATATAAAATAATATAATCATTCGAATATAATCATCCGAATATAAAATTTTCAAATATTTTTCCTTCCTTGTACCATTCAAAAACTCATTATGGTCCTTAGTGACCAATTTGAACTTCTATTAACTCTTCCGAGCTTGCTAACTAACATTTAAATACAAAATGTTTCAAATTCCATTTTCTGACAGCTTGCACTACCTTCCAAGATTTACTTGTACAGGGCAAAATACACACCGAATCTTATTTTCCTTTATACTGGAGAAACTAGATTCGATAACGGTTCTAACGGTATAAGCCACATAAATTAAAAAAGTCTACAAAAATTATGAAAATTCTTCAAACTCCCATCACAATGTTGTTTTGACAGAAATTGCTCTGTAAATTTTCTGACCTTCATCCGATTAAAAATTCATATCTTTTAACTCGAAACTCGAAACTTGAAATCTGTTTCCGTTTGTTGGAAACGAAACTAGACAAACAAATCTTTACAACGGTATAAAATTCATCATCTAACCATTTTTGTAGAATTTATGGTGGATTTTCGAAGTCACTGCCAAAATTCAATCTTCTTCATAGCTTTCCATAATAACTTCTAATTTATACTAACTTCTTCTTATTTTTCTACTTGTCAATTTAGTCCCATCACTAGCTTCAAACCACCAATTCATCATCTTCTTCATCAAATAATTATTCAAAATAATTCCCTCTAATTTTCTTTCTTTGCCCAAAATAGTCACTAAAATGCAAAGGTAAGGATTCAAACTTCTTAACTTTGCAATTTAGTCCTCAAATAAACACTACTACCTTAATTCTATTATTCAAAAAAATCAGATTTAATCCCCATCCAGGAATTCATTTCCTATTTAGTCACTTGATTTTAACAAATTGTCAAAATGGTCACTAATTCGATTCAACATCGGTTTAGCATTCTAACATCAATTTCACATCTCCAACATCATTAATTACATAAATACACTCCAGTTTCATAAAATTCAGATTCGGTCCCTTAACTTTGAAGCTTGTCGAATTGATCCCTATATATTTAACTTAGGGTTTTGCTTCCAAACAACAAATCAAGCTTACTAGATCATTAATTCAACATCACAAACCCTAAGTTAGACTTAAATCCACAAACCCTAATCTTCTCCATACAAACCAAAGTATGTAGAGTTTAAATGCTAACTTAATATCATGATTTTAACATCATATAAGCTTGATTCCAACTTAAATTCAACCATGGAATCATAAAATTTCAAAAGCCCCAATTTTGTTCATAAACCCTAATTTCCTTCTCATATAAAATTTTCATCAATCAAGTATGTATTCCATGAATTAATAGTATCAAAAGATAGAGCTTGAAGAGTGGAACAACTTTGCAGTTCGAAAGATTACCTGAAAATCGAGTTTCGAGGCTTGAATCAAGCTTGAAATTTTTTCCCTTTTCCCCCATATTTTCGAAAATGTGAAAGATGAAGAAGGCTTCATCTTTTGGCCTTTTAATTTTAAATCTCTCCAATTATGCCACTTGTATTATATAAATGAATTTTAAATTTATTCAAATAAAGAAATTACAAAAATACCCTTTTATCCAACGGTTGAGATTGATTTTATCTTCAATCAAGGGCCAAGATTTAATCTTTAATTTTCTTCTTCCAAAAATGGCCTTTGTAACTTCAAATATTTCAAAATCGCCATCCCTACCAAATGACTAATTTGCCCTCCAACTAGTCTTTATTTACTACTTTGTTTCAAAATTGCCATTCCATTATAATCTAACTAAATTAGTTCCTTCTCAACCAGCCACTATTCCATAAATATCATTTTATGATTTTCCATGGCTTATGGAATAGATTCTGAAATTCAATTCAATCTGATTTCCTAATATTCACAAATACTTCTACTATGATTTTACCTTTACCGAGTTATCAGATCTATTTCGAAAATTCTATATTTACATAATGTTCCTCATATCACCATCTTTCATCCAATGACCTAGATTTAATCTTGAGTTAGTAGTTTACCAACTTTGCACTTGTGAATTTTCCAAAATTATGATTTTGCCATTTTTCATCCAATGACTCATATTTAGCATGGAAAATCAACTTAAATCCAAGGGTTCATATTCTTCCAACAAAAAGAAAATATCTTAGACATGTAAAATGACATAATCAATATTGACTTATCATCTTTCAAAATATCCTGGATATTCGATTTGATCCGATTATCCGAATAATTTTCTGAACTTTATCGCTTTATAGCCATTAATACAAACTCCATACAAAAAATTCGGGTAACATGAAAATGTCACTCTTGAGGGTAAACTATTCATTTACGGGATCAGAATACATAACTTTTGAAAATTATACTTTGGTCCCTAAACTTTTCCAAAGTTTACACTTTAACCACAAAACTTTCAAAATTTTTATTTTGGTCACTAGCCAAAATTGGGATATTACAATTCCCCCTTAAGAAAATTCGTCCTCAAATTTTCAACACATACCTAGTTCAAAAACAACGAGGAAACTATTTTCTCAAATCTTTTTTTCCCATATCGCTTTTTGACTTTATAATTTCACCAAAGAACTTTAACATGCAAGATCATCTTATTTCTTAGTCCTTTGACTTCATGTGCCCAAATCTTTACCAATTCTTCCTCATAAATCAAATCCTGTTGAATCTCTACTCCCTCCGAGGTAATGATATGTAGAGGATCTAATCGATACTTCTTGAGCATCGATACATGGAATACATTGTGAATCTTGTCCATTTTCGGAGGTAAGGCAAACTAATAAACCACCGGATCAACTCTTTTCACAGTCTTATAAGGCCCAATAAATCTTGGACTCAACTTCCCTTTTTGTCCAAACCATAACATCTTCTTCTAAGGTAAAACTTTTACGGAATACTTTATCCTTAACTCCATATAAATATCTTTTCTTTCAAGATCAGGAGATAATATCCATCATTCTAAAGCAATTCTAGATTGCTTCGAACCATTCTTACTTTATTCTCCATATCCTGAACTAAATCAAATCATATTCAATCACCTCTTAGTTCTCTTTCCATCATCATCTGGAATATAAATTACCTCTTGATAATATGAACATCATTTAGACTTAACACCAAAATTTTAAATTTTCCCTTTTCACCTTACTGAATTCCTTCCAAACATATCTTATCTTTCATCTGTAAATCTTTGATCTGATTTGTCAAAGTAGATTTGAGCTGAAGCTATGTAATCAATATACTATTTTCTTCCAAAGGTAATTGGGCATTTAATGCTTATAAGTCAAAGAATGACTTTTGGCTAAGTACATCAACTACTATATTAGCCTTATTACATCAATACACATCCCAACCTATTATGAGACGTATTATTGAATAAGGCAGAATCCTTACTAGATTCATATTGCACTAATACTAGTGCTACTATCAAATCTTCTTTTACTGGTAAGAATATAATCGTAATTTAATCTTAGAGGAATATTACTGCTTCTTTGACTAACCTCATTGGAGCTTCCCAGCATGATATACCGAGTTGTATAAAACCTCAATCTAATGACCCTTGCAATTAGGTCTTTAGCTTTCTTAACCTAGTAAGAGTCATTCTGTAGAGTATAATCAATATAGGTCCATATTGGATTAAATCCAATCCTAAACTTAGCCTTTTGATTAAGCATCAAGCCTAAAGGCTCCTCTTGGGCAACACATTTAAATCTCACAAACAATAGGAATACTCTCCCAGCTTACCCTTGATGCTCGATATCCATAGCATATGTTAAATAATTTTTACATTGTAACAAATTCCAATAAAAACTTTGCATGCTCATGTATGCAATTATCACAACACTCACATGATTAGTTTTTATGGTTTTCTTAAATCTCCAACATTAATTATAAATGTAAGAGAGTTCTTAATTTTCCTTTTCATGATCTATTAGCGGAACTATGTAATAAATTCAGCTTGATATCTTTGCCGGGAATCCTCACCACTTTTTAGAAGTAGTGAAATACATAATGATTCACTATTCCTCTTTACTAGCTATGACCTCTGATTAGATATTTTCTCATTCTAAACCCTTTCCATTGTATTCAGCATAATTTATTACTTCATGAAATTTTGAAATACATAGGGCAGTCAGTACTTCTTTGTACCTAACCTCCATCCCTCTATGAGCTCTCATAACAGTCTCTCTTTTTCTGTCTGTAGAAAGCAGTTTAGAAGCAAAACAGCTCAGTTTATTAAACTTGCACTCATATTCTTAATAATCCAATTGCCCAAATTAAGATGTAAGAACTTCGTTGTATCTCTAAGATAAATGTGTTACGGAACCCTCAAAGAAAGAACTTTTAGCTAACAGACTTTCGAGTATGTACCGTAACATTACTTTATTAAATATGAGTCTAATCCTTTCAGATGAAATACTACTTTATTTTTAGTCTCCTCTGATCATCAATACAGAGTTCCTTTAACCTAACATTTATATCCTTAAACCATAGATTAACAATTATAGGATCTCCATCAATGTCTCTATGAAAATCTAGTGTGTTAGAACTCTCAATTCTTTTGCAATCGGTGCCTAAGCAGGCTGATTCATAATCGCATCTAATGTATGGAAGAAAAGCTCTTAATCCAGAAAATGCATATCATGTTACTGTGGTGCCTCTGCACCATGCTAATCTGAGGGTAGAATATTATCATTAACCTTATCATGCTTATGAATCTCTTATTGATCCACTCGTCTAAACACCTGACACGATTCTTTTACCCTCACACATTAAAATTTAACATTATTATCATAATGAAGTAAGCAATTGCATCCATTCAAACAAGTAAAATCATCAGTAATTCTGACATCCTATTGGCATGTATACACTTTTAACCTTTACCATACTTCGTTTAACTCTAGAACCGGCTAAACCTATAGCTCTTATACCAATAAATGTAACACCCTTTTCCCGTATCCATACACCGGGTACGAGTCAGAAATGTTACAACTTCTTTAATAAAAAATCAGGGCAATTTAAAATTTTCAGTAAACTTCTCAATGGTCACCCATCCTCAAATTTCTCTAGCCCAAGCACGCTTAACTTTATTTAAAACTGACATAAATTATTTATTCGAATTCCAATCATAAATCAATTATCTTAGCAAGCAACTCATCACCAAAAGTTATTCTTAACCTTAATCTTTCTAGAAACGCCAATTATCTTAAAACCATAACAAACTTTAAAGGCCAATCACAACTCAAATAGGTTTAGCAAGTATACATGCCACTATAATAATAATCAAAGCTCAATTAGGATGTCATTACAGTGATTACATGTTGAGCTTTCCAATATTGATGCAATACTTTTCTCACTCTCATCTTGATTTACCTACATGTGTAAAATCAAACACACGCTAAGTACGAACTTAGTGAGGTAATAAAGGAAATTAATAACAATAATTTAAACTTTATTCAACTTCATGGCTATATTTATATAGCATGATATATGCCAATGCATCAACTTTCACATTGCATTAGTAATTATTTACTACATGCCAATGTCATAAGATGTCCATGCTTGTCCGTTTATCATAATATGCCTTATATGCATAAATGCATCATGATCAATAGATAAGTATACCTTCATATTAATCATATATCAACATAATATAAACCGAATATAAATTTCTTACCGATATACTTGTCACATGTTCCAAGAGTTCACATACTCCCTAACATATTTACCATTTATTTATAGCCCAAACTAAACCTTGAGGACCCTGGTACGCGAGTCAAATATACACCGAAGTGCTAATGCACATAAGGTCGTGCCCACTATCCGCACGCTTATAAGGCTGTGCGAACCTCCCAATTTTCGCACATTTATAAGGCCATGCTAACCATGCACTAAGTGTCCTTTATATACACTATAGTGCTATCCTGGATACTCGAATATACAGCGTGCTGCTGGACTCTATGGTATGCCAACTATACCCTGTCCCTTAATGACTTATTTGGGCATAATTTTCTGTATTTATTCCATCCATGGCAATGTATATCAATTTAATTTATCATTGGCAGTTTAACATTCATAGAATAACATCATATATAACTAGTGATCCATGCATTTATATTCAATCTTTGACATATTTAAAATATGTCAATCATATGATCAATGACATAAATATCATGCCAATATATAAACCAGGTAGACTTATCGCAAGTCTTCCCAATGATGTATAAAACATCCATGTATTATGTTATGTATGCATTGCACTCACCTGGGCCATTTATTAGCATGCCTCACTAAATTATACTCGATCCTTTCCTTTATAGAACCTCAAACCTTCTTTGATTCAGACTTGACTTCATTAATCACATGAATAAGATAAAAATATTTGTTAGATTCAAATCGAACAATACCTTAAACATGATGTCTAATATAATCATTCGAATATAAAATTTCCAAATATTTTTCTTTTCTTCCTTGTACTGTTCAGAAACTCATTATGGTCCTTAGTGACTAATTTGAACTTCTATTAACTCTTCTGAGCTTGCTAACTAACATTTAAATACAAAATGTTTCAAATTCCATTTTCTGACAGCTTGCGCTACCTTCCAACATTTACTTGTACAAGGCAGATTACACACCAGATCTTAATTTCCTTTATATTGGAGAAACTAGATTCGATAAAGGTTCTAACGGTATAAGCTACATAAATTAATAAAATCTATAAAAATTATCAAAATTTTCAAACTCCCGTCACAGTGTTGTTTTGACAGAAACTGCTCTGTAAATTTTCTAACCTTCATTTGATTAAAAATTCATATATTTTAACTCGGAACTTGAAATCACTTTTCGTTTGTTGGAAATGAAACTAGACGAACAAATCTTTACAACTGTATAAAATTTATCATCTAACCTTTTTTGTAGAATTTATGGTGAATTTTCAAAGTCATTGCCAAAATTCAATCTTCTTCATAACTTTCCATATGACTTCTAATTTATACTAAATTCTTCTTATTTTTCTACTTATCAATTTAGTCCCATCACTTGCTTCAAACCACCAATTCATCATCTTCTTCATCAAATAATTATTCAAAATAATTCCCTCTAATTTTCTTTCTTTGCCCAAAATAGTCACTAAAATGCAAAGGTAAGGATTCAAACTTCTTAACTTTGAAATTTAGTCCTCAAATCAACACTACTACCTTAATTCTATTATTTAAAAAAAATCAGATTTAATCCCCATCCAAGAATTCATTTCCTATTTAGTCACTTGATTTTGACAAAATGTCAAAATAGTCACTAATTCGATTCAACATCGGTTTTAGCATTCTAACATCAATTTCACATCTCCAACATCATTAATTACATAAATACAGTCCAATTTCATAAAATTCAGATTCGGGCCCTTAACTTTGAAGCTTGCTGAATTGATCCCTGTATATTTAACTTAGGGTTTTGCTTCCAAACAACAAATCAAGCTTACTAGATCATTAATTCAACAACACAAACCCTAAGTTATACTTAAATCCATAAATCATAATCTTCTCCATACAAACCAAAATATGTAGAGTTTAAATCCTAACTCAATATCATGATTTTAACATCATATAAGCTTGATTCCAACATAAATTCAACCATCGAATCATAAAATTTCAAAAGCCCCAATTTTGTTCATAAACCCTAATTTCCTTATCATGTAAATTTTTTTATCAATCAAGCATGTATTGCATGAATTAATAATATCAAAAGGTAGAGCTTGAAGAGTGGAACAACTTTGCAGTTTGAAAGATTACCTGAAAATCGAGTTTCGAGGCTTGAATCAAGCTTGAAAAATTTTCTCCTTTTTCCCCATATTTTCGAAAATGTGAAAAATGAAGAAGGCTTCATCTTTTGGCCTTTAATTTTAAATCTCTCCAATTATGCCACTTGTATTATATAAATGAATTTTAAATTTATTCAAATAGGGAAATTAAAAAAGTGCCCTTTTATCCAACGGTTGAGATTGATTTTATCATCAATCAAGGGCCAAGATTTAATATTTAATTTTCTTCTTCCAAAAATGGCCTTCGTAACTTCAAATATTTCAAAATTGTCATCCCTGCCAAATGAGTAATTTGCCCTCCAACTAGTCTTTATTTACTAGTTTGTTTCAAAATTGACATTCCATTATAGTCTAACTAAATTAGTTCCTTCTCAACCGGCCACTATTCCATAAATATCATTTTATGATTTTACATGGCTTAAGGAATAGCCTCTGAAATTCAATTCAATCTGATTTCCCGATATTAACAAAATACTTCTACTACGATTTTACCTTTACCGAGCTATCAGATCTATTCCGAAAATTCTATATTTCCATAATGTTTCTCATATCATCATCCTTCATCCAATGGCCTAGATTTAATCTTGAGTTATTAGTTTACCAACTTTGCCCTTGTGAATTTTCTAAAATTATGATGTTGCTATTTTTCATCCAATGGCTCATATTTAGCATGGAAAATCAACTTAAATCCAAGGGTTCATATTTTTCCAACACAAAGAAAATATCTTAGACATGTAAAATGACATAATCAACCTTGGCTTATCATCATTCAAAATATCCTGGATATTCGATTCGATCTGATTATCCGAATATTTTTCTGAACTTTATCGCTTTATAGCCATTAATACAAACTCTGTTCGAAAAATCTGGGTAACACAAAAATGTCACTATTGGGGGTAAACTATTCATTTACGGGATCAAAATACATAACTTTTGAAAATTACACTTTGGTCCTTAAACTTTTCCAAAGTTTACACTTTAACCACAAAACTTTCAAAATTTTCATTTTGGTCACTAGCCAAAAATTGGGATAGTACACGAATATGAAGCCCTTCTCACTCAAAAGTGTCTTGAACTCAACAAATATAACCTTGAAACCGTCGAATTCCTTTAAAATGAAATCATAATAATAAATTTATCATTAATATTCCTTTAGAAATAACAACACCAAAAATCTAAATTTATATCATAATCAAATCCATTATCTTCTTATAATGTTATTTTGTTACGTTTATAATATTAACTATTGTAACAACGGTCCCGCCCACGGTGGTGCTTGATGCGTTCTTACGAAAAATATTGGTTTTGAGTCGCCACCAATCTTTTTAACTTAGGTGAGATTGGATCACCTGAAAAACTTGTTATTTTAATAAAACCTATTTCTGTCATTTTATTAAAACAACGAGCTTTGGTCTGCGAAACCAGAAAAACAGGTTCAGGAGTTAGTTACGTGTGGGGAAGGGTGAGCACCCCCACAATGCCCAAAATTGGTACCTGGTTGATTATTTGGTGTCTCAATGATGGAAAATTAAGAATTCAAATTTAATTTAAAATTTGGATCCCTTAAAATATTTAAAATATTATTTCTTTGTATGAAAGGAATTTACACCCCTACACTCGGGGCATAATTTCCGTTAGATTCCCGAATAAAGAGAATCTATTTTAAAAAGTATAATTTAGAATTAAAAATTGCATTTTTTTGTATTATAGATTAACGAAAAGCGGCACCTTTTACGTTCAAGATACATTTTTCACAAGAATCCCTAATGAAGAAATCATTTTTATTTTTAAAAAATGGTTAAAACAGACGAATATGACGTTTACGGATGTATATATATGTATAGTTATATTATTACATTAACATCGAAAGAATAGTAATAGTAATATTAATAAAATAATGATGATAATAATATGTAACACATAATCTTAATAATAATAATTTAATATGGTAATAACAATAATATATAACATACTTATATATATTCACGTACAGAATATTAAAACTAATAATAATTATTATAATAATAATATGATATGGCAGTTTAGTAGTATTATATATGATAATATAATAATAATAAAGCTAATTAATATTATTAGTGTAATAATATAGGATTAATAATAATAATAATAACATAAATTAAGAAAAACAGTGGCCAAAATATAAACAAATTAAAATGGCAAATTGCAAGGAGACAAAGGCGAAGGACCGTGGGAATAATTTCCCCTTTCTTTAGAAATGCACAGATCCTCTCCCTCCGGGTCGGGTCGATACGCGGGTCACCTGGCCAAACGACGTCGTTTTGGGCTTTGAACAGTGACGCCCAAAACGACATCGTTTCATAAAGGGTTTAAATACCCTATTTTGCCCCAAAAAACTCATTTGTTTCTAATATCCTAAAAAAACAAAATGCTCTCTCAAATTCTCTTCTCTCCCCACTCTACCGGAGCCTAGAGCCATTAAGGGCTCCAGCATTGGCCGTCGTTCATCGGCGACGATGACCACCGTTCGTGGTGGCTGGAGTACATGCAAATGGATGGTTCAGTTCGGTTTCGGCTCCTAAATCCAAATCTAAGGCGTGTTTCCCTCAAACCCCACCCTAATTGCATGGATCTACGAAAAGCAGAGAGGTTTTTCTTGTTTTATTTATTTTTTACCTTTTTTTCTTTTTTTATTCGATTTCCCCCTTTTTGGTTGCTTTTTTCTCTTGAAATCGTCCTTAATCCTTTTTTTTGGTTCAACTCCCCTTTTATAGTGTAATCACTCATTTTTATCCGGTTTGTAAATATTGTTAATATATTAGTATAATAATTAATGGAGAATTATTATTGCATGTATACATATTACATTATATGTTTATTTTATATGCATGATTAGTGTACGTATAGGGTGTGTGATGTGTGCATGTATACTATAAGCCATGTATACGCATTAGTAAGTAATATGGTGTATGTATGTCGCGCATGTATTTACATTCCTTATGAGTGCATAATTTGTACGTATAATATGTGTGGATATTCATGATTATCATGTGTGTTATTGTATGCATGTATGTTAGTATGTTACATTAATTAATGTTTGCATGTGTATTCGTATGTTACACTTATATGAATGTGCACGTGTACGTATGTATGTAATATCGTATTATTATTATTATTATTGGACTAATGTCTAAAATATAAAACCCAAATATTAATTAACAGTCTAATCCAATATATTACAAAAACCCAAAAATATATATTACAGACCCAAAATAACGTTACAAGGCCCATATTGGCCTGACCCAGTATATTAAAAACCCTATAACCCTCTTTTATCTTGCAGCCGCCGTCATCTGGGCCGTTGGATCAAGTCTTGATCCAACGGTCTAGATCAGTCCAAGATAATCCAGCTGGCGCGCGTGATGTCACTCTCCAGACCGCTCGCCTCCCACTCGCGCGTGCAACGCACGCGCGAGACCGTTCATTACCCCTCTGCCACGCGTCAAGATCAGATGTAGCTGCACTCATCTCAAGGCTCGATCTAGGCCGCTCGTCCCCCATGTAATCATAGCCGTTGGATCAGATCTGATCCAACGGCCGTGAATGGATCTGACAGAGGACACCACCACCATACTCTCTCCACTCTTCCACCATACCGCCGTACCAACCACCATGCTCAGATGCACAAAAAAATGGAAATACAGGGTGTCAGTACCAAATCGAACAAGATGTAATATGTATTATATTCTACAAAAAACAGAGAAAAAACAAGGATATATCATCCAACAGAAAGTGTATTATGACCAGTTTCAGAAATACAAAAAAAAAGAGGCAACGCAAGTCCAGTGGTATTTTTCTTTCTACTTTTACAGCATGCATATCTTTCAAGGGCATCAAGAATATAAAAAAACGAAAAGAACTCGGTTCTTACCCTCGTCGAAAGAGCCCCCCGCCGCCGGTAATAAGTTGTAAGGCTCTTAAGCCAAACACGGTGAACCGGTAAAGGGGAGGGTTGTTTGGTCTTGGTTTACAAAACTTTTTAAAAAAAAAGGAAAAAGTTTCAGCTTTTGTTTTTTAGATCTAGGAAAATAGGTCTCGTTCTTCTAAAATCTAAGGTCGTAGGTGGGTTTAGAGTGAAAAAATGGGTGTTTTAGGCCCTGGTTCGAGGATCGCCGGCGCCGGCGAACGGCGGCCGATGGTGGTCTGAGGGGGTCGATACGGCGGAAGCTCGCCGATTTCTGAGGATTATGGCGGCCGGTATGGGTTCATTTGGTTTCGAGTTGAGAGAATATTAAGAGGGGGAGGGTTTATTTTTGAAACAAAAAATTTAAAATGCCAAAGAGGCAGATTTCGGGCTGAAGGGGTTTATTTATAGACGGGGTCATTTTAAAAATGGTATAACAACGGCTTTAGTCCCTTCGCGTTTCTAGATTTTTCGTTTTGAGCTCGCCGCATGGATCAATTACAATTCTAGTCCTTTACCTTTTCGGTTTTATTTCGATTTGATCACTAAATTAACCGAAATCAGATTTATAAATGGTAAAATTACCCCTTCAACCATCCCGCGTTTTTTAATTTTTCATTTCAGGTCTGCCCCTTGGTCTAATTACAGTTTCAGTCCTTTCAAGTTTGGTCCTGTTTGCATTTTCGTCCTTAAATTGCATATTATTATCCTTTAATTTCGGCCACTGATGTTTATTTCTTTTCATTTCAGTCCTGTTTTCATGTAAATATTTATGTTTCGTATTATAATCGTGTATGCTGATGTAGTCTTTTGCCTTATTATATATATATCTCTCGTATATGCCTTGTATTTTTATGTTTACATGTATATGCGTGTTAAATTCATGACGATTATGTGTCTTTATGTATCGGTTCAGTTATTCGTATCATGAATATTGTGTTCTAGTCGGCTCGTACACAACATGTTTTGTATTTTAGTACGTATTGTATGTTTTCTTGGCTTTAGGTTACGTGTTAGTATATTTCCTTTTTATGTATAATATATTGCTTTATATGTGTTGAAATGTGTTTTATTTCTAATATGTATGTCTTCTTGAAATATATGTTTTGTCCACACACATATTTATTCATGCCTTGTTATTGTGACATGTTAAATTTGTTTTTATCTACTATTAAGCTTGATATGTATATATGTATGTTTTAGTTTAGTATCTTATTTATGTAAGATTAGTATTCTGTTATGTTAATATTTATTGCATTTAAATATTTTGCCATGTTTTATATTTTGCTCATTAAGGTTGCATAATGATATATAAATTGTCAATGCGGTGCCCTTTTATCCGAGCGTAAACGGGGCCAGTATTAGGTGTAGTGATAGTGGTTGGGCGTTTACTCTCGGATAACGGGGCCCTTAAAATTTATTCGCAATTATAACCGAATTTTAATATAATCGTCACCTTAACCCGGAAAATCTAATATTAATAAAGTGGTAATTATTAAAGTACCAATTTTGGGCGGTGTGGGGGTGCTAATCCTTCCCCATCCGTAACCGACTCCCGAACCCAATAATTTTTAAATCTCTGGTTTTACGGTGTCCGGCCTACCTAAGTGGCTGGTGGCGACTCCAATTTTTAAATAAAATACGGTTTTTAAAACCCCACGGAATAAACGTTTTATATCCGAAAAATCACAAACAATCGGAAACATCGTTTTTTTAGCGATAAAAAGGGACATCGCTACAGATGGCGACTCCACTGGTGACAATTTTTGTTTTTTGAAAACAAGAAGAGTGTCAAGCTTTTTAAAATAATTACCGCTTTATTAATATTAGAAATTCCGGGTTAAAGTAACTATTAAATTAATATTCGATTGTAATTGCGCGTTTATTTTAATACATTTAAAATATGGCATATAAACCCGTTTTTTTAAGTGGGGGAAAACGCTAATGCTTTCGTGGAGATATCGTTCTCCCGTATGGGCCTAGCAAGTACCTTTGGGGCTCGAGTACCTTATGCTTTCGTAAGGATATCGTTCCTTCGTACGGGCATAAGCAAATGGGTCCCCCTGAATTGAACCCGGTTGAAAGGAGCCTATAATGGGTGATGACCGGGGGCCTTGCTACTCTTAGTAGAGGACAGCGAGGACAATTTGGGTACCTCCTAGAACCAAAACTGCATATAGAGAACACATAGAAACCCACCCTGTTAGAGCCATGCAGATAACCTAGGTGTCTTAGATGGAATGTAAATAGGATTGCCTTGTTTGCTTATCGCATTTAAATTGCCCTTTTATTACGTACTTATCATTTTTGACTGGTACTGACTTGTTTTCTTTTGCTTTGTTTTTGCATATCATCGCATTCGCATTACACAGAGCATTGATTCCCGACTGATTTCTCCCATAATAGAAGATTGTTCATGATGGACCAAAGGTTCTTTGACCTGAAGGAAGGGGGTCCAATTCTAGAGTTCCATCCCGAGACTGGGCCAGGGACAGCCGAAGAAGAATCATTCAAGGACTCCAGAACAGATTCGGTAAGCAGTGTCAATTCTGGTGACAAACAAGATGAAATACAAGAACTAAAGAAGTAGATGTCCGAGATGATGGATCAGATGAATGCTATGATGAAAGGCAAGCAGCATGTCGAACTCAGAAAAGATTCGATCGAGGATCAGAATGTGGAACAGAATGGTCAGAATGTCGAAACAGACAACACTATTAAATATGACAAATCGAATCCCTTTGTGATCAATCTCAAGAAGCAGACAAGTAGCATATCTGGGGTAGATACCCAGGGAACAGAGGCAAAACCAGGGGAAGTTCGAGAATCTAATGACATCAGAAGGCATTATCCTATGCCCATGAGATACAACGAGTTACTTCCGTTACTTGTCGAAAGGAGCCTTATCTCTGTACCAAGGAAACCTCCTTATCCGAAGGACTACAACAATCGTGTCTGGTGCGGCTACCACATAGGCGATTCGAGTCATCACACTGGAAATTGTAGGGCCCTGAAGGACAGAGTTCGAGATCTTATTAGAATGGGAATTTTGGGTTTCGAAGACGGACAACCCCGATTCTTCAGCCAGCCAGCCGTTGCCCGAGGGACAAAGTCGAAGGAGGGTCAATACCCAACCCAAGGTTCGGGTAACACAGAAGTGGGTCACTCAAGCAGGATATAGTTAGGATTCAAGAATAAAAGCATCTCAGAAGATGAACTTGCACGCAAGTGCAGCCAGCTCGAGCATGAGAGGCACAATCTGAGCATGAAATTAAAGAATGTACAAGACAAGTACCAGAAGCTGCACTTCGAATTCAAGAGTTTCAGTCTGGGTGACACTGCAGAAGAATGGGTCAATGGTATGATTCAGCTGAGGAACGGTTCAGAATGCTGGAAGCAGAAATGCAAGAATAGTAAGAATAAGTCAGATCATTATCACAGAAGCTGGAAGAAGCTGAGCGCCAACGCGACAGTTTCCAAAGTGAGTTGGAAAGCAGTCTGGCCATGGAAGATATCTTGAAATCAAGTCTGCAGCAGAAAAGGAATGAATCACAAGCCTTTCAAATGGAAAACGCAGCACTCAAAGAACAGATAGCGAGGCTCGAGACTGCTTTACGTACCAGTGAGATCCGTGCTGGGGCAATGACCGTTCAGCTACAAAAGGCCAAGCAAACAATATGGGAGAAAGACTGGGACATGAATATGGTTACGACTCAAGCCCGACAAGTAGCTCAACAGGTAGCAGATTTAGCCGATGCAGCAGCACCAATAAGCCAGAATATGGATCCAGCATTGGACCGCGAAGGAAAGCTGACAGGACTGTTGAATGAGGTCAAGACATTAGGTGCCAGGGTTCACCACTATCTGTAAAACCCTAATACCGGATATAACGAAACCTTTTGGTCTGAATGAAAGATGTCATATAGGGACAAATCACTTGCGGAATCGATGCTTTATTGCATTCATGCATTGCATTTGCATCACGTCCTGTGCATTGTTTAATAATTCTATCATCGTATGACACTTCATCATTTAATACTTGGGGTTCGATGGCAGAATTAATCAGAAAATAGAACGAATTGAAGAGTCGAGGCTTGACCAGTTAGAAGAAAAATCGAGAAAGAGCTTAAGAAGAAAGGAAAGATAAATGTTTTCAATACGAGGGAACTCTGCCTAGTCCCTGATTGGTCATTCCTCCGGATTTCAAGGTTCCTGGATTTGCGCAGTACGACGGAACCAGCTGCCCGATGATTCACCTAACCATGTTTTGTAGAAAAATGGAAAGATACAGGAAGAATGAAGAATTATTGGTCCACCACTTCTATGATAGCCTGACGGGACCCACAGCAGTATGGTATAACCGTTTGAACAGAAACCAAGTTAGGTCATGGGGTGACCTCGCTAATGCTTTCTTGAGGCAATATAAATATGCTTTAGATTTAGCACCCTATCGCCAGTTTCTTCAGAATGAGAAAATGAGGCCAAGTGAAAGCTTAAGGGAATATGCACTAAGGTGGCGATGTTTGGCGACCCAAGTCCAACCTCCTATAGCGGAAGAAGAGTTGGCTCCCTTATTCCATGCAACGCTTCCCTCTCCCTTCTTCGATGTGATGTTGGAGAAATCGAGAAACGGATTCGAAGATTTCATGACGATTGGAGAGAGGATAGAATATGCAATCAAAGAAGGAAAATTGGGTCTAAAGTCTAAGAACCGAAGCGAGGATAAGATAGATAAGGATGGAGAGGTAAATGAGTGTCATCTTCAGGGTTCGCGTGGCCGTAAAAAAAGGAGACAGACTGACAAATCGGGGTCATCAAGGAAAATTCCTCGGACGAGCGCAAATTTGGAAGTGTTTGGAACATCTATCTCAGACATTTGGCCTCATCTGGTAGGGGGTCACTATCTTGTTCCTAGGCCGATGAAGATTGCACTTAATCCATCTGTCCATAGTTTTGACTCGAGTAGCACATGTGAATTCCATATGGGGGCACCGGGGCATCCCACCAGGAAATGTAGACCTTTATTGGAGGAAATCAAGAAGCTAATCAATGATGGAACCCTGACACAAGAGCTGATCAAGCAGTGGAAGACCAAGAATGAGGGGCAAGTTTACATAGTGTTGAAGAAGCCAGAGATATCTCTACGTTAAAATACCTTCCTGAAGCAATACAAGGAATCAACTCAACTATATGTGGCCCCCGTGTGGTAAAGATATTTTGTGATGGGGGATGTTTGTTGATTTTTATTTCAATAAATAACACATTTCGCTTAACATATAATGTTTTTGAAAGCACATAGATATTTTCTCGCCGTTGTAGGACACTGGATATCAATTGCAAAATGTGACATTAGATAGATGTCGTGACAACGATGATGTGTGATCTTCCCCACCGGACTTTGGTCAGCAAAGCGAGATTATTGCTCTTTCGATGATGTTCAAAGACGAAAAAGCTCTAAATGTCAACCATGTAGAGCTGCTTGAAATTGAAACTCTAGGCATAATCTTCTAGGTAGTAAAGAAATGAAAATAAGAATTGAAAAGGGGAAGAATTGAAGAAAAAGGGAAGAAAGAAAAATAAAGAAAAGAAAAATAAAGAAGGAGGAAATAATAATAAAAAAGTACTCATATGTTCGAAACCTGGTAATAGGCTTGTTCGGATAAAAGTATGGGAATTTTGGGGCACTCCGCTAAAGCGATAGGGTGGAGATACATCATCCAATTCAAGAAACCTTAGCTTCATGAGTGATGGTAATATTTTCAAATCGTGACTATGCCGAGTAACTTGGGGCAGTGTTGTTTGCTCCATCGTTGTCCTCAAGACAAAGGACTGTGACGAATTGATTTCCTCAAATAATGATAAAAGCAAAAAAAAAAACAAAAAAACAAAAGAAAAAGGAAAAACGATGAAAAGAGGAAAAAGAAAGAAAAAGAGATAAAACGATAGCATAGGTAAAATTAAAACTCGGACCACCCAGAACTCTATTCCTTGAGTAATATTTCTGCGTTTGAATGGTCATACAAACCCACCCTTTTTGGGGCAGAGCATGTAATGAGAATTGAGAAAGAGTAATACTTTACAGCAACGCGGTAATCATGAGGATGAACCGAGTCACCAGGGAAGACTTCACATCCTTGAATTACCGAGTGGTTGAATCTAAGCCACTCTTGCACATGATATCCAGAGCTCCTATGCTATGTTTTCAAGATCTTGTATGTTAATCTAAATGATACCCTTCAGTGGAACACCAATCAGCAAATTGACAAGTTAAAGCAACAAAAATTTCCATGTATTACTTCAGGGGTAAGATCCAGAACACAAGGTTGCAGATACTATTGGAGCCCCTAACCAGAAACGACCTCTCAATGCATAGAATGAAGATGATGACAGAAGTATAGGTGTCAGACAGCTCAAGAACAAGAAGCGGATTCTAGCCATGATGCCTTGCTTGGTTCAAGAAAATGAAGGACGAAACAGGGCAAGAATGAGCTTACAAAGTGTGGGGACGGTAAAAAGTAAACATTGAGTCTCCAAAGAATTAAAGCACAGAGATCGATGAATGGTGCCCGTCAAGAGGCAACAAGAAGATTGAGGTTAAGAAGCATTTTGCTCACCCCAATGACGAAATTAACAAATACTCAGAATATTGGGTCAAAAGAACTGGAAGGTAGCCGAGCACGATCGAATGGGGTAATGCAGAACAGAAAGAATAGTAAGAATCTCTGCACACGCATGATATAGAGTTTGTTGGTGAAGCAGGCAGAGACCCCGAAGAAGAAAGGCTCGTGTAAAAGAACAAGAGCGGGTGCTCATTGAACAAAATTTAACAGAAATGAAGATCAAAACTGAGCATACCGCAAAAGGAAAGGAAATAGAGAAATCCGAAGAATGACTTTTCAGAACATAAGATTTTAAAACAAGACTAACAATAAAAAGAAAAAGAAGAGAAAGAAAACACGACATTGCATGCATCATATAGAGAGCGGCGTGAGACCTAGATGATAAATCCTTCGGGTCATTGGTAAGTCATTCGGGCACGATGTTAAGTCCTTCGGGCCACCAATAAGTCTTTCGAGTATGGTGATAAGTCTTTCGGGCCATCAGTAAGTCCTTCGGGCATGATGCGGCAGCATAGCGGCGTGAGTTCCGAAAGAACGACAGCCATAGCAGCGTGAGACCCAGATGGTAAATCCTTCGGGTCATCGGTAAGTCCTTCGGGCACGATGTTAAGTCCTTCGGGCCACCAATAAGTCTTTTGAGCGTGGTGATAAGTCCTTCGGGCCATCAGTAAGTCCTTCGGGCATGATGCGGCAGCATAGCGGCGTAAGTCCCGAAAGAACAACAGCCATAGCAGCGTGAGACCCAAATGTTAAATCTTTCGGGTCATCGGTAAGTCCTTCAGGCACGATGTTAAGTCCTTCGGGCCACCAATAAGTCTTTCGGCGTGGTGATAAGTCCGCCGGGCCATCGGTAAGTCCGGGCATGATGCGGCAAAGATAGCGGCGTGAGTCCCGAAAGAACGGCGACCATAGCGGCGTGAGACCGGATGTTAAATCCCGGGTCATCGGTAAGTCCTTCGGGCATGATGTTAAGTCCGCCGGGCCATCAATAAGTCTTTCGAGCGTGGTGATAAATCTTTCGGGCCATCGGTAAGTCCGCCGGGCATGATGCGGCGGTAGATAGCGGCGTGAGTCCCCGAAGAACGGCAGCCATAGCGGCTTGAGACCCGGATGTTAAATCCCGGGTCATCGGTAAGTCCGCCGGTGCGATGTTAAGTCCGCCGGGCCACCAATAAGTCTTTCGAGCGTGGTGATAAGTCCCGGGCCATCGGTAAGTCCGGGTATGATGCGGCGGTATAGCGGCGTGAGTCCCGAAATCACGGCAGCTATAGCGGCGTGAGACCCGGATGTTAAATCCCGGGTCATAGGTAAGTCGCCGGGCACGATGATTAAGTCCCGGGCCACCAATAAGTCTTTCGGCGTGGTGATAAGTCCCGGGCCATCGGTAAGTCCTTCGGGCATGATGCGGCAGCATGAATAGCGTGAGTCCCAAAAGAACGATAGCCATAGTGGCGTGGGGCCCAGATATTAAATCCTTCGGGTCATCGATAAGTCTTTCGGGCACGATGTTAAGTCCTTCGGGCATGATGCGGCAGCCTTAGTAGCGTAGGTCCAAAAATGGCAACAGCCTCGTAAAAAAAAGAAAAGAAAAATCGAAGACAAATATTATAAAGGAGAAGCCTACGTTTTCAAGCCCCAGTCGGAAGAATCCATCAGTGACGCAAAAGGTTTTATATAGGAGAAACCAGCGTTGAAGGTGAAGAGTTCTATATAGGAAGAATTCCAAGCTGTACTGTCTCGAAGTGAAAAGTTCTATATAGGAGGGACTCATAACTCGAGGCTTCAGAACGAAGGGTTCTATATAGGAAGATCCTGAAGCTCCAAGATCGGAAGGTGACGAAGCTCTATATAGGAAGAACTTACGAGCCTGAAGATTCAGCTAAGGAAAAACAGAGAGTTCCAGAAGAACACGTGATTCTGAAGTCGTAAGCAGTGAAGTTGGATAAAATGAGTGCTTTCGTTCACGAGAACAAGCAAAGAGGGGCAACTGTAATCACTCATTTTTATCCGATTTGTAAATATTGTTAATATATTGGTATAATAATTAATGGGGAATTATTATTGCATGTATACATATTACATTATATGTTTATTTTATTTGCATGATTAGTGTACGTATAGGGTGTGTGATGTGTGCATTATACTATAAGCCATGTATACGCATTAGTAAGTAATATGGTGTATGTATGTCGCGCATGTATTTACATTCCTTATGAGTGCATAGTTTGTACGTATAATATGTGTGGATATTCATGATTATCATGTGTGTTATTGTATCCATGTATGTTAGTATGTTACATTAATTAATGTTTGCATGTGTATTCGTACGTTACAATTATATGAATGTGCACGTGTACGTATGTATGTAATATCGTATTATTATTATTATTATTATTATTATTATTATTATTATTATTATTATTATTATTATTATTATTATTATTATTATTATTGGACTAATGTCTAAAATATAAAACCCAAATATTAATTAATGATCCAATCAATATATTACAAAACCCAAAAATATATATTACAGACCCAAAATAACGTTACAAGGCCCATATTGGCCTGACCCAGTATATTAAAAACCCTATAACCCTCTTTTATCTTGCAGCCGCCGTCATCTGGGCCGTTGGATCAAGACTTGATCCAACGGTCCAGATCAGTTCAAGATAATCTAGCTGGCGCGCGTGATATCACTCTCCAGACCGCTCGCCTCCCACTCGCGTGTGCAACGCACGCGCGAGACCGTTCATTACCCCTCTGCCACGCGTCAAGATCAGATGTAGTTGCACTCATCTCAAGGCTCGATCTAGGCCGCTCGTCCCCCATGTAATCATAGCCGTTGGATCAGATCTGATCCAACGGCCGTGAATGGATCTGACAGAGGACACCACCACCATACTCTCTCCACTCTTCCACCATACCGCCGTACCAACCATCATGCTCAGATGCACAAAAAATGGAAATATAGGGTGTCAGTACCAAATCGAACAAGATGTAATATGTATTATATTCTACAAAAAAACAAAGAAAAAACAAGGATATATCATCCAACAGAAAGTGTATTATGACCAGTTTTAGAAATACAAAAAAAAAGAGGCAACGCAAATCCAGTTGTATTTTTCTTTCTACTTTTACTGCATGCATATCTTTCAAGGGCATCAAGAATATAAAAAAACGAAAAGAACTCGGTTCTTACCCTTGTCGAAAGAGCCCCCCACCGCCGGTAATAAGCTGTAAGGCTCTTAAGCCAAACACGGTGAACCGGTAAAGGGGAGGGTTGTTTGGTTTTGGTTTACAAAACTTTTTTAAAAAAAAGGAAAAAGTTTCGGCTTTTGTTTTTTAGATCTAGGAAAATAGGTCTCGTTCTTCTAAAATCTAAGTTCTTAGGGTTTAGAGTGAAAAAAGGGGTGTTTTAGGCCCTGGTTTGAGGATCGCCGGCACCGGCGAACGGCGGCTGGTGGTGGTCTGGAGAGGCCGATACGACGGAAGTTCGCCGATTTCTGAGGATTGTGGCGGCCGATGTGGGTTCATTTGGTTTCGAGTTGAGAGAATAATAAGAGGGGGAGGGTTTATTTTTGAAACAAAAATTTTAAAATGCCAAAGAGGCAGATTTCGGGCTGAAGGGGTTTATTTATAGACGGGGTCATTTTAAAAATGGTATAACAACGGCTTTAGTCCCTCCGCGTTTCTAGATTTTTCGTTTTGAGCTCGCCGCATGGATCAATTACAATTCTGGCCTTTTTCCTTTTCGGTTTTATTTCGATTTGATCACTAAATTAACCGAAATCATATTTATAAATGGTAAAATTACCCCTTCAACCATCTCGCGTTTTTGAATATTTCATTTCAGGTCTGCCCCTTGGTCTAATTACAGTTTCAGTCCTTTCAAGTTTGGTCCTGTTTGCATTTTCGTCCTTAAATTGCATATTATTATCCTTTAATTTCGGCCACTGATGTTTATTTCTTTTCATTTCAGTCATGTTTTCATGTAAATATTTATGTTTCGTATTATAATCGTGTATGCTGATGTAGTCTTTTGCCTTATTATATATATCTCTCGTATATGCCTTGTATTTTTATGTTTACATGTATATGCGTGTTAAATTCATGATGATTATGTGTCTTTATGTATTGGTTCAGTTATTCGTATCATGTATATTGTGTTCTAGTCGGCTCGTACACAACATGTTTTGTATTTTAGTACGTATTGTATGTTTTCTTGGCTTTAGGTTACGTGTTAGTATATTTCCTTTTTATGTATAATATATTGCTTTATATGTGTTGAAATATGTTTTATTTCTAATATGTATGTCTTCTTGAAATATATGTTTTGTCCACACACATATTTATTCATGCCTTGTTATTGTGACATGTTAAATTTGTTTTTATCTACTATTAAGCTTGATATGTATATATGTATGTTTTAGTTTAGTATCTTATTTATGTAAGATTAGTATTCTGTTATGTTAATATTTATTGCATTTAAATATTTTGCCATGTTTTATATTTTGCTCATTAAGGTTGCATAATGATATATAAATTGTCAATGCGGTGCCCTTTTATCCGAGCGTAAACGGGGCCAGTATCAGGCGTAGTGATAGTGGTTGGGCGTTTACTCTCGGATAACGGGCCCTTAAAATTTATTCACAATTATAACCGAATTTTAAAATAATCGTCACCTTAACCCGGAAAATCTAATATTAATAAATCGGTAATTATTAAAGTACCAATTTTGGGCGGTGTGGGGGTGCTAATCCTTCCCCATCCGTAACCGACTCCCGAACCCAATAATTTTTAAATCTCTGGTTTTACGGTGTCTGGCCTACCTAAGTGGCCGGTGGCGACTCTAATTTTTAAATAAAATACGGTTTTTAAAACCCCACAGAATAAACGTTTTATATCTGAAAAATCACAAACAATCGGAAACATCGTTTTTTTAGCGATAAAAAGGGACATCGCTACATATAGGGCTTCAAATTTGGGGTGAGGTGGAAAGCGTTGCACAGGTGAAAGATGATGGAGGCAATGATGAGGCAGTGGTGGCAGTAATCGGACGAGGGTGGGGGGTTTTAAGGGAAGCTTTAGGGCGGTGGTGACAGAGGTAATAATATGGGATATTATATATTTTTAGGGTTTATTTTGGGTGTCAGTAGCGGTTGGGAACCGGTGAGGCTTGGCGGCGTGGCTTGGATGAGTGGCGGCGGCGACTGATGGAGGTGGTGGCTAGGGTTTCTAATATTAGGATTAGGTTTAGTTTAGGTTATAATTTTTGAGTTGGTTTAATTGTTGGGCCTAGTGTATATGGGTTTTTAGGTTATTTAATTTGTTTTTATTATTGGGTTATTTGGGTATGGGTTATAATATATATGGGCTCAAAGGCCCGGACTGATTTGGTTATTACAGTTGCCCCTCTTTGCTCATTGTTATATGACGACAATAGAGCAAAGATCAAAAGAACCAATTCTGTCCGGCCTAGTTTGGTTGTACTCTGTACGACATCTTCTATCTTCGATCTTCTTCTCTGATCTTTAAAAGGTAAACCAGGTGATCCGTTCTATTGCATTCTCAATGAGACATGATCGGTTGTGTTTAATCCGCTGCAACTTCAGGGAGATAAACTTGCTAGTGTGTATTTATTCCACTGCATCCTCAGGGAGATGAACTTGTTGTTATACCCATTTCGCTGTAATTTTAGGGAGATAACGTTGTCTATTCTACTGCAAATTCAGGGAGACGACTCTCAGTGTCTATTCTGCTACATCTTCAGGGAAATAAACTTACTACTGTATTCATTCCACTGCATCCTTAGAGAGATAAATTTGAAACCATGCTCATTCCTCTGCATTTTCAGGGAGATAAGGTTGTTGTGGCTTTATCCACTCTTCTATAAATTTAGAGAGACATGTTTATCGTTGCGTTTATTCATTTGCATCCTCAGGGAGATGAACTTGTGATTTTGTCTGTTTCACTGCAAATTCAGGGAGACAGATTTGTCATCGGTTTCATTCCACTGCATTCTTAGGGAAATGAATCATATCGTCTATTCCACTGCAATTTCAGAAAGATGAGACGGTTCTAGTGAGATTTGTTCCACTCTAACTCTAGGAGACAAACTTGTTGTTGAGTTGATCTGTTCCACCAGTTGTTGGAGAGACAGAATCTGTAAAACTTATTTTGCGGACACATTTAGGATGCCATGAGTCAAATGATCCTATCTTAAACATGTCTAATGAATGCATGAATGATTCTAGTATGAATACAAAATGCGATTCGAAAATGTTTGGATGTTGGAGTCAGCTTGAGCATCTATATCTGCCCTAAAGATGACATCATTGGTTGTACGAGCTCTGTTTAGTTCGAGTCATCAGACCTTCTTTTCTTCAGATCTGATCAGACTAAAAAGATTCTTTGCTCCATATTTCCTAGTCCTCTCTTTAGTGTATGACTAAAGGCGATGTCTCCTTTTTTCTTGAGCCTTTTACCCAGGGAAATGTCCTTTTTCAGTTAGGATTGCCTTTGGTCCCTCTACTTTTTAGGAACATTTCAAAAGCAATGTAAAGAGATTTTTTCATGTTTGTGGAATTGTTAGCTCACTGATCGTTATGTCAATGTATAATACTCGTGTAAGCAAAGGCATAAGATGGAACGAAGAATTTATTGAGAGTAAGGTTCATATTTTAGATGGCAAACATCAAAAGAGAATAAAACAAAAAACAAAATTAGGTGCCCCAGATATCGAACGAGCGAGCCACATTAGACCAGCTTGCCGAGAATCTTTTTGTGCCTGATATGTGTTTAGAAGACCTCGAGGGCTCTGTCGATATCCCAAGATGAAAAATTCCCCCTTGCAACCAAATTTTCGTGGGAACGGGTTGTTAGATGCCTTAGCCCTTTTTGATCAAAATTTGAGCTGCCCTTTTCAGGTTTTCAACTCAAAACCTCATTTGGTCTCAAGACGCCTTTTACGGGTTTTCATCTTGAACCCCATTTTTCTTTTCTCCTATTTTTTCTTTCAAAGTGCCATTTCGGGTTTTCACTTTGTTGTGTTTTTCTTTTCTTTTTCTTTTTTTCTTTTTTTGGTAAAATACCTCTTGATTGAATCATAATTTACAGGGCTTAGCAGATCTTCACCATCCATTTTAGCCAAGATCAAAGCTCCTCCAAAAAAGGCCTTTTTCACTACGTAAGGTCCTTCCCAATTTGGCATCCATTTCCCTCGAGAATCTCTCTGAGTTGGTAGGATCTTTTTCAGCTTCATGGAATTCTCTTCGGTGAACTTTCTTGTCATAAGCTTGCATCATTCTCTTCTGGTACATTTGACCATGTTGGATGGCTTTCAGTCTTTTTTCCTCAATCAAAGCCAGTTGGTCATATCTGGCTTGGATCCATTGTGCTTTATCTAATTTTAATTCCGACAAAATTTGAAAGGAAGGAATCTCGACCTCGATGGGTAGCACCGCTTCCATCCCGTAAACCAATGAAAAAGGTGTTGCCCCGGTAGAGGTTCTAACTGATGTACGATAAGCATATAGAGCAAATGGTAGCTTTTCATGCCAGTCTCTGTGAGTTTTTGTCATTTTTCTAACAACCTTTTTAATGTTCTTGTTGGCCGTTTCTACCGCTCTGTTCATCTGAGGGCGGTATAGTGACGAATTGTGATGTCGTATCTTAAACTATTTTACACACTTCGTCTACAGTCTTATTGTTCAGGTTCAATGCATTGTCAGATATGATACTCTCTAGCATCTTATATCAGCATATGATCTCTTTTTCTAGGAACTGACTAACTGCGAATTTGGTGACAATAGCATAGGTGGCTGCTTCTACCCATTTGGTGAAGTAGTCAATAACCACAAAGATAGATCGATGTCCATTAGAAGCCTTTGGTGATATAGGCCCGATAAAATCCATGCCCCATGTAGAAAATGGCCATAGGGAATTCATGACATGTAACGGGGACGGAGGGACATGAATCTTATCTGCGTAAATCTGACACTTGTGGCATCTCTTGGCGTAGTTGATATAGCCTCATTCCATTGTGGCCTAATAGTAGGCGAATCTCATAATTTTCCTTACCATAGTAAAACCATTGGCGTGTGTTCTGCATACACCTTCATGGACTTCTTCAAGGATCTTTTTGGCTTCGATAGTATCCACACATCGCAGTAGTACTTGATTTTTTCTTCTTTTATACAAAATGTCTCCGTCTAGGACATACTCGCTTGCTAGCCTCCGCATCGTCCTCTTTTCATTTTCAGTGGCTTGCTCTGGGTATTCACAACTTTTTATGTACTATAGGACATCGTGATACCAAGGGTGTTCGTCTTTTTCACCTTCTTCGATGTTATAGCAATAGGATGGAGACTGGTATATACTCATTTGTATATGCCTCAAATCAGACTGCTTGTTGACTTTAATCAATGAAGACAGAGTAGCCAAGGCGTCTTCCATTTGGTTGTCTTATCGTGGGAGATAGTGGAAGGTTATCTCATAGAAATTCTTAATCAAGTCAAGGACAAGATTTCAATAATCCATCAACTTGGAATCTCTGGTACCCTATTCTCCTCGGAGTTGATGAATCACAAGCATGGAGTCCTCATATACTTTTAGTAATTTAATCTTGCGATCAATTGCAGTTCGAATACCCATGAAGCAAGCTTCATATTCTGCTATGTTGTTTTTGCAATCAAAATCAAGCTTACCGACAAAATGGTAGTGATCGCCCTCTGGAGAGACCAACACTGCCCCAATTCCTTTGCCCACGACATTGGAGGCGCCATCAAAGTTCAGTCTCCAACACTTATTTTCTGAGGTAGCTTACACGCTGCACATCAGATCTTCATACGGAAAGTCAAAGTTCAGAGGTTCATAGTCCTCTAGGGCTCGGCTGGCTAAAAAGTCTACTATTGCACTCATTTTCACAGCTTTTTCGCTCATGTAAACCAAGTTGAATTCGAACAGCAGAATCTGCCATCTTGACATTCTTTATGTTAGTGCAGTCAACTCCATCAAGTATTTAAGAGGATCCAACCTTGAGATTAACCAGGTCGTGTGGTACAACATGTACTGCCTTAGTCTTTTAGTGGTCTAGACCAAGGCACAACAAAAATTTTTGATTGCGAATACCTCGCTTCACAATCTGTAAACTTCTTGTTGAGATAATAAATTGCCCTCTCTTTCTTTCTCGAGTCGTCGTGTTGACCCAGTACACATCCCATAGAAATTTTGAAAATAGTTAAGTATATTATTAACGGTTTATTCGGGATAGGCGGCATTAAAACTGGGCATTTATCAGGTAGTGCTTGATTTTGTCAAAAGTTTCATGCCATTCATCATTCCACTCCCCTAGGTTGTGCTTTTTGAGAAGTCAAAAGATATGATCACATTTTTGGTCAATTGTGAGATGAACCGAGCAATGTAATTTAATCTTCCCAAGAAGCTTCTTATTTCCTTCTGAGTGCACGGAGGTGGTAAGTCTTAAATGGCTTTGACCTTATTTGAATCAACTTCAATGCCCTTTTCACTAACTATGAAACCAAGTAGCTTTCCAAATGTAACCCTGAAAGTACATTTAGCGGGATTTAGCTTCAACTGGTATTTCCTTAATCTCAAGAATAATTTTCTCAAGGCCTCGACATGCTCTTCTTCAGTTTGAGACTTAGCAATCATGTCATCGACATACACATCAATTTCTTTGTGCATCATATCATGGAACAAGGCGACCATGGCCCATTGATATGTTGTCCCTGCATTTTTAAGTCCAAAGGGCATCACCTTGTAACAGAACATTCCCTATTGCGTTATGAATGTTTATTTTCCCATGTCATCAGGGTATATCCTTATCTGGTTGTAACCTGAAAAACCATCCATGAAGGAGAACAAAGAATATTTTGTTGTATTATCAACCATGGTGTCGATGTGAGGCAGGGAAAAATTATCCTTTGGGCTGGCCTTATTCAAATCTCGGTAATCAACACGCATTCAGTCTTTCTTCAGAACATGGACTATATTGGCCACCCATTCTGAATATTTGACCTCTTAAGGAAACCTGGCATCATACTAGTTTTTTACCTCTTCTTTTATCTTCAGCAGTACATCGGGTCTTATTCTTCGCACTTTTTGTTTGACTGGTTTGCAGTCCCCTTTTATAGGGAGTTTGTGTACCACCACATCTGTACTCAACCCAGGCATGTCTTGATAGGACCATGCAAAGACATCTTTGAACTCTAAGAGTAGCTTAGTTAGGTCACTTCTTGTTTTTGAGGTGATACATGTCCCAATCTTTACCTCTTTCTTTTCATTTTCATCTCCTAGGCTCACAGTTTCCACTGGCTCTTGGTAAGGTGAGATTTTCTTTTCATCTTGCTCGGCCATTCTCAACAGATCAGGAGATAGATCATAATTTTGATCTTCTTCAAAGTCTTGAGGTTCATTTAGACATATATCTTGTTCAAAAATAGGTTTTGGATCAGTCTCAGTGTCGCGCGATACGTTGATATCAGGGGACCTGACACGAATAATGATGTTCATAGAACAAATGAATTTTAGGAATGGGCAATTTATGGTATAAGTGTATATAAGGAATAATAAATAATAAGAGAAAAATATGTTTGCCAGATAGGACACAAAAAGTATTATTTCATCGACATAAAGACAGTAAGCATATGTATTTACAAAAAGACCCTTATTGCTCTCGGGCAAGAATAGCAAGTGTGTTTTGAACATTACTCTGAAACATTCCTAAACATTGTAGGGAGTTCTTTAGCAGTCCAGTTGTTTAGAACAGTTCCAGAGGTATAAGGATAAATCCATTTAGATATGTTCCTTCGCTTTCTTCAGCAGTCACAACATTGATGTCCAACGCTCCCAACATCCTTCTTAGCTCACTTTCATCATCTTTTTAAGTTGTTTGGGGCGAATAAACCCCCCTGATACAAAAGTTTCAGAAAGGCAGGGAAAAGCCAAAGGTTCCCAGTTGACCTCTTCTCCCTTCAGACGAGCCTTCCTTCTCTCTTACTTCTTTGCAATCTCGCTCCTCCTCTGTTTAGTGTTTGGCTTGTATCCCAGGCCAAAACGATCTTGTTTATTGATCAGAAATGGTGCGCTAACCCTGCCTTGTAGGTACTTCCCTAATCCTCTACCGACTCTGGCTCCTCTCCTCACCGTCAGTTTGATTCTCATTCTTGTTGCTTTAGACAACTTTGGGTGGGAATCCAACTCTCTTTGGCAACGAAGGTTGCATTGACAAATTCAAATGATCGAAATGAACAATCCACGACCTTCTCATCAGTTTCTATGTAAGAGGCACCACTGGTGATGGAAGCTTATCTACAGTGGCAAGCCGTTTGTCAAAGACAAACTTTAATTTCTGGTGTAGTGATGATGGCACTGCCCCGTCTAAATGGATCTATGGTCTTCCTAATAGACTATTATATGTGGGTTTGATATCCATTACTAGGAAATCAACATCATAGGTGTTCGGGCCCACTAGCAGAGGCACTTCAATTCTTCCCATCACTTTTCTTTCAGTACCGTCGAAGGCTCGAACTATAGTATTGCAAGTCTTCATATGAGAACTGTCTACTGGAAGTCTATTCAGAGCGGCAGTGGCAACACATTTAGAGCGGATCCATTGTCAATTAGGACCCCCGGCAACGTATAGCCTTAGCACCAAGTAGTTATGTGCAGGGCCTTGGTAAACCCCATACCACCTAGGGGTATCTCATCATCATTAAAATGGATGAAATTATCAACATTCAGATTATTTGCCAACTTGTTCACCGAAATGTCATTAGGAACGAAAGTCCCGTTCAGTACTTTTAGAAGCGCATTTTAGTGTAATTCTAAACTCAACAGTAAAGATAATATCGATATACGAGCCAGTAGTTTATGGAGGTGTTCAACAACATTGTATTCACTATGCTTCAAAAACTTCAAGAATTCTCTCACCTCCTCTTCTTTGACTGGCTCATTAATTGGTGATTCTGATTTGGCATCCTTATTTTTATCGGGCTCAATTATCAAGGCTTTTTCTTTGGGATCTTCTACTTACTTAGGGACAAGTCGTCTTCAGCTCCTAATAAAGAAGCCAACGTCATTAACTTCTTTAGAAGTGGTCTCTGAATCATCATTTCCTTGAATTGTTATTTCACAATCGTACTTTTACAGGACTTTCTTGTCATCCTTGTAGGGAAAAGAACTTGGTTTTTGAATTGTGATCTTCGGTCTTACACCAACGACTCCTTCAAATTTCCTCAGTCCTGAGATGATCACGACCAAGAAATTGCCCCCATGGTTATTCTTAGGGGATCCTTTTGTAGCACAAACGCATACTTCTTCGAAAAACTCTAATTCTTTGTTATCAATCAAGTTTTGGACGAGAGCTTTAAACTCTATACAGTTTTGGATGTCGTGATCTCTTTTTCCATGGTATAGATAGTGGTCTTCGAAAGTTTCATTCTTGTCTCTTGAGCCTTGCTGCATCAAGCCCATTTCGACCATCTTCTACCATACCAACTTCAATGGAGACTTCATCTCTTCAATATGGGTTTTGATTCTTCTATTCCCATCATCGACGATTGCATTTACTCCTGGCTCGGCATGATTGAGCAATGGGTTCCCAGCTGTACCCTGCCCTATGGAGTCATCAAATCTTACAACCCCTATTTTTATAAATTTTTCAACAAGATTCCTAAAAGCGATACAGTTTTCAATAGAGTGTCTCACGATCCCTGCGTGATAATCGCACTGAGCGTTGGGGCGTACCATTTTGGGTAAGGAGGTTGTATTGGTTTTGTATAAAATGGAGACACCACATGTGCATTGTACAAATTCTTGTATAACTCCCCGTACGTTACCGGGATAGGAGTAAATTCTATATATTCCACCTTTGCTCTCTGATTAGATTCTTTAGGAAGTTTGGGTATTTTAGGTCACAACTTTGGGTTGTCCGACTATCAGCGATTTTGAATAGCCGAAATTATAGACACCTGTATGATGGCCTCATCCTCCTTCCTTTTATAGTTTGGTTTCTTCAAGTTTTCCTCATCTTCAATCTTTCCACTTTGGATTGCATTTTCAATCATTTCTCTATTCATTATTATGTCGGATAAGTCTTTCGTCGCACCTCTTATCATACGGCCAATGAATGGTTTCTTTAGTGTACCGATAAAAAATATCATTATCTCTTTTTCTAACAGTGGCGGCTGCACTTGGGTTGCTACATCTGTCCATCGTTATGCATATTACCTGAAACTCTCATTAGGTTTTTTTTTCATGTGTTGCAATATAACCCGATCAGGAGTTATATCGATAACATGGCTGCACTATTTAACGTATGCCTGTGCTAGATCTTCCTAAGAGTTAATTTTGGCACGACTCAGCTAGTTGTACCATTTTGCAGCAAACCCCGTCAAACTATCTTGAAAGCAGTGAATTAAGAGGGGGTCATTGTCAATATATCCCGTCATTCTCTTGACGAACATTGTAATGTGAGCTTCGAGACAAGTGGTCCCGTTGTATTTTTTGAAATCAAGCATCTTGAACTTGGGAGGTAGTACCAAATTCAGAACCAAGCTTAATTCTCTTGCATCTACCCCCGGAACTTGGTCTACAATTTCTATAGCCTTGAATGATTTTCCATCTATTTCCATCGACCCTCAAACTGTTTGGGCAGCTCGATCTTTAGTTTATCAATTTCATTAAAATTAGGAACGCTATACTCGTTAAGGTCATCATGAACCTTCATTCCCCCTTGTAGTAAAGATTCATCTTGAACAAGCTGTTCTCTTAGTACATAAGTCTTTACTAGCAGATGGGCATTGCCTAGAGGATTACCCGAGTCGTCTATCAGCGCACTGGTGTTTATAACAACTGCTTTCTTCTTTTCAAGATTCTTTCCAGCTAACATTGCGGCTATCTTTGCTAACATGTCTTCTTGTGACTGTGAGATATGATCACGTGTTTCCTGGTGTGTTTTCTCTAACTTGTTTTTAATATCCTTCTTGATATTTTTGCAAGCTTGTTCAACTTTCCTAATCTTTCTTCCATGCTTTTAGCTTTACTTTTGTTGAAGTAAGGGTGTTGGATATGTGGTTTTGTATATCCCAGAATTACTGTGATAATAATTCTTTAAGAAATTAAAATTGTAGTAAAAATGATGTGATATGATGCATCATGATGCGAATACAAATAAGAAAATATGATGTACATGCAAAACACGTTTTATATTAGCACCACAACATATTTTACGCAAAAGGTGTTGATTTCAGTACAACTTTCAAGAGGAAACTTACATTAGAACAAGTTTCTTTACATAAGGTGGGCCTATTTCACATATACTACTTGGCTTTAACACCCAGAGTCTTGATCTTCCTAAAGAGCCATGCCAGCTTCTTGCCCCGGTTAGATTCAAACTCAGTTTGCAAGCTCAAAACATCGGTCTAAAAGGATAGAGTCTGCAAGTGTTCTGCTACTTCTCGTACTTGGACGAGGGCTTCTGTCATAACATGGTCTCTATCCCGGACTTGATCTTGAGATTCTTGCAGTCGTACCTCCCAACAACGATCATTCCACCTTTCAGCTTCTTCAAAATCATTAATTTTCCCCTAGCAAGTCTGCAACGCTACTTCCAATTCCTCGACTTGTTTTGTTAGAGTCTCGTTCTTCTCCCTATCAACTACGGAGTCTCGACTATTGTGCCTCTATAGGGAGTCTTCTAGCTCAATAATTTGACCTCTCAGATTTATATTCTCGGCTCTGCTAGTGGACAATTCTTCATGTATGGCTATTTGCTATGCCTGAATGTCATTGAACCTTCTTTCCCAAAGATCAGCTCACTCTTTTTCCTCTCAGATTTCAAGTTTCCATTTCGTAGATGTCTTTCCGAGACCGGCATATTTTGCTGATGCGCTGAGCTTTTTGTAATCACCCCATAGATCACTCAAATCTTCTTCAGCTTTACTTTTTTCTTTCTTCACTCTTTCAATCTCTTGTTTCTGAGACTGCATACCGAACTTCAACTGGTTCCTTTCATTTTCTAACCTTGACAGCTGGTTTTCCATCACGAAGTACTTCTTTTCAAAATCATGCTTCGCGATTTCCATTTCCGAGGGATTGACCTGCAAATGCTCATCCACCGGTATATTATTTTCTGGATTTGGTAAAGGGACATCGTCATTAACTCTTATGCTTCTCCATCTTCGATACTCTGGTGTAACTCTAGGTTTTTCATCGAACGGCTCCATCTTGCAAATATGCTTCCACGCCTTAGTGATCATGGAAACAATTTTCTTGTAGTCTTTACCATTGTATAGAAATTCGCAAGTAGCCAGCCCTCTTGTTGCCGGGATGAACTAACTCGACCTGTATTGCCTGGATACTAACAACGGAGCATATCCAGTTCCACCCCATATTCCAAGTAGAAGGACCCAGTCATAGTCTCTATATTTGTATATAATACTCTCGGGGAAGAACCAACGTAGTTTCCAGACGATGTCTTTCTCTTGGAGGTTTCAGAAAATAGCTATCTATTTGTCATGAGAGATGTTCTCCTACCTTTGTGTGGACGCCAGATCTTTTAACGGTGAGTAATTTTCAAAGAATGCTTGATAAGAAACTTTCTCCAGCTTCCAAAAGTGGTTATGAAACCAAACCAACAAAAGCTGAGCACAACCGATGAACCTCCCATCGCCGCTTCTTCTACAAGCACTGAGAAACCTAAAAGTTTCAGCGATAATTGATGGAACATGAGTAATCCCTTTGTTAATATGATCGAACAGTTTCATAACAGCATCATCAATATACCCCAATGATTTGGGAAAGATGACCAAACCATAGATGGCCAGGGCAAACATCTCAACCTGTTTTTCTCACTTGGGTTGAACTTGGATCAAGTCTCATATGAATTCCTAAGAGATGCAATTGGTTTTGCCTTTTTTTCTTTAATCCTGGCTATAGCCTATTGTTCGTCCATGCCGATCATTTTGAGCAGCTTTTTCTAAAACGCTGGAGAATTAGGAGACTTGAAGTAGGCTTTATCAACCTGGATTTTAGGGCAACAGATCAAAATAGTGTATTCTTCAATCATTGGTACAAAATCGACATCACCTAGAGTAAAGCAACTGTAGGCAGGATTCTAGATCTGAACAAGGGCTTGAAACAAAACTTTATCGATACTGACATTTAGCAGATAAGGTAGATCACCGTAGTTGCTGTAGAACAACTGCTTGTTTTCTTCATCCCACTGGTACCAGATTTCTTTTAATTCTTGCAGTTGGTTCTGAGTCGATCTAATACTAGTGAAATCCCAAAGCTCTGACTTTTCGCCTTCTAGCAGACTGTCCCCTTTTCGGTGTTGAGTCTCCTCTGACCACTTCCGCACGCCTAGGTTTCCTTCCACCCTATTAAGAAATCGGTTCTCCATAGCAAATCCTTTATAACAGTTGAACTTGCCTCAACACCCTTTTTTAATAATAAAAATAAAGAATGCAATACAAGGGCAAAGAAAATCAAAATTAAAACAAAACACATTAGTCTTAGTATAAATAATAAAAAATAAATAAAAGCTAAATTAAATATCCCTGGAACATGATTTTCTACCCGACATACTTTCAGAAAATTAAATCCTACCCCATCATGCTTTCTACCCGCATGCTTGTTTCACATAATATATAGACATGGTATCTACTTATTGCAAAATAAATAAACAAATAAACAACACTGAAATTAAATGGCAAGATTGAAAGAAATTAAACCTCCCATCTCTCTTTGCGATGCACCTATAGGGTGATTCTCTAAACGGGCAGAGTTTCGGTATGGCTCTAGACAAGGTGAGCTTCTATGGTTCACTATATGTGGTTCGGTTCTAACAAAGGTACCCGAATTGTACTTACTATCCTACTAAGGTTGGTAAGCACAATTTAAGGGGATATATTTCCCTAGGTCCACACGGAGATGAAAAATCTCACGAAGACAAAGGGACGTATATCCCGGACGCGATCCACTATCTTGAACAGAGGCGGTACCTTAGAAGGAGTAGCTTTTCACTTCCACTTAAAAGGGACGGAGCTCGGGTGCAGAGCTCATGATATGCGAAACCAAGAAAAGAGATTTTAAAAAATTTTGTAAAAATTTTAGAAATAAAAAGAAGGGACCATAAAATAAATCAAATTGAATTTATAGTTTCCACTCGTTAAGACAAAAAGTAATCGACTGATGGTTGGACTCTAAAAAAAAGTAGTCCCCAGCGAAGTCGCCAAGCTGTAACAACGGTCCCGCCCGCAGTGGTGTTTGTCGCGTTCTTACGAAAAATTTTGGTTTTGAGTCGCTGCCAATCTTTTTAACTTAGGTGAGATTAGATCACCTGAAAACCCGGTTATTTTAATAAAACATGTTTTTGTTATTTTATTAAAACAACGAGCTTTGGTCTGCGAAACCAGAAAAACAGGTTCGGGAGTCAGTTACGTATGGGGAAGGGTGAGCACCCCCACAACGCCCAAAATTAGTACCTGGTCGATTATTTTGTGTCTCAATGATGGAAAATAAAGAATTCGAATTTAATTTAAAATTTGTGATCCTTAAAATATTTAAAATATTATTTCTTTGTATGGAAGGAATTCACACCCCTACACTCGGGGCATAATTTATGTTAGATTCCCGAATGAAGGGAATCTATTTTGAAAATTATAATTTAGAATTAAAAATTGTATTTTTTGTATTAAGGATTAACGGAAAGCGGCACCCCTTACGTTCGATCTACGTTTTTCACGAGAATTTCTAATGAAGAAATCATTTTTTATTTTAAAAAAATGGTTAAAACAGACGAATGTGAAGTTTATGGATGTACATATATGTATAGTTATATTATTACATTAACATCGAAAGAATAGTGATAGTAATATTAATAAAATAATGATAATAATAATATGTAACATATAATCATAATAATAATAATTTAATATGATAATAACAATAATATATAACATACTTATATATATTCACGTACAGAATATTAAAACTAATAATAATAATAATAATATGATATGGAAGTATAGTAGTATAATATATGATAATATAATAATAAAGCTAATTAATATTATTAGTGTAATAATATAGGATTAATAATAATAATAACAGAAATTAAGAGAAAAAAAAGGCCAAAAATATAATAAAAAAAAAACAAAATTAAAATGCCAAATTGCAAGGATACAAAGGCGAGGGATCGTGGGCTTAATTTCCCATTTTTTTTCAAAAATGCGCGGATCCTCTCCCCCGGGTCGATACGTGGGTCGCCTGGCCAAACAACGTCATTTTGGGCTTTGAACAGTGGCACCCAAAACGACGTCGTTTCATGAAAGGTTTAAATACCATCTTTTGCCCAAAAAACTCATTTGTTTCTGATATCCTAAAAACACAAAATGCTCGCTCAAATTCTCTCATCTCCCTACTCTGCCGGAGCTTAGAGTTTGATGCAATTTTTGGTTTTTTTCTATTTTTCGTCCCTAATCTTCTTTTTTTGACCAGTTCGAATCCCTTTTATAGGGGTTGAATTTGGGGTGAAGGTAGAGGTGAGCGGAAAATGTGGGAAGATGATGGAGGCGTGGCGAGAGTTTAGGTGTGTAGATGGTGTCAAGGCCGACTTAAGAGAGGATTTAGGGCGATGGAGTTGACCGGTGGCATGGGGGTAATTATATGGGTTTACTATATATTTTATGGTTTATTTTGGGTGTCGGCAGTGGCTGAGAGCCGGTGAGGGTTGGCGGTGCGGCTTGGATAGCGGCGGCTTCAAGCGAACAGCAGGTGGCAGCGGCTTGGATGAGTGGCAGCGGCGACTGATGGAGGTGGCGGGTAGGGTTTCTAATATTAGGGTTAGGTTTAGTTGTTGGGCCTGGTGTATATGGGTTTTTTTTCACGAATTGGAGATCATCAATAATCATTCATTTTTAATATTGTAGAAAATAAGTGTAAATAATTTCAAATTTATAATATGTAATATATTTTTTTTGCAATATTCGACTCTCAGACTTATTTCTAATCGTTCAAAGTCTTATTTTGGACAACGATATTTTTTAGATAAATTGACTTTATTTACCCAAGAAACAGACAAAAAAAAAACGTACC